>CM058231.1:98594021-99312681 GCA_030180135.1 Orychophragmus violaceus | reverse complement strand
GAAAAAAAAAGAGATGAAATGAAGCTGAGGGTAAATTTGTCCAAAAAAAAGTAAACAGTAACCTAGAAACCTATTTGGTCATTTATTTAATTATACCTTCTATTCTTCCCACCCAATCTAATTTCTCTAAATTAAATATGTTTAATCGTGTTAATTTACTAAATTGTATTTCTATATGGTTACTCAGAATCCGACCCCACCTGTATTCCAATGTCCGACTCCTTTATCCTGCAAAACCCATGGCGATGGGGAAAAAAAATCATGGCACATTTTTTTTGTTAAAAGGTTGTTATATTAAAAAAAAATTGTGTTTTTTAAAACATACATTGCAGCGTTTGACATTAAACGAAAAAGTCTAAAAAACCTAATCAACCGACTTTAACCATTAGATCTAAAAAGAGCTCGGTTTGGCACAACAACCGGGCTAAACCAGGATACAAAACGTGAAACTTGTAAACCGAAACCATCCGCCAGAACAGTAAACCGCCACATCGACTAAGCCAATTTCTCGAGCAGTGCCGCTTCTGAAGTCAAAGAGAGAGGAAGACCCGGAGATAGCGATCCACATGTAAAAGAGAAGGAGACGCCAGACCAAACGCATGGGAAAAACTGACTTGGAAGCAAGGACTGATCAAGAGGAAGCTACCGATCTCTCCCTGGGAGATAAATTAGCCAAAGAGAATTGATCGTATGAGAGATTTTTCTTGGTTTTTGAGGGCTTTATGTTTCTAGACCTAATTAATATCGTTGTGTTTAGTTTCCAACGCATGGAAATGTTTCAAAAAGACTATTCGAATCAAAAATGTATTATCAATTGATCTTGATTATGGAGATAGATAATACTATTCAATGTTCATAAAACAGAAAATGTTCAAACTGAAATCGAACCTTTGCCGTCGGCCTTTTCTCTTCAGGTTTCATTACATATCACTGCTCAAGTATCCCTACGAGGCTGTCTTATTCAACGAGTTTGATGACCCTTCACGTTGCTTTGTTAAGGGAGTTCAAGTATTCGAAGGTACTCTTATCGGAGGAGGGTGTGATTCAAGAAAGGTTAAGCTCCTTGAAACGCTGGGTAGATCTCTAAGGACGAGGATAAAAGAGTCAACATGCTTAAGGATGGGTCTGATTTGCTTGTACAACAAGGAGTTACTCAATTGAGTAAGTGGAATTGCTTGTGGCCTTTTTTCCGGATCTTGTTTTACTTTGCCTTTCTGTTTGGGAGCAAAATAAGAGGACGTAAGGTAGCAAATTAAATATATAACATAATTATGTTTTCAACTTAAAATATTTTAAGGATTATTTAAAAAAATGATAAAAATGCATAATCAAGAATGATTTATATATGGGGACATATTGTCCCAGAAAGAGAATTACGACAGGGTGATCCCCTCTCTCCATATTTATTCATATTATGCACAGAAACTCTTATTGCAAATATAAAGAAAGCGGAAAAAAGAAAAACAATTAACAGGCTTGAAGGTTGCACGGAAAAGCCCAGCAATCACTCGCCTGCTCTTTGTGGATGACAGTCTATTCTTTTGTAAAGCCACACAAGAGGAGTGTCAGACGATATTAAGGATTCTAAAACATTATGAGGATATATCGGGACAGCAAATAAACTTTGATAAATCATCACTACAATTTGGTTACACAATATCAGAATCAATAAAGGAAGAGATGAAAACCATACTGGGAATAACAAAGATGGGAGGAATGGGCTCGTATTTGGAAATACCGGAAAGTCTTGGAGGAGCCAAAACACAAACTTTTAGTTTCCTTCAGGACAGACTTTATGGCAGAGTAAATGGTTGGACAACTAAATATCTTTCGCGAGGAGGAAAGGAGGTGGTCATAAAATCAGTGGCTACGGCTTTACCGAACCATGTGATGTCTTGCTTTAGATTACCACTACAAGAAAATCTGTATTTAGCCGCGAACGAGCCACGAACAGTTCGTGGCTAACAAAATTCCAGCCACGAATAGCTACAAACCAGCCACGATAGAAAAAAACCATGGTTTGTGGCTAATTCGTAGATATTCGTGGCTATATAGCCACGAAAAGGGATCCGTAGCTATTCGTGGAAAATTAGCCACGAATAGCTACGAAAGCAGTTGTGGAAAAAATAAGCCACGGATAGTCTCGAATTATTTCGTGGCTAGTTTGCCACGAATACAGTCGTGGCTATTCGCGGATATATAGCCACGACTTTCCTCGAAAGCGTTCGTGGCAATATCTTTCCACGAATATCCACAAACATGTTCGTGGCATTGTGAAATAGCCACGAATAGCCACGAATTTATCCGTGGCTATTCAAAACTCTAAACCCTAAACCTTAAAACCCAAAACTATAAACAAAAATCTAATAACTAAAACTCCAATTACTATAATATATCTAAAATTAAAATTCAAAACTTATAAAATAATTTTTATTTCCAAATCTACTATTTTCATATATACATGAAACTATTATTTTCAAATCAACACCACAATATTCATATTCTAAATTAAATAAACCATATATATATATATAACTTTAAACTATAACCAAAAACCTAAAAACTAAAACTTTAAATACAATATATCTACAATTATATTCAAAACTTATAAAAAAGAATTTTTATTCTCAAATCCACTATTTTCAAACATTAACTTAAAACATTAAACATAACCCTTCAATTTATCTCTTACAATTATAAATTCAAAACCCTAAACCATAAATAAACCCTAAAACCCTAAAGTATTAAAAAATCCAATAACTAAAATTCTAATTACTATAATATATCTAAAATTAAGACTCAACACTAATAAATGATTTTTTTCTTCCAAATATACTATTTTAAAACATTAACTCAAAACTTAAATATAACCCTTCAAACACTATACCCTAAATCATAATCATATTCTAAACCCTAAAACTCTTAATCATAAACTAGAAAATCAAAATATAACCATTAATATTATAAAACTAAAATATAATATTTTCAAAAATTAACTTAAAATCTAAATATATCTCTTCAAACCCTATACCACAAACCATAAATCATAAACTATAAACTTTTTTCTTAATCATAAATTCTAAAATCATATGTTTAAAAATCTTAAAGAAATTTTAATTATTTTAAATATTCATAAAATAAATAAAAAATTCATGTAAACCAAAATTAAAATCAAATTAACCATTTTAATAATTTTTATATCATTTTAGTTATTATATATACTCAATTTAATTATTTTTAAAATCATTTTCAAAACTTTTAAAACTTTTAAAACTTTTAGAGGTTTTGTCTCTTACAATTTTAAATTTTAAAATTTTAAAATTTTCATTTTAACAATTTTTATTATTTTAATTCATTTTTGAGTAGTATATATAAATTAAATCCAACTAATTTTTTCATTGGTTAATAGGTGATCACAAGGATCACAAAAAGAACCGTTGATTTGATATATCAACGGTTAAGATTTCGTTCACGCGGATCCTTATATAAGCCGTTAGATCTAAATCTGTTCTCAAATCCTGTTCGTTGGATATATTTATTATTTTATAATTTTTTCTTTCTCATCTTCTTTTTTCCTCACCTCTTACGAAATATCTCCAAGTCAAGCTCCTCTTTGTCTAACTATAGATCTGGTTTGGGAAATCTTCTCTCCTTAATTGTAATTTCAACTTGTAATTCATCTTATAATTTATCAATTCCTTATGTGAAATCAATTGCAGATGTTGACAAAACGTGTCCGACAGTTGAAGACGAAGCGTTGAAGCCGGAGCGTTGAAGACGAAGCGTTCTCCTCAACGGTCAGAGATGCAGAGACCACCGGATCCGGAAGCGCATGTTTTCCGGCGCTATAGAACCACCGGAGCCGCGTTTGGTGCCGGCGTTGAAGACGGAGGTGACGATGCGGTGTCCGACAGTTTCCGAAGGAGGAGAAACAGAGAGACGAAAGGATGTAGACGGCGGTTGTGATGTGGTTCGGCTGCGTTGGATTCATAGTTGTCAGACGAAGCGGATCGGAGTCGTCAGATCCAGAGCCGCCAAGGAAGAAGACGGAGTCGTCAGACAAAGTCGCCGGCGTGTTTTGCCACCGAGTCACGGGCTCACGGCGTTTGAAGACAGGGGGCCAGACCCACTTTTTTATTTATTTTTTAATGTTTTGTTTAATAATTTCATTATTTTAGTTTTATATATTTTATTATGATTATTAATAAATAAATGAATAATTGATTATTTTAATTTAATTATTTGTATTTTTTTTTTATTTTTTTGAAATATATAGCCACGGATTATTCGTGGTAATTCGTAGCTATCTAGTCACGAAGATATCGTGGTTTTTTGTAGCTATAGAGCTACGAACAATTCGTGGTAATTCGTAGCAAGATAGCCACGAACTCGTTTGTAGCTATTCGTGGCTATTAGCCACGAATAGGTTCGTGGCTATTAGCCACGAATAGGTTCGTGGCTACACCGTGGCAAGGTTGCTACGACTAGCCACGACTAGCCACGGTTAAACATTAGCAACGAGCTCGAAGCTACGAAATATTTTCGTGGCTATTCGTGGCTAGGGGCGAATTAGCCACGGATTATTGGCTCTCGCCACGAAAAAATTCGTAGCTAAATACAATTTTTCTTGTAGTGTACCGAAGACGGTGACAAAAAAGTTAACAAGTGTGGTATCTCAATTTTGGTGGAGTCCGGGAGGAGGGAATAAAGGAATGCACTGGATAGCTTGGGATAAGTTATGCCAAGATAAGGATGATGGTGGAATTGGTTTTAGAGATTTTTTCGATACGAACACAGCTTTTCTAGCGAAACAGCTCTGGCGATTGATTGATAAACCTGAGCTTCTTTTTTCCAAAGTTTTTAAGGGCCGATATTTTAGGAAAACGGATCCTCTTGATCCAATACGATCGTACTCACCTTCCTATGGTTGGAGAAGTATAATCTCAGCTAGATCTCTGGTTAAAAAAGGACTAATTAAAAGGGTGGGTTCAGGTGCATCCATTTCAATATGGACTGACCCGTGGATACCAACCTATCGCCCGAGACCAGCAACCCAGAAACCTGACTCAATTATTCAAGTATATACGGTAGACCAATTGATTGAACAGCAACGTAGAACATGGAACAAAGCGTTGTTAAAAGCGGTAATTGCACCAGATGATGTAATTATTATTGAGAGCATGCCGATTAGTAAATCCCTTCTCCCGGATAGACATGGATGGCATTTTACGAAGTCGGGAAGATATTCGGTTAAATCAGGGTACTATACAGAGAGAGAATTTTCCGACATTGGTAATCAAGAGAAATTTTTGGGTCCAGATATTAAGGGACTACAATCACACTCATGGAAGTTGAATTGTTCACCAAAATTAAGACATTTTGTTTGGCAAATCTTGTCGGGATGCCTGGCTGTATCTAAGAATCTTAGATCTAGAGGAATACGTTGTGACACATATTGTGCAAGGTGTGGCGTGGAGGAGACAATAAACCATGTTCTTTTTGAATGCCCACCGGCACTTAAAACATGGGCCCTGTCAAGAATTCCTACAAATCCGACATGCTTTCCAACAGAAGCGCTATTCACAAATATGGATTATCTATTTTGGAGATTGCCACCACAGGAAACAAGTAGCCAATTTTCTTGGATATTATGGTACATTTGGAAGAGTCGAAATGATATGGTATATAATCAGATTGATCGGGATCCAAATGAAACATTAAAGTTAGCGGAAACAGAATACTTATCTTGGGAAGGGGCTCAGACGAGCATCCTAGATAAAAACCAAAGGCATAGAGGAAACGATACTAAGGATTCAACTCCTGAGCCACATAAAGGTCAATGGTGTTATGTGGATGGAGCATAGAAGGAGGGGGACCCTTTCACTGGTCAATGATGGTATAGTTGCTACGAAGGTGGTATAAATGTTCATATTGGTGCAATGAATATTAGACAGAATCTTTCGCCGCTTCATGCAGAGTTCGAGGCATTACTTTGGACTATGGAATGTATGGAATTCTTCAATCAAAGACATATCACTTTCGCAACGGACTGTTCAAAAGTGGTTAAGATAGTGTCGGAACCAGAGAAGTGGCCAACTTTTACGGTCTACATTGAGGAAGATGTTCTTCGCAGCTTTTGATTTAAAGCACATATCTCGCACTAAGAATCAGACGGCAGATAGGCTAGCAAGAAGTGCTCGCCTGAGGCAGTCATCAAACACACATATCGGGCCGGAACCGCCGATATGGATGATAGAAAAATAGTGTTCTCCTTACTCTTTGTTGCAAAAAAAAAAAAAAAGATTTATATATGAGGAATTATGATAATATTTGATGATCATGTGTCCTTCTATTATGTGATCTCTCTCAAGGCATAGACACTAGAGAAAGAAGAGGGTCTTGACTTTTTTTATAAGGATTGACCCGAGTCATGTGTTTTACACGTGATCTATGTTTCTGTAAATAACTGAGTATAAAGTTGTATCTTCTTCCTCGAGCCAGTGTAACGATCGAGTAGCTCCAAGTCAGTTGTAACGGGCTATTTTGACGCCATTGTAGAGAGATCAGAGCTCGTGCTTGAGCTGTTCTATTGCATATATGTGTAGACTATGTTTATAATATATTTTTATTTTTTGGTCTAATTAGTAAATTCATTATTATTATTTTGTGCCGTGAACTATTTTTAATTTTTTTTTCCTTCTATATTTATATTATATTTCTTTCTTTTCTCATATTAAATCTTTAGATTTAAAATTTAAATAAAACTTAAAATAAAATATACTGAAATTTAGTTTAGGCTTAAAATTTTCTCTTTAAGATTCATTTTGTGAGTTTATTTAACATCTTTCTTACATTCTCAAACATAAATACATTTTAATTTTTAATATAAACCCTAAGTGGAAATTTTGATTAAAAGTAAAATACATATATTAATGTTTTCAATAAAATATTTCAAAATGTCTTATATAATACATTATTTTTATTTAAAATTCAGTTATTGCTGTTTTATATTTGTTTACTTAGTTTTGTATTTTTCAGTCTATATTAAATAAAAATATTAGTGATATAAATTAATATATGTTAAATGATACATATAATTTAATGTAAGTTTTTGGATTTTTTTAGATGGACACCCTAGATGGAAAGAAAACCTTCACAATGTATATATAATTTAATTGGTTATTTTAGTGTCCCTTATGTCCCTTATGTGCTATGTCATATATGGCGGTAAAAACCGATATAAGTAAAGCTTATGATTGTATTGAGTGTTTTTTTTTTTTGAAGAAGTAATGAGAAGAAAAGTTTTCTCAGACACTTGGATTGGTTGGGTTATGTCTTGTGTGACCTCGGTTCCCTTCTCTGTTCTTATAAATGGAAGCCTTTATGGTAGATTTAAGGGTATAAAAGATCTGTGATAAGGCAATCCCTTGTCCCCGTATTTGTACATTATTTATTCAGACGTCCTCAGCCTCCTCTTGAAAGAGGCAGCCAAACAGAAGCGGATTTCACCAATCAGATTGAGTATTAAAGGTCCACCAATTTTCCGTCTCATGTTTGCGGATGATTCACTATTCTTTGTCAAATCGGATGTTCAGAATAAATTTTGCTTGTGGCCTCTTTTAACAAAATAAGTAAAATAAAATTTATAATCTTATTTCACATTGTGAAACAATTCAGAGTAGACAACATTTTTTATATTTATCATTTAATAGAATATTCAAACTTATTTATGTAACTCTTGAAGAGCTACATATAATTTACTCACGAGTAAATTTGTGGCGTTGAATGATATACCAACTTTTTTAATAAAAACAAATTGTTTATGACTATTATTAATTGTCATTGCCAAAGCAATTGAAATATGAAACTAAACTAAATATCTATGAGTTTAACCTATTAAAACTAAATTTCCTTATTTCAAATTTGAGCTAAATATATATATATATATATAACCTCTATGAGTTTTTTATATATATTTATAACCATTAGTGTTTATATATCATTAAAGAAAAAAAACAAATCGTTTTTCGTGTAAACATACCAAACCGAATAAACTTAAAGTTCCATTGAATAATGATACTTTTAAGCTATATACATCAAATATATGTAATCAAACTATATAGATACAATACCAATTAAATAATTATTTTTATGAATCAAACCAAAAAAACAAATATTTTATTTTATAAAACCGATAAAATCTGAACTGAAACGAAAATGGATACTCATCAAACCAAAATCTTGTAAAGCGAGTCCTTGTGAAATAAAGAGCTCAAAGTCTCCGCAACTACCAAACTGGATCTTCCATTCAAATATTAAAGGGTGCGCAAGTCCACGTGCTTACACAGCCAACACTCGTAATCGTTTAACTATTGCTACCTACCTCCCTCCACTATATAATTACCCAACCAAACATTCCATCATCATCAAACATTCAAACCTAACCAAACTCAAATCATGTCTTCTTCCGACTGTCCCTCACCGTTACCCTCCGTCCCCAAACTTGAAGTAGATTCCGTTACTTTTCCACCGTCCGTCAATTCGCCGGCTTCCTCCAAAACCCTCTTCCTCGGTGGCGCAGGTTCGAAAACTGTTTAATTCCTCTGCTCTTGCCTTGTCATTTTTTTTGAAATATCTAATTCTAGGCCTTGGACCTATAATCTGATATAAAAATAACATTTTTTAATCAAAAAAGGTTTGAGAAAATAACAAACTCCTTAAATCTTTGATTCTTGTTTGTTATTGCTAACTTACGCAGGTGTGAGAGGTTTGGATATCCAAGGAAAATTTGTGATCTTCACCGTCATCGGAGTTTACCTAGACCCTGTCGCCGTCACGTCACTCTCCGTTAAGTGGGAAGGCAAAACAACAGAGGAGTTAACGGAATCCGTCCCTTTCTTCCGTGAAATCGTTACAGGTGATTCCTTACACCACTTACTTAAGGGACACGTCATTCCAACTGTTTTAACTTTTAACTGACCGTCATTAATTAATTAATTAACTTAGTGATTGTTTTTGCTGATAATTAGGTCCGTTTGAGAAATTCATTAAGGTGACGATGAAACTGCCGTTAACAGGACAACAATATTCAGAGAAAGTAACGGAGAATTGTGTGGCGATTTGGAAATCGTTAGGGATTTACACAGACTCTGAGGCTAAAGCTGTTGACAAGTTTTTGGAAGTCTTCAAAGACGAGACGTTCCCTCCTGGTTCTTCCATCCTCTTCGCACTCTCCCCTCACGGCTCTCTTACGGTACAACTTGAACTTCTTACAACATTAACTTGCCTCGTTTGCGTGTTTACATGCAAAGTTTGTTACCAAATAGAACCATAACTTTTGAGTATAAAACGCAAATGGAATGTGCAATGCTCTACTTGCGTGTTAACCTCTTGCAAGGATATGACGTATGACACTATCTTTGATATGACGTTTGAAAGCTTTATGATATCTCATTGCTGTGAACTAGGTTGCGTTTTCGAAAGACGATAGCATTCCTGAAACCGGAAAAGCTGTGATCGAGAACAAGTTGTTGGCAGAGGCAGTTCTTGAATCGATCATTGGAAAGAACGGTGTGTCTCCTGGGGCTAGGTTGAGTCTTGCCGAGAGATTAGCTGAGCTGATGAAGAAGAACAACAAGGTTGAAGAAGATGCTACAAGGACTGATCAAGAGGAAGCTAAAGATCTCTCCCTCGGAGATAAATTGGCCAAAGAGAACTGATCGTATGGGAGATTTTTTCTCTTGGTTTTTGAGGGCTTTATGTTTAGTTCTCATCGCATGTTTTAATTTGCTTCTATTCGTAAGAATAATTAATAATCACATGGAAGTGGTTCAAAAATACAATTCGAGTCAAAAATGTATTATCAATTGATCTTGATTCTGGAGATAGATACTACTGTTCATAAAACAGACAAAGTTCAAACTGAAATTGAACCTCTGCGGCCGGCCTTTTATAAAGAAAACTCTACTTAGTAGCATCATTCCAGTGACTTTGGTTTTGGATTCTGATAGTCCACATTTTAGAGCTCCCATTTATTTGTGTTAGAGCATGTACATTGATGAACCCCATCTTGGGGTTTTTAAGAATTTTTTAATAGTTTTTTAATTGGTTTTAAATAGTTAAGAACTCTATTTTTTTTTTGCTCATCCATTGATGAACCTTAAGTGGGGTTCTTAACAAAGATAGGTGTTTAAGTGACAAAACAGAGTGTCACAAAACCAATAGCGATTATTTTTATTCTATAAACATGGTGATGAACATATATCTTGAGAACTACCTGGAAAACAAGAAAATGGATGGAAAGAGACTTTTCTGATTTAGGACCAAATAACCTCAAGTAAATGTTGACGAGGGTCCCGTCTTTTGTTCCGGTTAGTAAACCAGTTGCAGGATCAAACCTGGATAATCCAAAAGACAAGTTGAGTGATGTGTCTGTTTTTTTAATCAATCTACAGAAGGTAAGAACACAAAGATGGTTACCTCGGGAGACGATGGCGTGGACATTTGACAATACCAGCAAGCTGAAAGAGTTATATATAGTATGTTAGATGGTTGAAAGATGAGTTCACAAGATTATAAGTATGCTGGAGATGAGTGTAATTAGATATGAACCTGAGGAAGGGACAACAGAAAGTTCAGAACTTGAGGAAGAAAGAAGATGAGGAGAGTTTCTATTGAGCTAATCATAATCATTTACCTCCTCCAAAGATACAATCATGGAAGTCAATGTGTGCGTAACATGTTAACATGCCACAAGAATCAATACCTAGATCAAGCACTTCCAAGCCAACATAAGCAACTAGAGGTTTCGGTATAAAAATAGTTGTATGTCCAGCATAAGCCATCAGCAGTGGAAGGGTAGCGAAAGATGGCAGGACAAGTTTCCTGTTGTTTGACAAGACATAACATGAACTAAACTCGCTCGTTGAATATCATCAAAACAACATATAGAATATGCTAACTTACACTCTCCAAGGCACATCAAGTACATCATCTACAAACCCAAGCAAAATCATGAAGCAAATAGATGCTAGTGCTGCATTATACTCCACAAGCCACTGCACATAATCATCAGAACATTGATAAGGGGAACCAACACAGGGTCAAGCTGAGAACAAACATACACTTGAGCGGCTGAGGTAGTCCAAGTGGCTTAGGGTCCGTGGTGGCAAACTGATAGATTCCTGTCCGAAGCAGTGATGTTTTAGACAGAATCAAATCCCAAAAATGCTCACTTCAAGTCGGCAAGATAATCCTATGCTCCAAATGGCTCGTGAAGACCCAACAATGAGTATATTAAACTCAAGGCCTGATACTTGCTACGATCCAACAAAGAAGATAGGCGGTGGAAGCTTTAGGATGAAATTAGTGTAGAACCAATGAAGAGTATGTCAAACTCAACACCTGAACTATTTCAACACTCACAACACTCTTTGGCTTGATAGAATGGTCACACAAAAGGTTGCGGAATACCTCTTGATTTACCGGTTTGATAACTTAGATATTACACACTAAGAAATCGAAATGTTCACAAAGGAACAAAGAGAATCACTCTCTAAACAAAGAAGTTTTTAATCAGAAAAAGGTTGTTTTATTCATATGATTTTAAAGTCTCTTATAGGAAATAAAGAGATGAAAAGACAAAGAAAAATATGTAGAAAACTAGGAAGAAGTTGTAGAAAACTATGAAGACTTTGACTAAGACCAAAGACCAAACATTAAACTAATGTGGAATGACTCTTTGACTACTTTGGCCACTGAATTTGTCTCATGAAGTTCCTGGTTGAATCTGACTTATTGGGCCACGAAATGTAACTTCTTTTGGATTAGGAATGTTCCCTGGATGCCAAACATAAGTCTGCAAGCTTCCAAAACAGTTGAGCCTAGAAATCTCCATGTATAGCATCAGATGAGTCCGTCTAGAAGAATGAAGTACATCTCTCTGGTACTTTGTACTATCACTCCTTTCTTGGGCTTGTTGGAAAGCTAACAGATTAAGGAAGAAGCTCCAATTGGTTTCAGGTCCAAATTGTACCTGAGCTGGGCTGTGTGACTCAATCTCTGGCTCAGTCGTGGAATACAACCTCAAGCAGAACCATCGGTTTGCAAAATTCATATCTTTTTCATATGAACCGTTCTTGAGGTGATTCCAATTATCACAGCTTCTCTGAGGAATCAAGAATCCAGTAAAATTTGTTTCATGGCTTAAATCCTTCTGATTCATTCTGAAATCTCCTTTGAATGCTCGCATGTCTAAATCGCTTAAGCTTGAAATTATCTGAGTTGAAAGTTGCATAACTTCTTCACAATAACTCTGATTTGAGTGATTCTTCTTGGAGATATCATGAAAATGATCTGAGCATATTCTCCAAGTAGTTTCATGTATTGAATCTCCGTGGTTGAGAAGATATGAATCAAACAGTGATCATGTGTCTGAACTTGATTCAATAATCTGAATTGTCGGACTGTCTTTAGCTTTGTTCGGCTTATCGACCATGGGAAGCTTGTCCAGATTGTTCAGCTCGTCCTTCACCAGCTCGTCTCGACTACCTCGACCATCCTCCGAGCTATCCGTGGATTCCTGGCTCGATAGATGACCCCGGAATCTATCATTCCCCTCTTCTTGAAAAGGATTTGACCTCAAATCTTGTTCCCCTACATCAAAAGGAAATGAATTAAGTACACATAAAAATATCAAGGAAACAAACAAGTAAGTAATGACAATGAAAGAGCTGGGACTGAAACTTCCTTTGGCGTTTGAAGTTGTTTTTCTCAAGTACTTCCAATTCCAAACTTCAGAATGGTAAGTCTTTTGCTGGCTCATTTTGTTTTGTTGAGTCTGAGATCGTTCCGGGTTCAAACATGCTTTTGGTCCATGATCAACTTCCTTTGCAAGGTCTTGAATCATCTTGACCCTAGAAATAGTTCTTTGATCATGTGCTATCAAAACAACTAGAGAAGACAAGTTATCTGAACAAACAAAGCTTTCAAGAAGCTTCTCCATTTTTGAAAAGTCTAACACGGGAATCAAGTTGCTAAGGCTGTTGTCAAACATTTCGTTAATGATCATTGCAAGCTTAAAACACCTAATATCACAAGAACTCTCAAATGATCTCAAAACAAGTAAAGCTTTCTTTGAAAAAGAATTGATCTTTGTAAACTCAGGAAAGCTTTCAAAATTTCTGGAAATTGGTTTGCAAAGTTCATTGAAAGTATTTGTTTCACAGAAAACGTCTTGAAAACTTTTCATAGGCTTAGAAACGATTGTGTCAAATGCAAACTCTTCTTTGGCTCTACTTAGCTCAAATGTTTTCTCACACAAAGAATCTCTGAAAGTGGAGTAAAGGCCACGAAAATCATCAAAAAGAAAACAATTTGGCATAAGGAACTTTTCAGAATTGAGTTGTTCAAGAGTTGGAATCATTTTGTCAAAAACAGATTTGGAAACACAAAACTCTTTCACATGTTCCAAACCAAAACGTTTTTCATTTTGAGCAGAAACCAAAACAAACAAATCAGGCTTTGTTTTAACCATATCATTTTCCTTACAGTGCTCTTTTGGATGAGGTAATGACATAAGGATTGGTTCTGGTGCAAAGCGGATTGGTTTCTCCAAGACATCTTCTTGTAGTAAACTCCCTTGTGCTTCTTTTGGTGAGCTCTTTTCTTGAACTTGTGGAATGGAATCAATGCTACTCGGTTGCACCGGTTCTGAACAGGTTAGCTCATCAGAAATATCTTTACTTTTAAGAACAAAATCAGATTGAGAAGATGGAAGAGAAGACTTAGCTTTCAAGGACTTTTTGAGAAAGGTAAGATGCTTTACGGTTTTTCCTTCAGCTTGCTCTTCCTTCTTGCTTAAGTGCTGCTGATCTTTCTGGGCTTCCAATGGAGATAGAGGAACAAGGTTGATCTTCTTTCCTTCAAACAAGAATGAGTATAGGTTGGTAAGACCATGATGAGTAACTTGGCGATCATATTGCCATGGCCTTCCCAAAAGGATGTGGCTTGCTTCCATGGGAATAACATCACAAAGAACTTCATCTTGATATCTCCCAATAGAAAAAGACACCACCACTTGTCTGGTCACTTTCATTTCTCCATTGTTTGTCAACCACTGAACTTTGTAAGGTTGTGGATACTTTGTTGTCTCCAAGCATAATTTCTTCACCATTGTTGAGCTTGCCACGTTTGTACAACTACCTCCATCAATGATAAGGTTGCACACTTTGTCTTGAACTAGGCATCTTGTTTGGAAGAGACTCTCACGCTGGTCACTCTCCTTGGTTTGGTTGTGAGCACTCCTAGTCACAAGTAATCACTTCTGGTTGGTGGCACTTCTTTTTGATCAAAAGTGGAGAATGAATCTGAAACTTCCTCTTTGTTGTTGTTCTCAACTTTTTCCTCTAGTACCATGGGCTTTTCACTTGCATAATTATCCCTGTCATGGCACATAAAGATTTCATTAGAACCAGTACTTGAAATAGAATTTTCATTCATCCAGTACTTGAAATAGAATTTTCATTCATACTTGTGCGGATTGGTAATGGCTGATCATGTTTTGGTTTTCGAATAACCTGTTTCTCCTTAAAACAACAAGACATTTGGCTCATTGCTTCAGCCCCTGAGGATGGACGTGTGGTGCTCTCATTTTGATCACTGAACATAGCTTCAACTGCTTCTTTCATCCATTTGTCCAGATCATGTTTCTTTTCTCGATTCATCCGGTTTTGAAGCTTGTCGGTTTGTTGAAGAATCCTTTGATCATCACGGCTGCTGTCATGATTTGCTCCATCTCTGGCCTGTCTAGAATGATCTCTGGTCCTCCTTATAGGCCTCTCTTGTGGTTTCTTTTGGCGTGCCTTATCCTGCACACAATAAAACTCATAAAAACCCGATTGATCTCCATTTCTTAAACTTTTTCGTTTTTCTTTCATCAAGGCTCTAGATGATGAATAGAAAACTCCTTGGCATGAGTTCTTCTCCTGGTCAGTTCTCCTTTTAAGACCAAACATCTCGTTCCTGCAATCACTTAACAAACAAATCAGAGAAACAAAACAATCCTCACTTTCTCTCTTGTGTTTTCTCTCAAGGTGTTTGAACTCTCAATCAAATGACTCTCAAGTGATTTTCTCTAAGTTCCAGAGGAACTAACAATCAATCTCAGTGCTTTTCTCCAAAGAAATCAGTGGCAAATCAAGAGAAGAAGAAGAAGATAGACAGATTGCAAGATTTTCTTCGGAAACCGATTGACCAAAACCCTTAGATCCGATTTCTCCTGGATCTGAACCGATTTCTCCTGGTTCTTATACTTTTTTTTTATCTGAGGCTACTAGCACTCTTTCCTTTTCTTTTTTTTTCTTTTTTTTTTGAAAAGGGTAGGCTCGGTTCCCTTACAAAAGATAGACAGAGAAGAAGTGTTTATGAAAAGAAGAAGATGAAGAGATGAGAAGATGAAAAGATAGAGTACCGAACTTGGAAGTGTGGCTCTGATACCACTTGATAGATTCCTGTCCGAAGCAGTGATGTTTTAGACAGAATCAAATCCCAAAAATGCTCACTTCAAGTCGGCAAGATAATCCTATGCTCCAAATGGCTCGTGAAGACCCAACAATGAGTATATTAAACTCAAGGCCTGATACTTGCTACGATCCAACAAAGAAGATAGGCGGTGGAAGCTTTAGGATGAAATTAGTGTAGAACCAATGAAGAGTATGTCAAACTTAACACCTGAACTATTTCAACACTCACAACACTCTTTGGCTTGATAGAATGGTCACACAAAAGGTTGCGGAATACCTCTTGATTTACCGGTTTGATAACTTAGATATTACACACTAAGAAATCGAAATGTTCACAAAGGAACAAAGAGAATCACTCTCTAAACAAAGAAGTTTTTAATCAGAAAAGGTTGTTTTATTCATATGATTTCAAAGTCTCTTATAGGAAATAAAGAGATGAAAAGACAAAGAAAAATATGTAGAAAACTAGGAAGAAGTTGTAGAAAACTATGAAGACTTTGACTAAGACCAAAGACCAAACATTAAACTAATGTGGAATGACTCTTTGACTACTTTGGCCACTGAATTTGTCTCATGAAGTTCCTGGTTGAATCTGACTTGTTGGGCCACGAAATGTAACTTCTTTTGGACTTAGGAATGTTCCCTGGATGCCAAACATAAGTCTGCAAGCTTCCAAAACAGTTGGGCCTAGAAATCTCCATGTATAGCATCAGATGAGTCCGTCTAGAAGAATGAAATACATCTCTCTGATACTTTGTACTATCACTCCTTTATTGGGCTTGTTGGAAAGCTAACAGATTAAGGAAGAAGCTCCAATTGGTTTCAGGTCCAAATTGTACCTGAGCTGGGTTGTGTGACTCAATCTCTGGCTCAGTCGTGGAATACAACCTCAAGCAGAACCATCGGTTTGCAAAATTCATATCTTTTTCATATGAACCGTTCTCGAGGTGATTCCACTTATCACAGCTTCTCTGATGAATCAAGAATCCAGTAAAATTTGTTTCATGGCTTAAATCCTTCTGATTCATTCTGAAATCTCCTTTGAATGCTCGTATGTCTAAATCGCGTAAGCTTGAAATGGTCTGAGTTGAAAGTTGCATAACTTCTTCACCATAACTCTGATTTGAGTGATTCTTCTTGGAGATATCATGAAAATGATCTGAGCATATTCTCCAAGTAGTTTCATGTATTGAATCGCCGTGGTTGAGAAGATATGAATCAAACAGTGACCATGTGTCTGAACTTGATTCAATAATCTGAATTGTCGGACTGTCTTTAGCTTTGTTCGGCTTATCGACCATGGGAAGCTTGTCCAGATTGTTCAGCTCGTCCTTCACCAGCTCGTCTCGACTACCTCGACCATCCTCCGAGCTATCCGTGGATTCCTGGCTCGATAGATGACCCTGGAATCTATCACAAACACCATCCGGGTTCGACTCCAGACGGAAACAAAAATGCCTCTTCTGCTCACAACGCGGGCACTGGGCCTAAGGCCCAGGGAAAACCCTCCCAGGTGAAGCTGGCCTGCGGCCTAACTGGACCTAGGGAGATTAGTCTGGACCTCGGTCTGGGATCCTCCCTGGATTATCAAAAAAAAAAAAAACAAACAAACACACACTTACATTCGAATCTTCAGTGAAATTGAAATACTGAAATATTATTGCCACGATCAAGAAGACAATACCAACAACAATACCCAATGACTCAGGCCTGGAAAAATGAAGCAAATTTTGATGAAATTTTCGAAACTGATCGATCACACATATATAAATCAAAACTTACACTTTGATCCCACCAAGCTAAGCACAGCGTTAATAAGGATCGATCGTTTGAGCTCACTTTCAACCTTGTAGTGGAAACAGAGAAGGTAGAGATAGAGCGAGCACAAAAGAGTAGAGATCACGAAGATCACTCCCAATTTCGGCGGCTCTAGACGGAATAGGTCGATCTTTTGCTCCGGTGGCACTGATTTGGGTTCTGATGGATCGGGTTTACTGGAAATTGACATTGAAGAAGCTCTCTTACGAGGTGCCATGGTGGATCAAAAACAAAATCCCCTTTCTGAAATCGTGAAAATGCAAAGGAGTGAGAGATAAAGGAGAAGCTTTGGACTCGGTTAGAGTCTTTCAACCGAAAAAAGAAAAAAAAAAATAGCCAATCACTATGTGCCACGTCGTTAAGATACGGGTCCTAAAATTCCTTAGTTAAGGATCGGTCTTTACATTATTTACTCTTTCTCATTTAATTTTTATGTTTTCTACCTAAGAAACTGTAAAAAAATTTACCTAACATAGTACGATGTGGATGCTCTTAGTTATTGTTGTTGCTTGTACTTTACTTTGTGCTCGACCAAGATGATGGTTGACTTGGCCTTTTTGGCTTTCTGTGGCCTTTTGTAAAACTCTTAGTTTGACCAAGAAAAAGAAATTGAACCAAATCCCGATCTGCGTAGCGGCTAGTGTATGGTTAGATTGGGTCGGCATGCATCTTTTTGGCCCAATATAATATTGGAGACACGGAAACCGGAATCTCATCAAAGCCTTGTCCAAGTATTACTTTCCCTCTAAATATTGGAACTATATCTGATGATGCAAGAGTAATGTAAAGCTAATTTTCTGTTGTCAAAAAAAAAAAAAAAAGCTAATTTTCTTTTCAAACTTAAAAGTTTACTTTCTTATTAAGTTCATTATACAGTCAAACATGTAAGAATAATTAGTCATTATACTTTTCCAAAAAGATTAATTAAGTAATAAAAGGTATAATCTGTTTTGGGAACCTTCTATTCATTTAAAGGGATAGTTTTTCAAGATTTGTAGGTGAATTAAGTTATTTTGAGTTTTTACTGTAGTTTACAAAACACAGTTTCTAAATAATTAAATAAAAAGTCTTAATCTAAAACATAAATAGACTGTTCACAATTGAGTTATCAATTATAAAATATAAGTATAATAACGTTACATGCGTATCAGGTATTAAAATATATATTTTTATAAGGGTCACGAGTTTATCATGTTTAGGCGTCACTTTATGTAATTGGTTGATAAAGTAGATTGGAAATGGTAGGTCAGATATAAATGATATTTGTCAAATTGCGTATCAATAATATATAGTAGGCACGTGCTTAACGATTTTGATGTCGACTAGTTATTATCTACGTTACATAGAATCAGAAATGGGTACGCGGAAACGGAATCATATGGAAGCACATAAACGATTTTTCCAAAATATATAGAAAGCGGATACGTGTTGGAAACGTATATATATATATGTATATATTAAAATATAATAAAATCCATAATTAAAACTTATATGATTTAAAATTAAATATCAAAATATTGTATTCATTTTTAGTTAACTATATCAAATAAGACGAATTCAAAATATATTGTGAAAATAACTAAAAATTCCAAGTTTTCAAAGATAATATTGTCCAACTAATTAAATTAATCACTTCTAGTAATTCACAAATCATTTATATAGTTTATCTAAACAAAATTCTTTGTAAGTAAAAAGATAAAATTCATTATGCATAAATATCAAATTTTACTATTAAGTTCAACGTTTTATATATGATTTTATTTCCTCTAGTTCTAAGATTTTTTTAAAAAATAAAAAATCATATAAAATATAACTCTACATTTCTTCTTTGTTTACGACATCAGGATTTCAAAATGGAATCGCAAGCTTCCAAAACGGAAACGTAAGCTTCCAAAACGGAAGCGTAAGCTTCCAATGCATTTTTAAAAAGTTTTTTTGGAAGCGTCTTGGAAACGAGATTCCGAAAACTGCCACAAGCTTCCACAAGCTTCCGATTCCAACTCCGATTCCGAAACGGGAAGCGGTCATCCGACGAAGCTTCCGTGCTACCTAGGTTCTTATTGAGCGGTAGATAATATCAAGAGGAAGGAAAGCATAACATATACAGTATTTTAGTAAGGCTTTTTTGTGTCACATATTTACGGCTCACAGAAGTAAAATTCACACTGAAAAATGAAAACCATTTTTTCGAAAAGAAACTTCAGATTATCTTTTCTACTTTAACTGAGTATTCATACATCATCTTCTAAGTTCATTGTTGTTGCGGAATTTCATAATCCATGAATTAAACTTTCAAAACGTAATTTTCTCTAAGATGGTGTTAATCCGATTTAAATTTTGTTTTTTTGAATAATATGAAAGTTCCAGATGTTAAGTTCATGATAATTTATAATGAATCTGTTTTTAGATATTTCAATTTTTTTTAAAAAATATTTTCATACCAAAAAGAATTTGATTCTGAAGCACACAAAAAAATTATCTTTTATATTACCATTTGACTATCACATATAGCTTTAAAAATTAAACTAGTTAGAAAGAATTAGGGTAGTTTTGTTAGGCCATTAAACATTTTGATTTTGGCGTTGAACGTTGAAAGACGGTTTACGACGCCATAATTTTGTGTCATTGAACAACCGACATTAATCATACTTATAAACGTCCTTAGAAGCCTGATTTTTTGTGTGTAATGAAACCTTCGTCATGTAATCATTTTTGTTCGTTCAGCCTATTCAAATCTTTATCCAATGGTGCATTCCGATGCATCAATCACAAAGTTCAAAGTGTTGATATGATCGACGAAAACGTTTAATTATTCAACGCAATCATATTCCTATTCACCCTGCTTGGATCAAAAGATCATCATGTTCCTTTCTCGTACACCATTTCTTCCAACCTCGCTGATACATTCCTTCAAAACGTCTGAACATTCGTGGCCGTCATATGCTATTTGGACCATAATAATATAAAATATGTTTTATACAGTTTTATCTTGGGATTTTAGGATCAATAACATATAATCTGCCCATCGGGATTTGAGAGAATAACGATAAAAAAACAGCTACGATAGTGGTCCCCTTCGGAACCAAAAGGGACTTATCATCACCATGTGCACAGAACGACGGTATTGGTCCGAAGGTACATCCCCACCTACACAAATAGTAATTCTATGTGTTTTAAATAGAAAAGTAATAGTCCGGATGGACACATTTGCTATCACCTCACGCAATCTGACGTTATCATCAACATTGCTCCTCTATGTGTAAAAATACGTGATTGATTATTTGATAGGCTTGAATAATAATAAAAAAGATTATTTGATAGGTTTTAAAATTTAGTTGGCTAACCCATCAAATAAATATTGGCCATATTAACCATTTTATCTTCTTCTCGTATGGTTTTAGACCAAAAACAAATGCTTCTTTTGTTTTTTTGTTTTTATTAACTGGAGTATACCAAACTTATCGAAAGGTTCAGACTAATACCAAAAAGGATGTGCAACCCATGAATACTCTGTTTCCGGATATTCAAATAGACCGAAAGCAAGAGATCGAACTTGAAATGTGTTGCCGTCCCAAGTCTGTCTCTTTACTTATTGACCACCGGACTTTAGACAAGTTTCCTATAGATGTTGAATATAATTATTCTACTTTTTAGGTTTTTTTAATCATTAATCGAGAAATTCTAGACTAAGATCATACACTGCATCTTCTTTTTTTTGATAAAGTATACACTGCATCTTTCTATCGAGAAATATTTATCTGAAATAGGTATAGACCTGTGAGAAGCTCAAAAACGCAAAACCTTTTAAAACAGCAAGAAGCAATCACGTATTTTTACACCTTATCGTTTTTCCCTTTATTATTCCAAGGTGAGTCATACCATACCCGAAGTATACGAGATTTTAATCGTCGAGTCCTGCGAGCCACATAATGTTAGCTACTACTACTATCTTCGTGGCCCAATCATTCTTCACAACAACTATAGCTCTGCATTTATTATGTTTCCTTTTGAAAACTGAGAGGCAAAACTAAAAAAACAGACACGTACGTTGAAGACAAAAAGTAGCTAAATACACAAATTAATTACTAGTCTAACCATCACACACATCAATATAATTTCATTGCCCTCATGATCCATAGATTTTTTTTGTATTTTTAGTTTCCCATTTAAGATACATGAGTAAACCTAGATACACAATTTGATGACTAACCTCCCTTGATTACGTTTGTTATCAACGATTATCTTGAAAACACATGTATACATACACACTTCGGTTGCGGGGTAGAAAAATATCTGGTACCTGGTAGCGTTCACCATTGTCATAATTTCACAAACTAAGATATTTTTGTTCCACTAGTTTTGCAAGGTATGTTTTTTTTTTTAATATCGTGGAAGATTCAGATTTTATGTTCACAATTTCTTACAAGTTCGGAATCAATCTTTAAATAATCAAACTTAAGTTTAACCTTCTGTATCAATAAAAGTTTGAACTCAGGCCACAAAAAAAACAATTTTATTATGTTACCACTAGATCACCAACCTTTAATATGTTATTACTACGGGTCAAAAAATTAACTCATTGTGGAGCGGATCTCGGGAGGATCTGTTCCGCTTGACAGTGTAACATACTCTTTCATTCGTGAATATTTTCTCTTGTCATTGGTTTCCTTGGTTTTCTATTCGTACTTAGTAGAGTTTTTAGTTTTTACTAATTAAGGAGACATGTTTTTAGAGCACCCGCATGAGAAGTTTCTCATGAGAAATTCTCATCTACAACAAAAACAATAAATTATTAAATATTAATAATAAATTACAAAAGTCTCTCAAAAAATATCTCTGTCTTCTGTACTATATTTAATTTATATATTTTTCAAATTAAATAAAAAATAATAAATGAGTTTTCTATTCGTTTTAAATATGAGAGAGGGAGAGAGAATGCTGTCTGTGCTCAGACCAAAAAAAACAAAAACTGAACTACAGATGTTTTTTTAGCTCCCGGAGAGAAGATAACTAAAACTAACAAGTAAGTCCACCAATTCATGCGTTTAGTAAATCAGAGTTCTAATTTCTTTCTTTTATTCTTCATGATCTTTATAATACTTTATTAACTAAAATATCAATCTAGGCACCCATTTATTCAGTATTCGGGTGTTTGTATATATAACTTTTTCGTAAATTTAAATAGAATTTTTAATTAGTTTGCATTTTTTCTACAGAATATTGAATCCATATTTCGTAAGCATGTTATATACCTTCATTTTTTTATAATAAATATAGTTATGATTTTCTCAGGGTTTCCACCTGTTCACTGATACTTCACTGTTAGCTTCATCTCCAAGAAACACCTTTAACTGCCGGCAAAAGAAAACGCCGTTAAGTTCGTTGTGAAGATGCCACGTGTATCGGCGGAATCCCATGAAATTTCTCTCAACGGCGGAAACGAGTCACCGACGCTCGGAGAATTGCTGAAAGATTTAGAAGACGGTGACCGGAAAAAAGATTCCGGCGAAGATGATTCGATTCATCACATACTGGATCTCGCCTCCCCAGAAACAAGACCTGTACCGTTTCTCTTGTCCTTTAACAATCTCAGTTACGACGTCGGACATCGCCGGAAATTTGATTTCTCGTCACTGCTCTCCCGGGGAAAGCCCGCTTCGATGAAAACTCTACTCGACGATGTTTCCGGCGAGGCTTGCGACGGCGACATCCTAGCCGTTCTCGGTGCAAGTGGAGCCGGTAAATCCACCTTGATCGACGCACTAGCGGGACGTGTGAATAGCCTGAGAGGCACGGTAACTCTAAACGGAGAGAAGATCTTGCAATCTCGGCTGCTAAAAGTGATCTCAGCGTATGTAATGCAAGACGATCTCCTCTTCCCGATGCTCACAGTCAAAGAAACCCTAATGTTCGCTTCCGAGTTTCGTCTCCCGAGAAGCTTATCCAAGTCCAAGAAAATGGAGCGTGTTCAAACCCTAATCGACCAGTTAGGGCTCAGAAACGCGGAGAATACAATAATAGGAGACGAAGGACACCGTGGAGTCTCCGGTGGAGAGCGTCGTCGGGTTTCAATCGGAATCGATATTATCCACGACCCGATCGTCTTGTTCCTCGACGAGCCAACATCGGGGTTGGATTCCACCAACGCGTTTATGGTGGTGCAGGTGCTTAAACGAATAGCTCAGAGTGGCAGTATCGTAATTATGTCGATACATCAACCTAGCGCTCGTATCATAGACTTGCTTGATCGTCTTATCATCTTATCTCGCGGTAAGAATGTTTTCAGTGGTTCTCCGACAAGTCTTCCCCGATTCTTCTCTGATTTCGGACATCCAGTCCCGGAGAAAGAGAACATAACTGAGTTCGCACTTGATCTAATCCGACAACTCGAAGGAACCACTGAAGGAACCAGAGAGTTAGTAGAGTTCAACGAAAAGTGGCAACAAAACCAATCTGCTCGAGTCACGCCAATGACCACACCTTACCAAGCCTTATCTTTAAAAGAATCCATAACCGCAAGTGTTTCTCGAGGCAAACTAGTCTCCGGTTCGACCAGTTCCAACCCCATTTCCATGGACTCAGTATCTTCATACGCAAACCCTCCATTGGTCGAGACATTTATCTTAGCCAAACGGTACATGAAAAACTGGATCCGAACCCCCGAGCTTATAGGAACACGGATCGGTACTGTCATGGTGACTGGTCTTCTCTTAGCTACTATATATTGGAAGCTTGACAACACTCCAAGAGGTGCACAAGAGAGAATGGCTTTCTTTGCTTTCGGTATGTCCACAATGTTCTACGTTTGTGCCGACAACATCCCTGTTTTCATCCAAGAACGTTTCATTTTCTTGAGAGAGACAACGCACAACGCATACAGACCATCTTCATACGCTATCTCTCACTCTCTTGTGTCTCTGCCTCAGCTATTCGCTCTCTCCATTGCATTTGCTGCAACCACTTTCTGGACAGTTGGTTTGAGTGGCGGATTAGAGAGCTTCATCTATTACTGCCTCATAATCTACGCAGGGTTTTGGTCTGGATCATCCTTCGTTACCTTTGTATCCGGTTTGGTTCCGAATGTCATGATAAGTTATATGATCGCTATTGCCTATCTTTCTTACTGTCTACTGATGGGTGGATTCTACATCAACCGGGATCGGATACCGATCTACTGGATATGGTTTCATTACATGTCATTGTTGAAGTATCCCTACGAAGCTGTCTTAATCAACGAGTTTGATGATCCATCTCGCTGTTTTGTTAGAGGAGTCCAAGTATTTGATGGTACGCTTTTGGCGAAAATGTCTGATGCCACGAAGGTTAAGCTCCTCGATACATTGAGTAACTCTTTAGGAACAAAGATAACGGAGTCCACATGCTTGAGAACAGGGCCTGAATTACTTTTGCAGCAAGGTGTTACTCAGTTGAGCAAATGGGATTGCTTGTGGATCACGGTAGCTTGGGGTTTCTTTTTTAGGATCTTGTTTTACTTCTCATTGCTGCTCGGAAGCAAGAATAAGAGGACGTGAAGAACTGAAGATAGTCCACAAACATAAACATATTTCTGTTGGCCTCAATGCATCCACCTACCTTTAATATACATATTTATGTGAAGCTTGAAACTTTTAGTGGGCATCAGATAGTGCCTCCTAATTTACATGTGGATTTTAATAAGTCTAAGCGTTTTTTTAATGTAGTAAAAAGGATTGAAAATGCATTTGTATTCAAAACTAAATGTATTCATAATACGATTATATGTTGAACTTGAATGGCCCTCAGCGAATGAATATATTATTTGTTCATATTCAAAGTTATATATATATATATAATTAATCCAGATTCATAACATAGTAGCTGTTTGGTGGCGAATAAATGACTAAAAGTTTGATTTTCTAGGGTAAGAAACATCAACACGTATGTTCTTTTCTTTTTAATAATATCAACTATCAACACATACTGTACTGCAGTTTTATCTGGATATGCGATTAACATGTGGCATCGTACGTCTGAATGTATTAAAGTTCAATGGTCCCAAATTCAAAAATTGTATAAAAGAATCTGGAAAAATAAATATAGTGGATTGTTATGTATTGATCAGAATATAGATTTTCGAAGAAAAAAAAAACTCATGTCAGAACACAATTAAATTCGAACCACATGACTACACATTTCAAATACAAGCATCTAAATACACAATTAAATTAAAACGTAGGAGTTAAAAATTTCAACTAAATTCAAACTACTTGAACACACATTTAAAGCATCTAAATACGTAATTAAACTAAAACCATTTAATGAACCTGGAATTCATATTTTCCACTTGATGATTATAAAGTGTGTGATGATTAAAGTTATGATTTAAACAAGTATTCATTATCAAAATTCAGTGGTTTTTATTTCAGGTCTCAAAATTATGAATAAGTATTAATGTGTCAAAGTTTTATTAAAATGTAAGTACTGTACTCCTCATATTTAATTATGAATGAGTTTCAATGTCCCACTTCTTCATAATACAACCTTATATATATCACAACTGTCTCGATCTCAAGCTGTTGGAACGTTTGTCCAAAATTTCACTTTTGATATAATATAACACACACTGGTGCATGTTTACCTTAAAATTTAGTTTCGATTTTTGATACGTTTGACGGCTATAAATTTTTTTTTTACTACTCCGCTTAGAGCATGTACATTGTGTTATCTCCTTCGAGTTTTTAAAAATAAAAATTTATTATTATTTTAATTTTTTTTTTGCAGATGAAAAAAAAAAAATTCAAAAAAGGAGCCAATGAGGGTGCGCCACGTCACGTGAATAGTTAAGATGACGGGTCATTTTCTTAATTAAGGATTTTAAGAACCTGTCTCTTAACTATTCACGTGAAACCCACAAATATTTTATAATTTTTTACTTAAAAACTCTCCTAAGAAACCCCAATAGGGGTGGTCTTATACATCTAAACTATAAGTTACCTAGGTAAAATGGTAATTCTTACAGTGATAATTTTCTATACGGGGTTTATTACACTATCGTCATGTCTCTGTCATTAGAGCATCCACATCGTAGGTTTTTAACACGGAATCCTAGGGAGGTTCGATTAAAAATTAATTAAGTTAAGAATCCTCATTCCAAGGGGTTTTTATTTAGGCAACTTAAGAACCCGGGTTCGTCACTATTCACGTGACGTGGCGCGTTCTGACTGGTTGTTTTTTTTTGATTTTTTTTTTTGCTCCATCTATAAAAAAAAAAAATTATTTTTTAAGAACTGTACATGGTCTTAGTATTTTTAAAATCAATATCGAAATCTGTTACACGGAAACGGTACGTGGAAACGAAACATTTTAAAATGCAGAAACAATTTTCTTTAAAAAAAAATTAGAAAACGGATATAACCATATTTTTCAAGAAATTAAAATGGTTGATACAACACAAATCTAATATATAAATATTAAATAATTTAGCAAAAATAATTATCATAATATTCAAAGTCTTGTCTTCATTTTCATCCTCGATTTTTATATAAAAAATACAAAACTATTAATTATATTTTTCTATTTTAAAAATATTTACAAATTTTGTTACCAAATAAAAAGTGTAAGTTTCCAATTACATTTCCAAAATTAAAAACGAACGTTTCTACCGCATTTTCAAATCACTGTTTTTATAAATCACATTTCTATTATGTTTCCACGCGTTTTAGCTTAATATTTGATATCATTACAAATTTAACATAGTCTAAACTATGTGGATAATAATTAAGTGATCTCGAATATGTTTTTACCATGTTTTTATTTTCAAAGCGTTTATGAAACAGGAAACGCTTTTTAGGAGTTTCCAAAAAACATATTCGAGACCACTTAATTATTATCCACATAGTTTAGACTATGTTAAATTTATAATGATATTAAGCTAAAAGAATACTGATTATTTTTGCGGGGCATAAAATACAACTTTAAAATAAACTAGATTTTGACCCGCGCTACAGGAACGCTGGGTTCATGTTTCTTTTATATATTTAATAGTATAGATACATTGATGTTAATCTGTATTAATAGTATAGATTATATAATATGATAAAATAGTGTTAAGTACTTTATCTAAAATTTTATAATATCCATAGTAATTTTGTCTCCATATTGTTTATGTGTGGTGGCTACTTAATATAGTTTATCTAGTGACTTTATTAGTATAGATTGTTATATAGAGTAATCAAGTGTTTGGATTTGTTTTGTATATCAAGTTTTGAATATATGGAAATTAGCGGAGACCTTAATAAAATTGTAACAATAATTACTATAGCCTTTTATAAATATCAGATTATATATTCTAATCGTGCATTTCATGCTAAAGTCGATAGCCATTAACGAAAAAATAGCATAAACATATGTCCCAAAAAAGTGAACGTAACACATAACCGATAATGTTATGAAGAAAATTCCTGTAAAATATTATAGGCAGATAGAAATAAATTCATTATATTAAAAACATGATAAGATAGAAAACAAAATACTTGATTCTTCTTCACCAGAACTTAGACATTCAGCAACCTCAAATCCTACAAAAAAACAATAATAATGATTATTATTTTTGGTTTGTTAAAATATAGATTATTTGTAGCAAGTTATAATTCATTTACCACTTTTAATGGAAGTGGTTTCTTCAATTTCTGGATCGAAGATAACATCCGAGATTTCACCAGAATCTTCAAGTATCGGTATTCCTAATACATATAATTTTTTTGGGATTATAGATAATTATTTTATAAATTTTTATTACTAAAACGGGAATGACAACAAAATATAATATACTATGATAGAAGTTTCTTACTTGTAGAATTATTAACCCGCCAAAACCTCAGACACACAACTGTTTTCTGATTTCCACTTGAGTTCCAAAGATCATTGAATTTCATGGCGACCCTACCCTTTGCAACACATTTAAAAATAATGCATGAATGTAAATACATTATAAAAATTATTTAATATTCATCTCAACTAAATACTTACTCTCTTTCTTTAATCCGAAAATTGATTGTATAGTCTTGGCTTGAGATGAGAGTACCAACGCACATTATTGCACCTATCACATCTAAATAACATAAAATCTGAATTACATCTCACTATTATTATAATAGTATTTACTAATAACTACTTATTTGGAAATTTATTAAAATAAAACCAAACATACCAATGGTGTAGAGATGTTGCACACAACCTTGCAGTATGTTCTTGAAGATCACAAATTCACAGAACATATCATCAGATCCGTTGGGGTGTTTGTCGACTATGGTGTCTTCCTCAAGGTAGATTTTCTTTTCAGTATATGTATTTCTGAAGTTTCCATTGATATGGATCACTTCGAAATTTTTTAGAGTTGTCCAAGATCCCTCTTCACTCATGTCCTTGAACTTGTCTAATAACGTATGTGGTATGATAACTTCGATCTTATAACCCTTTAACATTACATTTATCAAAGAGGAAAAAACCAATTATGAATATATATAGTGTATAAATCTAAACAGATAAGTACAATATAGATTTTAGCAATAAAAAACTTACGAATTTATCAGACACAATCGCATGAATCTGTAGACCATTTATGTCGTCACTGGTGAACCACTTCCTTATGACCTTAACTTCAATCTGTAAACACCGCTCCGAACCATCAAGGTCGTACAAATCAACGTTATCAGTCATGTTTTGTTTTCCGTCTGAAGATTAAAACAATATAAGAGAAGTTTTTTTTATGGCTAATGGTAGATAAACTTAATCATGTAGATATATATATATATATATATATATATATAGTCCCAACTATAATCTCGGTTAGGTTAAATAGTTGCGTGTAGAGTAAATATTTATATTGATTGTGTTAACTGAACTTGGAGATTTCTTTAAGAAGCGTCAGAACATTAATTACAAACATATATTCTATACCAAAAAACACTTATACTAAGATTTTGTGAGAAAACGTGAAAATTCAACGTGAAAATTCAATGTGTTACATAAAATAGGTTAAACGAATATTCACATTGCAGAAGAGCATTAGTAGATATAATATTTGCAGGAATATCGATTTTCCGAGAATATCTCTGAGGTTAGTATTAGATATAACTGTCCGAGTGTTTATGCCGTGGTTGTTGGAAATTTGTTTCCAAAACGGTTCAAACCTAGATTTTCTGTTCTATACTAAATTCTCCCGTAATTAGTAAACTATAATTCAAAATTTTCTTCCACTAAAATATTCAATATTCTTTCCTAAACTGTTTCATTCCGATCGTATATGTATAAGAAATGCAAAATCGAGTTTTATAGTATATACATAACATATCTTCTTTGTAGACGTTTTCCATTTTGTATATATTGAAAATTGACTAAAAATTGGTTGACATTTGTTAATATGCATGCAAAGTAATGATTCATGTAGATAGTTGTCAAATCAAAATTTAAAACACGAAATTTAATACATATTTATTATAATTATATTTTTCATAATAAATGATAACCTATGGAGTTAGATATTAATAAATTTTATGAGAGTTGGTTGGATTAATTCTAATTTTTCCATATTTCACATCTTATATACTTTAATTAATCAATTTTAAATTAATATCGGATAATTAGTATTTATAGTATAGAATTGTTTATGTAATATAATGTAATCAACAAACATGCCATAGGTTCATGCAAAAGCTATATGTTGAAAGGTTAAGCTGCATGCAAATCATTGATGAATGTTATATGTCAACTCAAATTTAACTGGCTTAAGTAAATTAAAAAAAAACAGTATCCAGAAACACAATATAATGTGGTAGGTTCATGATAAAGCTAAAAACTAATAAAAAAATAAATCACACAAATTATCAGAGATTTTGAAAAATCTCTTTGAACACAACGTTCGTTGTTTCTTTCTGTGGCTTTCCCTCATTGTCAGCTATCAATATCTTCAACCTCTTTTTAGATGTTACTCTCGAAATTGCCACGTAAAGCTGACCATGTGAAAAAACTGGGCGTGGCAAGAACAATCCAACTTCAGAAAGCGATTGCCCTTGACTTTTATTAATAGTCATGGCAAACGCAACTGTGATGGGAAGTTGGCGTCTACGCATCTGGAAAGGTAACTTTGCATCAGAAGGTGTTATCGTCAGTCTCGGAAGATGAACAATTTGACCAACCTTTTCACCAGTAATAATCCTTGCCCCAATCATGAAATCATACAAATCTGTGATCTGAAGCCTAGTTCCATTCATCAATCCTCCTGTAGGATCAATGTTTCTTAACAACATCACATGACAACCAACCTTCAGTCTAAGACAATGGTTTGGTAGACCGAAAGTCTTTGTACTATTTAAAAAATCTGGGGTAGAGCCTGGTCATTGGTGGCTCCTGTATCGGATGGATCAATGGTATCATAACTTAAATAGATTCTTTCCTCGCCTTTTTACAAAATAACCAAAAAGGCAATAAGTTAGTTGACCAAGATGTTACAATTAAGCTATAGAAGACAACGATGAAGAAGTTTTACTAACTGTCCAGCTTATCCAGCATGTGCTCGTTGATCATGTTAACCTCTTCATTCGTAGGACAAAGAATTGCTCTTTCTTGAAAAAACTTTGGTTCTTTGCTTTCTTTTAAAGCAGAAGCATCTCCATAAACTCTACTGCATATACATTCTATTGGATCATCTGCATCCTTAATCAGAAACTCATCTGGAATAGTGATCAAAGATTCTCCATCATTTGCTCCGCCAGCTTTACCATCTCCAACATCTAATATCCATTTGGAAAACTCATCGATGTCTCTAGACTCTTCTGGCGTGATATTATTCGATAAAAGCCTCATGTTCTTTGTTAGCTTTAGTACCTTGCAATGTTCCCAAATGTATGACGAATTCAGAGCCGCCATCACTATTTCAGCCCTTCCAGCACCATGAATCACTGGTAATACTTGTCTAAAGTCGCCCCCAAAGACAACCACCTTACCACCAAAAGGCTTGTTGTTTCTGTTCCCAATAATGTCTCCCAAGCTTCTATCTAAAGATTCAAAACAGTGTCTACTCATCATGGGTGCTTCATCCCATACTATAAGAGAGGCTTCTTTCACCAAATCTTCTTGATCCGATCTAGGCTGAATATTGCAAACTGAAAACTCATCTGGATTGATGGGTATGCCAAACCTTGAATGAGCAGTCCTTCCTCCTGGAAACAAAAGGGAAGCGATACCACTCGAGGCCACATTCAGCACAATATCGCCTTTACTTCTTATAGCAGCTGATAGTAATTTCCATAGAAACGTTTTGCCTGTACCACCAAAACCATAGACAAAGAACACTCCTCCATTTCCTTCTGAGACAGCCCTCGTAATCTCATTATAAACATCTTTTTGCTCATCCGTTAGCTTCATAATATCACGATCATGCATTTCTTTCAACTCATCTCGATTATAGCTTCGCTCGTCCATTATCAGAACATTTGAACCGTCGCTAGGATTTATGTGTGGCTTTGGCATGTCATCAAATCTTTCTAGAGAAGTTTCGTTGCTTTTCAATATCTTCTCAATCTCCTGTAGAGCATAGTCTTGTTTATCCACCTCACTCAAACAAAGCGCTACAAAATTTAAAATAATTGTAGTTAAAAACATGTAAAATTGGCGTTCAACATAAGTAAAAGCAAAACCAAAAAAATTAAAGAAAAAAGAAACCTGGTCTGTTTAAATGTTTTCTCATATTATACTCAATATCGTCGGAAAGAAACTCCCACGTGTTCTCCCAAACAACCTCCGGCTTTCCCAAAGTATCAGACATCAGCATAATAGCAAATATATGATGGAGATGGGACGCAGAGCTTGTGAAGCTTGCCCTCACAAGATCCGTGATGTACTCTTGATCATCTTCTAATAACCCCCGAGCAAAACATGAATCTTTGTATTTTGGATACACAACACCATTGAATGTTCTGATGTCTTCGAAACATGTTGGACCTCTAACAATGTTGAGCAAGACCCGCATATAGTAGGCTTCCTCGATTTTGCGTGGAGCATAATTAATCCTCCCAATGCTGAATCCTCTCTTTCTAGGATAGAATTTTTTCTCCTTATTATTCCAAGTAAACTTTGTTGGAATCTGCGCATATGTGCGCTTCCGAGAAACAGCACTTATTTTAACGTCTGTACCGGGAAATAGTTCTTCTGATTTGTTCAACTCAAACCACCCAAGAAGCATAGTTTTTTCAATAAGTACGCGACTGGTGATTGTTTCGTAAGTATGATCGTCCTTAAACAAAACAACTTGTTTCCCAGGCAGGTGAAATTGTATTCTTTCCACTGGTACAGATCGATAGTGTATTGGAAAAGCAAAAATCCTCCATGCAGCTTCACATGAAGAAACATATCTGCAATATTCATTATTTTCCCAAAAAAGGTACTCCATCATCTGTGTTTCATAAATAACGTTGTAATGATAAAAATAAAATCACAGTATACATAAACTAACCTTCCATCGAAAAAATCTTTGATTTCGTCTTTCTGTTGTTCCTTCTGACCTGGCCTGGTACCAGGTGTTTGGTCGTGTACCCCTGTGCTCGGTGGCTCAACAACCACAGTAATTTGATCTTGACCCTTGTTTATATACTTGAATAAATATTTGATAGATCCAATTTGATTGCACCACTCCACATTAATATGAGCCCTATAACGTAAAGATAGATCTCTGTTATAGGGAATGACATATCTATTGTCAAGCTTAATGCCGTTTTTTTCAACGTAACGATCGGATAGCTCACGTCTCCTATAAACTGGAAATCCTTCTTTGTTGACTGTAGTAGTCGCAGCATGTTGCTTTGGATATAACTTCGTACATGTACCATTCTCCATACATGGTGAATTCATGTTGATAGATCCACAAGGTCCATGAATCATCATATCTTTCACAACCTCATAAAGATCAGAATCCTTTCTTTTGTCAGGAATCTCTGCTGAGATTATCTTGTCAATGTCATCAGTAGTAGGAAATTTGGATTTTGAGTGCATAAACAACAAAATGTGAGCATGAGGTAAGCCACGTTTTTGAAACTCGATGGTATACATTGATGCGGCCAAAAATATCAAACAAACATGCATGTTAAAGAGATAAACATTTAAATGTGTAGAAAAATAATCTCCAACAGGGATCACTTACATGCCACTGTCTTTCCCAATAGCTTTTTTTTGTTAAGTCACGCATGAGAGATTCCAGTTTCATCTTGAACATCCTACAAATGAAGTCTGGTCTATCATCCTGCTTCAGATTGCATTTCTTCAGAACCCTGGTGATTTCCGGCCACTTAGGATTACATGTAAATGTAATGAAAAGATCTGGAAATCCAAAATGTTTGCAAATCGCCATTGCATCCAGGTAATTGTTCTTCATATATCTCGGTCCACCGATAAAAGTTGCTGGCAGATACCAACGATTTCCTTGCTCGCTCATATCATCGTTTCCAGCATTCTCTGATTGCTTTATGGAGTCGTATGTATCCGACCTCAATTTGGTCTGATTCACCCTTAGGTAATGTAACCTGTTAGACTCAATAGTGGTGAAAGAATCAACCAAAAATTGTTGAAAGAGTCTTTTAGAATATAATAGAGTGTGACTATCATTTTCCCTCTCCTGAAGACGGAAAGCAAACCATTGTCTCATGCTAATACAATCCCTCTTCATCTTCTTTGTTGCAGTAGTGACTCTTTTCTTTATACCAGGTCTAAAACCATCTTCACCGTATGTGAATATAAGAGGATACTGAAGAGCAAGATATGATGGGTGAATTTCATTGATTCTTTGGAGACGTCCTGTCTTCTTGTTATCAAAGATAATATCTCTATCTTTCATCCCCAAATTGAAATCCCCAGGGATCAGAGCAGCAACTTCGCTAGCAGTAGGCGTATCATATGTCCTGCCATCCTTCTCACGACTGCTTATAATTCTGATATGAAATGCTTCATCTGGATTAATCTCAAATCTTTCTCTTGCAGATCGAAACGTTTCCACGTAAGGATTTACTTCGTTTAACATTTTAATAAAGGCATCTATGAGCTGCTTTCTCAAATTCTGTTTCCTAACACTCGATCCAGATTTTTTGTTCTTCCTGAAAAAAACATAAACACGTAAAAAACTAAATAAAAAGGATTTTTTCCTGGATATATAAAATTTATAAAGGAGTAGAAAGTTATCAAGTTCTTCAATTTACCCGATAGCAGAAACTCTGTTATCTATCTCATTAAGAGTGTCAATGATATAAAGCTGTGAGAATTTTGGTGGCTCGCCATCTTTTGGTCTCAAATTACCCATTCGATGGTAATTCTCGCCCTGTAGTTGGAACATCTGGAGACCTCTTCCTTTCGGAACCGAATGATCAACTTTACCACCAAGTGAAGTCGTCGAAAAAACCATATTCATTGGTCTGCTGTTTTCACGATAATATCTGCCAAGCTCATTATCCTCGGTTAGAAGCCTTTTCAAAAATTCTGGAGGTTCTTTTAAAAATGGCAACTGAACTTGTCCCTGGCCACAGCAAAGACCAAATTTAGGTTTTCCTTTAGTTTGCTTGTTAACTCGTTCAGCAAACCACATCATTGCACCACAATCTTCACATCTAAATGTTGGGTCGCCTTCATCGACATAATCTGATAGATTCACATGACAAACATTGTTACCAAAAATATAATAAAAACAAAATGTTATTACAAAGAAAAGAAGTACTATACCATAATTTTTCTTCGAAGAAACATTTCTGGCAGATGTAGGCGTTGCAAAAAAACTTTTTAACATTGCCGCCATTGTGAGTATTCGATCTCGTTTCTCACATGTTTCTGGAGTAATTGTATTAGCTTCATCATCATTGAACGAATCACTCTCTTCACTACTACTACAATCATAAGTTTGATCACTATCATCTTCTGATAAACCTGAGATATTAAAAAAATAGCTTCAGAGAAATAACTTAAAAGTTTTTAAATAACTTGATCAATGGTCAACTAAGCGTGGATGCCAAAAAATATAACACTCACTTCCTTGATAGTTTCCCTCACATTCCGCCTCAATTGTGTCAATACTGTCATCATCATCATCATCATCTTCATCATAACTGGTCAATAGGTTCCGTCTTAGTGCGTCGTCATCCGTCATGACTTGATTTCTTCTATTGTGCAAACTATCAAATTTCGATGAAGAAGAACTGTTTCGATCGGTATAACTGTTCATAATATTAGCAGAAGTGATGCAACTTGAACTGGATGCAATATCTCATGTGTCCAAAAATAAACAGAATTAATATAATGTTAGACTTAGCAAACAAAATAAAGAATATTAACCAACACTTTTGTATTCTTCTATTAAAAACACACATTATAAAAACTCACTTTCTTTTTCACTTTTCCGAAGTGTCCTTTTAGATGCAGCTTGAACTGTAGCTTTTGTTATTTCGTGGCAGAATTATAAACACCAAACATGTTTAGTGATACTATAAACAAATTTTCCTTACGTTCAGTAAAATAAATAGCACGACAAAGCCATTTTATTAAACCGCATACCTCTGCCTGTATGTTTGTATGATGTAGATGTGGTGTTCGATAGTACTCCATTAAGAGTTTCATAACGACATCTTTGAGAAGGTGGCATGTTGGTAACATCTTCCAACACTCTACCAAAAACACGTGATAGATTGACAGAATTACATACTTGTGACTTTGAAGCATCAGCACTATTTTCGGATTCAACAGATCTAGTTCTCTTCCTCTTCTGTGTTCCTTTACTTACTCCAGGCGTTCTTGCTTCCATGTATTTCTTGCTCTTCACTGGTTATAACTTTGGTATGGTTTAGATCCAAGAGTGATGCCGGCTTGGTTACTCTAGGTTTAGATTTTTTAATTTATTATAGGATGGTTAACAAATATGTGATATCAATTCAAATCTCAAATATACTGAATAGTATCATTGTAATTTTAACAAATTTAAATTTGAAACCTCGGAAAGGAATCTGTTGTATTCTAAAATCTTTTTAAGATTATGTTCCCATATGTATCATTAGATTAGCTCAGATTGACCAATATTATGGCATATGAACCACTCGTGTAAATCCGTTATTGGGCTGTGTATATATTATGTTGCATTTAATATACGTATAATAGAACTTCATATTAATCTTAACTGATATGTTCTAATATTTTCTTCGGTCTTAGAAATACCAATATGGAATGTTGGTAACATCTTCCAATAGCCCTGCTTAATTTGTTCCCAATCATATTTTGTTTCTAAATTTGTTCCAGTCATATTTTGTCTCAAATGATATTTTGTTCTTCTGTACCATATTTAATTATAACGATATTTTTAAAGATCATAATCCACATTATTGAAACTTTTAGCATTGTTTTAAGTATTAAATAAAAAACGAATCAAACACCAGGAAAGTTCAAAGCAAATAACAAACTTATTAAAATAAAATCAAAGTTTCATCATCTTCAGCCACAATCATTTTTTCCATCTCTTCTTCCGAAATCCTTTCCAGTTTAATCGGTTTGGTGCAGTGTTTCTTGGATGTCGAAGTTATGTCAGGTGCAACTACCTCATCTTCTTTTGATCGCTTAGATGATGGGGTTGTTACAACATCTGAATTACCCTGACTGTCCGTTAGAAGCAGAGAATCCTTTGGAGAGAAAATAACATAAAAATTATTATAGAAATGTATATATATTACCATTTCTAAATATCATCGATTATCTGTATGAGAATATTAACTCACCACCAGTATTCAGAGTTGATCCCTTTTTCGTTTCAGAAATGGTTAACGCAGCAGAGTCACCTGAATCTAATTCAACACCAGTCCAAACCTTTCCAACCTTAAAGGTATCATTACCATGCTGAATATTATCCTTCTCGATAAACACACCAAACTGAAAAGTTTTACCGATCACATCCCTGATCTCAGTAGGCAACAACTCAGGATCTTCAATCTGTTCTCATTTGAAAAAACTATGATATTAATAAATTTATATATAACTTTTTATGGACACAAACAATGTACCTCATCAAAAGAACCATTCAGTAGTTTCGCAGCAGTTTCCGTAACAACAGCCTTGGCAGGTGTGTCCAGAAGCATGAACTTAGATGTTCCAGTTGTATCCCTAATCCTGAGATGCAACTTGTACCTATAATCAAATTATAAATGTTTATAGAATAAGTATTTTGATAGTCATAATCACAAAAACCATTTAGTTGTAACATAAAATATAATACCTGTGTGTAGCATAGGTCACAATTGAATCGCAAACTTCACACCACCATAAAGGTTTGGGATCAATTTTAATTACCTTTTTGTTACATCTACCACACCCAAAATAATACCATCCCAAGTCAGTATCTATACCATAGATACTGCATACAACCTTGCACTTATCAACCTAAAAAAATAAAACCATGTTTATATCTATATGATAGGGTGTAGACATTGAATTCCCGATGCAAGTATTACCTGCGTCGAGGTCAACATTTCTGAGACTGTATTATCCGGGTACTCATTCCATTCATCACGTTGTCTAGCATTCTGCTCCAAGTTTTCTTCCAAATTCTCAAACATGGTTATCGCATGAGTATCATCGCTGAAAATTTTATATTGAACAATAATTAGTAACAAACTATATATGTAAACAACTGTCAATATATTTTTGTGTAGTTTTAGGCATGTAAATAAAATAGTGCATACATCTGTTTTAGTTGTTCTGCTTCTTCTATTACAGGATTAATTAGGACCAGCGATGCATCATAAGCATTTGATATTTGCAGCCCACCTAACCAACAAATAAGACTTAAGTAAGATTTATATATTTATTTATATACGCAATATTCTCTAACTACCAGCTGTATCACTATGCAGTATAAAATATGAACGAACAATAGTCACATACCTCGATAGGTCCCTATTTTGGTAAACCTTATCAAACATATGACTACCTCACCATGAACATCAGTTCCTGCTGAATATACCGTCTCAGCAAACTTCCCCCATAAACAGCATGATAATCATTCATCACACATACAAAAAACAGAGTTAATATTAATCCATATGAATGCATACTGTGTAATACTTATCTTACTTGATGTTTCTCAGGGTAAATTCAAGCTTTTTCCTTTCCTTTCCACCACACTGGATGCTCTGAAGCTCACTCATATTCAAAACTTGACTAATAACATCTGCAATTAAATATAAAATAAATAATATATAAATAAGATTGGTTTAATATTCGTGAACATATACTTTGAGAGTAACTTACCAACCAAAAAGGCTGTGTTCAGTGTACCACTAAGGATGATCTCAAAATCAACCAAAGATAGATACATGTTCTCGGTTCTTAGTGCAGACCGTGTCACAACAGTGTTGTGTACAAAAGTCATTTTGTACACATGATCAGTCGATCTATACAATCCACAAGCTGGACTCAATGAAAAATTCTGAATAACCTTCCATTCACCAACAGATAATATCCTTTCAAACTTTTTAAGTAAGTTTTTTTTGCAACTCGCATGGATTTTAGTACCCTGCACATCAAAACAAAACAATAAGAATATTATACACTGCAGAACTCGATATATTTGTATAATATTTCAAAAAACAAACTTTAAATACATTTTGATCAGCTAATATTAGCTCCAATGTTTCACTAAACTGTGAGGTGTACTGCTTCCAAGAGTGTACCATCATAACTTCAATCGTCCAACCGGTTTTAAATGGCTTGATGTCGTTGAGGTTAGTCATCCTAGCCATAGCCATAATAGAGGTAGAGGTTTTTTTCCTGAATAGAGTTATGTTTAGAGAAAACGGCGAGGCAAGCACTTTATATAGCACAAAGTTATGTATGTAGAATTAGGTCAAGATCTTGTAGATATTTTAAAAATATATCGACGATTAAGCTTTATTTGGAGGTTTTGAAGCTGTTACAGTGGTTATGATCTTGTTTAGGCAAAAAATATCTATCAAATATTTAGAAAAGGAACATTTTGGAATGTTATTAAGAATAGTATAGAATATTATAGATCCGTATTCCGAATTCAAAGGTGATAACCATAAATTATAATAATTTTAAAAGGAAAGAAGTTAAGATCTGTTCCATTTTAATAAATGAGTAAAATATTGGGCTTCCGAAATTTTAAAATTGGGAATGGCTTGTGATATTAAATGTGCATTCTATCCGGTTTTCGAATTCAAATTTGGTTTTAGGTTGGTTCACACGAAGATATTCCTTTCGGTTTAAATTCTTGTCAATTGCTAGCTCTCGAAATAATTTTATTGTCAAATTGTTAAAAATCTAAATATATGGCATGGTCATACAATACAATACATTTTAAATTTTAAAATTCCCAAATACCAATGTCAGATTTATCGAGTTTTAGTCATTGTAAACCAAAATTTTATTTAAACCGTTCAATAAAATGTATTCGAATTGGTTGAACCGAAATCGAATTTACAAAAGCCCAATAACAATTTAAATTTTCTGGTAGTATCCAAGAAAAGGCATTTTTCCAATCAACGATCGAGATTAGAACACATGAAAATCAACGGCATGGATTTAAAAAAAATAAACCCGCGCGTTTATCCGATTTTCAACCCGGATAATCCGCCTTGCTGGACCTGATACAAAGACAATAATACCCTTAATGAATCGACATATTTACGCATGATTTCTAATGGCATGGCATGTAAATACTACGGTAGGCAAAGGTTAGTTTCAAAAAACCTTCATGTTTTAATAGTATAGTTTTCATTCACCGACATCCACAATATTCAATGAAATGTTTGTGGGCCTTATGGACGATGTTAATTAATGGTGGTGGATGATGATAATTAGTGGTGGTGAGACTGGTGATAGCTTGATGAGGATGATGTTGATGGTATTGGTAGTTACTAGTTAGTGATTGTTACAAAAAAATTTACATATAAAATTACAGGGACCCACTATTTATGCCCATTTGGCTCATTATATTCAAATGAATGCCGACAAAAAACAATTCAAATGAATATTTGTATCAAAACCCAACTTATTTAATAAATGGGTCGTATTGAATCTAATACACTTAGGAGTTAGGACTAAATCCATTTACGGATAATAGGTTCGGACTAGGTTACCATTTGAACAGACTTAGCTATGACCAATTAAACCGATAATTAGAATTAAGGAATTATATCCAGTCACTGATAAAGGTAAACCTCAGTTACAAAATGGTTTGGAGTATTTTATGAATATGAAAGCAATATCGAATATATATGTAAGCGTATTATTAGTTTGTGTTGACTATTGATGTAATCAATATTTTTGCTATGAAGTAAATGAAGTAAAAGATTGACATTTTTTTTAAACACGTGGTATTTCATCGTTTTTAGGTCTTAAGACTATAGTTCATGTGCGCGTTCTGTTTCATCTGTAGTTCTTTGGAGTGGTCAAATGAAGAATGTAGAATAGGTGGATCGAATCCTAAATGTGGTGCACTCAAACTCCGTCTCAGCTTGAGAAGTATATATATCACGAAATTATATCAAATTAGATATTCTATTAGTTTTGATAAAATCAAATCTAAATATTTTTACATTTTCTTTATTTTTGGATATATGTTTTTTTTTTTTTTTGAATAACGGTTTTCATATTTAAAGCAAAAAAGAATTAAAAAAAAGATACAAGCTTTATGGGCTTTAGTTTGTTTTCCTAAGATAGCCCATTACAGGAGAAACTCATGTTTTAGCATGTAAGAGCCCAGCCCAATACCAAAAAACTTAGAAGTTATCGGGGACAAAGAGACTAAATCAGATGGTGCTTGATCGGAATTCAATCAGGACGTGATGAGTGATTGATTACCGATCAATCGTACGAGGAGGAAAACCACAACTGCATCATTGTTGACGAGCTCGTCGGGTTAGTGACTCTTTAGCTTAGGATTTTTTCTTTTATCTGCCTCTCAATTAATCGTCGAATTACGTCTGCAAGACGAAATAAGCTCCGATGCATCCTCCCATTTCTTTCACCCCAAATCCAGTGGATTGATGCCTGCCAAACCAGTCTTATGAGCCGCTTGTAATAATGATTACCCTGAAGAGATTGCATCTGATCTAAAATGTCAGTCCACAAACGTCTACCACTCAGTCATAGGCGAGTAGCAAGAAAAGACCACACATCGTAGGAGTAGTTACATTCAATTAAACTGGTGATCCCTCGATTCCATAGCTCCATTGCATAGTAGACAATCAATAGGAGTTTGTAGACCCCAACTCCGTAGTCTATCCCTTGTAGGACAACGATTGAGAACAAAAAGCCAAGCCATAAACTATGCTTAGGGATACCACCTGCCAACCACACTGTATTCGTCCATGTGACAGGGACAAACTCAGCCCTTAGAGCTGTATATACTCTCCCGGTTGAGTATTTATTTGGGCACTTATCATCAATGAACCACTCATAGCTATCATCATTATCACTAAGTTGAATAGTGATTAAATAGACCAGTATGTGTACCTGTTTTTCAGAGCGTGGGGCTGGAAGATTCTATACACCCTGTCTGCAAAGGTTCGAGAGAGTAGAGTTTGGTGGTATAAGTTGCTTCATCCTTCAAGTACTCGCGAAGGCAGCCATAAGGCGACCATTTTTCCACCAAAAACCGGTACGCATATCCATTTCCCACCTTCATTCTGATCCATGTAAACATCTCATATCTGCTTTTATGAGTTTATTTGCTAGCCACGAATGTTTTTGATTAGGCTTCACTGACCAAAAGTTTGATAAATTCCCATCTAGAACTTCTTCTTTGAACCATGTCACCCATACCGAACCTTCTTGAAAAAACATAAGCCATATAATCTTTAATATGCAAGATTTATTCTAAGCACGTAAATCTTTGATTCTCAGCCCTCCATTTTGCTTAGGTTTAGTCACTGCTTCCCAAGACACCTTGGCTGTATGGACTGCATCTATATTCCCTTTCCAAAGAAAAACCCCACACAATGAATTAATCCGGTTAATCACTTCCTTTGGCAGGACAAACGTGGAACACCAAAAAGTACAGATGCCAGATATAAATGTTTTGATCAGTAGTTGTCTGCCCACGAAAGTTAAGGCTTTCACACTCCAGTTTGTAAGTCTTCCCTTAACCTGCTGAATTAGGACTTCGCAGTTGACTGTCGACAACTTTTTTGTGCATAAGGGAATACCTAGATACCTTACAGGCAGACAATTATTAGGCATTCCTGTTGAAAATTTGATTGCATCTATGTCGTATTGTGAAAGGCCAACAGCGCAGAAAGAGGACTTCTGAACACTAACAGCAAGTCGGGACCGGAACTCAAATTCATGTAGGACTTACAACACATTTTGGACCGAGCTAAGAGTTCCATCTGTGAAGATGAGGAGATCATCAGCAAAGCACAAATGGGTAAGTTTCGATGATTCACACTTTTTAGTAGCCAAATCTTCCTTCTTCAACCGTTAAGTTTAGCATCAGTTAAAGAGTGTTCATAGCGATCACAAAAAGGTAAGGAGACAAGGGATCTACTTGCCTTAATCCCCTTTTCCCTTTAAAGTGACCATTCATCATACCATTGTAGCCCACAGTGAAATTTGCAGAACACACACAAGCTTTAAGCCAACCAAGATAAGTAGATGGGAATCTTAAGCCTTGTAGACAATTGAATAAAAATTCCCAAGAAAGAGTATCAAAAGCTTTAGCTATATCCACTTTAATTATAATATCTAGGTGGTCTTTTGGATTTGTGGTAGCCATTAACGATCTCTCCTGCTAGAATAGTGTTTACAGTAAGCAGACGGTCACTAACAAAAGCAGTTTGATTTTTCAGGATCAAAGAAGGGAGCAAAGGTTTAAGCCGCTTCACCAAGAGTCTTGAAACTGTTTTGTAGAGGGTGTTTAAACATGCTATTGGCCGGAAATCAGAGGTAGCGGATGCACCAGGGCGCTTAAGAACCAAAGAGTGGATGGTGGCATTAGTAGACGATGGCATGAAGGATGAGTGAAATAAATGCGTGATGGAGGAGACCACCTCATTTCCGACCAGATCCCAACAAGCTTTATAAAATCCTGAAGATAGCCCGTCTAGCCCATGATCTATCCTCAGGTTTAGCTTGAGAATACACCTAGAGATTTATGCGGCATTCGGGATGGAAGACAAAGCCTGTAGCTGAGATGCAGAGCAGGAGAACAGCGACAGTGATTGAAACCAGTCAGGCGAGGAGCTAATGGCAGATGGTGGTAGGATTTCTGGTCCAAGGATACTTTTGAAATGATTGATAGCAATCAGACTCATTTCCATGGGATCAGTGATTAGAATGCCCGAAGGTAGGAGGAAAGACCGTATTGAGTTGAAGCTTTGACGACTTTGACAGACCCTAGAATAGTAGGGCGTGTTTTGGTCACCTTCCCCTAGCCAAGTTACTCTTGACTTTTGTTGGAAATAACTCTCTTCAACCTACCTCAGAAATGACCACTTCAGATGTAAATCTCTTTCTAGTTGAAAGAGGTGAGGATTTGGGTTAATAAGAGATTGAGCATGCACATCTAACAAACAAAGGTTAGCCTCTAAAACTCTCACTTGAATATTAGAAAAAAAATTCCTTATTTAGCTATTTAAGAGCACTCTTTAATTTCTTTTGTTTCCAACATAGGTTTGTGAGAGTCGTTGCAATGCTTCCGACGTGAACCAAGCCTCCATAACTACCTGGTGGAAATTGGGGTGTTTTGTGAGGTAATTAAGGAATTTAAAAGGTTTGGTACCAGCTCGGGGTAAGAGATGAGAGAGGTCGAGAATACAAGGGCAATGGTTTGAGGTATTAGGAGGGATGAAAGTTGCAACACTGTTGGGAAAAGCTGTTAAGGCTGGGTTGTTAACAAGTAGGCGGTCTAATTTTTTGGCTATAGGAAAAGAAGGCTGGTGGTTAGACCAAGTAAACAACGGTTCATGGTATCTTAGGTCAAACAAGCCCAACTGCAGCAAACAATAAGAGAATTCATTCATGTAACTGTCCATAGTATTGACCTCATTAAGAGAGTGTTCGGCGAAGTGTTTATTCTGATTAAAATCTCCGCCTACTATCCAAGGAATTGAGGCAAGGGAGAGAGACTGATGCAGGTCAATGAGATCACACCACATGTCAGATCTTTCACTTCTATGGTTGGATGCATATACTGCAGTGTACACAAAACTGACTGCATTTGGGACTTTCACATCACAGGTAAGAGACTGCCCTGATGAAGGATTCTAACCACAGCAGGATCACACCAGGTAACAATAATCATACCATCCTCATCCGATAAGTGGTTTGAGTAGTAATGTCTACCATGGCAGAGTTTAGTCATGAGCTGATTCAAGTTATACTCCTTAATATGAGTTTCTAAAAGGGCAACAAAAATGGGATTATGGCACATAAGCCATTGACAAAAAGCATTATGCTTATCCGGGTCATTTAGGCCACGATCATTCCAAAAAGAGAGTTTAGCACTCATAGTTACTGAGTATAAGTCCCACCTGTAGAGAGGTGAGAACCCTGAGAAGGTAAAATAGAAAGAAAATTAGGAGCAATAGAAGATAAAGAAGGATTTGACCGAGAATTAATCAACCCCGTAGAGACAAAAGCTAATTGGGAGGAAAAGGAAGGAAATGATAGAATATGGCTATTTTAGTATTGTCTAGATCTTCTGTAAGAAGTTTTCTGTCTTTCTCTTTCAGGACTTGGGGAAGAAAGAGTGACAGCATTCACAGTTGCCGCCTTTGAGGCAGAAGCAAAAGGAACCATGGTACCAAAAGGAAAGGAAAAAGGGCATTTTGTGGGAAAGAAGAAGCAGCGAGACTGTTTCTGAAAGGAGCGATAAAAGAATTGAAAGATGGCTGAATAAGGGTTTTTGTGGAAGGAGTCAAAGAAGGAAGAGAGCATTCAGGAATATTACTAGAATCAGCCAAGGCAAGGTGATTTGTCTGGCTACCATCACTATTTCTCAATTCTTGTAACAAAACAGAGGCAGAGGCATAACCATTCAACTTATCCACTTGTTTTACACCCGACGGATGCTTGACATAGGAAGGAGACTTCTCAAGGTCAGGCACTATCTTTGAAATGATAGCTTGAGAATGAGTTTCCTTAGTAGTAGTAGCAGTACTCACATTAGCCTTTACTTTACTCTTCTCAACAGGGACAGAGACATTCTTGGGCTTTTGGGGAAGGGGCAGACAGTTTCGGGAAATATGACCCATCTCCATACAGTGAGAACACTTATGAGGAATCCAAGGGTAAGTCACTTGAACTTCTATAACTTCACCATTAACACGGGTATACTCAACAACTGATGGAAGAGGAATGGCTAAGTTAACCTCCACCTTAACATGATATAAAGTGAGGCTAACTAGGTTCTTAGTAAAGTCATCTGTTTCTATAGGTTCCCCAACCAATCCAGCAATTAAACTCAACCCATCTTGGTGTCTAAGATCCAAAGGGACACCAGTAATGTGAGCCCATAGCTGCATTGAACCAAACGATGAAGGCCGAGAAGCATAAGAGGAAGACTATTGAGCTGTCTGGAATAAGGAGTCACCAACATACCACACTCCCTTCTCCAGGATCTTATTATTGGGATTATGTCCTGAAATCACATTGTACTCACTCTAGAGATAGTTGTATTGTCGAGATCGGACAATTCATATGATACTGGGTAGTCATAATGTTTTGCTAGAAACCGCTTATGACAAATGAGTTGTAACTCATTTCCAGTATCGTGTGAACCTACATGGTCACACACCTAAGCAAGTTGGACATACTTCGTATGGGATTGATCATTGGCATATGGTCTGGTCAATGTGTATTGGATACACATCGAATATGAGTTTCAAAAGGGTGTATCGATCGACACCATTGGGTGCGTCGCTCGATACAAGACGTGTGTCGATCGACACCAATGGGTGTGTCGGTCGACACAATGGCGAAACCGAAACTGATGTTTCGGTTCACCTCGAGGTCAATATATAAACGTGTTTTATGTATTTCGACCAGAGGATGAACATGTGTGCGCCGCCCAGACAGTTTTCTCAGAGAGAAAACACAGAAACCTCGAAAGAACTTAGTTCCCAGGAGATCCGAGCACCGGAACTAGCATCCCGGCGGATTCCAGCTTGTGTGCGTGTGGACTGAGGTAGAGGCGCAACATCTGAGGCGCTCCAGAGATCTCGTATTACTTGAATCTTCCGCTGCCAATCTCCAGGTAAACACGAGATCAGATCCTTGATTCAATTAACTAGACCCTAGATCCTAGGCTATCGGGAACCTGACAGCAATTCTGAATCTGGTAGAATTGGCTCGAAGTTCCAACAGTGGTATCAGAGCCTTAGAGTTTTATCATTGAATCAAACCTGTTCATTGAATTTGATGATTTAGATTCGCAAACTAGGTTGTTTGGTTAGAACAGGTTAGATTGCTTTCGATCAAAATCGAGTCTGTGTTTTCGCACAGTGTCGATCGACACACTGGGTGTGTCGGTCGACACAAAGTGGCGGATTCGACAGAATCGGAGGCTAGGGTTTTCGCAAGGAAAACCGAAAGCCTACCGTGTCGATCGACACAGGTTTAGTGTCGGTCGACACAGAACAGATTCGGTCCAGTGTCGATCGACACAGGTTAGTGTCGGTCGATACATACCTAGCGAATGGTTAATCGGTTCAATTGGATTGGACCGGTTATCATGCTTGGTTAAGACCGAACAGATCGGTTTAAATTGGATGAATTGGTTCAATTGGATTGAACTGATTATCTCAATTAGCATGAACCGATGGGTTGAATCAGTTTGATTGGATAATACGGTTCAATGGAATTGGACCGGTTATCGCAATTAGACGAAACTGGTTAAAACGGTTTAAATTGGATGAATTGATTCAATTGGATTGAACCAATTATCACAATTAGAATAAACCGATTTGAATGGTTAAGATCAGTTTGATCTGATAAGTCGGTTCAATTGGATTGAACCGGTTATCAAAACTGTCCTCAGTTAAGGTCTATGTCGACCGTCACACACGGGTTGTGTCGATCGACATGACCGGTTCGATGAACCGGGTTAATTGGATTAACCGGTTATTGAAGTCCGGTTTTGTTTGGTGGTGTCGATCGACAGACATGGTCTGCGTCGATCGATACAGTGCTCGAAATTCTGGTTATTGAATCTTGAATTTGCAGAAGCCAAACTCGACATAAACCTTGATCAAAGCTTAGCTTCAATATGGTCAACTGTCAAGACTCATTTCGTTGTGTGATGGTCTAGCCAAGAGCTTGGTGTCCACAATTACGTGAGTAAGGCAGGTAGTTATGTTGATGGACTTGCGGTGCTTGACATCAACAATTACATGACCTAATAGATTGATTTGCTAACCTTTCAGAGTTTAGTTTCCTCAACTAAATATCAAGTAACCTTGATGTCTTGCCCAATCTTGTCTACTGTCAATACTCGTGTCGTTTGTTGGATAGTCTTGGAGTCCTTGGTATCCACTGCAACATGAGTAAGGCAGATGATCATTGACAGACTTGCAGTGCGACTGTCAATGATCATAAGACAGAAAAGATTGGTTATACTTGACTGGGCCATCAGAAGTTCTGGGCCCAGAGACATCATAGTGGATTAGACATAGTTTGTCTCATTCACAACCAAGAGTTGTACTGAGTACAATTAGCAATGATTTGCTTACCTAGATAACTAAAGTTTGGGTAATGGCGAGTCGCCCACTCAGATTTTGGTGAAGTATGGATCTTGGATCATTATATTCATAGAGGAAACATTGTTTGAATATAATGCGAGTTCTCTTATTAGATAAGATTTCTCATCATATACATAACTAAATCTTTGTTTTTCTTGGATTTCAGCTTATGTCTATGACTACTTTCTCGTTGCGATCCGTCCTTGAGAAGGACAGGTTAAATGGATCCAAATTTCTGGATTGGTATCGGAATCTGAGATTCATTCTCAAGCAGGAGAGCAAGGACTATGTCCTTGAAAAGGCTCTCCCAGAAAGGCTTGGGACCAATCGCTCGCATGCAGCATATAATGCTTGGAATAAGCATTATATTGATGTGGTAGATGTATGTGGTCTGATGTTGGCTACCATGAACTCGGACTTGAAAAGTCAATACGAGAACGTGGAGTCGCCAATAGAGATGATCACCAGCCTGAAACTGAAGTTTCAGAATCTGGCACGAGTTGAGAGATTCCAGATGGTGAAGTCTCTCACTGAGTGCAAGCTACCAGAGGATGCTCCAGTAAGTCCTCATGTCATTAAAATGATGGGTTACATTGATAACCTGGGGAAACTGGAATGTCCTGTCAGCTTAGAGTTGGCCACTGACATCATTCTGCAGTCACTGCCGTCAAGCTATGACAAGTTCATTAAGAACTATATCAAGAAAGGCTTGACGAAGACGTTTACTGAGCTGCATGGCATGCTCAAAACAGCAGAGCAAAACATCATAAAGGGTAAAAGATTTGAGAAATCTTGTGTTGGCAATGGTAGAGGCACGGCCGTCCAGATTTGGAATCAGGATAAGCCTGTGTCATCATATAAGCCTAAGTCAGGCCCATCTGGTGTTAGAAAATGCTTCTACTGCGATGAGTCAGGGCATTGGAAGAGAGATTGCATTAAATTCTTGGAAGATTCACAAGAGATGAAGAAGATGTATAATACTTCTTCTTCAGGTATTGTGTTATTAATTCAAGTTCTACATAAGTATTGGATACTAGTTGTGGTACTGATATTTTTGAAATATGCAGGACCTAAGCGACAGTAGAACGTTGAATAAAGGACAAGTGGAACTGCGTGTCTGGTTGAAGCAATGGTTGTTGCATGAGCCGTAGAGATTCTCCACTTGTAGGAGCCTTTCATACTTGGTTTTAGAAATTAAGTAATTGCTACTATGTATCTGCCTTGTGCAGAAATGTCTTTCATCTTCTTGTAAAGAATTTGGATGTTTTCATTTTGATAAAAGACAAGTTTTGTTCTTTAGATCTTAATGAAATATCATATGGTAGCACCCCGTTTGGAATGGGTTTTATATCTTAAACCAGCGAAAGTTTGAATATAACACAAATACTAAAGTTTAAGTCTGATGACTCGAACTCGACTTTTCCTTGGCTTAGTCGTTTAACCATATAAAGTGAAGCGGATTCAGGAGTTCCATAGTTTTGGACTCATTCGATTATTAATCATTTGAGATATGAATTCTGTTCACTGGATCAAATGACTAAGGCCCTTTTAGCAGAGCTAAAGGAAATGGGCCAGAGGCTTATCGGGCCTTACACATACTGATGTATGCGGCCCGATGAGCATTAGTGCCAAAGGAATCTTCTGTACTTCATTTCTTTATTGATGGCATCAATAAGTATGGTTGTGTTCATTTGATGAGACACGAGCAGGAATCCCTTGAGGAGTTCCAAGATGAAGTGTAGAACCAATTTGACAGAAGCATTGAGATCCTCGATTGAATCGTGGAGGAAAATACTTAAGTCAAGAATTGGGTGATCATCTAACAGAATGAATCGGATCTTATTAGATATGCTCCGATTAATGATAAATCACAGGAATCTTCCATAATCATTTAAGAATACGTTCTAAAATGTCTATGTTTACGCTAAATAAGTTTCTATCAGAATCAGTGAAAAACACCACATTGGATGTGGACTGAGTGATTTCCAAATTTGTTTTTCTGATTAATTGGGATTGCAAGGTTTGTGTAAGACAGTAGTCAACAAACAAACTTGAACCCATATCTGATAAGTTCTACCTCGCTGGTTGTCCTAAGGAAACCAAAGGCTTGCTACTTTTGCAACCAATCCGAGGACAAAGTATTGTTGTTCGGAACTGTGCCTTTTGAGAAAGATCGTACTTCAAAAGGAACAGTGGGAGTAAAAGTACACATCGAAGAAATTCGATAAACACAGGAGGCTGCTCGACCTGTTAAGGGAAAGCAGCGGTGAGATCTACAAAGTGCTGTAGGATCTACACTTGTGGAGCCTGAAATTCGCAGATCCGAAAGGATCCGTCACTAACTCGAGAGTGATTTCTCGTAGCCGATTGTCGTGATCTGTTGATCATTAAAAAGTGACGAGCATGCGAAATTCAAAGAAGCGATGGTGAGCCCCAACTCCGAAAATTGGCTGGGTATGCATGTTAGCTTCACCGATCTATTTCTGGATTGAAGCAAACATCTTGGAGTTGGAATCAGCATTCTGATAATATGGTCAAAAGTTTTTGACTTGATCAGAAAGAGATGAAACCATGCGTTTACAAGAAGACTAGTGGGAGCGTAATGGCAATTCTCACACTGTATGTAGATAACATACTTAAATCTCATAAACGACGTTCCGACGCTAAAGTCTTGTCAAGATTTGGGTCAGAAGTCAAGTTTAACGATAGACATGGGAGAAGGCCGTGAAAGTTCATGGAATAAGGATCCATTGGAATGGATCAGAAAGGCTAATTGGATCGTGTCAAAATCCTTATGTTAATAAGGTATTAGACAGTTCAAATGTGCTTGATTCCAAGAATGGCTTCATACCAAAGGTCTTATGGCAATAATCTAAGCAAGATGAAGTGTCTTGGACACTGGCTGAGCTAGTAACAATATTAGCAAGATGAAGTGTCTTGGACACTGGCTGAGCTAGTAACAATATTAGCAAGATGAAGTGTCTTGGACACTGGCTGAGCTAGTAACAATATTAGCAAGATGAAGTGTTTTGGACACTGGCTGAACTAATATTAATGAGTGTGATTGCTAATGCTGCTGCAATAGAATCCATCATAATTGCCATGTTTGCGCTCGTCAATATACAGCTTACGCATAAAGCATGACGAGAAAATACCAATGTGTTCCGGTAATAGTCACTGAACAGTTACCAGAAATATCCCAAGTGTTTGAGGAACACTAAGGATAGGTTCGTGGTGAACTGGTAAAGTGACGAACCAGTTGAAAGTAGTTAGACGGACAAAGACGATTCTCGGTTCCCTCCTGGTTATGTCTCTTTGTCTGAGTAGCGGTGCTATCTGTTGGAAAGGCTCCAAGCAGTGGACCGTAGAATAGTGCTTTTATCTGAATGGCGGTGTGGTTTGTTGGAATTGTTTCAAACAAAACACCGCAGTCTCTCCCACAACCTAAGCACCAGATTTATTATGTTGTTGTAGGTATAAGATATCTGAAGAGATGATCTTGATTCTAGTGGGAGTAATTCTAGTTATGTTGTAATCTTTACATAGACATGCTATGGTAGTGTTTATGTAAGTCAAACTGACATCGGTATTATTTAATTATTGGATAATTAAATAATGGTCCCAAAGTATTTTATGTTCATCTTATAGGTCATCAAGTTGAGGACTTGGTCATGAAACCCTATAAGTAAAAGATGACATAAAATTATGTTTGTCCCTAGTCAAGGTTGTTAAAATGGGACACTAACAACCGCGCGAGACTAGTATGTGAGGTGACTGTTGGACCAAGTTTCATGGAGTCAATGATATGATTATCACAGTCAGTCACATAGATATATGTTGGTGAACATATGATCGGACATAACCCGCTTAATGAGAACTCCACAGGATAATTATATCAGTGTCATGGGAGGTTCTCATTACGACTATAGAGTATAGTATTTAGACCTGAGTTCATCATGCTTTCTAGCATATGAATTAGTGTGTTTTGACCTTGTCAAACGTCGTTCCGTAACTGGAGGCTATAACGGCATTGCTTAGGCGTATCATGAAGTATGTGTAGAAACAGGGATGGAACAAGATGGGATTTGTCCCTCCTAGAATGGGAGATAAATATCTCAGGGCCCATCGAAGATTTGATACTGAGAAAATGCATGGCCGTGCTCAAACGAGGTGATTGTCAGTCGTTTGTTATATCAGTATAGATCAGGAGTTCGATGAACATGATGTTGGCTATAATAAGGATGACACAGTCTCTTGCCTTATGCCATATCGAGATATAGAGACGAATGGATTGTAGGAATAGGTGATTCCAGTACAAGTGGGAGATTGTTGGGATTATGTCCTGAAATCACATTGTACTCACTCTAGAGATAGTTGTATTGTCGAGATCGGACAATTCATATGATACTGGGTAGTCATAATGTTTTGCTAGAAACCGCTTATGACAAATGAGTTGTAACTCATTTCCAGTATCGTGTGAACCTACAGGGTCACACACCTAAGCAAGTTGGACATACTTCGTATGGGATTGATCATTGGCATATGGTCTGGTCGATGTGTATTGGATACACATCGAATATGAGTTTCAAAAGGGTGTATCGATCGACACCATTGGGTGCATCGGTCGATACAAGACGTGTGTCGATCGACACCAATGGGTGTGTCGGTCGACACAATGGCGAAACCAAACTGATGTTTCGGTTCACCTCGAGGTCAATATATAAACGTGTTTTATGTATTTCGACCAGAGGATGAACATGTGTGCGCCGCCCAGACAGTTTTCTCAGAGAGAAAACACAGAAACCTCGAAAGAACTTAGTTCCCAGGAGATCCGAGCACCGGAACTAGCATCCCGGCGGATTCCAGCTTGTGTGCGTGTGGACTGAGGTAGAGGCGCAACATCTGAGGCGCTCCAGAGATCTCGTATTACTTGAATCTTTCGCTGCCAATCTCCAGGTAAACACGAGATCAGATCCTTGATTCAATTAACTAGACCCTAGATCCTAGGCTATCGGGAACCTGACAGCAATTCTGAATCTGGTAGAATTGGTTCGAAGTTCCAACACTTATGTCTCAGGTATTCATTAGGGATTCGGATGAGCTTTGAGTTTGAAAGAGGGTTATTATGAATTTTTACTCGTTTGCCTTTACCCTACATATGATTGATGACGCTTTGGATATGGTTAAAGGAGGGAGCTCTTCCATTAAAATAACAAACAATGAAATCTTGATGTAGCTCAGTACCCATTTGAAAGACAGAGTCTGGGATCAGCACACGAGGTCTTCCCAACTCAGAGTAGATCATAGGCGCCATTCGCCTGAGTGTTTTATCTTCAAATCTTCTGATCTTATCAACCAAAGAAGGAAGTGACTTAGCATCACTATGCTTACTAATGTTCGCAGGGGAGCCTGACATCAAAGGAGGGTCAACAGAATCTTTGGGCAGTGGAGCAGCATTAGACAAGCCTGGAGTTGGCGGTTTGTTAACAACTTCGGAAGCATCAGACGACTGACCAGAAGCTTTGTTCGTCTGAAGAGAAGAACTAGCTTTAGGAGTAAGAACAGTAAATTTTTCATGAACAGTGTCCACAGTAGAAGCAGCCTTTGGAGAGGCAAAAGAGCACTGACGCATTTCAACATCAGTAATAGAGGACCAACCACAACCTTACTTCGAAGCCCCTTGAGAGGAGAAAATAACAGTGAAGGTGAGCCAGCTCGTAACATAGGAGATTTGATGGAAGATAAAGATAAAAGAGGGAAATGAGACAAAGGAAAAGCTTGGATAGGGTCAGGAGGGATGGGAGGGATAGGAGGGGGAGGTGAGGGAGAGGCACCAGCAGCCAAAAGCTGCAGTTTCACGGCGGAAGCTTGCTCGGAGAACCAAGGGTTCTTCTGCATTGAAACCTGTGTCAGAGAGAAACTTGTTCTTATGGGATGAAGAGATAATAAGATATGTTTTAATCTCGTTTCTTTCAGAGATTGTCTTTTTCCACAATTTTTTTTCCCAGATGGACCTCACCGTTTGTAGGTCGATTACTTCATTATTGGATTTCGAGTTTACTTGTTGGGTGTGCATATTAGAGAGGTGCTAATTTCACCCCAATAGTCACATACAGACATGTAATGAGTTTTAAATCGGTCTCTGGAAGATTTTTTTTATTAAATGTTAAATATATATTTTTTTGAATAAAAGGCTTTCATATTGATTGCATGAGAAATGTAAGATCATTACAAGCCCAAAGGCTATAGTAAGAGGCCCATAGTTTGAAACTGAATAAGAGAACATAGAAAATACTAAGCCCAATAATGAAACCATTCAAAGCAGTAGTTGAGGAATTGATGGCGATAAGTGAGGAAGGTGCAGCGTGATCAATGCTCAATCGAAATGAAGGATCCGATTGAAGTCGATCACGGAAACCATTAAGTCAAAGAGAAGAAGTCAGAGAACCACAGTTGCATTAGGGCTGAGGATGAAAAGGGACTGGATGATCTGATGCTCAGGATACGCTCTTTGACCTGCCTTTCAATTAACGCCCTGATTGTGTCCGATGACCGGTAGGTGCTACGGTGGAGTCGACTATTCCGTTCAGCCCAGATCCAGTGGAGAGAAGCTTGCCAACAGAGACATGTGAGTTTACGTCTGTGTTTATTTCCAGATAGCGATTGCAAAAGTGTTAATTGAGTGTGCCAGTTTCTATTTGGCAGAAAATGGCAACGAGTAGCGAGCGGAAACCAGATAGACCAAGAGAAATCGCAGTCGAAGAACATATGGTCTCGGGATTCAGGTTGTGAAGAACAGAGGAGGCAGGACAAGTCAGTTTGTAAACCCCAGCTGCTTAAACGATCTCGAGTAGGGCATCTGTTGAGCACAAAGAGCCATGACAAGAAGCTGTGTTTTGGAATACCTCCAGCAATCCAGATTGTTTTTGACCAAGGTACGTCAGTACCTTCACCTCTTAGCTTCGCATACACCAATCCAGTAGAGTAACGAGAGTACTTTACCCCATCAATGAACCATTCATAAGCATCTTCATCATTTGTTAGTATGACAGTAGTGAGGTAAGAGTAAAGGTTAACCAATTGTTCTGACCTTGCAGGAGGAAGGCGCCAAGTACCACCCGAGTGAAGGCTAGCAATAGTTGCATTCTGCGAAATGCCCAGTCTGTTGTTCCCACCATTGAGGTAAACATGTAGGTTGCCAAACGGTGACCAGTTGTCGGACCAAAAACGACAAAGACGACCATTTCCCACAGAGCAGTGAATCCAGGTAAAGGCTACGTCTCTCATGTTTAATAACTTGTTTGCCAACCAAGAATTATTCCTGTTAATCTTAGTAGTCCAGAAACTGTTTAGCTCACCTCCTAGAACCTCTTGTTTGAACCAAGCCACCCATATAGAACCGGATTGAAAGAAAATGAGCCATATAAGTTTTAGGCAGCACGCTTTATTCCAAACCCGTAGATCCTTAATTCCCAGTCCACCTTGAGCCTTAGGTTTAGTTACTGTTTCCCAGGAGACTCTTGCTGTATGATGACTTTCGATATTGCCTTTCCACAGGAAAACTCCACAGAGAGAATCAATCCTTTTAATGCACTGTTTAGGCAAGATGAAAGTACTGCACCAGAAGGTTGTTATACCAGCTATCACAGTCTTGATTAGTAGCAGGCGCCCCGCAAAGGAGAGTGACTTTGCACTCCAAGAGGTAAATCTTCCTTTAACTTGTTGAATCAGAACCTCACATTGCAGAATGCCTAACTTTTTCGTACATAATGGCACACCAAGGTATCTGACAGGCAAGGCACCACAAGGCATACCCGTAGATGCCTTAATGGTGTCAATAACACTCTGCGAAACTCCACAAGCAAAAAACACCGACTTCTGAACACTCACCGCCAGCCCAGATCTCAATTCAAAGTCATGAAGCACATGAAGAACGTTCTGAACCGATCTAAGAGAGCCATCCGTAAAGATAAGGAGGTCATCGGCGAAGCAAAGGTGAGTCAGTTTTGTTGATTGGCATTTAAGATGGTACCCAATTTTACCCTCTTCTGCTGATTCATTTAGCATTAAAGAAAGGAAATTCATAGCAATGACAAAGAGGTAGGGTGACAAAGGGTCACCCTGCCTAAGTCCTCTCCTCCCTTTAAAATAACCCTGAACAGTTCCATTGTAGCCTATTGTGTAACTAGGAGTGCAAACACAAGCTTTTATCCAACCAATGAATTGAGCCGGCATTCTAAGACCTTGTAGACAATTGAATAAGAAGTCCCATGACAGTGTATCGAAAGCCTTGGCTATGTCAATCTTGATAGTGATACGCTTCGGTCCCTGATTTTTATGATACCCATTCACCAATTCTCCTGCGAGTATAGTGTTCTCAAGAAGCAATCTATCACTAACGAACGCTGTTTGATTTGGCAGGATTAACGATGGAAGGAGGGGCTTCAAGCGCTTAACCAACAACCGAGAGACAGCTTTGTAGACCGTATTGAGGCAGGCTATAGGCCTGTAGTCTGTGATTGACGAGGCACCTGGTCTTTTCGGGACAAGAGAGAGGATTGTAGAGTTTGTTGCAGCTGGCATAAAAGAGCTCTCAAAGAAGTGCTGAATCGAAGAAGTGACCTCAGAGCCAAGAATATCCCAAGCAGCCTTATAGAAGCCTGAGGTAAGACCATCTGGCCCAGGGGCTTTACTCGGATTTATCTTAAGCAGTGATTTTGAAACTTCCAAAGATGATGGAATCATTGTCATAAGATGTTGCTGTGCAGGGGAACAAGCGAAACCAGACAATTGCTGAAACCAGTCTGGAGACGAGGCTGTACCAACAGAAGGAAGAGAGTCTGGGCCGAGTATACTCTTGAAGTGATTAATGGCAATTTGGCTCATCTCCACCGGGTCTTCAATAAGCACACCAGAAGGCAGGAGAAAAGACCGGATTGAATTGAAGTTTAGTCTAGCTTGGCACACCCTAGAGAAGTAAGGAGAGTTAAAATCCCCTTCCTTTAGCCATAAGATCCGAGAGCGTTGCTTGAAGTACGATTCCTCAATCTGTCTTAGAAAAGTCCATTTATGATGCAGGTCCCTCTCTAGTTCAAACATGGCTGTTGTTGGAGTGAGTTGAGCTTGTACCTGCGCATCTAATAACAAACGGTTAGCCTCACAAACTCTCTCTTGAATCTTTGAAAAGTTATCTTTGTTCAGTTGTTTAAGAGCTCTCTTGATATTTTTTTGCTTCCAAAACAGATTTGTAAGGTTCAAAGCATAGCTTCCGACAAATGTCCAAGCCTCCAAAACAGTCTGGTGAAAGTCCGGGTGCTTGGTCAAGTAATTAAAGAACTTGAAAGGGCGGTTTCCAGCTACAGGTAATTTATGGGCTAGATCAAGGAGGCAAGGGCTATGGTCACTTGTTTGGGGCGGCAAAAAGGATGCGATACTGTTAGGGAAAAGGGTCAGGGCTAGATTATTAACAAGGAGGCGGTCAAGCTTCTTAGCTATGGGGGAGATAGGCTGCCGGTTTGTCCAAGAAAAAAGCGGCCCTTGAAACCGTAAGTCAAACACTCCCAGTTGCAGTAAGCAGCCTCTAAAGTCAAGCATTTGATTATCAAAAGTATTCACATCAGGGTTTGAGTGCTCAGCATGATGAAGGACCTGGTTAAAATCTCCACCAAGGATCCAAGGAACTGAATGGAGAGAAAGCGAACGATGGAGATTGATAAGCTCCACCCACAGGTCAGATCTCTCATTACTTTCATTCGACGCATAAATAGCAGTGTAGATGAATGGGGCAGTATTAGGTAACTTCACCTCACAAGTCATTGATTGTTTAGACTGATTCAGAAGCTTTACTAGCACAGGATCCCTCCAAATAAGTATAATCCTCCCATCCACATCAGACAAGTGGTTAGATAAGTAATTCCAACCACAACAGAGATCAGTCATTAAGAGGCTTAGATTAGGTTCTCTCACATGAGTTTCCAAAAGAGCACCAAATAAGGGCTGATGGCTCGCTAGCCATTGACAAAAAGTAGGGTGCTTGTCCGAGTCATTTATACCTCGAACATTCCAAAAGAACAGTTTACTACACATTAAAGGGAGGGTGAAACCTCTCCGGAAGAAGGGAGAGATTCCGATGAAATTAAAAAAGGATAAGAGCTAGGATCAGTAATGTCCAAGATAGTAGTGTTAGACTTAGCCAAAGAGGAGCCTGAAGTAAAAAACGCAAGTTGGGAAGTAAAAGAAGGGAAGGAATTTAGTGAGGGGTTAGAACGAGATCGTTTTAAAGTGGTTTTCATTTGATTTTCAGGAGGGCTATAAGGATAAGGCAGACCCTCTGGTGTAATTGCAGCAGGAAGTGCAACAACATACGAAGTTAGAGGCACAGGGGGAGGATATTTAGCTGGGGGGACTGGTGGGAGGAGGCTTTTTGTGGAAGAGGAAATCGGATTTTGAAGAGGAAGAGGAGTGGAAGAGCTTTTTAAATGAGGGGAGACAGAGGAGCTATTTGTGGGAAGGGAGGCTGAAGCGCCTTCTGTGGGAAAGGAGACTGAAGAAGAAAGGGGAGGAGCATCAACTTGTAACTCAGGTGTATGGTCAATGGTATCAAAGATCCTAGGATCTGAAACTGAAGCAGAAGCCGCAACAGTATGCAGCCCATTCAGAACTGTTTTCTCAGGAGTACAAGTCACTAAAGAGGAAGGCATAACAGAACTCTTGGTAGCCTTTGGAAGAGAGGCATTGACAATCTCTTTACTCTTGGCCTTATAAACTTTTTCCTTATGACCAGTCACATTCTGAGCCTTAGATGTTTGAGGCACATTCTGAGATTTAGAAGGTGGAGGCAAGAGAAGACAGTTTCTGACAATGTGGCCTAGCTCTTTGCAGTGAGAGCAAGTTGGGGGCAGCCATGGATACTCAACAGTGACCTCAACAACTTCACCACTCATTCTAGTAAATTCAGCAACACTTGGGAGCGGTTTGGTAAGATCCACAGCAACCTTGACATGAGATAGAGTAAGGCTTACTAGGTTCTTAGTAAAGTCATCAGTCTCTCTAGGATCACCGATAAGCCCAGCAATGAAACTCAAACCATCTTGGTGGCGGAGATCTAGAGGTATCCCCGTTATGTGCGCCCAGATTTGAATCGATTCAAGAGAAGGTGTTTGATCAGAATGCGAGGAGGTCCATTGAGCAGTATGAAACATGGAATCTCCAACATACCAGATCCCTTTATCAAGAATCTTTTCACGAAGATAGTCGCTGGGTATCCTTACTAACATAGACCTATTCAGAGGGTTATTGTGGATTTCAAGTCTTTTACCTTTACCCCACATATGGTTTAACACGCTCTGAATCTGACTATAGGGAGGAGGGCGGCCATTGAAGTAGCAGACAATGAAGTCTCTATGAAGATCAGCACCCTTTTGAAAAACAGAATCCGGTATAAGTACCGTAGGCCTACCAGTGTCAGAGAAAGAGACAGGAGCAAGTCTCATAAGGGATTTATCTTCATAACGTCTAAGCTTTTCAACGAGAGAGGGTCCAGGCTTGTTTTTATCCATAGCAGGCGAAGGCTGACCATCAAAATGGGAAGAGATACCCGCTGAAGGAACACCCTGTTTCTCAGAGGATTGAGCCTTAACCTCAATGTTGGCTGGAGGGTTAAGGGCAGGGATTAAGTTGACAGGAGCAGGGTTCAGTGGTGGGGGGAAAGAAGGAAGGAGAGGTGATCTAGGTTGAGCACCTGTGGTTAAGGAGACAGCAGGGATGGCCTGCTTGGAAGCCTTGTTAGTTTGGATAGGAGAGCTGGCCTTAGGAGCCAGAACAGTGTATTTCTGGTGAATAGTACTCTCAGATCTGCTTTTATCACTGTTCACAGATCTACTATTTTGTTGCGCAACTTTGTTTTTCTCAGGCAAAGCAGTAGTGGATTCAGTCATGACAGTATCTGAGGTACCTTGAGAGGAAGCTGGGACCACGGGCATATTAGAGCCAGTTTGCGGACCAAGCTTTGAAGGTTTCTGAGGAGAAGAAGATAAGGGGGGAAACTGAGCTAGGTGAAGGGAGGAGAGAGGGTCAGGAGGGTCAGGCGGGAGAGGGGAAGGACGGACACCGGAGCCAGGAGGCGGAGGGCAGTTGCCGGAAGCAAGATTGGGGAACCATTTATTCTGCATTGGGAAGAGTGTCAGAGAGCTTTTGACTCAAGCATATACATTTTTTTCATGTTAAATATATATTCCCTTCAAACTCCGTGCATCATAATTGGAACTTACATATGAGCTGGCTAAAAAATACTCCATAAGATAGAAATTGTTGTAAGAACCCTTCCAAAATATATGGTACGAATCCAATATATACATGAAGAAAAGCTGGATTAGCATTGCTCTCGTGACGGTATACTTCGTCGGTTGGAGTTATTATTATCATATTACATAATGTCAGAAACTTGAGGTATAAAACGTTTAGCAAATTAGGTGGTATACATTCATCACCCAATCTATCTTGTCCTCAGAGGTTTTGATTGTCCTCAGAACCTATACAAAGAAGGCATTGTTGATGTTTTACCAACAGATTTATCAAAAAAAATTTATATAAATCAGTGGCCCCTAAATAAATAAATATTCTGAAAATTAGAAGCATGTGTTTAATGTGCTTTCTAGTCAAGGCCGGTTCTGGTTGTCCTATCCTATATATGAATTACGTCGTGAAGAAAAGGCAAGACAGAGAGTGTCAGAAATATTAAATTGTGTGTCTCTCAGTGTTAGTGAAAAGGCAAGACAGAGAGGATTAAATTGTGTGTGTTCTTAAGCTAGCATGTGATGTAAGAAGACAAAGCCATAAGGAAACAGGAACTGTATGTGTACGTCTACACAACTCACAAAATGCAAATTACATTTTTGAGGGACTCTTTTTAATACGCCACGAAACCTCTTATATATAGTTTCTGTATGTATACAGTATCTAACTCACATAGAATATAGAGAACAACCACCACAACGAAGCTCCATAACTGCTCCTTGTTCTTTCACAAGTTTTTATATTTTATATAAAGAAAAAAAAGATTTGTTAAGGAAATTCGAATATTAATTAGGTTTTTAACCGTCAAGAATCCCGGTGCCACAACCAAATGTATTATTCCGTTTTGTGCTTGTCACGCTGACAATGATCTTCTGAGAGTACATTTCATTAGGTAACTTCTCTATTTTTCTCTGTCCTGTGTGTGTTTTAAGCAAGAATTCTTAAATAATTGATTTATTGAAAACAAAGGCTGCGATTGGTAATGAGTAGTTGTGGAATTTGAAAGAAGAAAAAAAATATGCTGCAGAATATTTAAAATTTGCTTAACAAAACTTACGGAATAAAAATTTTGTGTGACTAAATAAATTTTACAGAATTGGGGGACATAAAAAATTTCACAAATAATTTACAGAAACTTTAATTTTCTATTTAATGCTTTTTGTATTTTTTAAAAGGAAAACGTGGACTTTAAGTTTTCTATATTTTTCTCTTTTTATTCCACAAAATTTTATGATTGGTAAAGTTTAGAATCACATTTTAAACACAATTGTGTAATTCACCAATCAAGATCAAAATTTATTAGCTAATAATTAAAACCATTTAAGTGTGCATATATAGTGAATATTGATAAATTTTCATATTCAACCACTAAACAACTAAAAGCATGGTTAATCTTCCTAACATATGAAATAAAATTATAACAACAGAATGGAAAACATAATCCAAGTATTACCTTTTTATTTTGTTAATATGTATTTTCCTCATGCGCTAGCTGAGTACAGACAAGAGCACAGCTCCTTGTGTTGATCTTCTGGCGAGATGCTGCAACGAGAAGCCGTGATTAATGTTGAGTCACCTGAGACACGGCCCATTCCGTTTGTCCTCGCCTTCAATGACCTCACCTATAAAGTCACACTTCAACGGCGTTTTGGTCTTCGTTCCCGACGTAGCCCTCCTCAAGTAAAGACTCTGCTCAATGGTATCACCGGAAAAACCAACGAAGGAGAGATCTTAGCCGTTCTTGGAGCAAGCGGAGCAGGAAAATCAACGCTTATTGATGCATTGGCTGGACGGATCGCAGAAGGTAGCTTGAAAGGCACGGTAACTCTAAACGGTGAAGTGTTGCAATCTCGTTTGTTAAGAGTTATATCAGCTTATGTGATGCAAGACGATCTTCTTTTCCCTATGCTCACCGTCGAAGAAACCCTAATATTCGCTGCCGAGTTTCGACTTCCAAGAAGCCTATCCAAATCTAAGAAGAGAGACAGAGTTGAAACCCTAATCGACCAATTAGGGCTCAAAACTGTTAAAAACATTATGATCGGAGATGAAGGCCATCGTGGCGTCTCTGGCGGAGAGAGGAGGCGTGTATCGATTGGGACCGAGATCATTCACGACCCTATTGTGTTGTTCCTCGACGAACCAACCTCAGGACTAGACTCAACTAGTGCCTTCATGGTGGTGCAAGTCTTGAAAAGGATTGCGTGTAGTGGAAGCATCGTGATTATGTCAATCCATCAACCTAGCTGTCGGATTATGGAGTTTCTTGATCGTATCCTTGTCTTATCTTCTGGCCAGTGTGTGTTTAATGATTCTCCGACCACTCTCCCCTTGTTCTTGTCCGAATTCGGTCGTCCCATACCGGATAAAGAGAACAATGCGGAGTTCACACTTGACCTAATTAAAGAGCTTGAAGGATCCTCTGAAGGAGCCAGAAGGTTAGTCGAATTCAACCGAAACTGGCAACAGAAGAACCTTAGAGTTAGCCAAGAACCTCACCATAACTCATCATCCTTAAGAGAAGCCATCAATGCAAGCATTACAAGAGGCAAGCTTGTTTCTACTTCATATAACTCAATTCCTTCATACGTAAACCCATGGTGGGTCGAAACCCTAATCTTAGCTAAACGATACATGATAAACTGGACTCGAACCCCTGAGCTTATCGGAACACGAGTGTTCATAGTCATGATGACCGGTTTTCTCTTGGCTACGGTTTACTGGAAAGTTGACGACTCACCTAGAGGAGTCCAAGAGAGGTTAAGCTTCTTCTCATTCGCAATGGCCACCATGTTCTACAGTTGTGCCGATGGACTGCCTGCTTTTATCCAAGAACGATACATTTTCTTGAGAGAAACATCACACAACGCTTACAGAAGATCCTCTTATGTTATATCTCACTCTCTTGTCACTCTGCCTCATCTCTTTGCACTTTCTGTCGGATTTGCAGCCACCACGTTCTGGTTCGTCGGTCTAAACGGTGGTCTATCAGGTTTCATCTACTATCTTCTGATAATCTTCGCGTCGTTCTGGTCTGGATGCTCTTTTGTTACATTCATCTCCGGTGTGATTCCAAACGTGATGATGAGTTACATGGTCACATTTGGATACCTATCTTACTGTCTTCTCTTCAGTGGATTCTACATAAACCGAGATCGGATCCATCTATATTGGATATGGATTCATTACATTTCTCTACTTAAGTATCCTTACGAAGCTGTTCTGCACAACGAGTTTGACGATCCATCCCGTTGTTTCGTGAGAGGAAACCAGGTTTTTGATAATACGTTAATGGAAGGAGTGTCCGAAACGACGAAGACAAAGATTCTAGAGACAATGAGCAGTTATTTAGGGATGGAGTTAACGGAGTCAACGTGTTTGAGGACGGGCTCTGAGTTACTTAAGCAACAAGGGATAGAGCAGTTGGATAAATGGGGTTGCTTGTGGGTTACGTTAGCTTGGGGATTCTTTTTTAGGATCTTGTTTTATTTTTCGTTGTCACTTGGAAGCAAGAATAAGAGGGCGTGAACGTCATAGACTCATATCTAATGTAAATTTTGGAACTGTAAATGTTAACGCAACATATATTAATTAATCTTTTCATGTGGTTGATGTAAATATAACGCTTTGAACAATATTTAAAAATAGCTTTACCGTTTAGGATTGGAAAATGTAAGAAACCAAGTTCGCCACTCATGATTTCATGTTAGTAGATGCTGGATCAAGTACTACATGTACAACTTAACAAGAATTAAGTTGCCTACTCTATTGAATTTTTCTTCACAATATTTGATTTCATGATGTTTACAATATATAAAAGTAAACTGCGAGATGGAATAGAGATTGCAGTTAAGAGGATGAACCAATTTGATAAACACATCGATAAATTCAAAGATGAGGTTAGTGTTCTAATTAACTAGAGTCCATCACAAAACTTTGTGATTCTTTATGGGTACCGCGTCGGAGGAAAGGAGAGGTTGATAGACTATCAATACACAGGGTAGTGACTAGTGTAGAAAAAACAAGGCATTTGCCATATGTCAATTATATTATGCAAATTTCGAGTCAAGTTTTTTTTAGGTGACAAAATATGTATTTTTAGTGTTAATTTTCTAAATTTAAACATTTCATTTCATATAATAATCAATATCATTAACAATATTTATAAAAAATATTTATGTTTGATTTATATTTTATTTTATATTAAAACATTATTTTTAAATTATGTTTACCTTGGACCTCTTATAGCATAGGCACAACACTCTTAGTATATGCCCAAGGTATGTTGAATAGACATCTTTTCTGTTGAAGTACCAAGGTTTGAGACCACTGGATTGGACTACACGTCTTATTGTTGCGTTAGATGTTGCTCGAGGAGTGGAGTATCTCCATACCCTGGCTTTTCATTGTCAAAGCTACATACACAGAGACCTGAAACTGTCAAACATTCTTCTGGGAGAAGATATGCGAGCCAAAGTTTCTGATTTTGATTTAGTAAAGTCTACAGAAAAGAGCAGAGCATCATTCAATCCCAAGTGTGTTTAGACATTCGGTTACATCGCACCGAAATATGGATTTCTCATTCCTCTGTCAATATCTATATCTGATTCTAACAATATATTCGATTTTGGCAACTAATAATTAAAATCGTTGTAATTGCAGTGACTTGAAGGATTGGTAGAAAGGTAGACGTTTACAGCTTTGGAGTCATCCTCATGGAGCTCATAACCGGCCATGAAGATATAGATGCAAATCGATCCTGAGATAATAAACCAGTTACAAAGCAAGAGCGAAGGGCTACTGGGGTCATAAAAGAACTCCATCTTGTTTAATTAAAGACTTATCTCTTTTGAGTATAGTGTCTAGTCCCACTACAAGAAATAGTATGTATTGTATCATTTATTTTATTTATTAACATCACTTTTTAACTAATACAAAGGAATTTGCATCATTTAAGTAACTGACTTTGGAAGTGGTGACTCTAATATTTATATCATTTAAATCCGAATGATACAACTATTTTCATCATTTCTTGTAAGTGATATTATTTTCTATCACTTGTATAAATGATGTTAAAATTCACATCAATCAAAATAAATGATGTTAACATTTGTTACGTTTATAACAATTGATGTTATCTATTAATATTATTTTTGAAAAATAAGATAAATCATTTTATTTTAATAATTTGCAATAAACACACACAAATTTTTATTTTGCTTATTATTATATTAATCTTAGAATAATACAGGTTTTTGATTATTATGTATTTCAATTTTTCTTTAATTGAAAAGTTAATACGTAAAAAGACTTAGTTTGAATGGAAATCCATCTTAACTTTTTTTTTTAATAACATTGGCATATTTTAAATTTGTCCATAGTATGAAGATTTATAGTGGAGTGAATGTGTGTACTTCAACCTTGATATCCGATGTGGGAGAAACAAATTAAAAGTAACTAATAACAACATCAACTAAAAAACTGATGCAAAAAGTAAATTTGTATCAAATATTTGTAATTGATGCAAATTAGTATCAATTGTTTCCTAACTGATGCTATATAAAATAGCATGGACATCAATTATTCTAACTGATCCTAAACCACAAATTTAATATCACTTGGTATTAACTGATTCTAATATGTATCGCTTTTCTTTTTGATACATTATATTTGATGCTATATATCTCTTTTTTTGTAGTGTCCTAATCTAATCAGGTGTCTCTATGTGTCATGTTAGTTGCCTTTTGAGGATTAGCATTTCCACTAAACATAAGTAGCACAAAGTGATTATACTAATTCATAGCTATCTCTCAGTATTTTTTGTTTTGTATTTCTTATATATTGCTTATTTTTTACTTATTTTTTGCTAATATTTTACTTATATTATATTTTCATTTTCTATTTAAAATAGCGTGAAAATCATGATAAAAATTCTTAAACTAACCTATAACCAAAACCCAACCCAAAATCCAAATAACCCAATTTGAATTTGACCAAAGATTAATCTTACCTTCATCAAATCCTTAAAAATAATAATAAATAAAATTAATATTTTTAGGATTTCAGCATTTCTCAGCAAAATTGATGTCAAAATGAATTTTTGGTGTCATATAGAACGGAGACAGAAATTTTGTTTGGAATAAATTTTGTTGTCTTATAAATTATATTAAATAAAAATAAAATTTTCGTTAACTTTTTAGCAATTTAAATAATTATTCTAACAATTTATATATTTAGAAACTAACTCCTACTTTAAAAAGTTGAAACTAACATCTTTAAGATCTAAAATTAATAAACTATTTTAATAAGTAAAAAATTATTTTTTCACTAGATGTAAAATAAAATTTTACCATTTCACAATATCATCAATTAAAAATAAAATAATGAACGTAAATAATAAAAAATATTCTAATTTTTGAAATATATCAAATCAATTAATCTATTTTTGTGTTTCAGTGAAGAATAAAAATTATAATTATAAAATAAATATTTTACTCGTAATACTCCTTCAGTTGTTGGAAATTGTGATTCTGGTTAACATGTTTTTTAATATATTATTATGATGATATGCAATCGGCTATATATAGAAAGTTTGAATTGGTTGATAATATATATATGAGTAATTTTTTAATAATATGTGTATATCTAGTAAATATAATTTATTAATTTATATAAAGGTATGTTTTCGTTTTCTTATATTAGTTACATCTAAAATATAAGTTTTGGTATATATATATATATGTATATATATATCATGATATTATTATAAAGTATCTAAATTATTCTGAAGATGCTAACAATCTAAAGATATCGAACCAAATATTTCACCTTAGACGGTATTCAAAAAAAAAAAATCATCAGAAAGTATATGAGTGCTATTTTTGAAGAAGACAAATGGTAGTTTCTTTTGTTCAATTGTAAGATATGTGTATTCATATGTTAAAATTAGAGTTAATTTGAATAAGAAATGTTTATCCAAATGTGATTATTTGAAATGTCCATAATGAGTAAACAGGTTATGGAAAAGTCATAGAAAAAATCAAAAAATTGGGATACTTTATGGAAAGAGAAACAAACCCGTAAAAACAAAAAAAAAAACAAAAAAAATTGGAATAACACAAACTTTAGTTGAAAAAAATTATGAACACAAACGAACATGAATCATTTTGACTTAATTTTAAAATTATCAACTCTAATATGACAAAAATATATGGTAAGTGGTATGTCGTTTTTTCTAATAGCTTTTTAGGGTACGATTTAGGCAACGGTTTTCATATTTTTTTTAGCAGTGTCATCTATTTGTTACTAGACAATTACAAATTATTAATTAAACTGTTATATTTTTAAATTATTTATAATTAAAATAGAAAATAGAATTTCTATAATAATAAAAAATGATTTTTTGAAACAGATACACCGTTTTCGTCGCGTTTCCAAAAATAAATACGCGTTTCTATCGTGTTTTCAAATCATAATTTTTTTTTAAAACACGTTTTCATCGCGTTTTTATGTGTTTTTATGCATTTCTGTTTTCAAAACGTTTTCGAAACGGGAACGGTCCTCGGACCGCAACATGGATAGATACTGGCTTCGAATGGAGAAAGCGGATCAGGCGTTGCGGATCAAGCGGTTCAAGTGGATCAAGCGGATCAAGTGCGGATCAAGCGGATCCAGCGTTACAAGTGCAGATCTAGCAGATCAGTTCAAAATATTAGCTTCGAATGGAAAAAGCGGATCAGGCGTTGCAGATTAAGCGGCTCAAGCGAATTAGACGGATCAAATGTGGTTCTGAAAAATAAACCAATCTAATACCGAACCAAACCGATAATCAATTTATTTTAATATATTTAATCGAATCAAACTCATAACCAAATATAAACCGAAAATTAAAAAATTTAGTTCGATTCGGTTTTGGTTCGGTTCAAATTCGCAAACCTAAATAAAAATTATATTTATAATAATTATTTTTAAAGTAAAAATAAAAGAAAATAAGTCCAAAATAGTATTAACAATTGTTCTTAATAAAACTGATGTAATTGTTTTTATTAACAAAAAGTGATGTCCACTGTTACTAATTTTTTAGAATTAAATAATAATAATAATTTTTGTTAGTAATAAAAATAATTGGTTATATATTTGGAGCACATGAAACCCCCCATTTATCCAATATAATTACTGTTGAAAAGTGGATCTTCAATTTTGTTCTTGGTTCTGAACCACTTACGGTTCAAACAATTTTATTTTATTTTTTAATTATGTGAACCACTTTTTAAAAAGGAAATGGTGAATGGGAAATTTATTGCAGTCCATCCACTTAAGCATGAGAACCACCTTTTATTTGCTCTCCATTCATAGCCACTATACAGATTACAAAACCGTAATAACTAAAATTGGGTGTTCAATCCGGTTAATAGACCTTAGACCGAACCTATATAGTACTAAATAGTAAATTCTACAGCAGAAAAATAAACCGGATTGGACCGTCTCTGTAAACGCAACCGCCGTCTGGCTGCAGTCCATAGACGACGAGCGCTGGTGGTTGCTCTCACGCGCGCAGCTCAAAGCACAACATCTGACGACGAAATTGGGGGTTCGGTCGGAGATGTTATTGTGCATTCCAACGGTAAAACTGTTTCCTTTTCAGCAACGGCGTACTTTTAGCTCGTTAGCAAAGCGTTTTAGCTTCAATGGACAATCACCTACAGAGTCCCAAGCTCAGGTTTGTTATCTTGTTCGCATATTTCTGGAGAATTTAAACTTCCGACTATGAAAGTCCAAGCTTTTCTTTGTAGAGTCGAATTGGGAAACGTAAAACTAAAAGTTCCTTCTTGTATAGCAAATGAAAGATGAAACCTTTATGGAGTTCTCGAATTGACAAGCTGATTGATGTATGAAAGTTGCTACACTGAACTTTTTGTTTGCTCTTTCTCAAAAGACATTTCACCAATTTATATTTAGGTCGCTTTGGATAAGGAGTGCATTGACTTCCTACCCTGGTTAGAGCAAATTGCTGGAGCCAAGATAACTAACACTCTTTCGATTGAAACATCCGTCTATGGCAGGTCGGTTATTTCTCTCTTGTTGAGTCTTCTTGGTGTGATGGTTTGCTTATATTTGCTATCAAAGCTGTCTACTTGGTGTGATGGTTTGCTTATACCAATGTGTCTTCTCTTACAATGCCAAACACACTAACCATTTTTTGTCATGATCGATTTCTGAGCAGGGCATTGTTTGCCTCAAAAGTAATCCATGCAGGGGACTGCATTTTGAAAGTCCCTTACAATGCGGTATATTATCAAAATGAGTTTTTCTTTTTTGTTTCGTGTGATCAATACATTCATATATACTGTCTGTTGTTTTGGTTTTTTACTTGAGTTTAATGATGTTTCTGAATTAGAACTCTCGATGGATCCCTTATATCAGCCGACTTCCTCAGCTTGCAGAGATGCACAGCACGGTGGGATTTTCACTCTACTCCTTATAGTGGTCAAAAGTTCTGAGTCTTGAAATTTTTGTTTTGCTAATGCAGAATACTTACAATAATGGTTTTCCTTTTTATCTCTAGATATTTTGGGATGAAAATGAGTTCAACATGATTCGTTGTAGTGCAGTTCACAAGGAAACTATAAAACAAAAAGCTCGGATAGAAAAGGAATTCTCACTTGTAGCACAAGTAAGTATGTTTCCTTCAGTGATCCTGATAAGTGTTGGTTTCTAGTGTCGGATTTCCCTGCATTATTCGGTCTTTTGAACACTTTGTTATAGAGAGAGGGTCTGCTTTTGCACCGTTCTATTTGAATATTTGGCACATTTATATTGATTTTGAACTAATTTTTCTTCAAGTCTGAACTCTAATTCATCACGTGTCTTAGCAAGGTATATGTTTGGTAGTAAATAAGAGGTATTTTCATTTGTAGATTTGTGTTTTTCATCCTAGTGAGTAAGAGTTCTAAAGATATTTTCTGGTGATTCTTAGGCATTTAAGAAACATCTTCACAATGTGATTGAACGCCCAGCTCTGGAGAATTTCATGTATGCCTATGCATTAGGTGAGAAAGTGACTCTACAGTTAATGTATTTGGAACTATATCTGTTTCTGGTTTTACTCAACCTTGCGCAGTCGTCTCTCACAAGGGAGGTTCTAATTATGTGTCACTACCTCACATTCTTTTGTTGTTCAGACTGATCTGTTAGTTACTTAATCTGGATAACTTGTTGCTGGACAGTGGGATCTCGTGCATGGGAAACCTCAAAAGGCATATCACTGGTATTGTCTTCAGTATAGTTCTGCGTTTTCTTCTTCTCATGGTTATTTCTGGTATAGATAGGTGTTCTGACCATTTAACAGATTCCGTTTGCAGACTTCATGAACCATGATGGCCTTTCTGCATCAATTGTTTTGAGCGATGAAGACAACCAACTATCAGAGGTTTACTTCCATTTCTCTGTCACCTCCATATCTCATTTTGATACATAAGCAAATCTTAAGTAAATTTCAATCTAGTAAGATACATGGTTCTTGATTCCCTGTTACTTTCTCTTTGCAACACAGACTGTACCAAAACAGTACATGATTTTAAGTTTTCAACTTTTCAGGTCACTGCAGATCGTGACTACAGTCCTGGTGACGAGGTAGGATTATAACACAATGAAATTTGCTTCTCGTGGGATGCATTACTCCTTCGGTTTATTTCTTTTAGTACTCGCTAGTGTTTTGAAGGATGCCAGCGACTGGTTAAACTCATAGGCTTTGAAGGCTTGAAGCTTACCAAACATCTCTGATTCTCTGTGTAGGTCTTCATTAGATATGGAGAATTCTCAAATGCTACGCTCATGTTGGATTTTGGATTTACCCTTCCTTACAACACTCATGACGAGGTTTGCTTTCTCTATCATGACCGTAGCCGTAGCAACACCTATCTGTAGATGTTGAGATCAACGTTGAGTTGAAGATGGCCACTCACCAACCTTGAACTTGATAGCCATTTGATTGATTGATTGACTAGGTTCAAATCCAAATAGATGTACCGAATGATGACCCTCTCCGCAACATGAAGCTGGGACTTCTCCAGACCCATCACACACGAAGTGTCAAAGATATCAATATCTTTCACTCTTCTTGTGATACTTTCACCATCAAGTAGGCATTAAGATCTCAGTAACTGAGCTGGCTGCCTATGTGATGTGTATCTAAGTCTAGTTTTGGTTCTGTCTCAGGGAAGTGAAATCTGCTACAGGGAAAGGGAAAGGAATTCCTCAGTCTCTCCGAGCATTTGCACGTCTTCTCTGTTGCACCACTCCTCAAGGTACTCACATCAAACTAGTTACTTTCTTCCATCATCTTTCAAATGCTGATCACAAAAGTATTAACAGTACATTGATTCTCAGAGCTAAATGATTTGTCAAAAGAAGCTGAACAAAATGATGGCCGACTAGCTCGGCTTCCGTTTAAAGACAGGAGTAGAGAGTTTAAGGCACATAGGATCATCTTGTCTCATATCAACAGATTAATTGAGGATCATAATGTTTGCATCAAGGTACTATAGAGTTTTGATTCAGCTAATGGCCACATAATGAACTGAAATGTAGCTTTTAATAAAGGTTTATTGGGTATGCAGGAACTAGAAGCATCTAATGGCCGTTTTGAATCAAAAAGATTTACGATTAGAAAGCAGATGGCAAGGGATCTCCTCTGCGGTGAGCTTCGTGTTCTTAGATCTGCAGCTGAATGGCTTAATCATTATTGCACAAACTTGTTTTCAGCACCTTAAATTATCCTATGGAGCCGATTTTTTACCATCTCTACAGTAGCAATGTTATTTGAAATCGTTACTTGCTTTTGCTCAGAATTACCATCAGACAGTAAGCAAGCTTAATAGTTAATATCATTTGGGCCCAATGTTACTACTAAAATAGTCACATCGGCCCATTAACTAAATTCGAATAGTCAATTGTGGCTCAGAAAACTATAATCAGACAACAATAATCAAGCTTAGTATCATTTTTGCCCAGTGTCACTACTAAAAGTCAAATAGGGCCAATTCGAATATTCTCAGAAAAATTTAATATTTATACAAAAAATTAAACTGGATATGTGGCGGGCTAAGCCTGGCCCATGCAGTAGTGCAACGCATGGGCGACTTGTGAAGGCCCAGATAGCAAGCTACCTTGGTGGACCTTCTCCCTTAAAAAATAGAGTTAATATCGTGTGATCCGATGGACCACATATCAGATATTAAACTGATAAGAACAGATACTACACTTGATCTTAGCCAAAAGGCCGAGAAAGGTATGAATTGCTATGAAGCCTGGCCTCATCTTTTATACTACTTCTCATACCTTCCACTCTTATTCTGTCAGCGATGTGGGACTTCAAAAGAATTAAAGGCAAAACAAAACACTCTTGTACGACGCGTAAACGAGAATCCTCTTGTACCTAAAGCCAAACAAGCCTTAAATAAATATTTGCGAGAAAACTGAGCTAAATTGGTTGATTAATACATAAACTAACAAGATGAAACTGTTATAAGACTGAAATGAGGAAATGATTTAATATACAAAAGAAAGAACTGTTTCTACAAAAAAGATGCTAAGTTTATTAGTAAAAATGCATATTCACAGAGACTACAAATGAAGAAAGTTGGAATGTTCATTTCCTTTGGTTTGAATAGTGACCTCACTTTGGTTGTGATCATAATGCAATCAAAGTGAGGACTATGAGTCTATGAGCAACTGGGTTCATGATATATATGCCTTAACTAAGTCTGTGTAGTGGCAGACAAGCCCTGTCCTTGGACATTTTACTTCACCTCCGTTCTTGTCCGCCATCTCCTTGAGAGCCTGCAAATACATTACCCATCAATGCAAAGTAAAAGAGTAAGTAACCCAACTTTTAAAGTCTTTGAACGATTATGATAGACTAATGTCACTGATTTAGATCACAACAACAGATTCCAAAACGAGAGAGAGAATGGAATCAACAAAAAATCCGAAGTTGTATATAAGAAAAGTATCAAACCTTGGTGCTATATACGTAGCCATTCGGCAACACCTGTGGTGGATTCTCTGTGTCCATTAGCTCCTTAGAAATATAGCAAACAAGCTTTGAATGGTGCTGCTTGGAGTACGGCAAAGGCAAGGCTAGCTTCCGAAAACTCTCTTGTGAGAGCGGGTCCTCCTTGGTACAACCTTCTTCAAATCCATATCTGGGTCATGTCAAGGTACAAACTCAAATCACAATAAGAATCACATTATGGTGTTATTATCAAATTTTACTTTCTTCTCTTTTCATTTCAGATGTAGAAACATCAAGTTAGATAAGAGTTAGATGGATACGGAGTTTTCAGTGCAGACAAGCCTGCTTGTAAGTAGATGTTCAATAGCGGCTCCATTGTCATGCCATATAACTTGCAAAATTCTTGTTTAAACTGATGAACTAATACATCCCACTGCTGTAGTTCAAATAAAACCTGATTATAGCAAATAGATCAGTTAATTAGCATAAGCAACAATCAATTCAGGTTCAACAAGAGTTTGAAGCAACACCATTTATTCAGTCATTAACAGAGACGAAAAATATATTGAAGGATCACTGAAGCAAGCTGGTGTAAAAAGAGATTGATATCTCTAACGAACTCAACCATTCAGTACAGAAAAGATACAAATCGAAGCGCCAATTCATCATTGAAGAGCCAAAGAATAGCTTTTGAAACAAGGCATGAAAGAAGGAAAATTTCACCTTATATTTTGTGCATTCCGTAGTACTTTTAAAAGCCAAAGTGGCCAGGACATGCTGCAATTCGTTCATATGGGTTGCTCCCCATGGTGTAAGATGCTTTCGAGCATAAATGATTGCTTGTTTGTAGCTGTCAGCTCGTACCAACTCGATGAATTCTTGCAGCCTTAGTTGGAACTCAAATTTGCTCTGTCATGAAATGAAGATTCATTGACAATAATTACCAGTGATAACAATTTCTCTTTTTTCATGGTACGAAGAGAAAGTAGAAAGCAATCTTCTGTAAGTCAAAGGATTTGGTTCTCGTAGAAACTGGATGAACTTTAGACAAACCCAAGACACCACGTGGAGTTCAGAAACAGAAGAAAATAAATCTCTACCATGAAAGTAAACCCACTTACCTTTGACTTTTTCAACTGTGTTTTATTATCAGCACACCAAGCCAGTGCAGAAGCTACCTCCCTACGTTTAAGGGCGTCAATCACCTTCTTAGCTTCTCGAAATATGTCAATGTCGACAAGGTCCTGAAAAGATGAGATCTTTTTTATTGGGTTCTCATACAAACCCATAAATCATGTTCACTGCTTATAAAAAAGGAACAGACAGATATATAGCATGGTCATGCTGCAAGGAATTACAAATGGTTAGAAATCTCCAAATAATATGATATAACCAGTGTCAAGAGGGAGAGCGAGAGAGACCAAAATATTGCTGCTTTCTGAAAGCTTTGAAGCAGTTTCGAAATATGACATCCGAAGCATGTAGTCCACAAGAATCCGTTTCAATTTTGTATTGTTCCATTCAGTAATATTTTCTGCATCTGCTGAATCCAAATGATCGATGCGAGCACGGCATCTCTGAGCCTGCAAATTCTCCACATTGTTCCCTTCTTCCAGCTGAATGACAAGACATGTAAGCATGTTAAAACTTGAAAGAAGATGCAAATGTTTTGAATTCCTAAACTCCAAAGTTAAACATTGGTTCCTCAAATCCTTAGAAATAACATAGAACGTATCATTTAATTAGCTCAGTGACTTAATTATAGGAGTGCTCTTCACGTGATACAACTCAATTTCAGTAGAATACATTACGTGCCCTCGATCTGAAATTCATCAGTCACCGAGATCCAAAGTGTAGTGTTAATATTCTGTAGTAACTAAATTGCCAAAGACAATGTAATCTTCTTGGTATATCAAAATCAACATCCAAGATCAATCAAGATCCAATGTTTTAGTGGTGATCGTTCAATTATCGTGTTATTAATTCAGATATGTGGGATAATTTAACACAATCGGAAACTTCAAACCGCTACTAATTAAGCATAATCTAACCGATCAATGAGAGAGAGAGCAAAGAAAATCAACCTTTCTTTTGAGGCCTTGCAATCGAGAAACAAGGCTAGTAAGACGCGAAACGGTAACGTCTTTGGACCAATTGTTATCAGCCAAATCTCCAACGCTGGACACAACAGAGGAAACCTCTTTCTCTATACGGCGGTGGTTGGAACGGATCGTCTTCTTGTAATGTTCGAATGGTACACGGAGGAGTTGGTGCTCAAGCTTGAGCGATTCCGTCAATTGACTCAATCTCGACGACGGAACAGGCGGCGGCAGAGTAATCGTAGGAGCGGATTCCGTCATCTCGGCGTCGGCGTTTCCGTTGGTTACGGGATCGATCTCCATGGCGAGAAAATGGGGAAAAGGAGGTTGCAAAACTACGCAAGCAATTTTTTTTTTTTTTTGTCAACAGATATATTCATGGGCCGAGTAAAATTTACAAACGGGCCTAGCCCAGATCAATGAGCGGATGAGAATGCAAAGGGATAAGCTAAACGTGGCACGAACAGCCACGTGTCGAAACCAGGGCATCGCCGGCATGCCTCCTCTGCAACACGCATCAGAATCACCACCGCCAGAGAGCTCCAACCATTCGCCGAAGAACACGAAGTGAAACTCACCGGAACCACCTCACCGCAACTGGGACGAACCGTTTGCCGATCTAAACATCCCGATAGCACCATCCAAGCCCCTGAAATGAAAAACAGAAGAGGAAACTCTACACAAAACCGCCGAGCCAAGAGACGCCGCCGCCGTCGGAAAAAAATCCCGACATGATCCACTTGGTGCTTGTCTTCTAAAGCAGTGGGCACGACCGCGATATTAATCTTAGTCACCGGAGGAGATAGAGCAGAGCACCGCTAAACGGAAAAGGAGAGGACGGCAGAAGAGAGAGAAAGGGTGCTAGATCGAGAGCCTCGCATGGCGAGAAACGCCGGGACAAACCCAGGAAGAATCCGATGAATCGGAAAGATAGTCGGCCGTAGAAAGTACCTGGATTTATTACGATCAGAGGCAAGGAGAGCTAAAGCCAACCAAACCTCAATCGGAACAAAACGAAAACAAAGACCGAAAGGGAATCACCGGAGATCCGGCGAAGTCGAGATCCATAAGCATCGAGAAAAAAGACAACCCCCTCTGAAAGATTTGAAAGAGAGAAGAGGGGGCGATCAGAAAAAAACTCGATCGGCGGAGGAGAGAGGAAGAAACGCCGCAGACCGGAGGCGAAGCCGGCGAACCGGATATCACCTTCTCTCAAAGAGAGAGAAACTCGACCTCTCTATCCCATTTTTATTTACTACGCAAGCAATTTGTTTAGTTTTTTTGCTTTAAATGGGTAATCTTCTAATGATAATCAGAGAAGAAATACTATACTACTCTGGTGAAATCTGAAAACGGCGTCGTGTGGCACTGTCGTCAAAACCGTCCGGTCTAATCCTTCCCGTACCGAGAGAGCGTTGGTTTTTGCGAGTGGTTCCGATACGGAATCAAGAGTGAACAATTAGCGACATAAATTCAAGAATTATTTTTATGGTATTAGGTGGTGCGGACAAAGCTGTATTTTGTTAGAGTAATTATATTTCTAATTATTGATTTATATTTTTCGTGTTTTCTATATATATTCATTCTCTTCTTATCTTACCGTATATATATATTAGTTAATTATTTTTTCAACTACCGATGTGAGACTTCTCTCTCTCTCTCTCTCTCTCTCTCTCTCTCTCTAGGGAATTTTTCTTCCAACTATCGATGTTCGTTCTTCTTCTATATTCATTCTCTTCTCATCTTACCCTATATATATTAGGGAATTATTCTTCCAACTACTCGATGTGGGACAATTTAATTAAAATTTCATTAAGGGTATCATCGTAATCAACCTCGTGAAAGTGAACGTGGTACGTTTTCACTACTCAATTATATAATTAGATACCAAAAAATATGCATTTCACTATTTCAGATTATAGTAGAAATTATTTTATGTTCTATGTAAGATCTCAAAATATATAGAAACTATAATTATTCAATATGTTATGTCATATATTCATTTTGAAATAACACATTACTGAAGTTAAGGTTCATCAATTTTTCTTGAAGATATTGTTTGTGTTTCTCCGACTGTCCCGACATTTTTAGTCTGTATCGTGGGAGGGTTCCTTTTCTTTCCCCCATGACCTTTAACTCGTAGCTTATTTTATTAGTTTTAGCTTCTTTATGTTCTGGTGGCGCGGCTTTTATTTTTGGCTTCATTTTGTTCGTCGCGGTGGGTGTTTCTCGGTGATGTTGCATGTGCAATATTGGATCTGTGAAGGCCGGAACCGGTGATTTAGTGCTCTTTGATGACATTTTTTCGGTAGCTCTCTTTCATGCTCTCCGCCAGTAGCGGTGTTTCGGTTTCTCCAAGTGTCAGTTCAACGAATGGTTTAGGGGCAAGGTCGAGGTGTATGAAGGTGGTGGCGCTCGACGTTTGGTTTTTGTTGGGTCTTCTCTCTGTAGTTCCCGATAGAGAACGGTGGAGCTAGGAGAGGGTGATCTCGCGACGACTATCGTGCACCAGCAATGACTTGTCTAGCTTGAGGTTTACTCGTCGTTTAGCTTAGGCATTGACAATAACAGTGGCGCTTTGGGACTTACGATTCACCTGTTTAGGCATGGCTTCATTGGTATCGACGTTCCTCCTTCCACTCTCTTCTTAGCCTCCGCCGACGTTTTCTCTCTTCTCGGTGTTTCATGTGGTTTCGGCGTTCTGTCTCTCTTTGTGGTGGCTTGGCTGTGGCGGTCCTTGGTTTCGAGCTTCTCGCGATTTGGTTTCTCCGACGGTGGTGGTAGTTGTGGTGTCGCTTCTTTTAGGATTTCCTTTGGTTTAATGTTTGCTTTTAGTTTAGGATTTTAGGATTTGGACCGTTATTAGGCCCCTTTAGACCCTTAGGTTTCGGATCCGTTTTGTTATTCGTCTTTTCTTTATTTCTGTTTTTTAATTTATGTATATATGCTTCCAAAAAAACAAAAAAAAAGTTATACGAAAACCTTTTTAAAAAAACACATTACTTATTTTTATTATGAAATTAATTCATTTATATTATATAGGTGTCAAAACAGTTTAATGTATTTTAAAATGTTTTGAATTACGTAATGTCAAATGGAAAAGCAGCTAAATAAATGCATGAATTAGTTTTTACTTTTAGTATTTTTAGATACATGTTAAGTTTGGGTAATATATATAAATAAATATTTTATATAGATTAATTATTTAGGTAAATCAAATACTTTCAGGTAAATCGAAATTCTTATAAGATAATTTTCAGATGAATCGATTATTTCGGACAAACCATTTTTATATAAATCATATTATTTTGGATAAACCGGATCAGATTCAGACATAATTTGGTTATTCCGGATACAAAATAGGTGAACTAGTCGGATACTATTAAAATTTAGTTATTTGAGGTCCAAAATATTTGAAGTAGTTGATACCCAATTTTCAAAATTTTCCAGTTTCTATCATTAAATACTCACCCGATCTGAACTAGTTTATAATTGATCTGATCCTAATCCAAAAATTTTAAATATTTTTTTTGTCAACAAAATTTTTAAAAAAATGTTGTCAACAAAATTTTAAATACCTTAATGGATCATATAGTTCATATCCAAATTTTTTTTAAAAAATACAGCTTTTATTTAATTAAATAAAACTAAAGCAAACATAATTAGCAACGCTCCTCTCCAATGTCGCTTTTATCCGCGCTAGAAAATATTTCAAAATTTGCCAAAAATGCCCTTCAACGATACTCTATATTACATTTTCACACCGGCAAAAGTAGGGAGCCGTTTCGTTGTTCTCTTTCGATTCTTCTCTTGGTCCTTTCTCTTGTTAACTTGTAAAGATTCTCCGTTTAGATAAAATCGACGTTATCTAACGCTGTTAGTAAATCTGCGTTTCGGTTTCTTCTCCGTTTGAATTTTGGATTATCACATTTGAGATATCGAAAATCGCTGTTTATGGTAAGTTCATAAATCCTGAAGATTCTTCTCTTTTGAATTTTGAAAAATTCAAGTGATTCTTTATTAAAGCAATTGAGTCAGGTTTTCTTCTTCTTCTTTGATTTCTTTCAATAGTAGTAGAGAGTAGAATTAGGTTGTGAGGCGATTGCTTGTTTGGTTGTGTAAGCAATCGATTTTGATTATTCAAGAGAGAGCATTTCAAAAGTTGATACTGTTCGAGTAATCTCGCCGAACATTTCTTGATTCAGGTTCGATTCGTGCTTTGACTGTTTACATTTCGATCCGCTTTTAGGGGTAACTCTTGATCAGTCACTGTCTTTAGGGTTTCTGGGCAGCTTTGAAGATGTTAAGGGTAGTTTAGTCTTTTAATCAAGACTGGCTCGATGATCAAGTCTGAGTTTTTGAATCCCTGAGTAGTAGCAATACTTGATCCTCTATGCAATTTGTTTGTAAGATTCGTCTGGAAACACTTTGCTGCAAAATGTAGTTTTTTCTCACATATCTTTCAATCATTTGATTTGGTTTATTATGTTCTGATCTCAGCTGCAGTTTTGGTAGCATAGCACCAATGAAGAAGCTCTTCTTCTTTAGATCCTCGTCTGGTAATGGAGCTGATAAACAGCCTCACTGCGAAAAACCAGCAGCTGATAGTAAGATGAAAACCCAAGTTAACTCTCAGATTGAACAAGAGTTCAATAGTCCCAAGTCACAGTGTGAAGTTTCTGGTGGTCCAGCTCTTAGACGAAGCCTTTCATTATCCTCGGCAGGTTTCCCTTTTGATAGGTTTGGAGAAACTTCCACCAATGAGCTAACTAAAAGCAAGAATAGGCGGCGGAATCATTCACCTCGGTATGCTTTTGGCCTTCCTATTAAGATTGTTTTATTAACACTTCTCCTTGTTTTGGTGATGTTTAGAATATTATTGTTCTTTGGTTAGATATTATAATGAAACCTACTGATGAACAATGTAATGAAAACTATGTGGCAGATGCTTTACTCCAGAAAGACAAGTTAGAGAGAGGCAGTTTGAAGCAGACAAGTTCCAACCTGATTCATCTGGGAGTTCGTCATCTTCTTCTAGTAATGTCTCTAGTAAAGTTCTGGACCGTTATATTGATGGAGAAGAACATTTAGAACAGTGCAAGCAAAAGAGTAGCTCTTCACACAGTGATGTCTCTGGCAGCATAAACCGAAGAAGGCTTCCACCCCGAGTCCAGTGTACTGTCCCTACATCACCATCAGATAATTTCAATGACAAAAGGAAGTCCCATTCATTTAGAGAAGCTAAGGGAACCCGCCTTCGTTACTCTTCTACTGATTCTGTGGAAAATGGATCGAGGCATGGATCGCCTCGTTCGCTTGCAAGAAATGTCATTGAAAGGCTCTCTCAGACTCATGGCAAGTCAAAGGAACCCATCACTATTCAAGACGTCTACGGTGGATCCCTTGATAAAACTTTCCACTCAAGCTCAGACGTCGCAGCCAATGTTTCACTGGCTGAACACTATGAACCTGTGAACGAATTTTATGCGCATGGATATGGAAAGCACCAGCAAAACCTTATACATGGTAAGAACATGTATAAGTGTATGGAAGAGGATAATGACTCAGAGCTGGAAATGAAAGTTAAAGAAGCTGAGAAGAGAGTGAAATTGTTCTCTGAAGAATTGGAGCAGCAGAGATACCTTTCCGACTGTGACTTTGATGTCTCATCTTTGGTTGGGGCGATTAGAAAACTCGAAGATGAGAGGCTCAACTTGGCATTTGAGAATGTAAATCTTTTGCGCTCCCAAATGGTTGAGAGAGTTTCTGCCAGGGAAGACATGAGACGAGTGAAGTCAGATTGGGACTTGCATATACAGAGAATAGAAAAAGAGAGGAGCGAGTTGCAGGCTGGATTGGAGAAAGAGCTTGATAGAAGGTCAGGTGAGTGGACTTCAAAGCTCGAAAAATTCCAGCTTGAAGAGAGGAAGCTGCGAGAGCGTGTCAGAGAGCTTGCTGAGCAAAATGTCTCACTTCAGAGAGAACTAACGGCTTTCCACGAAAATGAGACGGAGAACAAAGACATGATAACCCACTTGGAGAGAAGAGTTGCAGAGATGACCACAGCAGCAGATGAATTGCATGAAGAGAATTCTTGCCTTAAGCAAAATCTCTCCCAGTTACAAGAGAGCTACACAGGTGCTACAGAAGATATTGACTTTTTGAAAAGAAACTTTGAAGAGAAGGACCAAGAATGCAAGGAGTTGCACAAATCTGTTGCAAAGTTTCTGAGAACCTGCAAAGAACAAGGGAAGACAATCGAGGGTCTTCGAGATGGGGTTTCTGAGGAGAGTGAAAAGCAACCGTTAGACCAGCTAGTCAAGAAATTGCAGGTGGAGCAACTTAGGTTGACAGGGATCGAGCTTTCACTTAGAAGGGAAGTTGAATCAATGAAGCTCGAAACTGACTCTCTTCGCCAGGAGAATATCTGTCTACTGAATCGATTAAAAGGAAATGGCGAAGAAATAGACATTGCAACCCTTAAGCTAGAGAATGAGTTGAGGATGCGTATCAGCTACTTGCAAGACCAAGGACTGCCAATGTTAAATGAGAGCAACCACCTGTGTTACAAGCTACTGAAGTTCATCAAAGGGAAATTAAATCAGTTTACTGGTTCAATGAAAGATGGATTAAGTGAGGAGTTTATGATTGAATCTGAAATGAAAGTCCATGGAATAAGGCGTGGAACTGAAAACCTGAAGAGGAGTTTGCAAACAGTAACCAGTGTGCTGGCTTCAAATTCAGAATCATCTTGCTCAAGTACTAGTAGGCCTAAGGAGCAAAGAAACCAAACAGTTGAAGTGAGTCGTCTCCAAGTATATGTTACATTTCTTATATTTTCTTTCTCATTTATGTCTTGCTTAACGTTTATCCCAATCTCATGTAGGAAAACCTTCGAGCTGAACTGAGAGCTGAGACCCTAATCACAAGTTTATTAAGGGAGAAACTGTATTCCAAGGAACAAGAAATTGAGCAGCTGCAAGCAGAAGTAGCAGCAGGAGTACGAGGCAATGAGATTCTGAGATGTGAGGTCCAAAGCACTTTAGACAACGTATCAGTTAAGACCCATGAATTAAAAGACCTCAAGCTCCAGGTATATAACAATAACCCCATCCCATATATAAAGAAACTATTCGTAGGAAATGTATATAACTTTATGTTGATCGTTTTGAGACCAGATGTTGAAGAAGGAAGAAAACATAAACCGGCTTGAAATGAATCTCCAGGAAGCTGCGAAAGACATAACAAGCTTGAAAACAGTGTTACCAAAAGTGACTGATGAAAGAGACCAGATATGGAGAGAGTTGAGAGAGTGCTGTGAGAAGAACATGATGTTGAACTCAGAGAACGAGACATTGAGAGGGAGGATAGAGAGATTGGAGGAGAAAGTTTTAGAGAAAGAAGGAGAGATCACAATACTACAAGACACAATCGGAAGCAGCAAGCATGTCAACATCTTCTCAAGTCCTGATTTCTTGGTATAAGAAGTCTTGTCTTTTCTGTTCATACTTTTTTTTCAGTGTCGTTTGGTTTCTTTCGTACATTTATCATTGTTTTCGATGATGGGTCATTCTTTGGGGGGTATGATTTTTTCTTTTGGATTTGCTTTCCTCGTATACAGTAATGTCTTATGATAATTACTTTTTCACTAATGAAAAAGTAACTGGATTGGATTTTTTTTTTATTAAGTGACAACTGTTAACAGTATTTTTTTGTCATTCTTTTAGGGATATTAATTGTTTAGAGAAATTAATGTTTCAATTCAATTTTTTCAAAGGACTTTTGGCTTTTGAAAAAAACAAATCAAATTTTCTTTTAAGAAATGTATTTATATTCAGATTTTTTTTTGAACAAAAAAAACCAATTACTCATCGTTTGATTAACATAGAAAATTAACAGTTATTTTGTTATGTACTACAGCTGAAGCAACAAATTGGATAAGAGTAGTGATTAGATTGAGATTCTAGACTATATATGAAGAAGTGGTATTAATGTTTGGAAAATAAAAGGTCAAACCATTGAAAGTCAAAAAGAAATGGCGAGACAGGTATGAAATAAAAAGAAATATATACAAAACGGCATAAACGCGACGGCCGCAAATATCGCTTCTCTCTTTCTCTCTCTATAAACCAAATCCAACGTCTCCGTTTCTCTCTCTCTTCAAACGCGTCTTCTTCTTCTCTCTCTCTCTCTCTCTCTCTCTATATATATCAACCCTTCCTCTCTGCACTTTTTTTTTTAGTAATTTTTTATCAACGAATCTCGATTGCTATATTCTTTTCTTCTCTTACCCCATTTGATCTGAAATCGAATGATGGATTTTTATTCTACGCCAAGTTTGTGACAAAAAGGAACCCTATTCTTTCATCTATCCTCGATTTTTCATCAGGTAATCGAATGTTTTCTTTCTCGATTCAACATATACTCGCTGATCAGATTCATGGGTTATAGTTGAAATCTATAGATTCCTTTTCGGATGGTTTCATATGTTGGAAAGTTTGAGACTTTATTATCCGAATCTCAGATCACTAATGCTTTTTTTTAATATAGTTTTTGTGGTTTGTTGAATGCAGATTAATGTTGTTGACACATGTGAATGCGTGTTTGAATTCTGAATCCTGGGTCTCTGGAGTTGGAATTGACAAGAAGATTAGGTCTAATAATATAGTTATAAGCACTGATTTGATGAACGATTTGATAGCTGGTTCTTTTGGTTAGATATATAAGAGTGATACTATATGATATCTACAACATTTAGGAGAATTGTGTCCCCTTGTTGGAGACCTTTTGGTATTGGAGAAGGCTCGATTCCAAGTAGTGATGATCCTAATGGCCGTCTTAATGGTCTCTTATGGTACAAAGATTCCGGTAACCACCTCACCGGAGAGTTTTCTATGGCAGTGGTTCAAGCAAACTCCGTTCTTGAAGACCATAGTCAGTTAGAATCCGGTCCTATTAGTTTACATGAGTCTGGACCTGAAGCTACTTTTGTCGGTGTTTACGATGGTCATGGAGGTCCAGAGGCAGCTCGGTTTGTAAACGAAAGACTCTTTTATAACATGAGAAGGTGTACATCAGAGCAACGAGGGCTTTCTCCTGATGTAATCACTAGAGCGTTTGTAGCAACAGAGGAAGAGTTTCTCGGTTTAGTGCAAGAGCAATGGAAGAACAAGCCACAGATTGCTTCTGTTGGAGCTTGTTGCTTGGTGGGTATTGTTTGTAACGGGTTGTTATACGTTGCAAACGCTGGTGATTCTCGTGTTGTGTTGGGAAGACTTGAGAGTCCGTTTAAAGAGATGAAAGCTATTCAACTATCTTCAGAACATAACGCTAGTATTGAATCCGTGAGAGATGAGTTACGTTTGTTGCATCCTAATGACCCGAATATTGTGGTCTTGAAACATAAAGTTTGGCGTGTGAAAGGGATTATACAGGTTTCGAGATCTATAGGTGATGCTTATCTAAAGAGAGTGGAGTTTAATGAAGAACCTTTGTTGCCTAAGTTTAGAGTTGCAGAACGTTTTGAGAAGCCGATTATGAGAGCTGAGCCGACGATAACAGTTCATAAGATTCAACCTGAAGATCAGTTTCTTATATTTGCATCAGATGGTTTGTGGGAGCATCTAAGTAACCAAGAAGCAGTTGATATCGTCAATTCTTGTCCACGCAATGTAAGATTCTTTTCACATCACTCTTGTCTGAATCTTTTCTGCTGTCCAGTCGAGTTCGGTTTGAGTGAATCTTTGTTTCATTGTGTGGTTTTCTTTAGGGTGTAGCTCGGAGGTTATTGAAAGCTGCATTACAAGTAGCAGCAAAGAAGAGAGAGATGAGATATTCGGATTTGGAGAAGATAGAACGTGGCATCAGGAGACATTTTCACGACGATATTACCGTTATTGTCGTTTTTCTCCATTCTGCAAATTTTGGGATTCGAACTCCGGTCTCTGTCAGAGGAGGTGGTGACCTCGCAGAAAATTCCTTTCGATAGTCTTTTTTGCTCAAGAATAAATTTCATTTTGTTTCTTGCTTATTTCTTTACAAATTGTTTTTTTAATCCTTTGGTTTGTTCAGAATTTCAGATTGTCTCTGATATTTGTTTAAATTATTTTTTTGGATCTCAAAAATGTAAATTCTATTTCCCTTTTTACCAAACTCTTTGGTAACTTTTACTGAAGTGAAAACAAAACTCAAATAAAAAGTTAAAGAAATGTGGCAAATATATAAATTAAAATCTGTGGCAGTCAGATAACGGTTCATTCTTTTTCCGGGAAAATCCCAATCGGAGCTGAGAAGACGAACGGAAGAACGGTGAGTATGAGTGTCGGAGTGAGAGTTAGCGTGTGCTCATATCCATCGCTTGCGTTATCGTCAAGGGATTTTTCTCTCCCTTCCTCTTCATCTCTCTATGTTGGTCGGAAAAATCTCCGATCAAGCTCCGATATTGACCTGAAGTGGCGGTGTGGTTCCAATAAAATACGCAGAACAAAGCCAGTATTGGCTGTTTTAAAGTCAAGGTATATCAAAATATGTGTTTCGATTTAAAGGAAAAACAAATTTAGATTCAATTGGGAGTGAGATTCGAGTTTTGTGCTTTGCAGTCGTGTTCCGGAGCTTGATTCCACTTCAGAACCACTTCAAGTGTTCGATGGCTCGACAAGGTTTGATTTTAAGTTGATTTTGTCTCATTTCTGGAAGAGAGATGGTTGTTTGATGAAGTATTTTGGTTTCTTTGATTTGAAAGGTTGTACATATCTTACTCTTGCCCATTTGCTCAGCGTGCGTGGATTGCTCGGAATTACAAGGTTAAGTTTGATTTACCTTATTACTGAATCTGTGTAGATACGAAACTAGTTCGATTGTTGATCATTCTTCTCTTCTTGTGCAGGGTCTGCAAGACAAGATAGAACTTGTACCAATTGATCTCAAGAACAGGCCTGCTTGGTACAAGGAGAAAGTGTACACGGCTAACAAGGTGAAAACTTTTCTATTTGATCTCATGAATGTTATAAGCCAGACTCCATAGAAGCTATATAGTGCCTTGCCCTTATGTTAGGTGCCTGCATTAGAGCACAATAACCGAGTAATAGGAGAGAGCCTTGACTTGATTAAGTACATTGACACCAATTTTGAAGGGCCTTCACTTACACCCGATGTGAGTTTTGATTTAAGTCCTTTGTTGTTATTTGTTGAGCTCAGTATCTATACTTCAAAGAGATTACATACACTGAACAACAACAGGGTGTAGAGAAGCAAGCATTTGCAGATGAGTTAATCTCTTACACCGACTCCTTCTCCAAGGCTGTAAGATCCACATTAACAGGTGCCGACAATGATGCAGCAGGTAATATTAGAATTTAGAAGAAGAATGAACTATCTTCCTTGTGTGTTTGCACTTGATGAATCTTGTTTTACATTTCTTCAGATGCTGCGTTTGATTACATCGAGCAAGCTCTTTCCAAATTCAAAGAAGGGCCTTTCTTCCTTGGCCAATTTAGTTTGGTATCTTCTTCAGTTTCTTCTCTACCAATATCAAGCTTTTTTGACGTGGAGTCTAAAATGGTGAATGATTTATACATACAGGTTGATGTTGCTTATGTTCCATTCATAGAGAGATTCCATCTCATCTTGAATGATGTAATGAATGTGGATATCACATCTGGTGGTCGGCCTAACCTCGCCCTTTGGATTCAGGTTACACCATTTCTTCAAAAAATTTGTATCTATCTTTCATCTTTAAGACCAAATCTACCTCTTCTAATCTCTGGTTCTTTGCCTTTTTGTGCAGGAGATGAACAAGATCGAAGCTTACACCGAAACACGTCAAGATCCACAAGAGCTAGTTGAAAGATACAAGAAACGAGCCCAAGCAGAAGCACGTCCCTAAGCAAATGAGATATTGTAACCAAAGATTTGCTTTTATGTATAACTTATATTGTAAACAACTGTTTTCAGAGTTCATGAGACCAAGCAAGTCTACAAACTAGAATAAAACTGCACCTGCTTGCTCATAAGTTCGTGTTGGCTGCCTCGATAAAACTCGCTGGGCATCATAAGAGTCTTATAGTGCTTGCCCGTATCCAGATAGAGAGAGAAATTTGTGAACTTTCTTCAAGAGGAAGAGAGGTAAAATGTCGCTGGGTAAGTCTTTCCATTCTATGTGTATATACTGAATGCAAAAGGCCATAGAAAAGAAAATTTGCTACTTGTTCTTTAGCAGTACTCTCATTATTTGTCTCATATAAACAACTAAAGACCATATAGAGAGCCCTGCAGATACATAGAGCAACCCAATACCCGACGGTAATAGCTTCTCAAAACTGCTATCCCGGCTTGCAAGAAGTATGGTTAGGGCTATCATCTGCGTTGCAGTTTTCCACTTTCCCAAGCTATTAACAGCAACAGCCTAAGAAACATTATCAATGCAATATATATGAGTAAGTTACAGAGCTCTCAGAGAATGAATGCATATGAATATATGATCACTTTTTACCTCGGAAAGCTTGCCGTTTTGAGATGCAGCCCATTCTCTTACAGCTGACATAGTAATCTAGAGTGAAAAGTATTACATAGCAGTTTAGAACCAAGAGCTGATAAGTGCAACTTATTCATTTAAGAAGACAGTAAACTTTCTATATCTTACCTCTCTACCAATGATGGCAATTGAAGGTACTGTCACTAACCATGGAACTGGTGCTAAGACAATGGCGTCCATAGGTTTCGTGCACAGCAAAATCAATGTTGCTGCTACCATAAGCTGCATACCCATAACATTATAATCAAAAAGATAAATCTTTTCATTCTACTACAGCAACGCATATAAGGAAGAGGTTCTCTCACCTTATCTGCCACTGGATCCAAAAAAGCACCAAACGCAGAACCTAATCTCATCTGAAATTGCACAACATCTCACCGTTAAGCTTACAATTTTCAAGTGAATCCACATAAATACATAGTACCTTCCTCGCAATATATCCGTCAAGCCAGTCTGTAATGGCTGCTGCAATGAATATACTTGTTGTGGCAGTCTTCCCCCACCAGCAATCAACGTAAAAGGCTACATTTAATAACAAAGGGATCAACATCATTGTAAGGAATGCATTATCAGAAGATCCAATTCAGATAATCAATCAAACATATAAGAAAGATGAAGCACTCATAGCAATAAGCTCAATTCAAAACTCTTAAATTTTTTCTACACATACAGAAGAACGAGAGAATCCGTGTTCCATGTAAAATTCAAGACCATTTGATCTAAAAACGGAATTCATATATGATCACAATTGGCTCCTCATTTAGATCTGATGAATAATTCAGCCATTATCGGAAACCAGAAAATCAAACGTACTCGCGACGAGAATTGGAACGGCAGCTACACGGCCAAGGGTTAATACGGTGGGCAATGTAAGCACTTTAGAAGATAGCTGTGGCTGTAGTGGCAATGGCGACGTAAGGCGATTACGGAGCAAAGAATCTTCACCACCGTAACTACCACAATTATTCTGATCCACCGTCACGGCGTCTTCTTCACCCATAATCCAACAACAATACCTGATCTGTAAAACTATACGATCCGGCTTTCTCCGGTGATGATTGAGAGGAGAAGAGAAGCAACGTAAGAGGCGGTGGCGACACCTCCCTTGAATCCGGGAACCCTAAGCCTTTTATGGAACGCACAACGGCCAATAATAATGCAAGCTTGGAGAGATGCTAACGTGCGCTAACCAGGAGAGTACCGAGATGGGGACGTATCGTGCGCCGTAAAATTGACGTCGACCGACGATTGTGGTTGAAGCAAATGTGGCATTCTTTTGGGAACTAGTTATGCAGTGGAGTAATATGGGCCTTGTGCTTTGCTATATGTCAAACTTCGAATTGCAATCTGCCGACTAACTAAATTTCCTGTATATTATATGGTGACGTGACGTTATTGATATGATTATGATTAATCTACCGACTATCTAAATTTGTCGTCTATAATATGGTGCCGTGACGTGACCTTGTTGATATGAAAATGACTTATGTTTACTCTAGATTCTCATATTTCTTTTTATTAATAACTAGAGTTGATCTGCACTGAGCGTGCGGATATTTTTTATTTTTATTCACATTTTAGAATTGTTTAATTTTTTTTTTTATGATAATAGACGATTTTTTCGTATTGATATATGGTAGTTAAAAAAATATTTTTAGTTTATATTTTATGTTAAAAAGAGATATTTTTATTTATGGGTTTGTTTTTATAATTAGTTTTGGACAACATTTGATTTTGTTTTATTCGTTTTTAAAGTATTAGTTTGATGATTCTTTTCTATTTTATTTTTTTATCAATTTTTATTTAAAATCGTTATATTTTTTATATTACTATTTATTTTAATTATTTATGGTTTCTAAAATAAAGAATTTTTATATAGTTTTCGGATCTACATAGTAATCTTTTATATTATATAGTGTAGATATTTTCTTGATCCGCGCTGAGCGAGAATTAGTTTGATGATTTCTTTTATTTGAGATCGTCATATTAGGTTTAAGATAGAATATATTATAATTAAGAAGTTTTTGGGAAAGTATTTATTAAAAATCTAAAATAAACAGTTGCATGGTTATGTGTAGTTAGTTAGAATGCACCACATGATTTTTTTTTAAATACATTTTTTTCTATACTTAGTTTGCAATCAAATATTGTAATGTGAAACTTAAATTTTTTTCAAATAATATAGACAATGAAATTAAATAATATCAAAAATTAATGTGCGACAAAATAATATTATTTTCTGGATAAAAACTAATATTATTTTCAAATAAAATAATGTTAGTAATAATAAATAAATATTATTTTTTGTAAAAATAATATTATATTCGAAATAATTTCTATAAACTTAGGATTATGTGATATTCATTAAGATTGTAAAAGATATATTCATCAAGATTACATACTTCAGTTTCCTAAAATATATGCTACGAAAATAAATATAAATGGTAAATCTGTTGGAAAAAAATAAATTAAAAATAAATAAATGGTAGAAATATTAATAGTCAATTTTTTGTAAAGTAGTTGATTTATTCGAATATTAATAGTTGATTTATTGTTATATAGTTTAGGTGATAATGTTTTTTTTATATTGATTAAATCTTATGTGAGTGAAATGTATTTATATGAGAATGAGTTAGGGTTAATGTATGAGATATTTTGTTAAGCTTGCTCTGAAAGTTTTAAAAAATATTTAGATTTTTTAGATGCCTTTTCTAATAAAATATTTTAATGAAAGATTCGTCAAGATTATAAAAGAATAAATCAACTAAATCAATAACATGAAATATCTCTAACTATATTATCTATTAATATATCCTGCGAAACCTAAATCAAAATAAATAATGATAAATTTGGGATTATGTAAATATTGTAAAACTAATATTACATTCGAAGTAGTTTCTATAAATTTAGGATTATGTGATATTATTTAAGATTATAAAGATATATTCATCAAGATTACATATTTCAGTTTCCTAAATATAGACTTCAAAAAAAGATATAAATGGTAAGTCTATTGAAAAATAAATTAAAAAATAAATGGTAAGAATGATATAATTAATTATATAAAATCAAATATTTTATACAAACAAATAGTACATTATAAAAAATATTTAAGACTTATAAATTTTGAATTCCACAAATGATACATAATTAAATAATTTAATATAAAAATATTAATTTTATTAAAAAATAATAAATATATGATAATATACACATATTTACAAAAGTAATAATATTTTTATTGTATTTCAACTAAAAAAAGGAATAAAACTTGAAAAGTTACCTTGGTATATATCAAATTATAAATCAAATAATATGAAAAATTAATGTGTAACAAATTAATATTATTTTCTGGACAAAAAACTAATATTATTTTTTAAATAAAATAATGTTAGTAATAATAAATAAATATTATTTTTTGTAAAACTAAGATTGTAAAGTATATATTCATCAAGATTACATATTTAAGTTTCCTAAAATATAAGCCACGGAAATAAATATAAATGGTAAGTCTATTGAAAAAATAAATTAATGGTAGGAATTATATATTTAATTATATAAAATCAAATATTGTATACAAATAAATAATATGAAGGAAATAACCGAGCTTCCCTAATTTGCTCCCATAATTATGGGCAAATGAAAAAGAGACAAAAAAAGATCTTCAAACTAAAGAAAATGGATCAAACACCCATAAACCAGTGTATCCAACATATACCAAAGAACAAAACAAAAATCGATAGGGAGGTTCGGACTATCGTGACTTATGAGATCAATCGGACGTAGGGGCAACAACCTTTACTCGGACATTTCAGACTCATGGATTCAACCAAAAGTATTAAAGAAAATCGCAACTACCCATATTTTACCTCACATCATTTACCAAAACTCAAGATAACCAAGCTTCTTCTTTCATGGGACCAAGAAAAAAAACAGAATAAAAAACCAAAAACCATAAAATACATTTTAAATCAAAAAAGAAGAAAATAATATGAATGATAACAGATCATTTGATTAAAATTTCAATGATCTGGAAGAATACTTCTATAGCAAAAAAAAAAACAGAGAGAAAGTATCTTGAAAATTTGGAAGATGCAAAATGATTGTGTTTCTAGGCCACCCAAACTCTCTTTATATAGGATTTCACAAACTTTTTCGAAAGCTTGATATATTCCATATAATATTTTTTTCCAAACTCGAATTAATAAGATATTTAGAAAGATATTGTTCATTTTAGGAAATAAATTAATTAAATGAATTAAAATTGATATTCATCAAGCTTGTAAAGAATATTCTCCAAAATTACAGATTTATGTTTCCTAAAATATAGGCTACGAAAATAAATATATATGGTAAGTCGGTTGACAAAATAAATTAAAAAAATAAATAAATGGTAGGATTAAGAAGTCTAACTAATCCGACGGATAATATTAAATTTATGAAATCAACGATCAAGATTTAAAAGCAAGATCCGCGTGTATATCCGTTTCCAAATCCGACCCGACCAAATATCTCTGCGTGATAAAATATCCAAAAATTTCTGGTTTTACCCTTAATGAAAATATAAACTTCTAACGAAATCAAGGACAATTTTGGGGAATACAACATATATGTACCAAGGACGGTTTCCTGTTTTTATAGTATAGATAGAGAGTTTTGGACCATATTAATTCGTTATCATACAGAAAATCAGCAAGTTCCGGTTAATTCCATTTATAGAAAATTGAATTTGACATTGTTTAACCAGAAAATTAAATTCGGCATTACTAAAATATCAACTTCGAATTGTAATCTGGCCATTGTAAAAAAAACTGTTGTATAATATACTTAGGGCTCGACTGGTTCAAACGCGGCGGTTGCGGTTGCGGTTGCGAGAGTTTGCTGAAGCGGGCGGTTGTGGTTAGTAGCGTTTGTAAACGTTTTGTACGACTGGTTTAACAATTGGAAGCGGCTGTGTTTGCGGAATATTCTTGAATGGTTGACAAGTGGTTGCGGTTAATAGCGGTTGAATGAAAATACTAAAGTAAAAATAATGTGTTAAATCAAATAAGGCTTGGGATGCTTCTCGGAAAAAAATGAATCAATTCCATTTCTCAAGAAAGTTTGATCTCAGATTCTACGTTGCCACTACGATAGAGCTGAAGTTGGGCGAGGAGTTGCAGGACAACTCTAGAGGACAAGCATATTATTTCAACCAAAAGGAGCCACATGAATTAACTTTCCCAAAGACTTGTTATTGTATCAAGCATCCTCTAAACGTGTTGGAGAACAAGAAACAGAGATCGAAAAAGTAAAATTAAAATTGATTCTCAAAGAAAAGTTCAAAATAGATTTTCAAAGAACGAAATGAAAAATTCCAAAACACTAACATAGCTTCTTGTTAGAAAAACACCAAAAGAAAAACGTGAGAAAAAGATCTAGCCTTGTCTTCATATACGTTTCTTCTTTAACGAGCATCCCATATCTCTCGCGCTATACCATCTCTAACGATTCTTCCTTTTTAAAGCTTCAAGCTTGTTCTTAATTTTATTCCAATTTAGAGTCAACTCAATTGTTTGTTTAATTCCGTGAGAACGTTTTGTTTTCCTTGTTCTGACAAATTTTTGCCTTTACATTGTCCAACTTGTTTTTCTAGCGTTATTAGTTCTAGTAAGAAACTCGTCATCTCGTTTGACCAATTGATTTTCTGTTCAAAAAATAAGTAAACACACAGGTACTAAACATAATTAAGCATGAAACATAAATTGTATAATTCACGCAGAAAAGCATAACAAAAATCAACATCAAAAGAAAACAATAATTTAACTACTAATAGAACAAAAAAAACTTATGTTTGATTCTTGACCATCTTCTGGTTGTGTAGAGGCCATAATTTCACTGTTTTAACGTCGTCTGTGGCCGTAGAAATCTTAAGGCTATTCATTTGTGGCTGCAAAAATCTTAGAGTTTATTATATAGAGAATAGGTAGGATATAATGATATATATATATATATATATATATATATATATATATATATATATATATATATAAAAATAAGATATTACGGGATGTGATAGTTATAGATAATGATATTAGTAGTTATATATACGTGATATGATGATAATAGTTATAGATAATAATTTAAATAGAAAATTTTAGATTTATACTTATTTAAAAAAAAAAAAAATTTAAACGCAACCGCCCGCAACCGCAAACGCTTGCGAGAATGAGCTTTTGATTTCTAGCGGTAAGGAGCGATTCCAAACGATACAAAGCGGTTGTAATGATTGTTTCTAAACGCTATCAACCGCAACCGCCCGCAAACGTAGCGTTTACGGGTAACAGCGGGTGAACCAATCAAGCTCTTAGTGCTTGCCTGAACTAAATTAACACTTAAAGCAAAAGAGTAACATGTTGTCTCCTGGTGGGATCAAACTCATCAATTATAAGAGGGATAGAGAAGCATCCAAACCACTACCAAATATATACTTTATAATTCATATTTCTTAAACTATTACAAATTTTGGTGTTTAAAACTTTTGTTTTATAGGTTTTAGTCCAAGACCAGCTCTAATAATATGTGAAAATGATGTTATTCATATGGATATAACTTACAACTAGACTTTCACCCGGACTAAAGAAGGGCAAGTATATTTTTCCTTACAAAAATAAATTTGAATCAATTTTTCTTTTTTATAATAAGTATTTTTAAATTATTCCACATAATTTTTAGTAACTGAATATTAAGATGTTTATGTGTTTAATGTGAAAATGCAATGAATAAGTTTTTTGTTTGAAAAAAATTTATAATATTTTATTTTTAATAAAATAGTTCTAAAAGTTATGTAATATAAATTTAATATGTATTTGTTGATTTGAAATATATTTTTTATAAAACATCATATGATCATTTATAGAATTTATTTGTATTTATAATATTTTAATAATTAACTTTATAATTTTATATAAATATAATTACAGATTATGAAAGTTGAAACACGATAATTCGTTCATTTAATAAGTTTGCATTGATTTAAATTCATTTAATGTTTTATAACTAAAATTGGTTAATTTATTTTTTAACTTATCTTCTAATGAACAATTTTTATATATTTTTAGAACTTAAACAAATTCATCTATTTTTCAACTCATCTTATAGTAATCTAAATAATTTTTTTTTATATATATATAAACTCAATAACAATTGTGATCCTAAAAATATCAATCATAATCTAACTTATCATATATTCACATACTATAAATATTAAATAGTTTTATATTTTATCACATTAATAATACATCAATTGAATTGGTTAATCCATTCTAATATGTCAACATTTGTTAAATATATATTTTATAATACTTTTTAGTAATAAATACGAATTTAATAAAATATTCACTGTAAAAATTTTATGATATAAATTTAATCCGTATAATGTTGATCTACAATGTTTTTTTTTTTGGAAAACATATAACATATCTTCATATATATGATTAATAATAAGTTGCATATTTTATAATATTTAAATTATTAAAACTATAAAACAACCCAAAAAAATGTAATTGTATAATAATCGGTTATAACCTGACCAATTTTGTATTTTAATTATATAAATATTTGCTACTTATTGATATTCTATTTTTATTAAATTAAAAATATATATCTAATTATTAATATTTTAGCTTATTTATAATATAGGTTAAATTTTAGTTAATAGTAATTTAAATATTTTATAGTATTCACTTTTTTGGAACTTAAGTGATGTTAAAAATACATAATTTTATTGTTTTATGTTTATACTTGATTAATTAGTGGGATATAATTTTTTTTCAAAATAAATTCCTACAACTTTTAAATTTATTTTATAACTTATAAATATAATTGGTGTAATAATGCATTTGATTATATTTATCATAATGGGTTATATATAAATTTATGATGTAACTAATTAAATTTATAATTTCAAATTTATTTATTATTTAAAATCAAATTGTTTAAAATATTTTTATTAGATTTTACTATTATAAAAAAGGAAATATACATTTACATTTAAAGTAAATAAATATATTAAAATATTGTGAGTAATTAGTTAGAAAATAGTTTGACATTATTGTTCTTAATGAATTCAATTATTCTAATGGAAAATTTCGTAATATAACACATGAAAGAAGGGGGGTGTATTGGACTAAGAATTTTAAGAGGTTTGGAAGTTTTCTTAAAATTCACCGTTATTCAATTAAATATTTTAAAATATCTTCACAAATCTAGTGTTATTGAACATGATATTTATATAAAATCACTCAAAATCATCTAAAATCCCATGTTATTGAAACAACAATTTGTTAAAATCATATCAAATCCACTGTTATTGAAAATATTTTAAGTGTTGGGATTTTAAAGACTGCAGAGGATTTTAGAAGATTTTAGAAGGTTTTCTTAGTTTAAACACACAAATATCCAAATCTCATGGTTTTAGGTGGTATTGTAGGGGATTTTAATACAAAATCACAACAACTTTCTTAAAATCACTTAAAACCATCAAAATCATCTAAAATCTTAATAAAACTCAAATCACTCTGACTCTCTTAAAATCAATAGTTCAATACATGTGGATGTATTGAACTATGAATTTTAAGAGATTTGTAGGTTTTATTAAAATTCATTGTTATTCAATTAAGGATTCTAAATACCTTCACAAATCCAGTGTTATTAAACATGAGATTTATGTAAAATCATCTAAAATCATTTAAAATCCTCAATTATTCAAACAACAGTTTGTTAAAATCATATCAAATTCAGTGTTATTGAAAATGTTTTAAGTATTGGAATTTTAATGACTGCAGGGGATTTTAAAAGATTTTAGAAGACTTTCTTAGTTAAAAATAAAAAGATCCAAATTTCATGATTTTAGGTGGTGTTGTAGAGTATTTTAATATAAAATCACAACAACTTCCTTAAAATCATCAAAAACCATCAAAATCATCTAAAATCTTAATTAAACTTAAATCACTCCAAATGTCTAGTTCAATACACCCCCTCGTTTCAAAGAACTTTCTTATTTTAATAGTATAAACTAGATTTTTACTCGCACTAAAAAAATAGATGTATATTTTTTCTAAAACAATTTTTGAACTAATTTATTTTCTTTGAATAAGTTTTTTGTTTGAAAGCAATTTTAAAATATTTTGTTTTTAATAAAACAGTCATTATAATAATTATGTGATATAAGTATTGTATGTATTGTGTTGATTTAAAATAGTTTAAAAAATATCATATCTCATATATTGAGTTTAATAATTAAATTTATAATTTTATATAAATATAATTTCATATTTATAAATATAAAACATGAAAATATATATTTCAACCCATTTTATATTAGTTTAATTATTTTGAAATTTTGATAAAATAAACTTTTAGAAACATCAACCTTAATCTAATTCATAATATATTAGAATAATATATACTGGATAACTTTAATATTTTATCAATTAAAAATATATCAATTGAAGTTGATTAATATATCTTTTTAATTCGTCTTCCACTAGACTTTTTTTTTAATAGTATAGATAATTTAAATTGTTAATATATTTTTCAACATGTTTTATAATGGTCTAAATATAAATATTATGTTTATTTTCTAGATCAAAATATAAATAAAATATGATAATTTGTTCATTTAACATTTTGGATTGATTTAAGTTTATTTTAATGTTTTATAATTAATGGTTAATTCATATTTTTTAATTTATCTTCTACTGAATATAAATTGTATTAAATATTTTTATAATAGAAACAAATTAATATATATCTCAATTCATCTTATAGTAATCTAATTCTGAAAATTTAATAGAACAACCATTTAAAAATTGTGATCGCAAAAATATCAACCATAATCTAACTCATCATAATTCAAACAATATAAATATGTAACAATTTTAATATTTTTTATCAAATTAAAAATATATCAATTTAAATTGGTTAATACATATTTTTAACACATATTTCAGTAGATAAAGTTTGTTTTTAAAAATAATTAAAATTGATTAATTTATTTTCAACTCGTTTTATAATGGTCTAAATATAATGATTTTTGTGTTTATTTTATAAACTAATGTAATTGAAATTATTTTTCAATAAATTATAATAATAAATACAATTTAAGTAACTATTTTCTTAAGAACTCAAGAACTATAAATATTTTTGTAAAATTTGTTATAATATATATATATATATGTATATATATATATATTTGAATCAAAAAGAGATATTAAAAGATATTATTAATATAATGTGAATAAAATCAGAAATTAGTGAATATTTAGATTAAAATGTAATTAAAATATTTTTTTATAATAAATTTTATTAAAAATACGAAATTAATAATTATTTTATTAAAAATGATATATATATATATACATTTTTGACACAAAAGATATTAAAAATGTTATGAATATATTTTTAAATCCCAAAATGACCTTAATGATAATTAAAATATCGATTAAATCTAATGGCATATATCGTAATAAACATGTCAAATAAAAGTTAATTTTAAAAACATGCATGTTTCATTAGTATAGATTGTTCTAGTTTTTATTTTATCTTAGTTTTGGACATATTCAAAACTATATATCTTGATTCAAAAAATAAAAAACTATATATCTACATGTTACAGGTTTTTTTTTCATCTTATGGATTATATATTAATCAAGAGCCTGAAAATACAACTGAACCGGATATATCAGAAATTAAACCCGAACGAATACCGAGAAACTAAAATGGCAAGAAATACACTCCTTCCACAATCATAAACCTATAAACATACAACTAAAGGAACATTTTAAAACCTTGCAAACGCAAAAATAGGCGGTCGAAAAGAAGAGCAAATGATTCAAGACAATCAAATTAGACCATTGCCAACACTGAACTCAACAATGCTCCCATAGAAACCGGTTGATGACGGAAAATCCTGAAAACAAGAGAATTAGCCTCACCACCACGTAGAAGGAGAGACCACAAACCCAACAAGACCACCTCTGTTTAAAGACATCAAAGAACTTGAAACAAAGCAAGGCAGAAACAAACCTCTCCTTATACACCAAGGAAACAAAGCTGAAGTTGAACCAGACACAAGGAGAACCTCTAATTTCGATAGGGAAACCCACAGTCTAAGACCTCCAGATCTTACACATGGATACTCGCACATCGGGCATCGCCATCTACCGACCAAGGACCGATCACTCCCATGCAAGAGAAGACCTAAAAGACGAACCCACTGCGACGTGGAAAACAACTTCCACACCATAAAGGTAGCAAGGAGAAGTTTGTAGATGCACCCACAACAAGACCACATCCAGCAAACGAAGCCCGAAACGAAACCCGGACAAACTTCAAACTAAGAACCTCAATCCAACAAGGAAAAATCGTTAATCGTTGAATCACAAGCAAGGCCAGAGCAGAAAGAAAAGGTAGGTCGATAACGGAAGCCGGCGCAAATGACACACATCATCACCTAAACCGTTACACAATGAGAAAACCTAACCAAAAGAACCTCTGATCTAACCACAACCAAACACTGAACCCTTAAAACTAAGACTCCAAGCGAAACACTAAAGACCCGACAAACTAAAAACAGACCCGAGAAACAAACACTGCACCAAAGACTAAACAAACGCCTAAACCAGACGCCGAAATATTAAACCATAGAACGCCAATGAGAAAGAGCAAAGACCGAGACCGACCTCAACAACAGAACTCGCGACCTCCTGCATCTAACCACACCAACCTTCCTTCAAGCCTGAAGACTGCACTGAAACCCACTGGACAACAGTCAGCTAAGACTCCGCAGACACAACAAACCGTATAAACACCACGCCCCAACACCACAACTCCTGAGACCCACGAGAGTTACAAGAGAAGGACGAAGCTAACACACACCTCAACGGTGAGACCCACAACAATGCCAAATCGGACCAACGCTGCACCAATGGAGACAAAACAGAACCATTGATGCCTAGCTAGGAAGAACAGAGAGAAGAGCTCCGCCACACATAGATCAATCAGAGGGGAGAATAAACGAGAAAGCGACATACTCCACACTGGAGGACTCCCGGTGGTGGCCAGAGGCGCCGAGTGCCGAAGAAACGAATGTTAAAACTTGTTGATGGCTTTTCAATATTCGTGTCAAAGAGCATAAAATTTTTAGGGCGAGTCCATATGGCTTTCTATAACAATACAAATGAATAAATCCTAAAGTAGTATTTTATGTTATGGGTTTGAATAAATCCTAACAATCTACATGTTACGGGTTTAAATCCTAAAGTAGTATTTTATAGGGCAAGTTTTTTTTTTTTTTGAATACTAGGAGGTTTGGGGCTCGTGGGCTCGTACATCCTCCCAAAGCAGGATCTAGACTGGGTTAAATTCCTTCTCCTTAGGAGATAGAATCCCTCTCAACGCGGATCGAACTCAAGTCTGACGGAGGTTACTAAGAGCATGTACAACTATGTAACTGAGGTGAGTTTCTTAAAATTTTTTTTTTAATATATATATATATATATTATTTTTTTTTTACAGACGAAAAAAAAAAAAATTGACCAATCCTGTAGCGCCACGTAAGATACCGATCCTTAGCTAAGGATTTTTTGGTTGGGTTTGTTAACTATTCATGTGGGTCCCACGTGGGACCCACATTTTTTTAATATATTTTTGCCTAAGAAACCTAACCTAGAACTTGGTTGGACATGCTCTAACACTCTTTTACCGGTTGAGCCAACTCCGCGTTCGTAAAACTCAAAGTCAGTAATTGGGTCATTTACTACTAAGCTAGTCCAATACATGGGCCTGAGTGGAAGCATATAAATATCTAACTCCTAACTACACACACCTTGTAAATTAACCTTCATCAAACTTATGTACATGAAACTACGAAAATCCATTTGATATTAACCAAGTCGTAGTTAAAACAATTAATAGATTTAAATATATGATATTGATTTTTTTTTTCATTTGATTAAACGTAACATATGAAGCGCATTTTTAAATGATGGATTTATACAAAATTACAAATCTAAGACAAGCTTTATGAGTTTTTTTCCCCTTCTTGTTTGCCAGATTTTTAGTTCCCTATAAAAGTCCTTTACCAACTCCTAAAGCAATTGTCCTTTACCGACAAGTCGACAACCATTACAATCACCCCAATTATTATCTTGCATTAATATTTTTTTAGATTTAAAGAGAATCAGGCAACCAATGAAATACGGATCTCTTCAAATCTAAGATTTAATTTGTTGAAAATTCTTTTAGTTTTTTCTTTCTTTAAGTTGTAGAATGTGAATAGTTCGATCATACCATGTCTGTTCTCGCTACAAAACTATTAGTATGATATATAATCAATACAAATATTTAATGGTAGAAGAGATAAAATGAAGAAAAAACTACTGTCAAAACTCAAAACCATTTGACGTCGATCATCACTGCTTCATAAGTCATAACACTATAAAATGTTTCAAACGAAGAATTCATTTTTTCAGCGTTTTAATGTTAAAGTGGCAGACTGTTGTAGAAGTAACAATATTGTATCACAAACATGCAGGGCTGGGAAGCCACCCTTATCTTCAACTCGGCGCTTTCATTTTAAAAAAGTCTTTTTTCTCTCGGGCGCTTTTTTCAAGAAACCCTTATCTTCAATTCGGCGGATCCGCCGTCTACCTCTGCTGTGTCAGTGGCTTCTGCCCTGCCGGTGGTTTCTACGTCGACGATTGGTCTCCTTCTGGTGGTTATCTCCTGGTCTCTGCATCTCTCCCCCTTTTGTCAATCGATTCATGGCTTCTCTGGAAGTCATAGATCCACCGCCGACGATTCAACATGCGGACACCATCGAGGTCACAGGTTCTGAAAATTTATCAGCTAAATCTCTACCTCCACAAGAGGCTGACTTGAAGTTGTCAAATGCTCCAGCGCCTATTCTCTCAAACCAAGAAATCTCCTCTTCATCGGTCTTAGATCCAAAATTTAGCTGGGTTGCTCCTCCAGAGTTAATTCTTAACTGTGCAATGGAATCATTGATGCCATCACCTGGTCGGTTCATGGAAAGCTGCGAATCTCCAAGGATTTCTCTTTCAGAAGAATTCATCATTGGTGTAAATTTGATGGCTAAGTCCATTACCTCCAAAGCAATTTCTAATTGTGTTGAGTTGCGCTTAGATCAGTCCAGCCGGGTGAAGAAAACTGATGTTACTACCTCAGCGTTAGCTAAGGACAAGTCGAAGCTAAGCCAAATTTTCTCTCCCTCCGTCACTGCCTCACCCCCTGCAACCGGAGCCTGGACTTCACCATTTAAAATTGCTGCTCTCTTCCCTGACTCAATGAACAACATTGCTCACAGTTTCCAGAACCGTGAAGCGATGCATTCCTCCATTCTCCGTCATGAAGAGCATTGGCCTTCCCTAGCCTCCACAAAGCAACTACCGCGAAAGCGGTCTACACTAGGAACTGTGAATCCTCCCTTGAACTTGGTTTCATCAAAGGACAAAATGAATCCACTATCTCAAGATACCATCAAAGCTTCTCTAGAGTATCCGTGGGATGCCAAGATGAAATCAGTGTGCAACCTGCATAGAGTAACCACTCCGGTCTATATGGAAGACGGCACTCCAAAGGTTAGTATTCCAAGCCATGTTTTGCTGGAGGGTATTGAAAACCAGAATCAGTTCGTAGTGGGTCAGTTTTACCGGTGCAAAGCTCCATCTGGTGGGCTTATACATGCTGTTGCTACTCGAATTTGGGGAAAGAAATGTCGTATTTTTACTCGGAAATTAGGAGAGTCCTCTTACTTATTCCACATACCTGATGAAGCAACTCGTAAATGGGTTATTCAAAGAGGTATATGGCATGTAGATGACTGTTTGATGTTTGTTTCTCCATGGAGTCCTTCTCCGACAATTAGTCTGCCAGAAATCTCTTCTATTCCAGTTTGGTTAACTCTAAAGAACATTCCATATCAGTTATACTCTATTAAAGGAATAGACTGGATAGCTTCTGGCATTGGTGAACCGATGTTAACAAGTAAGCCTTGGCTCGATCCCACCCAAATGGGTGAAGCAAAAATCTTAGTTGAGGTAAAATTAAACAAGCCATTTCCTCAAAGGGTAGCTCTTGAAGATGAAAGTGGATCCATCTCGATGGTTGATGTGTTGTATTCATGGCTGCCATCAAAATGCGGTTGTTGCGGTCAACTAGGTCATAAAGCGACCCATTGTCTTAGTACTTCTGGCTCAGATTTAGTAAATGCATCAAAAGCTGGTTTTAGCACAGTCAATGTAGTTGTTGAGAGTCCATCTCGTGTCTTTGAAGCTACGGTTCCGACGGTGGTAAATTCTGCAATTACAACAGTTTGAAATCAGAAATCTGTCACAGAAACTGTTCCAATGCCTGCATCACCCACTGGAAATGGAAGCCCAACCATTCAAACAAAATCCAACTCTACTACCACAAAAGAAGTATCCCTGGAGGGGACTAGTACTCCTGCCAATTTTGCTATTACTTGTTCATCTATGGCTGATGCTGTTGTACAACCTACTACATTTTTATCTGAAACAATAAGCTGCTCTAAGGATGCTCTAGTTATCAATGAATCTGAAACCAGTCACATTATCTCCAGCCCGTTAATCACTTCTGCTTCAGGCCCTTCTCTTATTGTGGATCAGCAAGGTAACAACAATCTCTCACAGAACCCTTTGGTCTTGGACACATCTTTGCATATTTCAGGTGAAACTTCAATATGTTTGAGTAAAGACAAGGAAGAAGATAGTGTGGGAGTATTGGGTAACCCCTTCGCCATCTTGAATAGTGAATCTTTCATTGAAGATTCATCTTTTCAATTCAGTCGAGGAGGAAGACATATCAAACCAACACAAAAGGCTCAAGAAATGCTCTTGACTAAGGTTCGAGGCCGTCGTGGCCGTGGCTAAATCTCCTAATGGGAATGGTGTGTTAGTATTATTACTGCACATTTTTATCCTTGTCTGTTATGTAGTTTATCTTGATTTTAAGTCAAGACTCTTATGCTTTCATTTTCTCTACTAAACTATATGGCTGAAAAGCCATACTTTGTACCTCTTTCTAGCATTTTCAATATGAATACCCTTTTTCAAAAAAAAAAAAAACATGCAGGGCTGGCTTTAAATATTTTGGGCTCTATTGTAATTAAGAAAATAGGGTCCTTGGAAACTCTTGTTTTCTTATGGGACGGAGATCGACGAGCGTGCATGTAACGCATGTGCTATCTTTTCCTGTCAACTTTTCCCGAGTCGTGACCTCTTCTTTCCTTCGATCCGTGGTCTTCTCCGGTTTTCGGTGCTTGTCGGTGCTGTGAGAAGGCCTCCCATGCTTGTTCTTTTTTTCCTTTTCAATTTTCATGGCTGATGGCGACTTCTCGGTGTACCAGAAGAGTCATCTTTCTTTCTCCGGCGGCGGTGGTGTGGATAATCGGTGGAAACGGCGGTGCGGAAGCCCGAGTTGCTCGAAAAAGGTGGCTTTGCGGTATGTGCTGGGTCGTTTTCTGTTCGAGGATGGCAGTTTAATTGGACGCAAATCTAGAGAAAACCTTTGAAAAGTTTCAGGAGGCGCTTCTTCTTTCGTCGGTTCGGTGGGTTCGCCGTGAGTCGGGAGTGGTTCTATGGCTTGCCATCAAGGGCCCAAGTAAATATGGTGGTTCTTTGCATGATGTTCTTTTTGGGTCGAAGTTAAGGCTCGCAAATGACCGGATCTGAAGGTTTGTTGGCTATGGCGGTGGAGTAATGTAGGTTTCAGAGGATAGTTCAGATTTAGTGATGGAGTTACAGAAGCTGCAGAACCATCGGGTAGAAGACAATCAACTAGACCAAGGATGCCAAACCAGAAGTACTTTGGTTAAGTGGTTATCTCTGGTTTTCCATTTCAATTGCTTTTAGTCGTTTCTATTGTTCAGTTAATAACGAAGACTTGGTCACCTTCATGTGAGGCACCATCTTCATCATTTCCCCATTTCCCTAGTTTGTAGGAGTGGATTATTCCATATGTTATTCTTCTTCTTATTTAAGTAAATGAAAAGCCAAAAAGAGGCAATTCTAATTGCCCAAAAGAAAAGTGTCGATTGTTATTTGTTCTTGATTAGAGTTCTAAATCTGAGACCTATCATTTTGGTATCAGAGCCATTGCTCTAATCTTGCCTATCTATTCACAGCCATCACTAAACATCCACCATTCCGCAGCGTAAGAAAGACAAGGAAGTCTTGATGACTCCACCACCGGAGCAGTCAATGGCTGACCCAAAGGACCGACTTGCAGTTCTGGAAAATAACGTTGGAGTGATGCAAGACGAGATGCTGAAGAAGAATGAAGCCATGAACAACAAATTCCAATTCTTAGAGGCTTCGCTTGAGCGTCTGATGTTAACTGTCACATACATTTTGTGTTTCACATGTCTCTTCTGAAACAGAGAGTTGGTTCTGACACTCCGACATCAGCTACGCTACCTCCGTTACGTACCAATGGGTTTCTGCGTTTGAATCCAGACCAAGTGTTGGATAATCGTACAATGACGAAGGAGGGTAAGCTGGTCAAGGATGTTTTGGTTTTGTGGCAAGGATTGCCGATGGCCGACGCCACATGGGAGGATTGGGATCAACTTAAACAGAGTTTACTTAGCTTGAACCTTGAGGACAAGTTTCATCTTGAGGGGCAGGGTAATGATGGAGTTACAGAAGCTACAGAACCATCGGGTAAAAGACAATCAACTAAACCAAGGATGCCAAACCGGAAGTACTTTGGTTAAGTGGTTATCTCTAGTTTTCCATTTCAATTGCTTTTAGTTGTTTCTATTGTTCAGTTAATAACGAAGACTTGGCCACCCTCATGTGAGGCACCATCTTCATCATTTCCCCATTTTTCTAGTTTGTAGGAGTGGATTACTCCATCTGTTATTATTCTTCTTATTTAGCCAAAAAGGCAATTCTAATTTCCCAAAAGAAAAGTGTCGATTGTTATTTGTTCTTGATTGGAGTTCTAAATCTGAGACCTATCATTTAGGTGGTAGATATGTGAGTTTATGAGCATGGCTTGAGCTGGCGTTGTGGCCGTTGAGTTGCTCCAGAGCATGCAGATTCTCTCTCCAGGAGGAGGATTTGCGCTAGAATCTCTTTCGGGATGGCATGTGTTGGAGACGGATACACTGACATGGTGCCGAAATGGCAGTGAGGAAGCTCCTCTCCACCTTGTTGTCCGACGGAGCGAGACGATGTAGTTTGCCTGCGACTTTCTACCCACCTAGATTTTTCCTAGTTTTTGCTTTTGTCTCTTGTAATTTCTTGCCGTTTTTGTTCTCCGGTGTACCAGAAGTGTAAACGCGTCAATGTTCGTTTGGATTGAATTAATATTAATAATACATTAAAATAGGGTTCTTATATATAATTTTTATTTTATTTTGTGTGTTTTTATTAAATAGAATTTTGTTACGAAAAAGGAATATATAACAAAAATATATTTGTCCTAGGAAAACTCTCCCAGGCTCTTATATCGAGGCGCAGCATCGTTGTTCTCCCGTCACCTCTCCAGCGGTTGGCGACCGCTGTCGTTGCCGCAGGAGGAGGTCCGTTCGTCACTCGTTGTTCCGTGATTCACCCGAGTCCTCATGCCCTCCGCCGTGGCTCGACCTGTCCGTCTCTCTTTCTGTCTCCGGTCTCGACGCCGTCGTCGTTCTTCATCGCCTGTCGTGGCCTGCCATCGACCTTGCCGCCGTGCTAGCAGCAGTCAGAAGTCTCCTCTCATGAGATTTCTTCGCCGGCCTTTCACCTTTTGTGGATCTTCTCCGCCGGATTTGTGCTCCGCAAGGCTCCATCCGCCGCCTCTGGTATCTTCTCTGTCGCGGGTTGTTGACTCGGATCGCTTCGCGACTGTCGACTCCGTCACGGTTTGTATTATGCAAGGCTCGTGCTTCTCGGATCTAGAAATTGAGTTGGTTATCGGTTGATTATAGTGGAGTGGTTCTGGTTAGGGTTTTGGTTTAATCAGTTTAGAGTAAATCTTGTCACCTTTACTACTAGGATTAATTGGTTGTCTGGTTTTAGCTCTAGATTCTCAGCTTGTATCCTTGTGGTTATCTTGGTTTCGTTAAGAGTGATTTTCAATCCGGTTTTATATTTTAGATCTCTGTTGGGTTGTTTAGACTCCTTTGGAAATTTGGGTTTGTCTAGAGCTTCTATCTAGGTTCAATTTAGATGTTTATGAGTGCGTCTTTACCGTATCCAAAAGAGGTTTAGGAGATCTTTCTTAGGTTCTTTCTCGTAGGATTATGAAGTCTTGCTTCTGGATTTTATGTTGGGAGATAATGTCTCTCTGTTAGTCTCCAGGTTGTTGAGGTTATCAGTCGGTGAGTCGTGAGCTACGACGATTTCTCTCGCTCTTTCATCTTTTGCGGATGCCACATATTCCAAGCTTGAGTAGCTTTGGTTAACTATCGGTTTATCGATTTTGTATCCTGTAGTTGTAGGTTTTAGCAACCCTTTATGGGCTTTTGTTTCCGGGGATATCTTGTTGTTCCGCCGGTTTAGTTTATGGAGAACGTGTTGTCTTCTGCCAGTCTTTATATTCCAAAAACACATCCCACCCTATTATATATAAAAAGTATATCTTCATATGAAATATATATATATATATATATATATATATATATATATATATATATATATTATTTTCCCCATCACTAAAATAATAAATAAAGATCTTGTATTTCCTCTTAACGAGGGTATATATATATATATATATATATATATATATATATATATATTTTTTTTTTTTTTTCACTAAAACTTTGTTTAATTTTTTTATTCTACAAAATTGGGCATCTTTTACTATGGTACATGATCACCCTCCATGCCCTTCCTCTTGGAGCCACCTATGAAAACATATATACTATCTACAAATATTGTTGAATTTTTATTTCAAATATATGTTGTATGTGTACTCAATCTATACAGATATATATATATATATATATGTATAACATACAGTTTGTAATATATATAGAGAAGTTTTTATAAATTGATTTAACTATCTATATTATCAAACTGTACTTATTTTCGGTTATTTTTTTAAAAAGAATTCTGCTGTTAAGCGTGCTTAAGATGAAATAATTTAAAGATGTGTGATCTACTGTGTAGTTATTCACAGTACCGTGCAAGTGAGGAAAAAATACAGGGAAAATCACATGGTGATTGTAAATATAGTAAACAAGTCTTTCGAACTTTTCTAGACGAGAGTGGATCCACATGTAGAGGGAGCGGACCTGAAGCCCACAAATGGTGGCGGTCGGAACGTTACAAGTGGTATCAGAGTCGAATACGAAAATGTGTGTGGAGTCATATGGACTCACACTGTCAGGGATAACGATCCTGGTGCGCAACAAAGGCGTTGCACTTTGCGATAGGGGGTAATTGTAATATTTCAGTTTATGGTATATCCGGAGAGGGTTATATTTGACTACATATGTCACCAACGAGCACTTATATTTTCAGTTATTTTTGTTCCATTGCTAAGAGTGCTTGAGCTAGAATTATTTAAGATGGGTGATCTACGAGGAAGTGATTCGTGGTATCGTACGATTTAGAACAAAACAAGGGAAAAGATCGTGGTAATTGTATGGACAAGAAAAAAGTTTTTCGAACTTTCTAGTTCTTCATCTAACGTTGTTTTAATGCTTAATATGGATTAGCTAGCTACCTAAATTATTGTTGTTAGGTTGATTTCCGCAATGACAGTTGGTTAATTAGCTAGAAAGAACCTATATGAGCAATTGATCTATTCACAAAGAAATTTGGCTTAGGGAAACTGTGAACGAAAGAACCTGAGATTAATGTATGTTTAGGATCTCTAGATCTCGCAACGAAAGTTGGTTTGCTAGGTTGCTAGGCATAGATAATACTCGCAACGAAAGGTTGTTTCTTATGCTTTTTTATTCTAGTTCTAGAACAGATTTTAATTCAATTATGGTTGATTTATTTGCATGTATTCCTAATTTTCTGAGAATTCACTTGACCTGACGCTTCACTTGCTTGCTTACACCGTTTAGTTTAATTTGCTGCTTTGTTTACTGCTTTACACTCTGCTTTGCTTAGTTTAATTTGAACTTCTATAGTCTATTGTAAGATTCTTGATTATTTGTGGATTCGACCCCTGTATACTATTAGTCATGTCTGTGCACTTGCAGTGTAGCTCTAGAGATTAAAACTCGAGCATATCAAGTTTCTGGACCTGCCTTATTTGGAAGCTCACGGTTTGATTCACTTCAGAGTTATATTTGGCGACTAGGAAGGCGTTGCAACATCTCTTTAGGACAAGGTTTACACTATTTTTTCCTTAAGTGTGGTTTTATCCCAATAGGTTTTTCCACTAAAGTTTTTAATGAGGTAATCCAAGGTCCGATACATGAAAATGAGATCATGGCCCGTCATATCTTTCCTATCTTTTCTATTATGCTTATTTATATTCTGTAAGGGCCCAAATAAGCCATATTAGCTATTATTTCGTGGTCTATATAAGCCACTTGTATATGGTGAAAACCCTTAAGCAATTTTACAAAGATAAAGCCCTAGAGTGTTTTTGCTAAGACAGTGTTGATCTTTCAAATTTTTGTGGTTTCTCCTTTGTTTGAAGATCTCTGATTACTTGTTACTGTTCTCTATCAAAACCTCCGTTGAATCATCCATCAAATTAAGTAAGAGCGCTTTCAGCCAATGCAAAGCTTCTGTTCGACCACCCGTTTTATCGCTAGACTACTGTTCCGCACTCGACCATCGTCCCACCATCAACCATCACCCACCCACGGTCTAACAAGGAAAGTGTCTTCGACCAGCTTTGTGATCCATACTTATGTCCGTGTAGAATCCGCCCCGAATCTTACATTTATGTATATTAGCTGACTTTTAGTTGTAGTCACTAAATTTAGAAGTGAGATGTGTTCTATTAGTTGAATTTTTTTCTTATTAATTCAAATAAAACCAGTTCCAGTATTTGAAGAAAGAACAAAACTGTTTTAAACTATGACATAAAGCCTAATTTTGCTAGAATATATTTGACAAAACTTCAATAAGATATTGGAAGACAACAAATGAATTCATACATTTTACATCTAAAATAAGGAAGTAGTTAAAAAGTAAAATCAAAAAGTTAAAAAAAAATCTCAAGAGAGAGAGAAAGAAAAAGAGAGACGTTTTGGACTCTGTGTCAAGGAATCGACGCAGTCAAAATTGTCACATGTAATAACCTCGTCGACAATCTCGCCCTTTCCATGTGATTTCCCCACTCCTCTCTCTTCTTTCTCTCTCTACTGCAATCTTTCTTTCTCCTTCCTTCAACTTCAGTCGAACTTAAGCTTTGGGATCTTCTTTCTTCTCACCAAGTTTCAAAGCTTTAGATAGATCTCTTCTTCCCCGATTAACGGATGAGGATCGCCGCCGCCGCCGCTTCTAAGCCTCTCAATCCACTTGTCGCCTTCGAGCACAAGAGGTTTCGCCGTTTCTTTCCCCCTTTTCTTCTCTACATTTCTGCTTCTATTCCTCGTGTTCTTGTGAGAGATTCATGAACTTGCGCTATCTCTTTCGCGAATGTTGTATCTCCTGATTTCCAGAGTTCAACATTTCTCATTTAGGCTTATTGTTTGCTTAATTTGTGTTTTATTAATAATCGGTCTGGGTTTTGATGTTCATAGATCTTGATTTCAAGTAGAATCCTAGTGATTTTCATATTCGATTGTTGCTCTCAATGTGGCCAATTCGAGTGGTCTAATAAAAAATATAAGAACTGGATTTTAACTAAAATTTCTCATGCTTGCTTGACAACTTCGTATCTATCAATTCAACAAAAGTCTAGGAAACATGGAGATTTCGTCTAAGTTATAGATGTGATTGTTCTTTTGTTAATATTATCAGCCATTTTCGTCAACAGGGATGCGTATGGATTTCCTGTTAGACCTCAACATGTGCAGAGATACAGAGAATATGCTGACATTTACAAGGTTCTATTTGATACTCACCATTTTCATTCACATGATTTTTACTGCAATAGCTTGTGTTCCCTTTATTTTGGTTATGACTCGGTGCTATTAGATTGAGAATGTTGATTCCATTTTGAAATCCTTGTTACTCTGTGTAAGATACCAAAGAGTTGTAATCATTTATTTTTGGTACCTCTACTTCTTTTCCTAAATAAGTCTCTTAAACCTTGCAATGTGGCTCTCTGCTTACAATCAGGAGGAAGAAGAAGAAAGGTCGGACAGGTGGAGTAGTTTCTTGGAAGATCATGCAGAATTGAGTGAGCCACCTGCAGACCAGTTGTCTGAAAATAGTCATGCACAGTCTAGTGAAAGTGAGAAATTGAAAGAAGATGACAAGTTAGGTTCTGATGTAACTCCTGATAATGCGAATGAAGAAGAAGGTTGCCCTGACTCAGAGAAGAACGTTCACGGAGTGCAATTATGGACTGAGGTCAGACCATCTCTGAGGTCAATTGAAGAATTGATGAGTCTCCGTGTCAAGAAGAAGGTGAATTTATCAAAAGGCGAGCAAGAGGATCCAAAGGGGAAATCTTCACCCTCATTTGATGATGCCAAATCTTCCAAGGGAGCATCTGAGAATGATTCTGAAGATGAGTTTTATGATGTTGAGAGGTCGGATGTTCAGGATGGTTCTTCTTCAGATGGTACTAGTGTCTCTGGCATCCCTGTTGCTGGTGATGCAACTTCTTTCTCAGTGTCTACATGTCCCTGGAAGGAAGAACTTGAAGTGCTTATCAGAGGTGGTGTACCTATGGCTCTGAGGGGGGAGGTAATAAATCTTGTCATATTTTTATTGCTGTCTTCTCTTTTTATTTGATATTATGAATTCGTGAGCCTTAGCTCTTCTTCAGTCATAATATTTACATATACCAACAACATTTCAGCTATGGCAAGCATTTGTGGGTGTGAAGAAACGACGTAGCAAAGATTATTACCAAAACCTTCTTGCTGAAGATAGTTCTGGAAACAGCATAGATCAAGTGGATACGCAGCATGTTGATGAGAAAGGGTCAAATACAGAGTCCCTTGCTGTTGTAGAAAAATGGAAAGGACAGATAGAAAAGGTAGTACCCTAAAATTTACTGAGCGTTGACGACCCTCTCTACCTAGTGGCGCAGTGTTGGATTATGCTGAAGTTGATTAGTTTTTTTAAGCCGTTGCTTATATCAACTACAGGACTTGCCTCGGACGTTTCCAGGTCATCCTTCTCTAGATGATGATGGTAGAAATGCTCTGCGGCGTTTGCTTACTGCTTATGCTAGGCATAATCCTTCTGTTGGATACTGCCAGGTATTGGTTCTTAACCAATATCATGATTCTTTAATTTAGTGCCAGACATGGTAAATTAAGATTAATATCTGGTTCATATCTTGTGTCAATATACCACCTGCAGGCTATGAATTTCTTTGCTGCGCTTTTATTGCTTTTGATGCCCGAAGAAAATGCCTTTTGGTATGTTCACAATCTTTTCTGTGAATATCGAATTCCTTGTCTCTGTGTATAGATTGTGTATCTTTCACTTTTACTGGTTCGGTTGAACATTAACTGTTCTTAGGCCATTCAATAGTTTTTTTCCCCTCTAAACCAGTGTTATTTAATTAATTTATAATTTCATTCGTAATCTTGTTTTTCTTTGAATAAACAAACTCCTCGGTTCTGTGTATAGTTTTCTTGAATTAAATGTTGTTAGGCGTCGTTATATCTTTTCTTGTGTTATAAACAGATGCCCCTGCTAAATAAATACTTGTGATTTTTAGGGCGTTGACAGGAATCATTGATGACTACTTCAATGGTTATTATTCAGAAGAAATGATTGAGTCCCAGGTGACCATAAGAGTTGTCTTTCTATACATTTGCACAAATTTTGGGGCTGGCTGGTGATAGCATCATGATAACATGTACCATTAGATCCACCAAACTTATATTAGTTAAAGTTACTGTATCTTAAATTCTTATTGCAGGTTGATCAACTAGTTCTGGAGGAGTTGGTTCGAGAAAGGTTTCCGAAATTGGGTTAGTACCTTCACAGATATCTTGTTTCATCTTACAAAACGTTCACAGTTATTACTAATGCTCTGTATTTTTTATGTTTACAGTTCATCATCTAGATTATCTTGGAGTGCAAGTGGCTTGGGTTACAGGGCCATGGTTTCTTTCCATCTTCATGAATATGCTTCCATGGGAAAGTGGTCAGGTTTTAAACATTAGAATGAAGTTGTCTTGTTTGAAATTGGGAATTGAGTAATTGACAATTTACGAGACCCATTTTCTTTCTAAATGTTGGATCATCTTTCTCTTTGAAATTTGGGACTGAGATCCCATTTCCTTTCTAAATGTTTGTCTACTTAATTACAGTTCTCAGAGTCTGGGATGTGCTTCTCTTTGAAGGAAATCGTGTTATGCTTTTCAGAACAGCACTCGCATTGATGGAATTATATGGTACTTGATTGAAACTTGTTGATTTTTGGTTAAGTGATGTATTTTGTAGACCTTCTAAATACATCAATGTCATCATCGAGACTGCTCAACGTATGCATTAATTCACCTCAGGTCCTGCATTAGTTACAACGAAAGATGCTGGAGACGCTGTTACTTTGCTACAATCTCTGGCTGGATCAACATTTGATAGTAGCCAGCTCGTTTTAACTGCTTGCATGGGTTACCAAAACGTACATGAAATAAGATTGCAGGAGTTGCGAAGCAAGCATAGGCCAGCGGTGATAGCTTCGCTTGAGGAAAGATCAAGGGGGCTTCAAGCTTTTAGGGATTCTAAGGGTATTGCGTCCAAATTATATAGCTTTAATCAAGACCCAAAATCTGTTTTGGTGGATTCTAGCAAAGTCCCATTGACAAATGGGAATTTGTCTCGATCCGAGTCAGGATCAAGTAATGCGGATGAAGTGTTAGTTAACCTGACTGGGGACGGGGAGGTAGATTCTGTTCAAGATCTTCAAGCGCAGGTAATAGTTTGGCTTGAAGATGTTCCCTTTAGTACATTTGAATGCTAGTTGATTATATCTGGCAAAAAGGTAGGATAGATCACTTGATACCTACAGTCATGGAGCCCTTCTGAATGTTGATTGACAACTTCACCAGGTTCTGTGGTTGAAGGCTGAAGTCTGCAAGTTGCTTGAAGAGAAAAGATCAGCTCTACTTAGGTTAGTTTCTTTACTCAATATATAAATTGACACTAGACGGTAGATTTTTTTTTTTTTTTTTTTTACATCTCTCCTTATTGTTCCTCAATATGTAATGTCGCCCAATATTCCTATTTTATGGTAGAGCTGAAGAGTTGGAGATGGCTCTCATGGAGATTGTCAAGCAAGACAACCGGCGTCAATTGAGTGCCAAGGTATTCCCATTTGACAGTTCACTTCCCAACTAAGCATATTAGCTCGCATTTTGTTACTTATCTCTTTATCCATCTTCTGAATATGAACACTAGTTTCTTCGTCATTTATGAATACCGCCATTGCTTTCCTTTCTCTTTCTTCTTCTCTCTCCTGCTGGTTGCTCATCCCTCGTCTTTGTGCTGATCTAATTCAAAGGCTCATCTGTGCTAAGTTGGTTTTGAGATAGTCTTAAGGTATCAAATGCTGCTTGTTATGAATGTGATCATCAGGTGGAGGAGTTAGAGCAGGAGCTGGCTGAAGTTCAGAGGCTCCTCTCTGATAAGCAAGAACAAGAAGGTGCAATGCTACAGGTTTGCATTGGCATGACCAATATGTATTTTTTTTTTTGTTTATCGCTGATACAAAATGCTGAGAGTAATTGATACTTATGAAGGTCTTGATGCGAGTGGAGCAAGAACAGAAGGTAACAGAAGATGCTCGAAGATTTGCTGAGCAGGATGCAGCAGCGCAGAGATATGCTGCTCAAGTCTTACAGGTAAAGAACTTCGCGCTGACTTACTAACACAAATGTGGCTAGGCTATTCAGATTTAAAGAGCTATTACCGTCTCTGGTTATAGTTGTAACACGCCTCCCATTACACAGTAGTTAAGGAAAATAATCTCTGTATGTCCGTATTGACCATTGTCTGTATGTTGCAAATGTGTTACTCTATTTCGGCTTCCTTGTTTTTTTTTGTCTCTTCTTGTTATTATCTTAGATAAACAAAACAATATTGTTTTAGGAAAAATATGAGGAAGCAGTTGCTGCACTGGCTGAGATGGAGAAGAGAGCGGTGATGGCAGAGTCCATGCTTGAAGCAACTTTGCAGTATCAATCTGGCCAACTCAAAGCACAACCTTCACCACGGTGTGTTCTTTTTACCTGGGACAATTAAATTGTGTATTCAACCATAATGCGGTATGATGTATGACCCGTGTGTATTCTGAATCGGTATACATATATATAGGCCAGGGAACCAAGATTCGTCTGCGAAAAACATCAATGATCAGTCACCGGAACCTCCTCAAAGCAGGATCAGTTTGCTAGCACGTCCATTTGGACTAGGGTGGCGCGACAAGAACAAGGTTAGTCATCTTCTTACACCTCAACATTGTCTTAAAAACCAAATATATTCTTATGTTAATGCATCATCATCATCATACGATTCATATACGATCCGTAATCAAAGTAGTGTCATTTAATAAAGTCAATTACATGCGATTGCAGAACACAACACCTGAAAAAACTGCGGAGCATGTTAATGAGGAGAAACCATCAGCAGAGGGAAAAGAGACTAACTCTGAACCAAAAGACGTTAAGCTCCAAGACACTTCCTAGGGTATAATAATCCCTTGAAGCTCTTTTATCCACTAAATCTTCAAATCGTGGTAGGTAAAAATTGTCCTACTTTAGCTGTAATAGCGTCTCATTCACCTTTTATTAATTTCGGATTCAAGTTTTGGACAACTTTTAAATACGTATATACATTGTTGTTGGTTTGCTAAGCATATATAAACAATCGAGTTTTGAGGATGTGAAGGTGGTACTCTTTTCACGAAATTGGTTGAGCTTTTGTGTTCCACAAAGCCGAATCTTTTGTATGAAAATTATTCCTTGTAAAAAAGTTTCTGCGACAATAATCAGTTTTGTTCGGTCATTTAAGTTCAACCAACCGGCCGGAAATAAATAAGTTCAGTTACCGGTTAAGCTTGAGCAAACCAACCAGTTAACCAAATTATAACGACCTTAACTAAAATTTATTAAAATTTCTCAACTGAACCGAGTAATTTAACCGAATTTACCGAAATTTAAACTAAAAAAATCGAAAACTACAGTTAATTTGGGTTATTGGTATTAATAACTGTAATAACCAAAATAACTGAAAATCGAACCGGAATTTATTTCAGTTCGGTAGAATTTTCAGTAATCGAATTACCCGAATAACTGAAACGACCGGTAATAACTGAAAATCGCAGCCCTAATCTAAACTCACACCAACCAAATGTATCAAGACCTTCATAAGTATCAATTTCATTATAAACTGAAACTGGCGCAAAACCAAACGGGTCACAAAAATTGATTTAAAACTTGGGAAACAGAAGAGGTCCTATCTTCTCTCACATGAAGATGAAACACAAATCGCATGGTCCTTCCTACTCAAGAACATAATGGTGGTTTGAAAAACACACAAAGATGAACTACTGATAGCTTACGCCTTCACCATCTACAATCTCTCCAATACGATACGCAACGTAGTCTCCATTCTTGGCTTCTCCAAGTATTCTCAAAGCCGCCTCTGGACTAACCACCATAACCATCCCTATTCCCAGGTTAAATGTTCTTCGCATCTCACTGTCTTCAATCCTTCCAGACTTCAATAACCCAAACAATACAAAGACATTTCAAGCACATACATCGTTAAGTGTATCTTGAATGATAAATGTTATCTCATTACCTGTTGGATCCATTTGAACAATGGTGGAAGTTCCCAAGCATCAGTGTGAATAACAGCACCCAAACCGTCAGGGAAGACGCGAGGAATGTTGTCTGTGAAACCTCCACCAGTGATATGAGCTATCCCTTTCACTCCCCCTCTGCTGATTATGTCAAGTACCTGTAGATATAGAGAGAATGAGATAGCCATTGAGTTGATGAAGAATGTGATCAACCTTTAGTTGACCAAAAAATATAAAACATAACCTAACCTGCTTCACATAAATGACAGTGGGTGCCATTAAAGCTTCACCAAGAGAAGTTGAACCACCTGGAAGCTCATCTTTCAGCGAAAGACCACTTCGAGCCACGACCCTACAAACAATTGTGGTCTATTAGTAAGTCACTAAGAATATAGTCAAGAAGCTACATTCTTTCTAGGGTCATATTATCCACTAGTAACTTACTTTCTTACTAAAGAGAAACCATTGGAATGAACACCGCTAGATGGGAGGCCAATAAGGACATCTCCGGCCACTATGTTTTTCCCGTTTATAACAGATTCTTTCTTCACTATCCCAACTGCAAACCCACTGAGATCGTACTCTCCCTCTGCATAAAAGTCAGGCATCTCTGCAGTCTAAAACAGACCAACCCAATCAAGATTATGGAACAAACTATGCATAAAGAACACAGTTAAAAGCTAGGAATTGGGTCTAACCTCTCCTCCTAAGAGAGCACAGTCTGATTGCCCACAACCATCAACAATCCCTTTAATAACCTGGAAACAATAGCATAACATTCTTCATGAACATCCAGTCCTAAAATCAAAAGATCAAATGGTAAAGAGATGAAGCAACCAACGATACCTTCTCTGCAAGGTCTACATCGAGACGGCTAGTAGCAAAGTAATCTAGGAAAAACAGTGGCTTGGCACCAGAAGTAACAATATCATTCACACTCATAGCAACCTGCAACAAAGGAACAAAACGATGAGTTGTGATTGGAAGACAGTGTAAATAAAGGTCACAAAGGAGGGATTATTGAGTTGTTACCAAGTCGATTCCAATGGTGTGATGGATTCCAGTCTCAAAGGCTAACTTAAGTTTAGTCCCTACACCATCAGTACCAGCTACAAGAAAAGAATCACCTGCTCCCAAACAAACCCAAAGTAACGAAATTTAATTTAAAAAAACGAAAACTTTTAATATTCTCAAGGTGAAATTTTGCAGTTTGTTGTACCTAATGGATAGAGACCACCGAATCCGCCGATCCCAGGAGCCATTTTTGCGATTCTTTTAACGAGCTCAGTCCCGGCATCGATATCAACACCCGAATCTTTGTAATTGAGAGGCTCGATGTTGTCCTCTTTCTTAGACATGGATAAAACAGTTGTTGTTCTTGTCTTCTGAGGAAAGCTGACGGAGAAGGGCTTCGGAGATGATGATGAGATGGAGGAGAAACGGTATCGATTGATGGAACCGGAACCGGGGGAGAGGTAGCAAGAAGAAGAAGAAGAGTGTACAATCCGAGCTTCCATGGCTGAAACAGTAAACAATACAACAACAAGAGTAGAGTAATAGTCAATACAAGTCAAGCGAATAAGATAAAGAGTAAAAGAGGTTGACAGTTTTGCGACTCTGTTCGGAGAGAGCGTGAGATTGAACAAAAAGTAAATGGCAGTGAAGAGAGAAAATCAGATAAGCCTTACCGGAGAGAGAGAGACTGAGATGGAGGCGACGCCGGGAAGGGAAGGAGCAGAGTTTGAGTCGGAGCGTGTGAGAGAGAGAAGAATGAGAGAATAAAATAAATAAAACAAAAAGGGTTTTAAAACCCTAAACAAAACACACACCCCGTTACATTACTTTGAGCTTTCTTTTTGATTTTTTAACTTACACGATAAACATAAGTAAACAAATACTAGATTTTATCTGCTTGAGTTTGTGGCTAACCTTGGTTTCGTTAAGAGTGCTTTTCAGTCGGGTTTTATGTGATAAATTGTTTCTTTGGATTGATTAGACTTCGTTGGAGATTTGGGTTTGTCTAGGGCTTCTATCTAGAGTTATTATAGACGTTTATGAGTGCGTCTTTTCCGTATCCGAAAGAAGTTTAGGAGAACTTTCTTAGGTTCTTTCTTGTCGGGTTATGAAGTCTTGTTTCTGGGTTTTAGGGTTGGTGAGAGAGTGTCTCTCAGAGAGTCTCCAGGTTGTTGATGTTGTCGTTCGGTGAGCCGAGGGCTACGACGATTTATCTCGCTCTTTTTCTTTTGCGGTTGCCACTTCCTCCAAGTCTGAGCTGCTATGGTTAACTATTGGATTTATCGATTTATGTTTCCTTTAGCTGTAGATTTTAGCGACCCTTTATGGACTTTAGTTGCCTGTTCTTTGGGCTGAGTTGCCTGTTCTTTGGGCTTTGGTTGCCTGTTGTTTGGGCTTTAGTTTCCTTTGCTTAGAATTTGTACTAAACTCTCGTATTTTCTATTATGAATATAATTCTTTCAGATGAAAAAAAAACTAGATTTTATCACCAGATTAATATAAATAAAAACTAAAAACGATTTTTTTTTCACAGAGCTAGCTTTCTCTCTCTTCTTAGAGAGAGATTATTCTCTCGGCTTCGAATCGCTCTTCTTCTCGGATTACTATCTTTCAGAAGAGGATCTTGGATCGATTGAATCGTAAGCTCGATCTTTTGTTTTGTGTTTCTTTCGCTTGGGGTTTTTTCTGATCTCGCTTGTTCTTCATCTTCCTATGGGGCCGGGATCTTTTTTCCCCATCCGATTTACTCGTTTTTGGGTTGCTTTTCTTCCAATTCTCCATCCAATTAAGTCCCGTTGTTTTCTAAGGCTGGCTGACTTTTTTCGATGTCGGAAATCCTCGCCCTCCGGGCTTCTCTTTCCGATCGCGCTCCCTCTTCAGCTGCTCGCCGTTTTAGCTTCTGGTCTGTCTCGGCTCTGCTTCCGATCCTCCTTTCCCCGGGATTAATATCGTCACCGTTCCATCGCGTTGAGGACGCTTATGGTGGACTTCGATGGGTTTCTAACCTCATCAGCGGCGGCGCCTCCTTGGGCTGGGTTGATTCCGGCAGGGTACTTGTTACTGTTCTTTTTCTTGATGCAGGTGCTTCACGGTAGTTCGGGACGCGCTTCGATCGGCAAATGGTCCTATGCCTCTGCTAGCGAATTGCTCCGGAACGGCTCGGCGGCGTTTCCTCCCCGTTTGCCGGTTGACTTCCGGCGGTGCGTTCTCCTCTGCCACGTATTGCTGCATGCCCTTCCTCCCGCAGGGATTGACGCGTGGAAGGCTCCGTGTCACTTTCCCCTTATGTGGGCTCTTATTGGGGTTGTTGTAATAGTGTCGAAATCTTCTCTTGTAGGGCCTGGCCCATTTGAACATTTACGGCCTTTTGGCCTGGAATCAACGGTTGACAAAAAAAAAAACTTCACATTATTTTGCAATCAGTTGTGTCCAAACTACAAAAATAACCAACTTTTCGATTTATTTGTAAGAGTACAACAAACAGAAGAAGTTTTTCACTATATTTGCTGCGATCAAATAAAAAACACATACAATAAATTTAATAGTGGGTAAGCTAACACAAAGTGCAGAAGGAAGGATAAAGAGTTGGTTACTTATGACTCTTTAGAGGATGACGAGCCCTTTACAATGCTGAATCTGCCTGAGTTCTATTCTTCAGAAAGGAATGTTCTTAGCGTCATTGTGAGGACTTTAAATCCATAACAGCAGTTGATGAAACACTTGATTACTGAAATGCCAAGAAAATGGCAGAAATATGGAAGAGTCAGGGGCATTGCTTTAGCTAAAACAGATTCCAACTCATTTTCAAGTACGAGCATGACTTGTTGGAGGAATTGGAAAAAAGTATACACATGTTCAATGATTGGTCACTGGCCATAGACAGATGGGTAGAGAGACCACCTCCTGACTACCTAAGGTTCATCCCCACTTGGGTGCAAATGAGGAACATCCCTGTGAATCATTACACGAAAAAAGCAATCACGACTTTGGGAGAGTTTGCTGGGGAAGTGATTACAGTCGCCTTTGACCCTTCACAATCACAATACATGGAGTATGTCAGAGTAAGAGTGAAACTTGATACAGAGAAGCCATTAAGGAAATCAAAAATCATTAATCTGAAATATGGAGAGCAAACAACAATCTACTACCACTATGAAAGAGTCCAGAAGTGCTGCATAAAATGCCAAAGGTTAACTCACTCTCATGAGAAAATGCCCGAGCCTGCTTAGTGCTAAAGGTTCCAGTAAAGAGTCAGATAATAGGGGTTGTAAGCAGCTATTGACAAAGATAATAACAGAAACATATCCTCTGTTTGGTGTCCTTTCAGAAGATCAAGTGGCGGTTGATAATGCAACAAGGAGAAGAAGAATTGCGGATGAAGTCCCAAACCAAATGAGAAACTACCTGATAGCTGATAATGGTGAAGATAAAAGGGTTAAGGCAAAAAGAGTTTAATAGACAGTTGAAGATGCTGAAAAGAGTCCTCTGCTTGCTAAATCTATCCTGAGATTGGAACCTTCTCCAGAGTTCACTAAAGATGTTGACAAAGGCAAGGGCATTGTATACAAGTATGAAGATCAGTCATCCCAAGCCTTGAAGTCTATCCGTAGTGGAGGAATATACAAAGAAGGAAATGTGTCAGGGGAACCTAAGCTACTAAGTGCTTCTATGAAGGCTAATTTTGCTATCAGTAGAGGTTCCCATGTTAGATTTGCAGAAAGTGAAGATTACTTTTCGGCAGAGAAAGCTCTAAGTCTGGATGATGATTGCTTCAAGTCTTCTGTTTCTGAAGCTGGCACATCAGCTACAGGAAGAAAGAAGGCTAAACCTCGGAAGAGGCCTCCTAAAGCTATAAGAACATGAGGAAATGCTAAGCAAATGATCAATGCAGCGTTACCAACCAAAAAAGATAGGGCTGAGATAAAGAGAAGAAAGAACAAACCAAAGAAGAAGAAAGTTGTGACAAGAGATATCATGAGTGCAGATAAACCAAGGAAGATGAAAGCGGAGGAACTGAGAGACATGCTTGATGAGGCTGGTTCTTCAGAGGTGGTCCCACGATTGGGACTGCCCAACCAGTAATGGCACTCTTCAGTTGGAATTGCCAGAGCTTAGGCCAGGCACTTGACCTGGTGATTCCTAGACTCAAGGAAATGCGTAAAACACATTTCCTTGAGATGATCTTCCTCATGGAAACGAAACAGAAAAGAGATGTCCTAGTAGATTTACAAGTATGGATGGGTTATGATAGAGTGGTGACAGTGGAACCTGAAGGTTTGAGTGGAGGTTTAGCACTGTTCTTCAAGCACAAGTCGGAAGTGGAGATAATAAGTGCAAGTAGAAACCTTATTGATGTTAGTATGGTTATTGGAGAAGCTAAAGTTTTTGTCTCCTATGTGTATGGAGATCCGACAGAGGAAAGAAGACATTTGGTGTGGGAAAGGATTCAAAGGATTAAGACAATAAGGAAAGGTTCCTGGATTATGTTGGGGGATTTCAATGCTATACTACACAATGGTGAGAAGCTAGGAGGGCTAGCAAGATCAGACAATCATTTTAAGTCCTTCAAGAAAATGATTGGCATGTGTGATATGAAAGAACTTCCTAGTATCGGTAACAGATTTACCTGGTCTGGAATGCGTCACAAGTTGTGGATCCAATCAAAACTCGACAGATGTTTTGGTAACTCAGCTTGGTATCGGTTGTTCCCTGCCTCCAATCAAAGATTCTTGGATAAGAGAGGCTCTGACCACATACCTATATTGGTCAAATTCATTGCGTCTCAAGAACCCTTTAGAGGGCATTTCAGATTTGATAAGAGGCTTTTGAAACAACCGGGAGTACTGGAAGCAATCAAAAGCACGTGGCAAGGGAACCAAACCCTCAGTAACAAACCGGTGTCTACCATATTAAGACAATGCAAGAAGGCTTTGAGTGGATGGAAAAGGGAGAACCAATCTAACTCTAGGGATCATATTCAACGCTTACATGAAGCCCTAGAGAAAGAACAATCAAGGGTTTATCCAAACTCTCACTCTGTTTTTCTGTTAAAGAAGGAAGTTCTAAAATCCTACAGAGAAGAAGAATTGTTTTGGAGCCAAAAAGTCACAAAAGGTGGCTTAAAGTAGGTGATAGAAACACAGGGAGTTTCCATGCTGCGGTCAAGGAAACCCGTTCTAAGAACCATATTACCTCGTTGGTGGATGATAAAGGAAGAAGGTTCAAATCTGAGGCTTCAAAGGGAGAGATTGCCACAAAGTACTATCAGAAGTTGTTCAAGTCTTCTGGTCCAAAAAACTTTGATGAATTCTTTGATGGCTTCCAACCTAAAGTCTCACAAAGCATGAATGAAAGCTTGGTGTGTCCAGTTACGAAAGAGGAAATCAAACATGCGGTATACTCCGTTAAAGCAGCTAGTGCCCCTGGTCCGGACGGCTTGACAGGGCATTTCTATCAGCATTATTGGGAGACTATATGGGACAAAATTACTGAGGAGATCTTGGATTTCTTCAACTCAGGGACTCTACCAACGGATTGGAATTATACGCATCTCAACCTTCTCCCTAAGGTACCCTTTCCTGAGGAAATGACACAGCTCTGCCCTATTAGCCTATGCTCTGTCCTCTATAAGGTGATTTCCAAAATATTGGTGAATAGACTCAAGCCATTTATGCCGCAGATTGTTTCTCCTTATCAGTTTGCCTTTGTGGCTCAGAGGCAGATCACAGATAACATTGTCATGGCGCATGAAGCGGTCCACAGTCTAAAGACTCACCCGGTCATCTCAAAAGAATTCCTTGCAATCAAGTCGAACATGTCTAAGGCCTATGACAGGGTTGAGTTGTCGTATTTGGAGGATGTCTTAAAGGCGTTAGGCTTCCACCAGATTTGGATCAATTGGTGTATGATTTGCGTCTCAACTGTCACTTACTCTGTACTTATTAACAACCAGGAGCACGGTTTGATAGCCCCTCAGAGAGGAATAAGGCAAGGGGACCCTCTATCCCCCTTCCTTTTTGTTTTATGCACGGAAGGTCTATCGCATTTAATCCATCAAGCTGTGCAGACAAGGTATCTCTCTGGTCTTGGGTTTGTAGATGGTGGTCCAGCCTTGTCTCATTTGCTCTTTGCAGACGACGGTCTGTTTTTGTGTAAAGCCAAAATCTCTGAAGTTGTCGCGCTAAAAGGGATACTCTCTAAGTATGAAATGGCGTCAGGACAATGCATTAATGTGGACAAGTCCTCTATCAACTTTGGTTCAGAGATCACTAAGGAGGAACAAGAACCGGTGCAACATATACTTCAAATCTACCATGAAGGAGGTGCTTCCAAATATCTGGGCTTGCCAGAATTAGGCATGGGCAAATAACCCGGAACCGAAATACCGAACCGAACCCGAACCGAAAAAGAGGAACCGAACCCAAACCCGAATTGACAAAATACATGAATGGGTCCTAAACCTCTATACCCGAAGAACCGAAACCGAACCCTACCCAAACCGAGAACCGAATGGGTACCCGAAATATCCGAATTACAATTATATATCTAAAATATTAATTATATATGTACTTAATATAACATAATTATCTAAAATTATAATTACAAACCTAAATATATTGGTTAGTTTTAGACCAAAATAGCTAAAATACCCCAAATAAACGAAATATACGAAATTTCTTGCTATATTTGTCTAAATTTAATAACTTTTTTGTTCAAATTAATCGATTTTTATTTTTGTTTTATGATTTTCCGGGTACCCGAACAAGAACCGAACCCGAACGGAACCGAACCAAACCCGAACCGAAATTATTAAATACCAAATGGGTCTTATATGCATGGACCCGAAAATCCGAAAACCCGAAAGACCCGAACCGAAACCGAATGGGTATCCGAAAGCCCAGGCTTAGCCAGAATGCTTCTCTGGGTCCAAAGTTAAGCTGCTAGATTACGTTAAAGAAGGTCTCAATTCCAAGGTTAATGGTTGGTTTGCTAAGTCCTTATCTTTTGGTGGTAAAGAGGTAATGCTCAAGTCAGTGGCTCTTTCAATGCCGGTCTTCGCTATGTCGGTATTTAAATTCCCCAAAACAAGCATTAATGCTCTAAATTCTTCTATGAGCAATTACTGGTGGAATGGGAGCGGTGATCAAAACAAAATCCACTGGGAAAGCTGGTCTAAACTTTGTCTGGATAAAAGTTTGGGAAGATTGGGATTTAGGGACCTTGAAGCGTTTAATCAAGCTCTGCTTGCTAAGCAAGGTTGGTCAATCCTGCATAATCCCAACTCACTAATGGCAAAATTCTTGAAAAGCAGGTACTTCCCGGATGGGGATTTTCTTAACTCTACACTTGGGTCAAGGCCCTCGTTTGCTTGGAGAGGTGTTCTGTTTGGAAAAGACTTGCTTAAGTAGGGTCTTAAACGCATCATTGGTAATGGAGACTCTATTTTAGTTTGGTGAGATGAATGGATTTGGGATAATGGTGTATACAGAACCCCTCTAAGGAAGAATGACTGGTTGGAAGTAAACTTAAAGGTGTCTAGTCTCATTGATCTCTCCACTAGAAGATGGAATCAGGTCACCTAAGGGAGCTCTTTGTTCCTTTAGACATTGAGATTATTCTCAAGATGCAACCAGTGGTTTCTAAACAAGATTTCTATGTATGGTCATTCACGAAGAGTGGAATGTACTCGGTCAAGTCAGGGTATGACATTGCACTCATGACCGTGTTAGAAGAGGAGATCCAGAAAGCAAGTCAACTTCCCTCTGTTAATCCCTTGATAGAGGCTGTCTGGAAAGCTCAAACTGCCCCAAAAATTAAAGGGTTCTTGTGGAAAGTGCTCTCGGAGGCCTTACCAGTAACTGATCTCTTGGTGAAGAGAGGCTTAAAGGCAGATAATAGGTGTGCTGCCTGTGGTCTTGAAAATGAATCAATTAATCATATCATATTCTCTTGCTGCCTTGCGAGGCAAGTCTGGGCACTGCTGAATATACCTCTTCCCAAGGATAGATTCCATGTGGACTCGGTTTTTGTCAACATGAGTTATCTTCTAAGCTTCGGTAAAAACAAGGAGGCTCCTCTAAGAACCAAGAGATGTGTTCCTTGGGCTCTTAGGTATCTATGGAAGAATAGAAACTTGTTATTCTTTGAAGTGATAGCTTTCTCTCCTCTAGACACTGCTTCTAAAGTGTTGGAGGAATCAGACCTTTGGTTTAATGCTCAAGAAATCGATGATGAGGTAAAGGATTACCCACAATCCAAACCTCCTTTAGCAAGCAGGAAGTGGTCACGACCACCAGCGGGTTGGGTTTCTTACAATGTGGATGTTTCCTGTCTAAGAGAAACCAGTTTGGAGGAGTTGCTTGGGTATTCAGGGATTCAAATGGCGTAGTAATATTGCATAGCATAAGGCGTTTTTTGAGGATCTCTTCTCTATTTCAATTACAGGTTAAAGCCCTTATCTGGGCGGTCCAAGACATGAGCTCGCTGCGAAAGAACAATGTGGTTTTGGGGATGAATGCGGCTAACCTGGTCAATGCAGTTCTCAGGCCAGATGCTTGGCCGTCTTTTGCTTTCTACTCGACAGAAGTTAACCTGAATCTTGACCGGATTTCAAGTTGGAAACTACAAGTGGAGACTGTTTTTTCAAATAGAGGTGCCTTTCTCATTGCACAATCTGTTACTCTTGATGCCCGCTTCGGTTCGTATGCTGCGGCTGGCCATCCCTCTTAGCTCGCGGTGTTCTTTGCAGATAAGAGGAGAGCCTCTCTTTGATGTCTTCCTTGTAATACTTTCGGTTTTGACCTTTGTTGGTCTTTTTTGGTTAGTACTTTGAGCTGGTTTTTTGTCCCTTTTACCATGGCTCTCCTTTTTGTAAACCAAAAACTTTGGCTTTGATCTTGTTAACGGTCACTTTTATAACAACTATTGAAAAGAAAAAAAAACTAACACGAAGTGCTCGTTAGACCGTCCTAATACCTTAATTTGCTATATAATCTTAGGGCATCTCCAATGAGCTACTCCATTTTTTACTCTAAAATAGAGTCACTCCAAAATGGAGTTGAGTTTTACTTCAACCATATTCCGTTTTGGAGTAAAAAATGCAGTCATGAACAAACAAAAATGAGATTACTCCATATTTGGAGTAATCCCATTTTTTATTCCATTTTGGAGTGGAAAATGCAGTCCCATTGGAGAAGATTTACTCCAAAATTGAGTTTTGGAGTGGAAAATGCAGTCCCATTGGAGATGGTCTTACCTCCCATGGCTTCTCAAACAGCTTCTTTTGCAAAGACAAACAAACCCAGTGGCAAACATTTAAAACAATAAAAAGAAATACAAAGAGTCACACACACACATATATATCAACGTACTAATTCACATCAAAAGCCATATCAATCTTTCCCTTCTTCTTCACTTGTTCCATCCCTCACATTCCTACATCACCAACCAAACCAATATCACAACTTGTTTTTCAGTTCAATCTTGGATTCAATCCAAAGTTGTCAGGTACATGATATATATAAGAAGAGAGCCATTGGAAGCTTTACCTCCAAGATGATGATAGGTTCCGAGTTTTCCTATCCAGTTGCAGATTTTCCAACGCCGTTGAAGCTCTCATTACCTCTTCCGTCGCAACTTCACTGTCATATCTCCAACTGTGTTCGTCTTTTCTGTACCCAGATGTATGGCCTGAAGAATTTTATTGAGATATTTGGTATCAACAGAGATGCTTCAAGAAGAAATTCAGGAGAAATAGAAGAGGAAATGATGACTCACCCGATGTTTGAGATGCAGAAACTGACCTGCTTATTAATTTTAAAGATGAGTAAAATCAAGCATGTCAGACTCAGAAGCAACATGAAAAGAGTAAAGATGTTTGATTTGGAATAATGATATTTGTACCTTCGTTGAGGAGGTAAGCTATCAGAGGATCTGCGAGGAGGATTTCTGGACTCAAGGCTTGATGAGGACTCTGTTTCTGACTCTCTCCTTGAACTACCACCTATGGCCTGTGTTATGTTCCCAAGAAATATTCAAACAAAAAAAAGAAAGGCTGATCACTATGTCTGATGAGAATACAGCAAGACAAATGATTATGGTTTTACTATGAGCTTGTAAACAGAGAGCAGAAATTGTAGTAAGATTCGGATTATCATCTGTGTTGAAGACATTTACACAGAGAGAAATAGAAAGAAATGTACCTCGAACTTGAAGAATCCTTCAAGAACATCCAAAAGGAGAGGTCTGCTATCTCCGTTTCTGTTGAGCTCATAGCCACTGTTGCTACTAAAGTCGCGTAACTCAGACTTCCAAGAATCTTTTGGCTTTGCACAGGTTAGTAATGCAGAAAACCAGATTAAGTGAGAAAAGTTCATCTACAATCCTCAAAATGAAGTAATAATAATCATTCAAAGAAAAGGAATGTTTGTTGATTACCAAATTACATTCAGGTTGATAAACTTTGAGCGTGTGATTTAGTTGCGCCCAGTCTAAGTATTCACATATCAATGCAGATAGCAACCTGCCTGCATTTCAACAATGTTAAAATGTGATCAAGATGACCTACTCAACTGGACATAACCCTCTCAATGTTCTTATTTCGTGAATATAGAAGCAAGCAAAGTTTCTGCCAGATCACTCGACAAAATAGTGGACACACAATTTGAACAAGGCAAGGTCAATGAATCAAACGCAAAATTTCCAAACCAAGACATGCAATTCAGATCTAAAACCATTCAAAGAGAACAAGATGTAAAGCTGAAAACTTGGTGAAGAAAGACCTGAAGGAGAAGCATGAAGCCGCCTTGCACGATCATTGCAGCTACCCAACAAAGCTGGAGGCAGACCTTCGTTGTTCTCAATTACTCTATCCTCTTCTTCGATTGCCTCAAACACACTCGCACGTAGCTCGGCCTGTAGAGAAACTAAACTACATTAGCCAATATATAAACACATAAGTCTCCTCTTCAGATTCCACAATGATTCAAAATTCAGATTACACTTGTAATTCCGAATCAATATTGAAAATTTCCGACAGTAAAGATTACACCTTTTCTACAGACTCGAATTCGAAATGCGACGGTAACATTGGGAATTCACATGAGTTTTGTCGGGATTCCAGATTCATAAGTAAATTTTCTGACATTCAATCAATTAGACAAGGATCTAGAAGCAGTAACCATAGAGAAGTTTCTCCTTTTTGTGAACTCAAGAGACGAGCTAAAAGGCTGAAAAGAATTTGAAGCGACCGAGTAATGTAGGTATCGGAGGAATCGCAAGAGAGAACAAGTTACCCGGATCTTAGCGAGGACACCTTTCTTCTCTAGGGTTCGAGTGACTAAGGTCTTGAGATCCATCATCTCTCTTGTATAATCGTCCATTTGTTCCACCACCAATTCAAAGTCAGCTGCAATCGGATTTTAGTCACCGGATAATTTTGACAATGCCGTTCGGAGAGAGGAGCTGCTGCGTCGTCAGCCAGTGGCCCCTTTGGTCGTTACTTTAGTAGTTTAAAGTTTAAACAAAGACAAAGGGAGAAGATCTACTTTCTTCAAATTTCCAAATAAAAAGCAATGGAAAATTCAAAAATATTCCCATATTTACTTTCTATCTGAATAAAGAATTCGCATTATATATTTTTCAACAACACATTGTTGTTTTTTGTGAACCCAAAACAACTTGGTAGAAACACTAATCTGTCTTTTTCAGATAACCAAAGTTTCTTAAAGAGACAAGAGAGATTTCAGTTCATCGATGTAGCCCTGGGCATTCGGATATTCGGTTCGGTTCTAGGTAGGAATCATTCGGTTTCGGGTATTTCGGTTCTATAGATTTAGGATCCAATGGGTATTTTACAATTTTCGGTTCGATTCCGGTTCGGTTCCTGTCGGTTCCGGTTCGGTTCCATCATTTTAGGAACCGTAAAATACCCGAAATTTTCGGTTCTTAAACGGTTCCGGATATTTTGTAACCGAAATAACATTTTTTATCCGAAATCAACAAAAATACCCGTAATCAGCAAAAAAAAATACCCGTAATCAACAAAAAATATTTGAAATCAACAAAAAAACCTCAAAATTTATGTTAATTTAACAAATCATTAACAAAAAAAAAATAAAAAAATCTATGATTCAATGTTAATTACATAAACATAAATTCTATAGATATAACAATATTTTCATATGATTCTTTAGGTGAATGTTGAAACCATGAATAATATTTTACTAAAGCTTATATAAGTTCGGTTCTTCGGTTCCGTGTTTCAGTTTTTGGTTCGGTTCCTACCCGATACCCACGGTTCCTCTAATTCAGGATCCAATGGGTATTATAGATGGAACCAAATAAAAAATTTCGGTTCCGGTTATCGGTTATTCGGTTCTTCGGTTCCGGTTTTTATGCCCAGGCCTACATCGATGGTTGGCAAAGTATGATGATCCAGTTTGCAAATAAAGAACATACATATATATCACGTACACACAAGAGACCATAAGCTGCATTTTTCTGAGACCCTAAATCAATCAATCCCTTCCTTCTTCTTCATTTGTCCCATCCCTCACATTCCTACAACACAAAACAAACAATCACCACCAATCAAGTTTTTTCCTTTTTTCATTACAATCCAACTAGTCAGAGCCTTCAAAGATTTACCTCCAAGACGATGTCAAGTTTCGAGTTTTCCTATCAAGCTGAAGATTTTCTAGCGCCGCCGAAGCTCTCATTACCTCTTCCTGTGCATCTTGTTTACCGTTTCTCCAGTTGTATTCATCTTTTCTGTAACCAGATCCGGCTCCTCTTCTATCTGGACAAGTCTTAATTTGAAATTATTATTTGGTATCAGAAGTCATGAAACATACATAGTTCAAGAAAATAAGGGAATGATGAATGACTCACCCGATCCTTGGGATCCAGAACCCGACCTGCCCATTAATCAAACATCAAGCAAGTCTGACTCAGATAGGCAACATGAATAGAGTAAATATATTTGATTTGGCATAATATGGTGCTGGAAATATGTGTGTACCTTCGTAGGGGAGGTAAGTTATCAGAAGCAGATGATCTGCGAGGAGGATTTCTAGACTCAAGGCTTGATGAAGACTCAGTTTCTGATTCTCTCCTTGAATTACCACCCATGGTCTCTGTCTTGCTCTGTAACACAAAAAAAATGTTGATCACTAAACCTGAGCAGAACACAGCAGAGCGAAATGATAAAAGGTTTTCACTGTGAAACATGATCCTGAGATGTGTAAAGAACTCGAGGCATGGACTTCGCCAGACTTGTTTCTCAGAACCTCTTATGACTTTTAATCTCTAACTAAGACACCCAAGAACAAAAGTTGTTTACTTGGAAAGAGGTAAGGTATTAATAACAGAGCACAAATATGAGCTTGTCTAGAGGTTGGTGTTTGTAAAGCTTGAATGTCACCAACAGAAAAAGAAACTGAAAACGCATACATACGTATGGACCATTGGAGCTTAGTAGTATAGATCAATAGATCAATACCTCAAACTTCAAGAATCCTTCAAGAACATCGAGAAGAAGCGGTCCACTATCTCCATTTCTGTTGAGCTCATAACCATTGTTGCTGATAAAGTCGTCTAATTCAGACTTCCAAGAGTCCTTTTGCTGTGCATAGGTTTCCAATCACAATGCAGATGACCAATTAGTAAGAAAGCAGATGACCAATTAGTAAGAAAGCAAGTTTTTTTTAATTCATCTACAATTTAATGAGCGAGACAAACAAAGAAACAAAAAGAGAAGGATTTACATGATTACCAAATTGCATTCAGGTTGATACACTTTGAGCGTGTGATTGAGTTGCGCCCAGTCCAAGTATTCACAAATTAACGCAGATAGCAACCTACCTGCATTTCATTCAACACTTCAAAGTAAGGACCTACTCAAACTGCACAACCTCAATGTTCATATAGCATGTGCACACAGTATCTAGTATAGAGATAGTATAGCAGGGTTGTGAAACACACTCAAATTGAAAAACCTAGGCAGGCTATTCAATCGAAGCACACAGAAGTTAAATACACACTGAGATATGATCTGAAACAGCAGCCCAATAATCATCTAATAGAAGAAAACATATAAATATGATCTGAATGATAAAAAGTGAAGCTATATAAAAGCTAAAAACTGGTGAAAGACCTGAAGGAGAAGCATGAAGCCGCCTTGCACGATCATTGCAGCTGCCCAACAGAGCTGGAGGCAGACCTTCGTTGTTCTCAATCACTCTATCCTCTTCTTCGATTGCCTCAAACACACTCGCACGTAGCTCAGCCTGCAGAGAAACCGATTTCTATAAGCTCCTCTCCAAATCCAGATTACACTTTTGCATTTCACACTAAGGAAATCGATAAACGAACTGACCTAATTTTCTAAAAAGAACGAAACTTGGAATCAAAATGAACTTTGTCAGGGATTGTAGTTACGCACATAAACAACATGAGTCAGATATTCAATCGACTAACCCTAGAGAAGTATAAATGAGTCTCTATCTTAACTGAAAGGCCGGATCAAAATGAACTTTGTTTCGTTTTTCATTTCGAAACAAATCTCAGCGAAGTATAGAAGATCGCAAGAAAGAAAAGGTTACCCGGATCTTAGCGAGAACACCCTTCTTCTCTAGGGTTCTAGTGACTAAGGTCTTGAGATCCATCATCTCTCTTGTATAATCGTCCATTGTTCCACCACCAATTCAAATCAAAAGAATGAAAAATAGGAACTTGAGAAACTTTGGTAGAGAATTTGAAGATGGCCGTCCGGAGATGGGTGTTGCGCTAAGCCCGATTTTTAACGGCCGATTGAGAAAGGAAGACGTTGAAGGAAAAAAAAAATGAACAGTAAAAAACACACACACATCTGACAGGCGTTTTTACCATTTCCTAAACTATTCAAAGATCACTTTTTTTTTGTCAACTGTAATTTTATAAAAGTCCTTTAGGCTAAAACGGCGATTACAATAAAGTCCAAACCCATTCCATATATACTTTGATAGAAATGTAGAGCCCATTTTTGACCCAATCCATTGATGGAAAATGGTTTCTGAAAATGTCACGTATGTGCATGTAAGAACACGTGAGAGAAGGGTCGTGTGACACGTTGACATTGAACGTTCCACGAGCGCCACCACATCACCGCCGGACTCCACCACAAACATCGCCGGACGCCTCCAATCCAGCCTTCTCCAGTGCTAAACACAGTGAAGCTCTATGTTGCCGTTGGGAATATCTTTAGGAACCATCGGTTCTAAATCTCGATTCGTTTTTACACACAGAAGCTTCATCTGGGACCATAAGGAGATCAGCCAGAATCATCATCTCCGACATGCGATGAAGAAATTACTCCGACCAGCAAAATCAAAGCAAGCTACAGCCAAACAAAAGAGGATCGCATAGTTGCCATCCGGGATTAGATCGATCGATAGCTGGTGGAAGAGAAGAGCCAGCTTGAGAATCGATTTAAAAGAAAGTATAAAACAAAATCGATGCTCAAAGTGGAGAGAAACCGACAACAGCCGGAAACTGAGATCCGATATGAAATCGGAATTATTAATCACCAGAACGGTGATAGACAAAAGAAAATCAAACAAAAAACCACAAAAGTATAAACAACTGGACCACTGGCGAACCGGTGGCTAGAGAGAAGTGGGAGAGCCGAGAGAGAGAGAGAGTGATAAGCGTGCCCTTCAATGCCGATTCTATTCAAAGATCACTAGTTTCCACTATAGTCCCAAAACTAACAATTTAACAATGTATAATGACTATATCATTTAGGCATGGGACTTCGGTTCTTCGGTTCACTTACAGTTCGGTTACTCGGCTTTTTGGTTTTTAAAAAAACTACCGATCGGTTTTTGTTCTTCCAATTAATTTGGTTTGCTTCATTAAAACTTCGGTTTGGTTCGGTAATTTCGGTTTAGTTTTATATCCCAGGGCTACGTGTATATATATATATATATATATATATAAGATTAAAACTTGTATGAAAATCAAAATCGATTGACAACTACAAGTCCACAATAATGATTAGGCTTGGGACTTCGGTTCTTCGGTTCGGTTACTCGGTTTTTTGTTTTTTTTTTTTGTTTTTAAAAAAACTGCCGTTCGGTTTTTATTCTTCCAATTAGTTCGGTTCAGTTCATTAACATTTCGGTTCGGTTCGTTCGATAATTTCGGTTCGGTTTTATATCATAAGGCTAATATCATTGATCAAGATCGATGCCTCAGAATCTACATAAAAATATGTGACGATTAAATTCAAACACTTGTTATTAACTTATCTATCTTTATAATGTTTTAAATCATTTTTTCATTTAAAAAAAACTTGTGTAATCATTGCAAATCATACCAACACATTTGCGGGTTATTGGATTCCATATAGGAAGGTGATTAACAATGGGAAGTTTGGTCCAATGTTGTCAACCTTATGACAAAAAATGCCTAGACGGCAGCGCAAACATATTGAGGACATGGGTCCAAAACGTCGTTAATTAATGTATACGGATCTTTTTAGCTAGAATATATGATAATTTAATAAGGTTAGTCATCGTATTGGTTTTAAGAAATAGATTAAGCAGCAGAAATCGCTTTTTGGTAGTCTCTTAAAGACACATACAAAGCAACAAAAGTACAAAAAGATTTTAAACTTTATTCTTTTGGGGTGGAACTTCGATGATAGTTATGATTATTCAGAATTAGAAAAAGTTGGATTTTTGTCACCATAGGGTAAGTGTCACCATAGGGTAAGTGTGAGAGTTATCTCTAAGTCACTGCAAATGGTTTCGTGTGAGGTTAGGATGCCAAATTGTCAGATGCCATTCACCATCTCTTTTTTTTTGTACGCCTCTAATGATGAACCGGTCAGAAAATTGTGTGGGATGAAATTGTTCAACTATCTTCTAACTCGGCTGTGTAGGGTAAGGCTTGGTCCATCTTGGGAGATTTCAATCAAATTATTTTCCCGTCCGAGCACTCTCTATCTCAAACAACCAATGTGGACATGCAAACCCGGGATTTCCGTGATTGCCTCATAGAAGCAGAACTGTCAGACTTAAACTTCAGAGGATGCTCCTTTACTTGGTGGAACAAGAGGCATGCAAACCCTGTAGCTAAAAAGCTTGACAGAATAATAGTAAATGAACTTTGGCAAGGTTTTTTTTTCCCGACGGCATTTGGTTTCTTTGGCGAGCATATCTTCTTAGATCATTCACATTGATGTCTATCTCTTATCCTTAGTCATAAAAGGCAATGCAAAGCTTTCAGGTTCTTCAATTTCCTTTTCCAAAATGTGGAATTTATACATATTGTTGCGATGCTTTTGTTCTCCATTTCTGTGGATGGATGTCCAATGTACCGTCTCTTTCAAGTTGAAAGTGTTGAACGTCATCAGATTTTTATGTAAAGAAAACTACTCAAATATGGAAAACGTACAGAGGAAGCTAGATTTATCGTTTCAGATCTTCAAGCTCAGATTCTCACTGCACCATCGCCTATGTTAGTGACTTGGAATTTGAAGCTAGCGTAAATGGAAAATATTGGTTCGAGTCGAAGAAACGTTTCTGTTACAAAAATCTCGAATTATTTGGGAAAAGGATGACGGTTGCAGCTCAGCTTACTTCCACAAGATATTGGCAGCTAGGATCACATTCATTTTCTTGAAGTGACAATGGTGTGAGGTTCGATACGCAAGAGGACGTTCAGTCTCACTTTATTAGCTACTTTGAATCATTGATAGACGGAACGGTAACCCCCCCCCCATTGTTTAAACATAGCGACATAATTGGGCTTTTGGATTTCAGTTGTACAAGGCCGCAACAGCTTCAGCTAGAGAGGCATTCACATCTCAGGATATTAAGAATGTTTTCTTCTCTTTACCTTGCAACAAGTCAAGTGGACCGGACGGTTATACTTCAGAATTTTTCAGTGGTTGCTGGCAGATTTTAGGTTCAGAAGTTACTGATGCAGTAGCAGATTTTTTCAAAACCGTAAAACTACTAAAAATGGAACAAAACAATTTTGGAAATGATTCCTAAAGTCCTGAACGCGGCAGACACGTCAAAATTTAGACCAATTTCTTGCTTGAACACCCTGTGCAAGGTTATATCGCGCCTCTTAGTTTCTCGCCTGAAAACATTGTCGGCGGAAGATGCGTCTCATGCTCAATCAACATTCATGTATGGTCATCTCCTTGTAGAAAACGTGTACTTGCAACTGAGCTTGTTACGCGATACAACAGGAAAAACATATCTCTGCGAGCAATGGTTAAGGTTGACCTCCGTAAAACTTTTGACTCAGTTAGGTGGGATTTTGTTTTAAAAGCTTTACGCGGACTCCATTTCCCTGAGAAGTTTGTCAATTGGATTTCCGAGTGTATCTCTACTGCTTTTTTCTCGGTTTGTGTAAATGGAAACTCGATCAGATTCTTCCAAAGTACAAGAGGACTTTGCTAAGAGGACCCCCTTTCCCCTTATCTCTTCGTACTATTCATGGAGGTATTTTCTCGTCTTTTGAGTCATTGGTTTGCCTCGAATGATATTGCTTATCATCCTATGACTGAAGCGCTAAAGATTTCTCACATAATGTTTGCGGACGATGTGATGATTTTTTCGATGGATCTGGGTCGTCATTACACAACATTAGTGAGACTCTAAACGACTTCGCCAGTTGGTCAGGGCTGGAAATAAATCAGCAAAAGACTCAGATATTTCATGCCGGTCAGAACTACATTGAATCCAATGCTATAGCCAATTACGGTTTCACGGTCGATTCTCTCCCCATTAAGTACCTTGGCCTGCCACTTATGTCCAGAAAACTTAAGATATCTGAATATGCTACTCTTGAGGATAAAATCGCGGAGATTTCAAGATCATGGTCGACGAGGTTCCTTTCCTTTGCAGGCACACTAGCCCTCATCTCTTCAGTCATCTTTGGGCAAGTTCTTTTATGAATTACAACTTTCTTTTTACCTAAAGGGTGTATCAATGAGATTGAAGCCTTGTGTAATCGTTTCTTATGGTCCAGATCTATTGAAGGAAAAACTGTGACTAAAGTTTATTGGGAACTTGTCTGTTTGCCAAAGCAGGAAGGAGGGCTCGGTCTGCGAAGATTTACTACTTGGAACACAACCCTCGCTCTTCGTTTCATCTGGCTGCTCTTCTCGGACAGTAAGTCTTTGTGGGTGGGTTGGTATATGTTAAGAAACTCTTGCTTTCGGTTGCTGAAAGCCTCTCCATCAAATTCATGATGCTGAAATTGCTTTTAAAGCTGAGGGAGTTGGTATTACAGTGTTCAGTGAGCAATGGTCTTAAAGCTTGGTTTTGGTTCGATAATTGGACACCTTTTGGACCTATGTTGAACTATTGGATAACTTTCCACCTGCAGCAATTGGTCTGTACCTGCTTTCTCGGGTCAGTGATGCTTGCAACGAGGATGGCTGGCTCCTCCTTTCGCTTGATCCGAAAAAGCTATGTCTCTCCAGACCCATTTAACGACAATCAACCTCCTGGTAGCTTTGGCTTTGCTTGACTAGTTTGATTGGGTTCTAGAAGGCTTTGTTTGTTCTGCTTTTCTTCGGTTGCAACTTGGCAGGTTATTAGGCAGCGAGCTCCAAAGAAGAATTGGGGTGATATCGTATGGTTCAAGGGTCATATCCCTAGACATGTGTTTTTCTTTGGATTGCTAAGTTTAATCGGAAACCTACTAGAACACGTCTGGCTAGTTGGGGGTTAAATGTGCCAATGTCTTGTGGTATGTGTGGCATTTCGAGTGAAACTAGAGAGCATCTTCTTCTAGATTGTTGCTATAGTGTGAAAATTTGGGTAGCTGTTGCGAGGAAACTGAGTAATTCCCCTTTCTTCTTCAGATCTTAGACATGTTTACTTGCTTGGGCGAAACATTGATCCAATGGAGCACCTCCAATACTGCGGAAACTAGCATTGCAAGCAACCCTTTATACAATATAGATGGAACATAACAACATGATTTTCAACATGGTCTCTAAGCCTCCGGGTCAACTATTCAAAGAAACTGATCGAAGTGTCAAAAACTCAACTTCAGCAAAGAAAGAACGTCACTCTTTCAAGAATATTATGCAGTTGTAATTAGCCTAAAACATTACTTAACTTGCCTTTGAATCTCTATTCCTACCTTGTTTTTTTCTCTTTTTTTTTTTTTTTGCTTTGGTAAAAAATGTATTTTAAGTTTTGTATTATGTATGAATTCAACCTGATAAGTATAGTTTCGCAAAAAAAACTACTTGATATTGTTAGAATCACAAACATTATGGTAGAGAAATAGCTGCTTCTTTTGGACAGGTGTTGTCTCATGTAAACCAAAGACGAAAAAGAATCATATAAAGTTGGCGTTTGAGCATCCAACAAGAAGCGAACCTGAGTAAGTTGCTTGAGTTTTAAAAAACTCAAAAATAATATACAGATGTTGTCTATTTATATACATAAACTTTATAGGATGTCTTCTTTTGTTGACACAAATTTATACACCGGGAACAATAAGGTGATTAAAGAGGACTCGTTTTCACACTCCGATTGGACTAATGGCAAGAGCATGTGCCATCAAATTAAAGTAACCAAAAAAAGAAAAAAATATGCATAGTATTAGACTATTTGAAATCATTTTCAAGTTATCATTCATTTTCAGAAATCTTTGTCTACGAAGTATGGCTTGAGAACAATTGGTACTTGTTTTTGTTTGATCTAGTGTTTAACAACTTTTACTTACAAGAGGAGAAATATTCCTTCAGATTTAAACGAATCTTTTATGAAACATATATTTACCTTTTTCTTATGTGAGATTGATTCTCGCTTAAACATTCCACATACAATATTCTTTCTGACCAGCTGAATATTCACCGTGACCCGACTTTACTAAAATTTAAGATATAGTTATGTCAGAATTTTTAATTATACCACAATCATGTATATATAGATAAGATACTACATACATGTTGTAAAAAACAAAAGAGACTACGTACATGATGATTGATGAGTAATTCTTTCGTTTGAAATTTATGTGAATGTTGAAACTCGGACAATAAAATTTGTAGGGCTTTTCACCAAAAAAGTTTGGAACCTTTAAAAGAAAACGAAAAACATGAAACAAATGTCTGGATACCTTTTTTTGTTATTGCGGATTTTGATAAGTTTTGTTACAAATATAGAAGAGTTTTTTCTAGGGAAAAAGTGAGTCAAATTCTAAACAAGACTTTTGCGACTCGTCACATTGTAAAGAATATCTAGTGACATTTTTGGAGATTCGTATTGATCTTGTATTATACACTTACAGCTTGGTTAATTATATCTTCTTGATCAAATGGAAGAAATAACCAACCCCACAAAACTCTAGTTCTTTTGATTCGATCCAGTTTCCATATTTTTAGCTGGTAATTTTTTCGAAGTGGATTTAGCTCCAACAGTTTCCCCCAATCATACTTTGAGAGTACCATTAGATCCTATTTCACATCACTGTTGTACTGTGTTATATCCGAGGTCGTCACGAGGTCGGGATGCGCGTCTTGCTAGAGAGTTGACGTGTTCGGTCCGAAGGAACCAAGTCGTTCTTGAGAGAGAAACGACTAGATTCAGAGACTGGCAGGAGTTAGAAGTATGTTCGGGATGGATGAAAAGATAATCGTGTTCGGGTTCCTTAAAGGAGAATAATATGCTCGGAACGAGCGTGTTTTTGTATTCAGATATCCGAGCAGGTCGAGAGACGTGCTCGGTTTACAATTCGAGAAATTGACTCTAGAGAGAGAAAGTAGTAAGAAGTGCACAAATCCCAAAAAGTTACATTAATGTACAGTGACGACTCCTATTTATAGTAAAATACGGTCGTACTTTCTACAGGCCGTTGACCGCTTGTCGAGTTCGTGCGAGTTGGGCCGTACTTGGTGACGTGATGGGCCGAGTCGTACATTCCTTTGGCTGTTAGCGTAGCCGAGCCGACTTGCTGCTGTTCGGCTTAACCGAGCTGATTTGCTGTCGTTCAGCTGATTTGCTGTCGTTCAGCTGAGCCGAATCGAGCCGATGACGATGGGCTCGGTTCTAGCGCGTTTGATTGGGCTTCTATTGCTCTATTTGGGCCGGCCTTTATATCAAGAATAAATCCTGGGCCTTCTAAGTGGGTGGGGTGCTAAACCCATCTATAACAGTAAGCCCCCCCCCAGTTCGTCGATCTTCATGATATTTGGAGTCGGCGGATTTGAAGATGTCTTAGTTGGGCCGGTATTTATTCGGTATAGGTCTGGTCGGCTGGCTTTGTTGTTTTCTTCTTGGGGAGTTCAAGGGTTTCTTGGGAAACGGCGAGATACTGAAGAGCCGAGTTGGTGTAATGATGATACCTATAACCGCCGGAAGCCGAAGAGTCGTGTAGGGGTCATCATTGCGCTTGTCTTGGAATCTTCCCGCCTTGCTTATATATACATCGCGCTGTTTCTTCCGGTTTTCATTTCTCTCCTTCTGCAGGTATTTCGCTCTCCCTTCTCTCTAGAATTTTGTTCACTTTCTCTCTCTAGCCTTTGTTGTTGTACTTGTTTTGTAAATCATGAGAATCGACTCCCATTCAGAATCATCCTCGGATCGGGATCTTTACTCGGTAAGGCTATCCGAGGGTAATTCCGCTCAGTCCAGCTCGTCTACTGCTCAACGGGACTCTTTTTCGGGCTCGGCGCGGACGGAAGTTATAGCTCGGGGTTCTGAAGATACTCGGGCTCGGGTTCAGTCGGTTTCAGGTAGCATTCAGAGTTTTCGGGTTCCGTACCTGATAGATTCGGAGGACGACGGTATTCGGCCTTGGCTACCTGCGTTGGTTCAACCCTTGGGTTCTGCTCCGGTGAAGGCAGAGGCCGTGGCCTTAGTGGATCAGGCGCGGTGTGACAGGATGGTCTCGGAGCCGAGCAGGTCCAAAAAGGCTCGGAAGAACACCAAACGAACGGGCGTGGAGGGCTCGGAAAAGAAGACGCGTCCCCCTCGTCCTGTCCTTCCGACGAAATGCTCAGATGAAGACTTGGATTGGTTGAGGGATAACTGCGATCCTGGGGGCGTTGATCGGCTCGAGCTTCGCCTACCCGAGCCGCATGAGAGGCCTTGGGCTTGTCCGGATGGGTGGATATGCCTGTATGACTTCTGGTTCAAGGATATCCACCTGAGGTTTCCCTTGCCGAGGCTTCTCATTGCCTACTGCGAGGAAAGGAGGATTGCCCTGTCCCAGTTGTGTCCTGCGGCTGTTCAGAACTTGGTCGGTGCCATGATTTTGGCCTCCGAAAGTGGTGTGAACTTGACCCTTCGGTTTTTTGAAGAGATAACGACGATTTCGACGAATCCTACAACTGTTGGGACTCGTTACGTCTGTATGAGGACTCGCTTCGGGGAGAAGGTCGTTATAGGAAAACCGTCCAAGGTTGACGATTGGCAAGATCGTTATTTTTACGTTCGGGTCAACTCTGCCTCGGTGCCCGACCCTGGGAGGCCGTATCGGACGCTGTGGAATCATCTTCATGGTAATCCCTTTGCTTTGCTTGTTCCTCTAAATAGACTAACTCATCCTTGTTCTTTCTTTTTGCAGATCGTCATTTCTTTGATCTTCCTGCGCCGGACAACTTTCTGTCGGATCTTCATAAACTTGTTGCTCGGAGTATTCAGAGGTGGCCGGACGTTCACGCTGACCAAGTTAAGCGAGCCGTAGGATATTTGGACGAAGGTTGCTTTCTTCTTGTCCCCCTTCTTTTTCTTGAGCTCGGTGATGCTTTCTAATCTTTCGAGTTTGTAGGGTGCCATCTTCGATCTGTTGATTCGTTGGCCGAGTACAATAGCCGTCCGTTCGTTCGATACACAAAAGGAGGGAAACAGATAGAAGAATCGATGGGCCGCATGGACTTGGAGATCGTGAACTACGTCGAGGAGAACCTCGTCGGTCAGCAGGAAAATCCTGTTATGGAGCAGGAGAATCCTTCCGGAACACAGGTAAATCCTGACGCCCTGGATCCGAATCGACCGTTTTCGCCTTGGGTCGGGGAAGTCCCCTCGGGGATGGTTTTTGTGAACGAGTATCACCGAGATTTGTTTCGTCAGGTGTGCGCGGCGGTGGAGGCGGTTGAGGCGCAGAAGAAAAGGAAGAAGAAGAAGAGGTCGCGTCCCGAGGAGACGGCTGCCGCTGAGCCAGGGGCTTCTCTCGTCCCTGAAGACGGTCGGGAGACCGAGGAGACTGCTGACGTTCCTTCCTTGGTGAGGAGGAAGAAAAAGAAGAGGACTGTCGCTTCCGAGGGGCAGGTAGCTGATGTCGCCGAGCAGAATGATGGTCTTGGGGGCGAGACTACCGACGGTGGCAGGACTGAGTTGGCAGTTCTTCCCGAGGCTATGGGTACGCAGGTTGGGAATGCTGAGTGCCCGAATATTGAGGATGCGGCCCTTTTGGAGCATCCAGGTGATGATCAGGTCCTTGACCAAAGCGAAATGGATGGTCGGGAGGAGGATGAAAATGAAGACTCTCGGGATGATCGGTCCATTCCGGACTTGGACGAGATCGCCGGGTTGACTTTTTTGGGCGGGCCAGGTGAAGGAGCGTTCACGGATTATGGCTTCTCGGTGAGATATGAAGGTTCGAGGCCACTTCTTCGCGATGGGGAAGCTTGCGCGGACTTGCTTCGGCTGATGAGAGATAGTCCTCCGAGACCGCTGCTTCCAGTCACGCATACACACTTCTCTGATCGCAAACAAGCAGTGGCTAAGGATTTCGTTCGGGTGAGTTATTGTTTTATTGTGATTCTGATAAGATGTGGTTTTGACTTAGCTTTCCTGTTCCAGGGTTTTGCCAACTATAACCTGCTTTGCGACGAGTACGAACATAGGGGGGTTGAGCTCGAGAGGGTGATCAGCAGCTTGAAGAGGGAGCTCGGAAAGGCCGAGAGATCGATTGCCGAGCTTGAAGGATATCGCGAGGCGGCGTCTGCTACGGAGGCGCTTCGTTGCTCCCTTAAGGTCGAAGAGGAGAAGGTGTCGGCCTTAGAAGCGAAGATTGCTAATCTCTCCACCGAGAATTCTCGGTTGGATGCTGAAAACAGGCAGTGCCTGACTGATAGCTCGAACGCTCGAGCGGAGGCTGACGAGTTGATAGTTCGGGTCTCCGATCTGCAGGATAAGCTTGAATCCGAGTGTGCTCGGCTGAGGTCTTCTTGTACGCGTGAAGTTTTAAGGGAGAATGAGCGCGTGTCGGGCAAAGCACAAGCTCGGCTTTCTAAGATCAAGAAAGCCAATGAGGAGAAGGAGCTCGGGCGGAGAACCCAGATACTGATGAATCAAGCCGCTGCCGTTGCGTCTATGTTGGAGACGCTGGTCAAGGAGGGGTTTGCTATTCCTCCTGATAGGATAGCTAAGGCGCATTCCGATGCTGCTCGTTTTAAGGAGGAACTCATCTCGATTGAGTTCACCGATCTGAAGGATGAAGATTTTACTATGACTCCACCGGGTAGTCCAGGTCGGGCCGCTGGAGGCTCTTCGGTGTCTGCCCCGGATCAACAGGCTTCGATCGAGAATGAGGATCGGGCTCCCGAGGCTTCTTAAATTTAGCTGTTTTTCTCTCTTCTTTTTTTTGTAATGTCTTGTTGTAATCGTTCTCGCCTTCGTGCGTTTTTAATGAACTTGTTTTCCTTCTCGTTCCCATTCTTTTATTTATGTTTAAGTTGGAACAAGTGAACGAAGGAAGTGCTCGGTTTAGGTTAGATAGTCGATTTTGGCGAGGAGCGAGCAAGGTGCTCGGCTTATCCCGTAGGACCGACCGGGACAGTTATGCGAAACTGTGCTCGGCTTATTTTTTTCTGTCAGTCGTCCTTGTGCGGGAACTGGGCCCGGCTTACTTAGTCGTGGGTTCCGAGACTATGCTCGTTGTACCACGGGTCGGGTGCGAGTAAGTGCTCGGCTTACCCCTAAGGTCTGACCGGGACAGTGTGCGAGAGCTATGCTCGGCTTATTTGCTGTCGATCAACCTTGTGCGGGAACTTGGCCCGGCTTAGAAGTGTGTCGAACATCTGGCCAAGATGTCGATCTGTTCGGTGCGATTGAGACAGAATTTAACTTGATAAAATTTTATTATTGATATAGCTGAGCCTCGTGAGAGGTTGCCTACGTACCCCGAAAGGGGATCAAGCCGATCGTAGTTCACTTTACATATTACTCGAGCTCGTGTATAGCGAGCTCGGTTTGTTGTGAGCGAGAGATGCTCGATTTTTTTTTTTTTTTTTTTTTTTTTTTTTTTTTTTGAGCGCGATGCTCGGTTTTTCTGTGGGCGAGTTATGCTCGGCTTTAGTAGTAGTACCTCTTGAGCTTATTTGCGTTCCAGGATCGTGGAATGGCTTCTCCCTTCATCGTTACGAGCTCATAGACGCCGGGTTTGACTACCTTTGAGACTATGTATGGACCTTCCCAATTTGCGCTGAGCTTCCCTGCTCGGTGTTCTCGCGTGTTTTCGAACACTTTCCTGAGGACGAGGTCGCCTTCGACAAAACGTCGACCCTTAACCTTCTTGTTGTAGTGTCGGGTGATTTGTTGCTGGTAGTTTTGGAGGCGTAGGAGTGCTCGATCTCGTAATTCTTCTGCGTGGTCGAGGCAATCAATAATCATATTGTTGTTAAGCTCCTCGTGCTCGGGCGCAACACTCAAGCGTATTGTCGGGACGCACACCTCGGCCGGAGACATTGCCTCCATTCCGTGAGAAAGTGAGAAGGGGGTTTGACCGGTCGATGTCCTTGGTGTGGTTCGATGAGACCAGAGGACGCCGTCGAGCTCGTCGGCCCAGAGGCCTTTCTTGCTCTCCATCCGTTTCTTCAGTCCGCCAATGATCGTCTTGTTTGTTGCCTCGGCCTGCCCGTTCCCTTGCGGGTATCTCGGGGTGGACTTGCTTAGACGGATCTTCCATCTTGCACAGAAACCTTCAAACAGATTGGAGATGAATTGGGACCCGTTATCGGTTACAATCTCGTATGGGACACCGTGGCGACATATTATGTATTTCCAGACGAACTTCTGAACGTCGAGGTTTTTGATTTCCGAGTAGGATTCGGCTTCAACCCATTTGGTGAAATAATCGGTCATTATCAGGATGAATTTCTTTTGATGCGAGGCTGGCAGGGGGCCGACGATGTCCATGGCCCATCTCATGAATGGGTAGGGTGTGGCCGCAGTGGTGAGAAGCTCGGGTGGCTGGTGTATGCTTGGGGCGTGCCTCTGACATTTCTCGCATCGGGCAACATAGCTCTCACAGTCAGCGATCATGGTTGGCCAGAAGTGACCGTGTCGCTTTATCTTTGTGGCCAATGCTCGGCCGCTTGTGTGATTTCCGCCTGCTCCTTCGTGAGTTTGCTCGGTGACCCATTTGATCTCCTGCCCGTTTATGCATCGTAAGAGTGCCTTGGACGTGCTCCAACGAAATAGTTCGTCCTTCATCATTACGTACTGAGCGCAGCGAGCTTTTAAACGGCGAGCTGCCCAACGATCCTCGGGGACCTTCCCGGTTAGTATGTAGTCCTTGATTTCGTCTCTCCAGTCGATGGTAGTGGCGTGCTCGGGATCGGTACCCTTAATTACCTCCTCGTTGCTTCTATGGGCATCGTCCAATCCTTCTTCTTCCTCGGTAATGAGAAGTACGTCTTCGTTTGATGCAATGCTTGGTCGGGCTATGCATTCGACTGGAATGATTCGACGAAGGTCGGGGTCTGAAGTCGATGCTAGGGCGGCCAGTGCGTCGGCAGAGGAGTTGTCGCTTCGGGGAATCTTTGTTAGCGTGACTGAGCCGATTCGCGCGGTACTTTCTTGGACGAGTTTTAAGTACGCGTCCATGCGCTCGTTTTTTGCTTCATATTCCCCGTTAAATTGGTTCACAACGAGCTGAGAGTCGGCGAACGCGTCTACTTGCCTTGCCCCTACTACTTCGGCCAGTCGCAATCCTGCGAGCAGTGCTTCGTATTCGGCTTCGTTGTTAGAGGCCGGAAATCCTAGACGGAAGGATTGCTCGATCAGTTCGCCGGTCGGGGAGGTCAGTTTGACTCCAACTCCTGAACCGTTTCTTGATGATGAACCGTCGACGAACAGAGTCCACTTCTCCTTTGGCTCTTGTCCTTCGGCTATGGTGAGCTCGGGTGGTAGTTCGATGATGAAGTCTGCGAGGACCTGGGATTTGGCGCTTGTCCTGGGCTTGTACTCAATATCGTATTCGCTGAGCTCAACTGCCCACTTAGCGATCCTTCCTGATTGGCTCGGGCTGTGCAATATTGTTCGGATCGGTTGATTTGTTAGGACGACCACCGAATGCGACTGAAAATAGGGGCGGAGCTTCCGAGCTGAGACGACGACTGCCAACGCGAGTTTCTCAAGTGTGTTGTAGCGTGTTTCTGCATCGTCAAATATCTTGCTGGTGTAGAAGATTGGTCGTTGGTCGCCTCGGTCGTCGCGGACGAGCACACTGCTGATTGCCGAGGTTGACACGGAGATGTACAAGTACAGCGTTTCTCCCTCCTCGGGTTTGGCCAGAATTGGTGGGGTGGAGAGGTAGGTCTTTAGCTGTTGAAACGCGTCCTCGCACTTAGCGTCCCACTCGAATTTCTTGTTGCCACGAAGAAGATTGTAGAAAGGGAGACACTTCTCCGTTGATCGGGAGATGAATCTATTCAGGGCTGCGACACGTCCGGTTAGTCGTTGGACTTCTCTGGTGTTCCTTGGGGATGGGAGCTCGGTGATCGCCGTTATTTTCTTCGGATTTGCTTCGATGCCTCTCTTTGTGACGATGTAACCAAGGAATTCTCCTGATGTGACTGCAAAAGTACATTTTGCTGGATTCAACTTCATTCCGTACTTGTTCAGGCTCGCGAAACATGTTGCGAGGTGACTGATGTGGTCGTCGGCTAGAGCGGATTTGACGAGCATATCGTCAATATAAACTTCCATTGTGTTGCCGAGCTGGTCGGCGAACATTCGGTTTACGAGGCGCTGGTAAGTTGCTCCTGCATTCTTGAGCCCGAAGGGCATCACCTTGTAACAATATGTCCCTCGGTCAGTGATGAAGGAAGTCTTTTCTCGGTCGTCTGGGTGCATCATAATCTGATTGTACCCGGCGAAGGCGTCCATGAATGATAGTAGCTCGTGGCCGGTGGTCGCTTCTACGAGTCGATCAATGTGCGGAAGCGGGAAGCTATCCTTTGGGCACGCCTTGTTGAGGTCGGTGAAATCTACGCATACTCTCCATTTACCGTTCTTCTTTTTTACTACGACGGGATTTGCCAACCAGTCCGGATATTTCACCTCGGTGATCGATCCTGCCTTTGAAAGTCTTTCTACCTCATCATTGACAGCTTTGGCGCGTTCGGGGCCGAGCTTTCGTCTTTTCTGTTTGACTGGCTTAAAGATCGGATCGACGTGCAGTTCGTGACATGCGATGGTCGGGTCGACTCCAGTCATGTCAGTCGTCGTCCAGGCGAAGGTCGTGGCATTTTCCTTCAGGAATTCTATCAGCTTGTCTCGTAGGTCAGCTCGGAGGTCGGCTCCTATTCCGACGCAGCGTTCGGGATCGCGAATATCGATGTTGATTTGTACTATCGCGTCCTTCTGCGGGTGGTCGGGAGGTGGCAGCTCGATTCGAGGCTCTGCGACTAGGTACGCTTGTGATTTATGGCGCATTTTGTGCTCGATACGGAAGCATGTGCGGGATATCCTCTGATCTCCTCGTAGCATATACACGCCGAATGGGGTTGGGAACTTGACACATTGATGAAATGTGGATGGGACTGCCCTCATTTCGTGAATCCAAGGCGTGCCGAGGATGACGTTGTAGATAGCTGGTCGGTCGACGACTACGAACTTGATCAGCTTGGTGATTCTGCCGACGTAGACTGGAAGTTTGATTGTTCCGATTGTGTTGATCGAGTCTCCCGAGAAGCCGGTTAGTGGTCTCGTCGACGGTTTGATACGGTAGTCGCTGAGCTCCATACGTTGCAGTGTTTCTCTAAAAATTAGATCGACCGAGCTGCCGGTGTCGATCAGAATTTTTTCTACCTCGCAGTCGCCGATTCGCATGGCGACGACGAGTGGATCGTTATGCGGTCGGTCCACTCCTTCGGCGTCCTGTTCGGTGAAACTCACTTCCTCGCCGATTCTGAGCTCGTCGGTGGCGTTTCGTCGGTAGTGCTGGGCTGCCGTGGCCCTCCGTTCGTATTCTTTTATCGATCGAACTGAGTCGTTCACCATAGGCAGTCCTCCCATAATCATGTTTATTCGTCTCCTCGGACGTGCTCCATCTTCTTCTTCTTCGTCGCGAGCTCTTTTATCCATGGCTGCTGCTGCGTTGATTTGTTCGATCTCCTCGTCGAAAGCAACCTGTTTTCTTCGTTCTTCTTGGACGATCCTGAAGCGCTCGGCCTCGTTCTTTGGTTGCATGACCTGGTTGATTTGCTTCGGGTGAGGTTTGTTGCGATCCAGCACTAGTTTCTTCCCGTCTTTTTGGTAATCGGCGAAGAGGAGGGCTTGAAGGTTTCTGCATTCCTCAGTGCTATGACCCGCTCGCTGGTGATATTCGCAGAATAACTTGCTTTTATCGGCTCCTCGGACGAACTTGTTCCATGGCTTGCCTTGATTTTGACCTTGGTATCCTTGGGTGGGTCGTTCCTGCTGACGATTTTGAGAGTGGTCGGGATGACTTTGTCGTTGATCCTGATGGGAACGTTCCTCGTCCTGTCGGTGTCCTTGCAACTGATCACTGACGTAATACGACGATTTCCCTTTTCTCGCGGTTTCTTCTTCCTTGGATTTTTTGTAATCCTGATCGTAGTGCTGCCGTGGTTCGTATAGTTCGGTACTCTTCTCGGTTTTATCTTTCGAATTCGAACTCTTGGGCCCAAATTTTTTGGCTAAGGTTTCTTTTTCTTCCTCGAGTTCGACGAAGATCGATGCGCGGTGGAGGGCGTCCTCTAGCGAGCTTGGCCTATTTTTCTTCAATTCTTCTCGGAAGCTTGATTCGTACCAGAGGCCGTTTCGTAGTGCGGGTAGACCTTCGCTGTCGGTGATCGTGATTTTGGCCAAAACGTTTTTGAAGCGGGTGATGTACGATCGTAGGCTTTCCCTCGGCCCTTGGGAAATAGCCCATAGGTCGGCGTTTGATACCTCTTCCTGAATATACATTGAGTAATGTTTGAGGAAGGCGTGCGTTAGGTCGTTGTATCCGTCGATCGAGTTTGGTTCCAAGCGGGAGAACCAATCCAGGGCCGAGCCGGTCAAATGCTCGACGAACAGTTGACAGTAACCTGCGTCACGCTCCTCCGCACTAAACTTTGTTCTCCCCATTGCAATGCGGAATGCTGTCAGAAACTGCCTTGGGTCGGATTTGCCGTCGTAGGTCGTCATCTTGATTTTGACCGCAGAGATAGGATGCTCGAACTGGATATCCATGAGGCGGCGAGTGAACGGGGTGTTCTGAGTTTCTTCCAGTACGCGGTCGATCTCGGGGGCCGAGCTGATTGCTTGATGGACTTTGGACGTCATATTTTTCAACATTAGCTTTATGTCTTCGATTTCAATGTCTCTGTGTGCGTCGGGCGCTGAGCTGCCTGGGATTTCCGTGTTAGGAGGTTGTTCGTCCTCGGTCTGCCGCTGCGCTACCGTTCGGTTTCTCGGATGCGGAGGTGGCGTCTCTTCGAATAATGCTCGGTGAAGATGAGTTCGGGGAACGGATCCTTGTTGACTTGTCATTCGTAGGTCGTTGATTTGCCCCTGGCATACTGCATGTGCCGTGGCGAGCTGATCGAAGCGTGCATTGCTTCCCTGAGAGAGCTCGGCTACCTGAGTCATGAGAGTTTTGAGCAAGGTGGACATGTCCTGCTCGTTTGTCTGTGTTTCTGCGGCTTGTTGTGGTCGTTCGGTACTCGGAGGTTGCTGCTCGGCGCCGGCCGGCTGAATGATTGGGTCTGCAACCTGAGAAACGTGCTGGGGCGGCCCTCTTGCTCGGGAGGCTGTTTCCAAGCTCGTGATGTCTTCGATGTGGACGTAATCCTTGTTTGATGGAGCTCCTGTCATCGCTGAATCTGTCCGTTAGTGAAGAAAAACTTGATTCCCCACAGACGGCGCCAATTGTTATATCCGAGGTCGTCACGAGGTCGGGATGCGCGTCTTGCTAGAGAGTTGACGTGTTCGGTCCGAAGGAACCAAGTCGTTCTTGAGAGAGAAACGACTAGATTCAGAGACTAGCAGGAGTTAGAAGTATGTTCGGGATGGATGAAAAGATAATCGTGTTCGGGTTCCTTAAAGGAGAATAATATGCTCGGAACGAGCGTGTTTTTGTATTAAGATATCCGAGCAGGTCGAGAGACGTGCTCGGTTTACAATTCGGGAAATTGACTCTAGAGAGAGAAAGTAGTAAGAAGTGCACAAATCCCAAAAAGTTACATTGATGTACAGTGACGACTCCTATTTATAGTAAAATACGATCATACTTTCTACAGGCCGTTGACCGCTTGTCGAGTTCGTGCGGGTTGGGCCGTACTTGGTGACGTGATGGGCCGAGCCGTACATTCCTTGGACGTTTGTGCTGCTGAGCCGGCTCGTTGTCGTTTTGTTCAGGTCGAGCCGAGCCGAGCCGATGTAACGAGCTCGGTCTGGCGTATTCGTTCTGGTCCTTTATCGCTTGTTGGGCCTTTGATTTCTTATTGGGCCAATCTTGAGTTGAAGAATAGATATTGGGCCTTCTAAATGGATGGGGTGCTAAACCCATATATAACATTCATAATGTAGACATCTGTGATATCAAGATTAGCACCTTGATTGAGCAACACGAGGAATGAACCGAGTGACACAAGGAACATGACGTGGATGACAAGTCAGCAGCTCGTATTTTAGGAAAGTAAAGATACGAAAGCTGTAAATTGGAAACTCAAAATTTGAAAGAAACGAGAGCATATAAGAGTGAGATATCTTGAAGATAGCTGCTTATGTGTTAAAAAGGCTAAAAGTGTGTAACACAAAAAGGGTGTACGAGTTGGAAAACTTGGTGAGCGCTTGAGAGATAAGCAATTGTTGTTGTTTGGTAAGGAATTGAGTAGCTTCAGCAATTGGCCAGTCTTGATTCACTGGTAAGTAAAACTGATTGACCAAGATTCGTTGTAATTTGTTCAAGAGCTATTTCTAAATAAGAAGTGTTTGTTCTTTGAGAGATTTCTTAGAGTAATTTGTAGTGTGTTCTCTGCGTTTTCATTTGGTATCAGAGCGGTCAACCCTTGGATTTGTTTGCAAAATAAAATCAATCAGGTTGAGATCTTGGTGAGAACATGTATACTAAGGAGTTTATCGCAATTCAGAAACCTATCATGCTCGATGAAGGTAACTTTGGACACTAGAAGGTGCGTGTGAGACATGTGATCCGTGCTATAGATGAATCAGCATGGAATACTGTGCTGAATGGTTGGACGGAACCACATGAGATTTTGGAAGACAAAACAATAGTCAAGAAGGCTTTGGACAAGTAGATTGACGAAGAAAAAAATGCTTCAAAATTCATCTCCCAGGCAATATCCACTATCATGTCGAGTGTTAGTACTGAGCAGTTTAAGATTATTCAAGGGTGTGAATCAGCGAAGGATGCATGGGATGCGCTAACGAATCACTTCGAAGGTGACGAAAACGTGAAACGAACACGTCTTGACCACTTAGCATCTACATTTGAGAATCTGCGTATAAAACAAGATGAAACTATCGGCAGCTTCACGGCTTAATTAAGTACCATAGCCAACGAAGCATTTGTACTTGGAAATAAGTATCATGAGAAGAAGCTTGTGAAGAAACTGATAAGATGTCTCCCAGCAAAAAAAATCTCAGCACAAAAAGAAATACTTCAATGCTCGATGAATATGGATGACATGAAATTCGATAAACTGATTGGTATGTTGAACTCACAAGAGATGGAAGTAACCAACCAGCAACAGAAGCCAAGCGGTGGCATTACGTTCAATGCAAGTCAGGAAAGTGTCAGATTTAAGAAGCTCGAGGAAAACTTGAGTCTAATGGCCAGAAATTTCAATAAAATGCTCAAGAGAGTAGAAAAACGTCAAGATAAAGTTTCTGGGAGGAACTCAAGAGGAGACTCTGAGAAAATTCCATGGACATCTCGTGCTGAAGGTGACAGAACCTATAAGAAGAAGGATATGCAATGTCATGAGTGTGATGGCTTTGGACACTTTAAGCACGAATGACCACTGGTTAAAAGAAAGGAGCTTATGTGCTCTGAATGCCGTGGTTTCGGTCATACTTGAGCTGAATGTCCTACTGCTGTGAAGGAAAAAGAAAATTCTTATGTTTGCTTCAGTGATACTGGATCAGACAATGACAGTGGAGACGATGAACTACTGTTGAACTTTGTGGCTCTCGTATCTCAGAATGAAGAAGTGACGATTGATCATGCGAGCCTGGATTCTGATTCGGACGGAGAGGAGGTTGATGTTAAGCAAGAGTATAGTACTCTGTACGGCAATTAGGTGAAGCTTAGTCATGAGAATCTGCAATTGCTCAAAGATACAGCGATGCAGAAAGCTCAAGTAAACATTCTTGAGATGGAACAAACATCATCATCCGAGGCACCTAATTGAAGCCATGAACTGAAAAATTCAGAACCAAGACGGAAACTAGCAGAACTGAAGGAGGAGAACAGGGTTCTTGAAGAGAAATTTTCAAAGGTATGGAAAGCCTTTAATGAGGAACAAAATAAGAATGGATGTCTAGAACATGATCTAAGCGAGAATAATAAGAAGTTTCGTATGTTGAACAATGGAGCAAAGAGTTTGGATCAAATGTTGGCAATAGGGAATTCTTGTAAGAATAACTGAGGTGTTGGACATTCAGGAGGAGCTGAATCCAACACTACTAGGGGTACTGTAATCCGTGCTTCTACAGCATACAACACCAAGAAACCTGTAAAGATCAAGACTCAACACAAGGAAGACACAAGCTGCTTTGGGTGTGGAAAGAAAGGTCACAAGAAGGCTAAGTGTTGGATTCTTTGGGACAGAATTCGCAAAGCGTGGAGCCTAAACAAATGCTATGTTGAGCCAACCCAATTTGGAAAAGTGTGGATTGCTAAAAGGGAATTGTATGCAAACACAAAAGTGTCTCAGGCATCAAAAGAAACATTAGACGATAATGTCGCTTGCAATCTTTCCATGATAAGTAATGTTGCCTATACCTCAATCTCGAGGGTGTACGGAGGTGCTTGGTATTTTGACAGCGGATGTTCACGCCACATGACCGGAAGTGCTGAAGTATTAGACAAAGTAAAACATATCAAAGGGGGGACATGTCACGTTCAGCGATGGAGGTCAAGGTAAAATTGCTGGAGTAGGTACAATGCAAAAAGATGGGAAACCACAACTTATGAATGTATACCTTCTGAAGGGACTAAAGGCTAATCTGATATGCATTAGTCAACTGAGTGATGAAGGTCTTAAGGTAATTTTTACCAAAGTTGATTTCCAGGCAATAAACGAGGCTGGCCAAGTAATATTAATGGGTATAAGGTCTGGAAACATTGCTATATCTGGGAACCGATGAATAACTGCCTCACATCTGTGGAGTCGCAGCTAGATCTCTGGCACAAAAATCTCGGACATATGAGTGTACATGGAATCAACAGACTTGTAAGTGCAAATTTGTCAGAGGGATTCCAAGCTAGAAAGCTCAACGAAAACCGTGTGTAAAGCATGATGCCAAGGAAAATAAGTCAAGGTTCAACACAAACAACTGAATGAAATTCGATCCAAGAGGGTTCTAGAACTCCTTCACATTGATCTCATGGGACCCGTGAACCCTGAGAGTATCACTGGGAAACGATACATTTTCGTCCTGGTTGATGATTTCTCAAGATATACATGGATTCGATTCTTGAGATAGAAATCTGAAGCATCTGAGAGCTTCAAGATCCTAGCACTAGAGCTTGCAAATGGTAGAATTGGTATCGCTCAAATTAGGAGTGACCACGATGGGAAGTTTCAGAACGAAACGTTTGATAAGTTCTGTCAAAGTCAAGGCATTCGGCACCAATATGCAGCACCTAGCCCCCCCCCCCCCCCAAATGAATGGCGTTGTGGAACGAAAGAATGAACACTGCAAGAAATGGCCAGAGCAATGCTTCATGGTAATCAAGTTGCACCGCGTTTCTGGGCTGAGGCAATTAATACTGCATGTTATATCATCAACAAAGCCTACGTGAAACCGGGAACTAAGATGACTCCTTATGAGATCTGGAAAGGAAAGACTCCTAACCTTGTGTATTTCCATGTTTTTGGATGTGTATGCTATATCCTGAATGACAAAGATCAACTTGGAAAGTTCGAGGCCAAGAGCGATGAAGGAATATTCTTGGGATACTCTCCAAACAGTACAACTTATCGGGTGTACAATAAGAAGACAAGGTCCATCTGCGAGTCTGTCAGTGTTGTCTTTGATGTTCGCAATAGTTACACTCTGGAGGAGGTAACCTAGGAACATGTGTGTGTTACACAACCACATAGTCAGCCAGATGACACATGAATTTGTATGAAGAGAGCAGTTGATGCTGCACCAGATGAGAATATGCAGCGAACAAGGTTCAATCAGGTCAGCCGTGATCATTCTATTTCCGATGTGATAGGGAATGTTCATGACGAACGTCAGACAAGGAATAGAAAATTGATTTCAAAGAGATGGTGAAGCTCGCTTGCTTTGTCTCTTTCATCGAGCCAAAAACTATTGATGAAGCTCTTGACGATGAATTTTGGACTGATGCTATGCATCAGGAACTGGATCAATTCAATCGTCTGGATGTATGGACCCTGGTTTTGTACCCACGTGACAAAAATATAGTAGAAACTAAGTGGGTCTACAAAAATAAGATAGATAAAGATGGCAATGTAGTCAGAAACAAGGATAGACTGGTGGCTCAGGGATATTCTCAGATTAAAGGCATAGACTTTGATGAAACCTTTGCACCAGTTGCTCGTCTTGAGTCCATCAGGTTACTCTTCGGAATAGCTTGCAAGCTCAAGATCAAGCTCTATCAGATGGATGTGAAGAGTGCGTTTTTAAACGGTTTCTTACAAGAAGAAGTCTATGTCGCACAGCCAATAGGGTTCGAGGATCCTAAATACCCAGATCATGTCTTCAAACTGAAAAGAGCTCTCTATGGACTAAAACAGGCACCTCGGGCGTGGTATTAACGATTGACACAATTCCTCTTGGGTCAAGGATTCAAAAGAGGAGGAGATAAGACCTTGTCCATCCTTGTTGACAATCGTAGTATACTCATTGTTCAAACCTATGTTGATGACATAATCTTCGGAGCTACTCAGTAGAAGTTAATTCAAGAGTTTGTCAAAACCATGACGAGATAATTCGAGATGAGTATGGTGGGTGAGCTCAACTATTTTCTTGGGCTCCAAGTGAAACAGACAGAAGATGGAATCATAGTGACACAAAGCACTTATGCTCGCAACTTAGTTAATAGGTTCGACATGAAAATGTGCAAGACTGCCAAAACACGTATGAGCACAACCAACAAACTATCCAAAGACCAAGAGGGACAGAGAGTGGACAAACGTCTGTACAGAGCCATCATAGGAAGCCTGATGTATTTAACTGCTAGTAGGCCAGATATTTGTCTGAGCGTCGGATTATGTGCGAGATATCAGTCGCATCTGATGGATGTTAAGCGAATAATCAGATATGTGAAAGGTACAGTTAATTATGGCCTGAAATATACAACTGACTCGAATTTAAATCTTGCAGATTTTTGCGATGTGGATTGGGCAGGATGCTTGGATGATCGGAAAAGTACCTCTGGAGGTTGTTTCTTTCTAGGAAATAATCTCGTCCCGTGGCATAGTAAGAAGCAAAATTGTGTATCACTATCAACAGCTGAAGCAGAGTATATCGCATTGGGTAGCTGTTGCACACAACTCCTATGGATGAAGCAAATGTTGAGTGAATACGGTATTAGTACTGACTCCTTCTTAGTACATTGTGACAATAAAAGTGCAATTGATTTAACTAAGAATCTTGTGCAACACTCAAGAACTAAACAAGTTGACATTCGACATCACTTTGTTAGAGGATTGGTTGAGGAGAAACTAGCTATAGTGAAGCATGTTGCATCGGAACAATAACTTGCTGATATATTTACTAAATCCCTTGATTTCAATAGCTTTTTGTACTTACGAAAGGCTCTTGGAGTCTGTGATTGTTAATCTGATAGGTATGCAGGGGAGTGTGGGACGGTTGAGGTCGGCTAAGTCACACAAGATGGCACACGGAAACTCAGTAGAGACATCCAAACAAAAAGGTACTACTCTCACGACCAAAGCTAATCAAGTTGAGCATAAGAAGATGAGCACTCAGTTTGGACTAGGCTGCTAAAACAGTTTAAGTTTGAATCTGATCACTGCTTTGATTATAAGTTTGTACTGACTAGATCATATCTAAGCATGTGGATATAAGCCTTCTGGAAAGTTCAAGTGAAAGGGTGCCAATAATAATAAATGTATTGCAGTAAAAAAATGGGAAACTTGAATCAAAGTGTGTCTAGGATGAAAGCATCTCGGCTGAGAAAAGCTGTCCTCCCAATCCCAATGAATGAGAAACAAAGCAAAGATGTTTAATATGGTTCACCACAGATGAAAGCATCTCGGCTGAGAAAAGCTGTCCAAATGTTTCAAATTTGGCACCCCGCTTCGCTACCTCAAAAGTTCTTCCTCTGTCGAACCATGCATATGACTCTAATCAACACAAATACTCAACTGGGTTAAGCAGTATGTCTGTGGTATGAAAACCTTGGTTGGACAGAGACGATAACACCTTGGCTAAGGAAGGCTATCTTTGTGGTCTTGAAAGAGAAGAAGGTGTCATCCTTGTGGGTACATGATCTGATTCAGCCACACCATCCTCTCCAAATCTACATGTAAGTAATTTCTTGATTTGTTTTTCGTTTTTTTCTTCTGGATTTTGGGCTTCAGTAGCTTGGGTCCCTTGTCTCTTCTCTAACAAGTGATTGAATGGGTCTCTTAAAGTCCGAAAGTTTTTTTGGTTAAACATGTACGCTTATGTACTTGGTGTTTCGAGCTTAAGCCCATTAATGTGTTACTAATGCTCTGTTTGTGTCTTAAGTCCATTAGGTATAATGCTCAGTTATATTACAAAGCCGCAATATGTATACTTCTCGGGAGATATCAAAGGTTATCACCTCACAATGGACTCGTCTTCTCCACATGCTACTCGCTATCAGAGTAGGAAGATGTTGCTTGCTGCTCGTGATGCTAGAACACCTATTCGAAGACTCTTATGGGACGATGAAGCACCACCAGTTGCTGATCATTCGTATGATGGAGATACAACTGATGAAGACTTAGCACCAATGTCGGATCATACTTATATTTCATTTGATCAACATTATGCTGACAGTACACAGATGTGTGCTGATAGGAATGAAATTTACCCTGATTTGGTGGAGGTTATCAATGTACTAGTTGAATCAAAGCATCTATCTCAGACGGCACAAGGTCGCTCTAGATGCTTGGCACACAAGAACTTTCTCAATCAGAAGGTACTGCCTATGAAGGATGAGACACTAAGTGAAGTTCGCCGATTCATTGAAGAGTGGGTCTGATCTACACAGTTATTCATGTGTCATCATATTTCCCACGACCGTCAAGGAGTTTGTAGCAAATCTCTGTGATTGGGAAAATAGAGAAGGCTTTCACTTGGTGTTTGTTCGGGGACATATGTATGATTTTTCACCCTACCTAATCAATCGGATGTTTATGACACCCGACATCGCAAATCCGTGTGACTGGAATGATGAGGACATCGATCAAGCTGTTGCTATGCTTATTGGCGGATGACGGAATAAGTGGGAAGATGTCCAGTTCTATCACCTCCTTCCTATGTTTCAAGTGCTTTACAAGATATGTTGTACGAACTGGATACCCACATCAAACAAGACTGTACTTGTTAAGGAGCGTCTCAAGTTTCCTTTTATGCTACACAAGGTAAGGAGTTTTAATTTTGAGCGATTGGTGCATAAGAAGATTCTTCAACTGGCTCAGACACCTGTGATGGAACGCAAGCTTATCTTTCCCAACTTAATTTTTCAAATCATGGCATTCCAATCTGATGTTCCGATCTATCGTGCTGATGGTGCTCCTCTTGGTCATCCAACCTATATTTCGAACTGTGTGAAATAAGAACCGGATCTGATTACTGATGTCAACAATGCTCTAAAGAGGCTGCTCTCTATCAAGAGCCGTCTTGTTCGTAAGCATGCTTTGATTTACTTTTGATCTCTCACATGTACGTGCTTATTTTTTTGTCTCGATATGATAATCGATTCAGGGGGAGAATACACTAGGACAGCAGAGGATGAAGAAGATGGTGGAACAGGTGATGAAGCTCGGGCTGAGTTTGTTAGGGATGATTGAAACTGAGCCCTTAGCTCTTAGTCCTATGAACTTATGCTTTTAAGTTCTTTTCCAAACTGGCTTAATTTATGGAACTCTAGCTATGTTGAAGTTTAATACTTTATTGATGGAATTATTTTTGATCATAAGATACGATGAGCCTTGTGTTATATGAAGCCTACTGCTGTGACTGCATACTTGTGTGTTTCTTAGTTGTGACTTTACAGGATGAATCAGTTATCATATTGAGACAAAAAGGGGGAGAATGAAGAATCAAGATTAGCACCTTGACTGAGCAACACGAGAACCGAGTGACACAGGGAACATGACGTGGATGACAAGTCAACAGCTCGTATTTTAGGAAATGAAAGATACGGAAGCTGTGAATTGGAAACTCAAAAATTGGAAGGAACGAGAGCATATAAGAGTGAGATATCTTGAAGATTAGGGTTAGCCGCTTATGTGTTAAAAAGGCTAGAAGTGCGTAACACAAAAAAGGGCGTACGAGTTGGAAAACTTGGTGAGCGCTTGAGAGATAAGCAATTGTTGTTGTTTGGTAAGGAATTGGGTAGTTTTAGGAATTGGTCAGTCTTGATTCACTGATGTGAAGTCAAGTCAGAGTCGAACCAACTAATTTGGTGACCTGAAGCGGAGCGAAAAATTGTGGCCCCTATATATATGTATAAAACCAAATCCATGACATGAGAGTCATAAACTTTTAACATATTCAATAACAAAACATGTTTTATTGAAGGTTTGGCATTGTTTAACATTTGTAATAACAAAACATGTTTTATTGAAGGCTTGGCATAGTTTAATACATGGTGAAACATATACACAAATATTTATGGGCAAATCGCATTAATAGCACAAAAAACATGACTTGTCAAATATATAGCACCAAAGAAGAAAAATCATAAAAATAGCACAAAAACATGTTTTGTCACTAAATTAGCCCTAACCATAAATCTTAAATACTAAACCCTAAACCCTAAATACTAAACCCTAACCTTGAATAATTAACCCTAAACCCTAAATACTAAACCCTAAATAATAAACCCTAAACCCTAAATAATTAACTCTAAACCCTAAATTATATAATGCTATAAAAGTCTTTGTGATTAAAATAATGTTAAAAATGTGAATTATTTTCTTTGGAGCTATATTTATGATAAGGTATGTTTTTGGTGCTATTTTATGACTTTTCTCAATATTTATCTACGTTCCAAATGAATATAATTGTAAATACAAAAGTGTGCAAGTACGTACCTTTTTGGTTGCATGTTTTTTTTGTAACAAATTTTGGTTGCATGTTATAGTACGTTAGAGAGACATCAAACTCAACAAAGACATCTTCTAGCACGCAAATAGATGTACAAACTATCTAAACAATGACGATCGATAGTGGATAATTGACTCTATCAATCTATCTGGTCGATGAGTTTGCTGAATTTGCATTACAATATTTTCCTAATCGATCTCCTGATGTTTTAATTTTATGCTCAGATGCTATCGTGTAGCAAAATCTCTGAGTTAAATCATTTGCATCCAAAGATAATGTAGTGATATCAGTGCAGCTTAGAAAGCTGGCAATCCATGTGACCGCCCCGGGTCCAACTCCAAAACTAATAATATAAGAATTCGATTTTTTTCCACCAACATATACATAGTGATAAAATGAAAATAAAAAGAGACCACACGATTCAACTTATGTGTGTCACTCTATAGCAGAAACCAAAATGGGTAGCACGAACACGAATCAGAATTGACAGAAATGGTTTAAAGCACGTGTTCATCTTTAGGTGTCGGAAATGAAGAAGGGCAGCGACCACGTCCCCCAAAACTGTTCCCACATCAATTATAACCATATGGGTCGACCACATTAAACCGAAAAACGTTAAAAACCAAATTCTGTTATTTTTATCGATTGACAAAACAAAACATTAAATATCATCATCAAACAATATGGTTGGATTGAATCCTCAATTATTTAACGTTATAACGTGCTTCATGCGTTTCCACTCGTTTCTCTATCGCCTTTTTAAAGGTCTATCTCTATACCAACAAATTAAACCCCCAAGTCCCCACATATTTATTAATCTGAGTAATCGTTTCTCACTCGCATCAATTGTCGAAATTTTAAAATTCACCCACGTAGATGGATATATATATTGCAATTAAACTACACATATATGCATGGTTTTAGTTGTAGTTAAAATTATATATGGATAATGTACTATGCAATAGAAACAAAGTTTATGTGTGTGAATGACAAAGTGGCTTTAGATCTTATTCTTTTTAACGATTGTGAATTGATATGATAAAATCTGAGTACAGTGATCAACACTCAAGTATCAGAAACAAAAACAATAACAAAGACAATCCACAACAACACAAAGACAAATTGATTTAAACCCCATCAGTAGATGGTGGTGATTTTTTATTTGTAAAAATACGATGGTATTTTAAAATCATCAAAATATGACTTATTAACACTCTAAACCTCGTGGAAGCAACTACAAAATAAATCTTGTGTTCGAATTTTATAAAGAAAATTTGAAGAATATGTGGAACCATTGATCGTGGACGTAGATTCTCGTAGAAAAAATATAATTTATCTATAAAATTGTTCATGTAATAGTTTTTTTAATTTGTATCGGCATTAAAAACACTTCAAACTTTGAGACATTTGTATTTATACTCTAGACCATCATTTAAAAAAAAGTCTCACACATGTTGTTTTAAAAGTAGTTTCATGTTTGCACGGTCGAATAACTTCATGGAATAGTTAACTTAATGGAATAGTTAACTCTCTAATTACAAATAAATGTCTATTAAAGTAAACCAAATGTGCTTAATAGTAATTTAAAAAGTTGTTTTGTATATACAAAGTAGTATATTAATAATCGCATAACTGATACAAATAAATAAAATAATTTAAAGCTGTGAAAAATACACCTCAATTTTTGAAGAGCTTAAACTTCAACGTTTGAAAAGTGTAGATGAGTTCAAAATGGATTGTGATCATGGTGAATTTAAAAAGAATTAAGATAATTAAGTTTATTGTGCACTCCAAGTTACTTTATAAAGAAATATATAAAATTTACTTTTTACTATTTTACCTAAACTAGAATGAATACTAGATAAAATATAAATATTTAGTCTTACCAAATAAGGAAAGGCCAGATTCCTTAAAACCTAACTTTTTCTGGCAAATCTGGATAAATTGAACGGCTGAGATTTGTAAACAAGCTTATCATGAAATCTATCAAAATTATTGAATAAAAGAAGAGATGTAGATAGATTTGGAGTGATTGGGTGAGTGGTTGAATATGTGACAATTGACGTAACCCCCCACTGTCCCTTCTGTCTCCATTAAGGTTTCTCTCTCTTACTCTCATTACATATAAAGAAATAGTAGTTGGCATATTGGACCCATCCCTTCATTTTGGGCCCCAACGTGTGAACACCACACCTCTCTTATTCTTTATTTCACTGACTATACACACATTTATTAATTGTTTATGTTGTGATCTGCGTTAGAGCATGCACATCGTTGTATATAAGCTCAAGATTCTCACAAAAAACCTAAGCATTATGCATTAAAAATAAATTAATTTGACTAATTAAGTTAAGAACCGATTTTAAAATTAGGATTTTAGTATACCGTTTTTTAGCCATATGTGGGCTAGCGATTGGCCTTTTTTATTTTTTCGGGTTGAAACCCGTTGGTTGATTCAAAAGGTTCTCATAGTTTTGACATCCCTTCCTCATTTCGCGTTTTCAGACAGAGAGGAGAGCTTTTGTTCTTAAAGAGAGCGATATAGTTGCGATTGCTAGGTGTTTCGAAATCGATTTAGGATTCTACAAAACTAAGGTAACCGATTTAGGTTTGTGTTCAAAGGTTCGATTTGTGTTTCTTCATCGATTTAGGAATCGATTAGGGTTATTGATCGGTTTTTTCGGGGTTCGATTTAGGATTTGCTATCGTGAAAATTTAGGAATTGATTTAGGGATTTTGTTTAGGATTATGATTGGGGTTTTGATTGAGTTTTCTTGAAAATTTAGGAATCGATTTAGGATTTGTATCGGTGTTTCATCTAGGGTTTGTGAGAGATTAATGAATGGATTTAGGGTTTCCGTAAATGGCTTAAATAGGGATTCGATTTAGTGTTGTTTATCGTATTAAGGTTTCGATTTAGGTTTCAAGCTAGCATTCGGTTACACATCTTAAAGGATTTATGTGTTGTTGTTTAAGTGATTTATCTTTTTATGTTCTTTTGTTTGAAGGACTTGTGTTAGGGTTCTTTAATTTCCTTAAAGGATGTATGTATTTTTCTTTGAAGGATTTATGTTCTTGATGCTCTTAATTTTTAAGGATTCCACTTTGGTTTCGTGAATGTTCTTAACGGATTAATGTGTTGTGGTTTAAATGTCTTATGTTCGTAATGTTCTCTAAAGGATTTTTGTTAGGGATAGTCCATGTTATTAAAGGATTAATGTAACAGAGGTTGTTTGTGATTATATGTTGTCTGTTTTTAGAGTTAATAGGATTTAGTGGAAATTTTACATAGGATTGTAGGCACACTGTGATTGTAGTTTCTTTGTGATTGTAGGTTCTTTGTTTTGAGAGAAGAGAGGATTGTAGATTCCTGTCACAGGATTGTAGGTTCTCTGTGACAGTATAGTTTTGAAAGAAATGTTCTACAAAGGGATCTCTTTTGTTCTTGACATCCTGTTACTGTGAAGCTTGTGTCCTTAATAGGTGGTTGTAGACAATCAACTGTTGTTTAACATCCTTGTTAGTCTATCATTGAGAGGACTGCTCATTAACTTGATCAAATTTTCGCATGTATAATGACAGACCCGTACGAGGAGAGGAGAGACATGAAGAGGCTGAAGGAATACATCGATAGGAGGGGATACGTAGCAAATGCTGAGTATGGGATTCCCACTAGGTGTCCATGTGGGGGAGGTATTGTGCCCGAGATAGCTGCACAAGAAGCTCAAGATAACATGCCTGGGAAGCGTTATTTCACCTGCAAAGTGTACAAGGTAACTTCAATTTATTTATTGTTTAAATTGTTCATTTCCTATATAACCATTTGCTCAAGATTCCTTACTTTTATGTGTAGGATGATGGCTTGCATTTCCGTCAACCATGGGTTTGTGGTGTTGAGGAGGAGATTCGGAAGCTCACTAGAGAAATTGAAAAACTTAGGGTAAGTACATTATTACCATTTTATTGTAACTCAGATTTTTATAAAGGACTTACCATCTCTTCTCTAACTTTTCAGGAGGAGGTCTGGAAGCTCACCAGGAGGGTTACTGAGCTTGAGAAGCCCACTTAAGGTGCGTTTTTAAAATTTTCTTGTCTATAACTTTGGATCTTTTAAAACTAAAAAGTAACATAACTTAGTTAGATACTATAACTAAAAACATACAGTTTAAAAACTTAGTTAGATACTATAACTAAAAAGATACAGTTTCTTGTCTATAACTCTGGATGTTTAAAAACTAAAAAGAAATTTAAATTAGATAATATAACTAAAAGATACAGTTTAAAAACTTTAAGAGGTGTTCACTTGTAAAACCATATCACAATAATCCAACCGTTTTGACTTGATGGGTATTAAATTGAGGTTTAGTCTCATGAATTAAGATATGATGTGTGTTTAATGGCTTATTGGTTACGGGTAGGTTGAATAGTAGTTTAACATATTGATTGCAAGACACTAAATAAATATACATTGTTTGTTCTCAAACAATCTTAACTTTGACCCCTAAAAAAAAACCTAAATACGCTTCAAAAAAATGGAGTCTAGTTTCACCTTTTCTTTAGATTCACCAGGTTTTGTTAACCTACTTGCTAGTCAGACAATAGACCTAGATTCATCAGAACTCCCTAGGTTTAGCAGCCAATGTTCTGATGAAGCTAGTGTTAAGGAGAGGAGGAAATGGTCCCCTAAGGAGGATGTAATCCTCATTGGTGCTTGGTTGAATACCAGCAAGGACCCGATAGTTAGCAATGAGCAGAAGGCAAGTGATTTCTGGAGGAGAATCCAGGAATATTACAACTTCAGTCCTTTGCTTGTGGGGACGCAGCCTAGGGAGCTAGGCCAGTGCAAGCAAAGGTTGCAAAGGCTTAATGATCAGGTATGCAAGTTCGTAGGATGTTATGATGCGGCTTTGAAAGCTCAATCAAGCGGTCAAAATGACAATGACTTGATGAAAATAGCTCTTGACCTCTTCAACAACGATTACCATTGTAAGTTCACCCTGTAGCATGCGTGGAGGGAGCTCAGGCATGCGTGGAGGGAGCTCAGGCATGACCAAAAATGGTGTTCCACGCTTCTGGGTAAAGATGGTGGTAAGGAGAAACGCAAGCACATTGTGGATGTTGATGGGGAAGATGAGGTTAGACCTCCTGGAGTTAAAGCTGCAAAAGCTGCTAAGCGAAAAAGGGGTGGAAAGGAAGAGGCATTGGATCAGTTACAGAGCATGTTGGTTTTGAAGGAGATGTTAAACAAGCAGCAATTGCTAGACCGTTTGCTTACTAAGATAGAACCACTCTCTGAGATTGAAAACACTCTAAAAACAAGCTAATTAGTGAAATGTTGGGAACTAACTAGGTAGTTAGTATATTGATGTTATGTGTTGCTGAGTTTCTGTTATTTTACTCTTATATTCTTGTTTTCATACTGAGTTTTGGTGTTCTTTTGTGTTTCAGGAAGAAGCCAATGGCATGTGACCAAGATGGAGCAACCTGATTTGTTGTTTTTTGTTGTGTTGTTCTGCTATAATGTTTAGAGGTCACGGGTATTTTGTTGTGTTGCATTATCGGCTTTAAGTCACGGGTTATGAACTTGGTTGTTCTTTTGTGCTACCATATTATGTATTTAAACTATCCTTCTGTTTGCAACGAAGGAAAACATGTTGTAGTTCTTCGCATTGTTTTCTCTAAAACTACCTTCTTCTTTTTTTTTTTTGCCAAAAACACTCATTCATTACTTTCAAATAGAGAGTACAAAGTTTTGCATATCAACCCGACAAAGAGGTTGCAGCCAATCCGGTAAGATATTGAAAACAACGGAAGCATAAACAGGTAAAATCGAACCAGCTTCAGCAAGCGCATCCGCCGCATGGTTGTTCAGTCTTGGTCTATAGCAGATCTCCATCTCCTCGAATCGCAGCTTCTTATCCAAGAGTTCCAGGATCAGAGGAGCTACGCTTGGCCATTGGTTCACATGCTCAAAGGCACAGATGAGGTCTCTACAATCCGTATGAAAGCGGATCTTCTTTACCTGCATCCTGATAGCACAGTCCACTGCCCAGCGGAAAGCCTCCACTTCCGCGTAAAGTGCTGAACGGACGCGTGGGATTCCCTGCTTTCCTCCCCAAGTGACTGCTCCGCGATCATTCCACATGATCCATCCAAGGCCAGCTACACTCTTAGACTCCGACCAAGCCGCATCAAAGTTATAGATTACCCAGCTGGCCGGAACGCTCCACTGCAGTGTATTAGTCGCCGTCGGGATGCCTCTAGGGGCATTAGAACCTGGGCCAGAGACCGCTACTGAATCCTCCTCTTCATTTCTGCTACTCATCCATAATTCTGCATCATGTTTGGCCTTCAGTACTGTGCTCGCAGCTGGATCATCCAAGGCAGAGAAAGTGAACGAGTTCCTTGATTTCCAAAGTCTCCACAACAGCCACGGAACACAAATTAAGGCATCTTCAGACAAAACCTTGGACTTATCAACACAGAGAAATTCAGCAAAGTTGCTGAAGAGTGACTGCGAGAAGCCATTAGGAAACATACTGAGCCATGGTGAAGAAGCCCACACCAATTTTGCATAAGGACAGTCAAACAGTAAGTGGTTCACAGACTCACTAGCTCCACACCTTCCACACCGGTCATCATTAGACAAATGCCTATACTGTAGGTTCCCAAACACCGCTAGGTTATTAGTTAAGCATCGCCAGAGGAAGTTCTTGAGTTTCGGACTGGTGTTTAGTTTCCACAGACCCTGGAATAGCGGATGCAGGGAGGGGCCAATTGATGCTAAGTCTAGTTCTGAGGAATTGAGAACATGAACCGCAGCCCAATACGCAGACTTGACAGTGTAGTCACCGGATTTAGTGAACTGCCAGCTGAAGCCCTCCGAATATTCAGCACGAGAAAGACTAACCGAGAGGACTAGAGCTACATCATCTTCATGGATGACTTCACATACTTCATGCACATTCCATGCACTACCATCTAACTCAATTAGATCCTTGAGATGGATGTCACGATGGTTACTTCCTGGCTTCGGGAGAGGGGGTCTCGGAGGAGTAGATGGGAGCCAAGGCTCATTCCAAAGGTCAATTGCAGCACCAGAACCAACATTGCGGATTGTACCAGCTCGTAGAAGATGTTGTGCTGAGTGAAGTCCACGCCAAGCAAAGGACGGTCTTGTGCCCAGCGGTGCATCAAGGACGGAACAGCTCTTAAAATACCTTCCCCTGAAAATCCGAGCAAAAAGAGATTCTGGGAACTGTAGGATTCGCCACAGCTGCTTGCCCAGAAGGGCAGTATTGAAGGTTTCTAAGTCCCGGAATCCCAGTCCTCCCTCTCGCTTCGGAATGCTAATGCTGGCCCATTTCCTCCAATGGATGCCCTTTCCAGAATCATTACTCCTCCACCAGAATCTGGCCATAATGGCAACTAAACTCTCACAAACAGTCTTAGGCAATCGGAAGCAAGTCATGGTAAAGGTTGGCATAGCCATTGCCACAGCTTTGAGGAGAACCTCCTTCCCAGCCTGAGATAAATATTTAGTTGTCCAGTTGTTGACTCGTCCGTCCAGGCGGTCATGAAGCGCTTGGAGAATCTCGACCCGCGACCCCACAAAAGATTCATGGAGTCCGAGATACAGTCCTTCTCCACCTTCCTTCTCTATCCCAGTTAACAGCTTCATTTCTGTCTTGCAAGACATACTCAATTTCTTCCCAAAGATGATGCTGGACTTTACAAGGCTGACCTTCTGACCTAAGACTGCACTATAGGCAGTAATGATATCAAAGAGATATGAAACTTCCTCTTTTTCTGCCCTGCAAAAGAGAAGAGTATCATCCGCAAAGAGTAAATGAGATACCGGAGGAGAGTCCGCAGCCACCTTTAGGCCTGTTATTTTCCTTTGAGATTCTGCGTGATGAAGCGTTTGGGCTAGAATCTCGGAGCACAATATGAACAGGTAAGGTGAAATTGGATCCCCTTGGCGGATTCCTCTTGACGGAATAATCCTCCCATGAGGCTGGCCATTAATCAAGACAGAGTAGGAGACAGAGGTGACACAGCTCATTATCAGCTTTATCCAATGTTCTTCGAAGCCAAGAGCATATAGAGCTTTTTCGATAAAAGACCATTCCAGCCGGTCGTAAGCCTTCGCCATATCAGTCTTGATTGCCATGAAATGTTTGGAACAGCTCTCCCTCGTTCGAAGGGCATGGATTATTTCATGCGCAACCAAGATATTATCTGAAATTAACCGGCCTTTGACAAAAGCAGCCTGTGATTCGGAGATCAGATTTGGCATCATTGGTTTGAGTCTCCTTACCATAACCTTGGCGATGATCTTATAAATAACATTGCAAAGGGCAATCGGTCGGAACTCCGATAGATCAACCGGTTTAGTCTTCTTAGGTATTAGACAAAGGTTTGTCTCGTTGATTCGAGCATCCATCTCACCTGTCTCAAAGAAATGTTGCACCATTTTGACTACATAAGGACCAACTTCCTCCCAATAGGATTGAAAGAAATGTCCCGTGAGTCCATCCGGTCCGGGGCTCTTCCCCGGGTTCATGTCGAAAGCAGCAGCTCTAATCTCTTCAGCCGTAACCGGCTTGCGCAGATTCTCATTCTGAAGAGCAGATACTCTAGGTCGAATGCAATTGAAAACATCCTTGTTTTCCTCAGGGTGATCAGAGGCATACAACCGTGAGAAATATTCCTCTGCTACTGCTCCCATTTCCTCATTAGAAAAGCATTCCTTACCCGCTAGGTTTCTTAGGCTCTTGAGGAGATTCCTCGCCCTTCTTGCTTTGACAGCCGCAAAGAAGAATTTAGTATGGCTATCTCCTTCCCGAAGCCAATGAATGCTGCTCTTTTGCTTCCAATAAACCTCCTCATCCCGGATAGTCTTATTCAGCTCTGCTTTTAACGCCTTCAACTTGGAGGAATCAAAGGTGTCCTGGTGAGTAAGAGTATCTATTTCCTTTTGGAGCTCTAGGATCCGTTTGGCCGAGTTCGGGACATTGTCCTTCCGCCAATAAGAGATCCTAGCCCGACAGCTAATAAGATTGTCCACAAGAGCAGACGGGTCTGAAGAGGTTTCCTGAGTCCAGCAACTCTTAACTAACTCCTGAAAACCTTCTGCCTTGATCCATCGCTTGTCAAAGCGAAAACAACCTCTCTTTCTATCATTCTCACCACCAAGATTCAGAATCAACGGGCTATGATCAGATTCTGTTCTTTGAAGGTAAACATAATGAGCTTGAGGAAACAAGCCAAGCCAATCTGAGTTGCAGACAGCTCTATCCAGGCGACAATGCACCACATCATTGTAACGACATCCATACCAAGAGAATGGATTCCCATAGAAGGGAAACTCTTCCATTCCACAAGCATTTAGCATTGCCTTAAAAGGGGCAAAGGACTTTTCAGATCTTCTCAACCCACCTTTCTTCTCCTCATTACAGCTGATCTCATTAAAGTCCCCCACCATCATCCATGGTATATGTCTATTAAGGACGATCCTTGATAGTTTTTCCCAAACATAGTCTCTGTTCTCTCTCACATGATCGCCATAGACAAAAGTAACCGCAAATGTTTTGTCTTGCCAAGTCACCATAGTATCTACAAATCTCGGATTCGATTCAAGAACACGAATCTGAACCGTATCTTTCCACAGAATTGCCAAACCACCACTCCTCCCTACCGGTTCAACCGTATGTAGGTCCTGATAGCCTAGAAATCCAACCACATTCTCCAAATATAATCTCGGGTTTTTGGTCTCGCTTAGGAACAAAATGTCTGGGAGATACCGACCACGTATCTCCGTAAGACGCCGAACCGTAGGGGTGTTCCCAATCCCCTGACAGTTCCATGCCAATATTCTCATTGGGCATTGGCCCGGGTGACCACGCACCCAGACTTAAGAGTTTTCGAAACCGAGGAAGTTGCACCAACAGAAACTGACTTAGAGGACTCAGCCGGATTCACAGCATGAGTAGGGGATTTAAGCACATGGTCCTCCTCGTCCTCTTCCGGCGAGGACTCATTTGATCTATCAAACCGGGATCTCTTATACACACTAGAGTTGTCCACCGGCAGTTTCCTTTTCTTTGACGGAGAGTGCACAGAAGTATTAGACGTCTCGCCGGCAAGGATGCTGACAGAGTCACTACCCTTTTGAGACACCTTTCGCTTCCAACAACGTTTCAACGGAGCTTCATTAGACGGGAACGCCAGCCTTTTAACTGCTGGGACACGGGTCGGGTCACTTCTAATCTGCTTAGCTCTTACATTATCAGAGTTTAAGACAGTCGGACCAACTTGTGAGATGACATCTCGAGCAGTCCTGACCTTTCCAGCAAGCGTGCGTCTCAGGTCCTGGATATGAGCATCCTGCACATAGTTAAGTGACACGTCTTGAAGGTTCTCAAAGCTCACGGATTGCTTCCCAGACGAGCGGGATCTTTGAAGGTGTGATCTTAAGTCGGAGCTAGTGGGGATGCGTTGATGAGGCGAGATGAAGTCATCATTTCCTGAGCTTTTACGCTGGCTCTTAGAATCACCTACTGACTCTTCATGCAGCCTATCTGGGCAGCTTTCCTTAACATGGGTCAACCGCTTACAATGGAAGCAGCATTTCGAAAGTTTTTCATACTCAAATTCCACTACCGCAGTTTCTCCAGTCTTGAAACGCAGAACACGTTTAAACACCAACGGAGTATCCGCATTAAGGCATACTCTAGCTCGGATATATTCGACAGACTCAGACTGCTTAGCATGGAGGATCACCTGTTCCACTACACCCCAATCCTTACAGGCACTCTTGACAGCTTCATCCTTAAGGAGGTGCAGCGGGATTCCACGAATGCGAATCCAAAAGCGGATTCTGGACAAGTCGTCAGGGCTCATATTTGGGGACCAACGTGCGACTGTGACCATCCACCCTGTCAGGAACCACGGTCCCCGACGCAATATACTCTGGATATCTGCCTCTTCCGAGCAAAAGAACTGAACCTTGTCAGTACCGACTCCACGACCTCGGACACGGTCTTCCATTTCCCAAATTCTGGGTAATCCCAATACAGCACCAGCAACTTTCTGGACTCCTGGATTCATTAGCCTAACAATAACACTCATTAAGTTCTCATCAATCAGGTCATTATTGTCAAGCTCAGGAACCTCCACCGGGTTTTCCTCATCTGGGATCTCAGAGTCACGAAGCATTATTTGGAAATATTCCTCCATTCGACGCCTTGGCTTGGAAATCCGGCCTTTCATCTCGTGAGCAGGGTGGACCAGAAGTAAGACAGGACAGGACAAGACCGCTTAACCACAAGGGTGAGATTTAGTAGAGTTGCAGGAAGTCACAAGAACTTAAATTTCGAAGCTATAAAAGCTTAAAGGAAGCCACAAGAGCTTAAGGAGTAGAGAGTCGCTCGGGTTGAGCCAGGGCTTGGACAAGAACAGCGCAACCGAAGGTATGACGAACTTTGCAAGCTGGGACCAGAGAGTTATCACTCAGAAAGGATTAAAACGAAGCTAAGAAGGCTTATCGCACTTAGGAACAGCTTGATTTGACTCAGAATTTCTCAGATCTGGAAAAATTCGCAAACCCTAGAAACCCTAGAAAATCGCCGCCAGAGAGCCTCATGTCTTTTTCTCCAAATAAATAACTACCTTCTTCTTTAGTCTCAAAATATATCTACTTCCTCTTAAGTCTCTTCTTTCTTGTTTTAAATACCAAAACAAGAAATCTTCATTTCTATTTTAAAACACTTACCAAAATGTCTTGGTCTTCTACCAATGATCTTGACAATCAGTTAAACCAAGCTTTTACAGATACCTTTGAACAACATTTCGAAGATACAATCAACAAAGTTATGGAAGACCAAGCAACAAAACCGAAGAAACGTGAATATATTGAAAGAAATCGAGAAGAGGGCCACAACCGATTATGTACCGACTATTTTAGTGAAGAACCAACATATCTGCCTCGTTTATTCAGACGCCGTTTCCGTATGAACAAGTCGTTGTTTACTCGGATTGTTGCTCGCGTCTCAAACGAGGAGGCGGTAGGCTCGGGCTATCCGGACTACAAAAGTGTAAGGCAGCAATCCGTATCTTGGCTTATGGTTGTGCGGCTGACGGGTGTGACGAATATCTCCGACTTGGTGCAACCACTGCGTTGTTATGTTTGGAAAAATTCACTGATGGAATAATAGAGTTGTTTGGACAAGAGTATCTAAGAAGGCCCACACCAAATGATCTTCAACGACTTCTCGTTATTGGAGAGATACGAGGGTTTCCTGGTATGATAGGAAGCATCGATTGTATGCATTGGGAGTGGAAAAATTGTCCGACCGCTTGGAAAGGACAGTACATGCGTGGTTCAGGAAAGCCAACAATTGTCTTAGAGGCTGTAGCATCACAAGACCTTTGGATATGGCACGCATTTTTTTGACCTCCAGGTACTTTGAACGATATTAATGTTCTTGATCGGTCACCTGTGTTTGATGACATATTACAAGGTCGAGCACCAAAAATTGAATACATGGTCAACGTGAACAAGTATCGTTTGGCGTACTACCTCACCGACGGAATTTACCCACAATGGGCAACCTTTATCCAATCTATAACTCTACCTCAAGGTCCTAAAGCAGAGTTATTTGCTGAACGTCAAGAAGCTGTCCGAAAAGATGTCGAACGTGCTTTTGGAGTATTGCAATCTCGGTTTGCAATTGTTAAAAATCTGGCTATTATTTGGGACAAGGCAAAAATAGGAAAAATAATGAGAACATGTATCATATTACAAAATATGATAGTAGAAGACGAACGAGATGAATACACTCAATTTGATACATCTGACTTCGAAGGAGGAGAAACAAGCCGAAGTTCAGAGGTGGATTTCACGTATTCTACAGACATGCCTACAAACCTCGGTAATATGATTGGCATCCGGAATCAAGTTCGTGATAAACGGATACATCAACAATTGAAAGCCGATTTAACTGAGAATATATGGAACAAATTTGGTGGTCGAGAATAATAATTGTCGTAAGTTTAAATTTTATATTTACAATAAATAAAAATTTCAATTAAAATGTGATTAAAATAAATATTTTTTAAAGTTAAGAACTCCACTTAAGAGTTCATCAATGGATAAAAACAAATCAATGGGTTCTTAACTATTCCAAACATATTATAAAAATGTTAAAAAATTATTAAGAACCCCATTATGGGGTTCAACAATGTGCATGCTCTTACATTTTTCTGATCTTCCAATTAGTTGTAATCTATTGCAAGAAGAGAAAATGAAACATATTTTGTGAATATCCTGAAAATTTTAAATAGTAGATTTATAATCTACCAAGATTTCGGAGTTCGCCTATAGATAAAACAATTTTTAAAATGATTTTCCGTATCAAATAAGATTTGAATCTTGTACTGTCAAATAAGGTTTGAATCTTGTACACACAAAAATTTGTTGTGTGAACAATAAAGATTGAAGAGGGTCAGTAAAAGACTGGGTAGTTAAAATGATTTGATTATATGTATTAATGACCATTCCCCAAATCTGTTTAATTTACAGACTTATAGGTCTTTACCTGACAGTACTTAAAAAATCAGTGCTTGTTTAATAGTATTCAACAAATAATAGATACTTTTAGTTGAGAATAAAAAGAAAATTGATAAACATGAGCATATTATAATTTGAGATTACAAAAATCAGCTTTGTTTTGATATACAAGAATAAAAGGAGTATTATAAGAAGGGATCCCTTATCAGAATATTACACTTTTGATTTAATTTTATTATTCAAACCACAATAGCTAAAAACGTTTAAGAAGACTTTACAATCTTTTCAGATGTCTTTTCAAATTAGTCAGAAAGTCTTTCTAATAAATAATTGTTGTATTTTTATAAACAAAATTATTGTAATTGTTAAGATATTTCTCTTTTAGATATGTGTAATAATTAAGCAAGACAGCTCCAGTTTTAACCATTTATTTTGATATATATTTTTTTTAGTTTTTCACATTCTAACTTTATTTTATTTTTAATGGTTGGATACTATTATTTATTTTTATTTTTCACTGAATTTTATTTATTATATCATACAATGTTAAATACATTGGTGAAACCTAAGAAAATGACACATCTAAATCTCTAAAAACTAAACCCAAAATTTGTGGAATACGGAGCTCCAAACCCAGAAATTAAGATCGAAAATATTTATATACACAATCTAAAAATTAACAAAAAATGAAAGTCAAAATTAAAATCAGAATACAACAATAAAAACTAGAAAATAAGTTTAAAAATATGAAAATTTTGCCCAGTATTAAAGGTCTTCCCTTCTTTCATGTTATTTATTCAAGCCATCTGATTTTATTTATACTTTTTTTTTTTATAATACAGGGAGGATCCTAGACCGATGTCCAGACTAATCTCTTTGGGCTCAGTCAGGCCGCAGGCCAGCTTCACCTGGGAGGGTTTTCCCTGGGCCTTAGGCCCAGTGCCCGCGTTGTGAGCAGAGGAGGCATTTTTGTTTCCGCCTGGAGTCGAACCCGGATGGTGTTTGCCACCTCGGACCCTTCTACCACTTGGACTACCTCAACCGCTCGATTTTATTTATACTTTGATAATAAAACTATTCAAAATGTAGTAAGAGTTTACATTGGAGAAGAGAATGCACACAAAATAGTTATGCTATTTGAAAGAAAATATAAAACCTTTGAGATATAACAAGAAATCTTCCCGTCTATCTAGTTTATTTGCTATTCTTTTTTCACAAATGATAGATCTTAGTCTGTATTTTCATGAAAAGGGCTGATCGATCTTGGCGTAGGAAAAAAAAAAACGATAGAGAAAGGATTGTCCTGATTCTTTAAATGACACATACATAGAAACATATATATTTTACACGTTGTAGATATATGGACGGGGAGATCCAAAATCCAAGAAAAATCCCTGACCGTTAGATTTTTGTCATATTTTGACACATTGGAATCACACGAGGGACCGATCAATAATTGCTGTAGCTAAATGCCAAAACGACATGAATTATAGAGGAAACTATGAACTCTAATTATGACTTAGGAACGGTCATGGTAGCTTGGTACATAAATGTAAGATCTCAACTCGGTCTATCTAAAGATAGAAAGAGTTTTAGGGTTTGGAATTAGGGATTCTAAAAGAAGAATTTAAGAACACGGTGAGATTTGGGAAATTAGGGTTTGTAAGCCGGCGTTTCCGAGATGGAAGCCGGTGAGGAATGGTTAGAAAGTCGCCGGAGAGATTTTAGGTCAAAAGTCGCTCTAAAGTCTCTCAAACCGAAAATATTAAGAAAAGCGTATCCTTTATTGAACAATTAGGTTTCCCTTTTATAGGACTACAAGACGACTAAATAAAAGGAAAAATAAGAGATAATCACGAAATATTCCTATTATCCCGGTTCTACCGAGATACGGAATATTTCCATATCGCCGCCTTTGTCTTCTTGATCGCACACTCCGAACCCTAATGTAAGTCGGTCGCCCTAAGTCGGTAATACTTAGGTTTTTACTGTCTTGGGCCTAATTCCGACTTTCCATTCTGGGCCGACCTAAACTCATGAATAGGCCTTTTAGGAAAGTGCTAAACTTGACTCCAACAATAAGCCCCCCCCAGTGTGGCGACTTAGGTCGGCCATACGAAGACTTAGCCCATGGTTTAAGAAATGATTTTGTTGGCCCATGTCTCTTACAACGGCAAGCCCTTTCTCCGGCCCACAACGAATTAAGCAAACCGAATCATGGATAATAATCGATTCGGTACGATTCATAACCGTGCTCGATTTTGACCTTAACCGGTTGAGGGGTGTGGGAATCAAAGCGCCGCCTAGGTCATAATTACTATAGGTGCAGGAAACGAGGTACCCCTTCGATACCTTCATTTTCGCCTATATATTCTCATTTCATTCCTCATTTCTTCATTTCAGCTCGAGTGAAGAAGATTTGAGGTAATTTCTTGCTCTCCACCGGTTTTTGTTTTCCGATTAACTTTCCGGCGTCGCTCAGTCGTTGGTCCTTTAGGATTAGATTCAATTTGTCCTTTATCACCTCTTCGTTAAATATGTCGCTGGTCCGTTGTTCTGGAAGCAAAGATAAGGAAGTCGTCTCTGTGTCTTCCGGCTCACCAAGTCGTCATGACACTCCATCCAGCTCGTCATCCGCTACCACGTCTTCCGACTTGAGAGAGCATCCGGGCTATCGCGCGGCTGAGGAGTTTATCTATTCCCAGGAGCTTTCTCGTAAAACTAATGCTGTAGAGAACTCGGGTCAGGATGAAATTCTCATTCCGCAGCTCCGAGATTCGGATCCTGAGGATTACTATGAGGAAGTCGACATCGAGAAGACTGATCCTGTTGTGGCTGGTAGCGCTGTTGCTTCCTCTGAGATGTTCGATAATGTATTCGAAACTTGGTCTGATATGGAGTCGGTTACTTCTACGCTTCGAGGATGTGGAGCAGATCCGAGAATTAAATTTCTCATCCCCTGTACGCTTGACCGTCCATGGAATCCTCCGCCGGGTTACATGACGTTGTACGAATCTTACTTTATTAATAGTCATGCCGGAGGTTCTCGACTTTGGCTGCCCCTACCCGATTTGTTGGTTTCTTACTGTCATCGACGTGAGATTGCGATATCCCAACTGTCGGCTGTCGCGGTCCGGCACATGGTTAGTCTTCTTGTGCTTGGTGCTGAAGCCGATGTGACGATCACTGCCAGCTTTTTTGAGGAAGCGACTTCGATCAATCCTATGTCGGCATCCAGTCCGGGTTGTTTTGCAGTCAAAATGAAGAGTGGCAATCGTGTGGTGATGAACGCTCCGACTAAAATCAGCAATTGGCAGAGACATTATTTCTATGTCAAGATGTCTCCCCTGGTTATCTCCGACGAACATAGAGAATTAATCCGGACGTCATGGAATACCAAAATTGGTAGATGCCGTTCTTGTTTTTACCGATATTGAAGTGGATGATTTACTCAATTCTGTTTTGTTTTTGCAGTGTATCATCCGTTTTTCAAGCCATATCCGGATCATTTCTTCCCAATCCTCCAGAAGATCCAAGCTCTCGGTCTTCGCAAGTGGTCGGACCTCACTCGTGATCGCATTGGCAAGTGTCTTCCGCGGATTTTCAAAGGTGACTTTTTCTGGATGAAATAACTCGCATAAGTCGATACTTTTCTTATCCTGATTTTCGTGCCTCCTATCTTTTTAGTTAAGTGGGATACTAAAACGAAAGTCGCTCCAGAACAGTTGGTCAAGCCAAGGAGAATGGGTAAAGTGAAGAAGATTTCTACTGTCGATTACTCTCAGAGGAATTCAGCCAATGCCTCTTCGTCGCAAGCATCGAAAGGGAAAGATGCAACTTTGGTTTCGCAGGGTGATGCGAAGGCGAAATCTGCCGCTGGTGATGCTAAGGAAAAATCTACCGTTGGTGATAGGTCGGTCAAACCTCAGGCCGAATTGGCTTCTGGCTCAGCAGTGGCGGCTTTACCTGCTAAGGCGCCTTCCAAAACTTTGCCCGAAAAAAGATCGGCCGATGAGAAGTCGCTCCAAGAGAAGCCGTCGAAGAAAGTTGCTACCGACAGTCAGATTGCTGTTGAGAATACCTCCCATTCCAAGGAAGTCGGCGAGCCTGGAAGGCCTGCGAATCCCTGGAAGCGATTCTACGAAGACTCCGGGGATGTCGCCGATGCTTCCGGTGTGATGAAGCCATTTGTAACCCGCAAGGAGTTGGTCCTTGCTCGTCCTCGAGGCCCGTCAAAGGGTGGGGCAATTTGGCCGTCCATTCACAATTTCACTTTTCAATATGAAAGTGAAATTCCTCTTATCGACAATCCGCAAGCGTGTTTTAACATGCTCACGTGCGTGCGCGGAAACGACTTGGATTGGCCCAAAATCCAGGATCTCCCGAATTCTGATGCTATCGTCAGTTTAAAACAAGCCGAGGCGGCGGTAATTTTATGACTCCTCTTCCTTTTAGGGCTTTTGCTTTTGCTTTATCTAACTTGATTTCTTTGTTCACAGATGATAGCGGCATCCAATCGTGTGGCCCTTGAAGGCACTCACATGGCTAAAAAGCTTACCGATGCCGTCGTGAAGAGAGATGGCCTTTTGAAAAGGGCGAAGGAAGAGAAGGAAGCGTTAGAGGCAAGAAACTTGGTTCTTGCGAACAAGCTTCGAGAGGCTGAAGAGAACCTGCGCAAAGCTGATGAAAAAGCGAAGGCCGACCTTCTCGCGTTTCAGTCGGAAAGGAAAAGGCAACGGGAGTCCTTTACCGAGTTTGTTAGAAAGGAGAGGGATCGTGTTGACGCGGCAGCGAGAGCCAAGGCGCAAATTCACTTTGATCTTTTCCAGCAATATATAAAGGATCAGGAGATTGCAACTTCTCTGCAGATCGAGTTCGGCCAGATTTCTGGTCTTAAAAAGTGCTTGTTGAAGCTTCATGGCGAAGGCATCCTGATTCCTCAGTCGATTTTAGACCAGGTTGCGGCTGATGAGGCTGTGGCTGACGCTAAGTTCGACAATCTGAGCGTCGTAACTAAGGATGAGTTGACTTTTGCTCTTTCACCGATCCGTCATCCACTTCTGAACCTCTCTCGCGACTCTCCACCTCGTACTCCCAAAGACGTGGACGAATTTGGTACTAATCTTGGCGTGATCCCTGATGAAGTTCCTAATGATCTTGTCAAGTCGGTTAATCAGGAGGTCGCGGCTTTGAGCGGCGGGCCAGATGCAAATATCGAGAAGGACGGTGTCGAGGCAGTTTAGTCAGGATAGTGTCGCCTATGCTTCTCTGTATTTTATTTCTTTTGTAAAACTCTTGATTCCCCTTTTTAAGTCTGTAACAAACCTTAGTTTTATTCTTGTTCCCCCTTTTTTTTATAAGGTTTATGCTATGGAACTTTTTAACCAAAAGGCAGTTCAGTCTTTTAGAGGAATCGATCATCGACCTTTGGTTGGAAAGCTGCGTTATGGCTATTACCACTAAGTCAGTTTTCTCAAAAATTATCCTTGACAATTTTCAACCAAGTAACGATAATCGGACTAATCTGGTTTCGTGTCTGAAACACTTGTGCAAACTCATCATTGTATTTAAATGATCAGCGATTTCGTGACCTTTTTTGAGTAGTCAGACTAATCTTGTATCAAGTTTTATCGCCAAGTTTAAACGATTTAGCGACTTTCAAATAGTCGGACTAATCTCGTATTAAGCTTGTCGTTTTTTTGATTTGAACAATTTAGCGACTCTCTGCCGTGAGGCGGTTTGTGAGACTTACAAATGCTCGGCTTTGTTCTAAGGGCAGGAGAATGTGCGAGTCTTTTTACGCCCGACTTATTTATCATCTCTTACCACGAAGAATTTGCGGGACGGATCCCAGCTTTTCCTTACCACGATGTGCACCTCGTGCGCAAGGAAGACCACGCTCCTGGCCAGGAGGCGTGATGCTAATAGTGCGAGTTGTTTGCTCGTCTCTTTTACGAGTAACTCGGCTTTGTGTGAGTTAATACTCGGCTTCTTGCGAGTTAATACTCGGCTTTCTGCGAGTTAATACTCGGCTTTTTGCGAGTTAATACTCGGCTTTTTGCGAGTTGATACTCGGCTTTTTGCGAGTTGATACTCGACTTGTTGCGAGTTGATACTCGGCTTTTTGCGAGTTGATACTCGGCTTGTTGCGAGTTGATACTCGGCTTTTTGCGAGTTGATACTCGGCTTTTTTAGTACCATCAAATATTATAATGAAAGGACTTACCTGATTTTTGGCTTTGCTTCTCTTTCAAAACGGTTATCTGAAAATAAGGTTTTTATTAGATTTGTGACTGTGCCGGTAAAGGCTGCCTACGTATCCTCCGAGGAAGAATCAAGTCACTCGTAGTTCTTAGTACATAATCTTTTTTTTTTTTTAGGCGCCTTGCCGTCTTAGTGGTACTCCTTCAGGCTTGCCGAGTTCCAGGATCGAGGTAAAGCCTTGCCTTTCGTTGACTCAAGCTCGTAGACTCCTGGTTTGACGACTTTGGTGACTTTGTAGGGTCCTTCCCATTTCGCCCCGAGTTTCTCTGCTCTTCGCTCCTTGGTGTTTTCGTAAACTTTGCGGAGGACGAAGTCACCGACTTGAAAATGGCGTTCTTTGACTTTCTGGTTGTAGTACCGAGCTGCGAGCTGTTGGTAGTTTTGAATCCTGAGTAGGGCTCGATCCCGTTCTTCCTCTAAGGTGTCGAGAGCCTGGATTAGCATCTTTTCGTTGATTTCAGTATGGTGCGGCATGAGAGAGCGGCGGAGAGTGTAAATGTTAGCTTATGCCGGTACCATTGCTTCCACGCCAAAGGCTAAGGAAAATGGGGTGGCTCCTGTTGCACTGCGGGGTGTCGTTCTATGCGACCAGAGGACTCCGTCTAACTCATCTGCCCAAACTCCTTTTTTGCTTTCAAGGCGTTTTTTGATACCGGCAATGATGGTTTTATTTGTAGCTTCGTCTTGGCCATTCCCCTGAGGATACCTTGGTGTCGACTTGCTAAGGCGTATATCCCACTTCTTGCAGAATCCTTCGAATACTTTCGAGATGAATTGCGATCCGTTATCTGTGACGATCTCATAAGGTAGCCCAAAACGACATATTATGTATTTCCAGACGAAATTTTGAACCTGGACATCGTGGATGGCGACGTAAGCCTTGGCCTCTACCCACTTTGTGAAGTAGTCGGTCATAATGAGCAGAAAACGTCTTTGATTGGATAACGGTAATGGTCCAACGATGTCCATTGCCCATCTCATGAATGGGTAAGCCGCAGTTGACGTTGTGAGTAGCTCTGTAGGTGGCGCATGTCGCTGACACTTTTCACACTTGTTAGAATAGGTCTCGCAGTCGGTTATCATAGTCGGCCAATAGTGACCATTCAACTTGATTTTGAGGGCGAGGGATCTGCCTCCGGAGTGGTTTCCGCATGCTCCAGAGTGCGTTTCTTCGAGAACCCGACTTACTTCGTCTCCATTTATGCATCTGAGGAGGATCTTGTTAGCAGAATACTTGTAGAGGATACCTTCATGTATAGTGTATCGCGCGCTTTTGACTTTAAGTCGTCGCGCTTCCCATTTATCTTCTGGGAGCTTCCCTTCCGTCAGGTATGCTCTTATCGGAAGTCGCCAGTCTTTGTTGTCGCCGGTTAGGACAGCGATGAGGTCTATGCCCTTTGCTTGAATATTGTAGCACATGTCATCCTTATCACTCAGGATCATTTCTTCAGTTTCTTCCTGATTGCTCTCAGGGGGCGGGATGCTTGGCTCGTGGATCGTTTCTACCGGGATCCGTCGACAGAGATTGGGATTAGATGCCAGCGACGCAAGTGCATATGCCGGGGCATTCTCCTTTCTTGGTATCTGGACAATGTCGAAGAATTCGAAGGAACTGGTGAGTTCCAACGCCGTCTTTCGATAAGCCTCCATTCGTTCATTTTTAGCTTCGTAGTCGCCGTTGATCTGGTTGGATACAAGCATGGAATCACAGTGGGCCAAGAGATGTCGTACTCCGATTTCCCTGGCTAGTCTGAGACCGGCTAACAAAGCTTCGTACTCGGCTGTGTTGTTAGAAGCCGTGAAACCTAGTTTGAATGACTGCTCTAATATCTCGCCGGTTGGTGATATGAGACGTATCCCTATCCCGGCTCCTTTTTTAGATGAAGCCCCGTCAACGAACTGTTTCCAATTTTTGTCTTCTGTCTCGGTACCGACATCCAATTCAGGTGATAATTCGACAAGGAAATCAGCTATTACCTGCGATTTGGCGGTTGTCCTGTTCCTGTACTCGATGTCGTACTCACTTAACTCTATTGCCCACTTGGCTAGACGACCAGACTGTCCCGGGCTATGAAGTATCGCTCGAAGAGGTTGACTGCTTAATACAGCAATCGGATGTGACTGAAAATAAGGTCGCAGCTTCCGTGCCGAGATGACGACTGCGAAAGCCAGTTTTTCCATTGCAGGATTCCTGGTTTCGGCTCCGTTCATTGTTTTGCTGACGTAGAAGATTGGCTTCTGTTCTCCTCGATCTTCCCGAACTAGCACGCCACTCACTGCTGTTGTTGAAACGGCGATATAAAGCAGTAATGTCTCACCATTCTCGGGTTTAGACAGTATCGGCGGGTTCGACAAGTAGTCCTTGAGTTGGATGAAGGCTTCTTGACACTTCTCGTCCCACACGAATCTTTTGTTCCCTCGTAGGAGCTCGTAAAAAGGCAGACATTTATCCGTTGACCGGGATATAAACCTGTTCAAGGCGGCTATGCGGCCAGTGAGGCGTTGTACCTCTCGAGTGTTCTTGGGAGATGGTAAGTCGATTATGGCTGTGATCTGCTTTGGATTAGCTTCTATTCCTCTCTGAGTTACCACGTATCCTAGGAACTCTCCCGATGTCACCCCAAATGTACACTTAGTTGGATTAAGTTTCATGCCGTATCGGTTAAGGATGTTGAAACATTCCTTTAGATGACCGACATGCTGAGAGGCAATCAGAGACTTGACTAGCATGTCGTCGATATAAACTTCCATTGTTGCGCCAAGTTGCCCTGCAAACATCCGGTTTACCAGCCGCTGGTAGGTGGCGCCGGCGTTTTTGAGGCCCAAAGGCATGACTTTGTAGCAATACGTGCCTCGTTCAGTGATGAAGGTCGTCTTTTCTCTGTCGTCTGGGTTCATGAGGATTTGGTTATACCCTGAGAACGCATCCATGAACGATAGCAGTTCGTTCCCGGCCGTCGCCTCAACAAGTCGGTCGATGTGCGGCAGCGGGAAACTATCCTTGGGGCAAGCTTTGTTGAGGTCCGTGAAGTCGACACACACTCTCCACTTCCCGATTTTCTTCTTCACGACCACTGGATTGGCCAGCCAGTCAGGATATTTGACTTCTTGGATTGATCCGGCTTCGAGTAGCTTCTCTACTTCATCGTTGACTGCTTTAGCCCTTTCTGGGCCGAGTTTTCGCCTCTTTTGCTTGACTGGCTTGTAAGTCGGATCGACATTCAACTCGTGAGTTGTAATGGTTGGGTTGATACCCTTCATATCCTTCATTGTCCACGCAAACGTTGTAACGTTTTGCTGTAGGAAGGTGATCAGTTCCTCTTTGATGTCGCCCGGTAATCCTGCGCCAATGCCCACACACTTGCTTGCATCTGATTCGTCAATGATGACTTGCTGGATTAGTTCTTTCTCCGGTCCTTTTCTTCCGTGTTCTGTGTTGATCATGCAGGAAGGCACCCTGATCTTATGTTCTCTTGCGAAACACGACCGACTTGCGCTCTGGCATCCTTTGACTGTCTGGATTCCTTTAAGTGTCGGGAATTTTAGACATTGATGGTACGTCGAGGATACCGCCTTCATGCTATATAGCCATGGAGTTCCAAGGATCACGTTATAGATGGTTGGCTTGTCAATGACGTGAAACCTCACCAATCTGTTAACTCCTCCTGCGAAGACAGGCAGCTTGATCGTTCCAATTGTGTATGTCGTCTCACTTGTGAACCCGGTGAGCGGCTTGGCCTTCTGCTTGATATCCTCCTCCTTAATGTCCATCTTCTTGAGTGTATCTAGGAAGATTAAGTCTATCGAGCTCCCGGTGTCCACCAGTATTCGAGATACTTGGCAACTTCCGATCAGAAGCTCAACCACCAGCGGGTCGTTATGGGGGTAGTGAGTTCCATAGAGGTCCTGGTCGGTAAAGATGACGGGCGGATCGTCTGATAGGATTGGTTGAGGCGCCTTTTGCGCGGCCAATGCTAGGCGTTCATAGACCTTGATTGACCGGACCGAGTCATTTACGGAGATTAGACCACCCATGATCATGTTGATTCTTCGGATGGTCTTGGGGGTTTCTCCTTCGTCGTCCTCCTCTTCTTCTTCACGGTTACGTTTCAAAGCTAATTTTTTGATACGCCGTGGCGGTTTATCTTGCTTGGGAGCCTGCTCGTCGGCTTTGTCTTCCTTCTGTCCCCATTCTTCCTTCTTCAACCTTTCGATGGCCGCCTTGATTTCTTCATTGGAAAGTCGGGAGTAGAGTGCGTTTCTGAGATTCCGACATTCAGCCGTGTCGTGCGACGTAGCTTGATGGTATTCACAGTACTTGTCCCCCGTAGCGGAGGCTGCTTGCGCCTTCTTTGCCTCTTTCCCTCTTTTATTCCACGGCTTTGATGACCGGGACTTGACGGCGCCGTCCACAACCATTGTTTTGGCGCTTTTACCGTCGTAATGCTGCCTGGGTTCTCTTTCCTCCTTCTTATCTGCCTGTTTGCCAGGACCGAATCTCTTTGCCAATGCGACCTTCTTCTCCTCCAATTCTACGAATTTGTTTGCCCGTTGAAGTGCGTCCTCGATAGTTAGTGGCGGGTTGATGACTAAATCTTGGTAAAATGGTGATTCGTGCCAGACGGCGTTTGTCAGGGCTGCGATAGTGAACTTATCTGGTGCCTCAGCTCGTGTCATCACCGCCCTGAACCTTTCTACGAAATCTTTCAAGGTTTCCTTCTTCTCTTGCGTCATCGACATCAACGCGCTTAGCGAAGTGTCTTTACGAATGTAGGCAAAGTGATGCCTTACGAATGCCCATGTGAGGTCCGAGAAGCTATCGATTGACTTGGATGGAAGTCGGGAGAACCAGTTTAGCGCGTCTCCTTCCAGGGTTTCGGTGAATAGTTGGCAGAAGCCGATGTCGCGCTCCTCACTTGATGAGAACCGCGCCTTTGCCGCCATGATTTTAAACGTTGTGAGATGGGTCGCTGGATCTTTGGTGCCGTCGTACATCGGTAGCCTGAGCTTCTCTCTTTGCCTGATATACGTGTTCGTGATGCGCGAGGTGAAGGGAGTCCTACGAGTTTCCTCGATGATTCGGTCTATCTCGGGTGCGGACCCCTTCACACCATGGACCTCCCCTTTTAATTCTTTTAGGGTGTCTTTGAGCTCAATCAGTTGTTTCTCGACATGGTTGCGACTTGCTCCGCGAATAGACGCTCCGTGAGTTTTCTCGTACGACATACCTCGCTCGCGGCGATGGTTGTCTCGGTGCGAGCCATTCTCACGTCGCGAATTTCGTCTGTGGTGCACGTCCCGTGTCTGATGACTGGTATGTTCCTCCCTGTCGGGTGAATACCTCTCATCACTTCGGTCGTTATGTCTACTTTCGCTCCGTTTGGGTCTTTCAGAACCCTCCTTTCGATGTGAGCTATGCTCGCGAGTATCCTTGTTGCTTTCCTTACGCGGGTTGCTCCTGGACTCGCTGCTACGTTCATGGTGGCTTTCCTCAGATGTGCTATAGACCAGTCGTCTGGCGACTTTGTCTTTCACCTTTGACGGTACCTCTCTCCTGGATTTTCTGGACTGTTGTCCTGAAAGGATCTTTGCTTGCTCTGTTTGCAGCAGGTCAATTTTTTCCGAGAACGTTTTGATCAGGTCGTTCTGCGAGTCGATCTTGGCCATTAGAGTGGCTAAAACCTTGTCTTGCTCGATTTGAGCCTCTGTTTCGCTGAGTGGCGGGGCGTGTTTGCCGTCATCTCGAGCTTTGTTTGTCTTGGCGGCGTTTCGCGGCTGCTTGCCGCCTTTGGCCGCATCGTCTTCGTGATCACTCTGGTTGTAATCACTTTCATCTTGAACGCTTAATTGAACCCTAGGGTTTTCTTCATCGATCTCCTTGTGATTTCCTGACATCTCGTTTCAGAAATTTCTCTTAGAAATCCCCACAGTCGGCGCCAATTGTAAGATCTCAACTCGGTCTATCTAAAGATAGAAAGAGTTTTAGGGTTTGGAATTAGGGATTCTAAAAGAAGAATTTAAGAACACGGTGAGATTTGGGAAATTAGGGTTTGTAAGCCGGCGTTTCCGAGATGGAAGCCGGTGAGGAATGGTTAGAAAGTCGCCGGAGAGATTTTAGGTCAAAAGTCGCTCTAAAGTCTCTCAAGCCGAAAATATTAAGAAAAGCGTATCCTTTATTGAACAATTAGGTTTCCCTTTTATAGGACTACAAGACGACTAAATAAAAGGAAAAATAAGAGATAATCACGAAATATTCCTATTATCCCGGTTCTACCGAGATACGGAATATTTCCATATCGCCGCCTTTGTCTTCTTGATCGCACACTCCGAACCCTAATGTAAGTCGGTCGCCCTAAGTCGGTAATACTTAGGTTTTTACTGTCTTTGGCCTAATTCCGACTTTCCATTCTGGGCCGACCTAAACTCATGAATAGGCCTTTTAGGAAAGTGCTAAACTTGACTCCAACAATAAAGCAACGTATATATGGTGATTACTTGATTTGTTGTCAACTAAATGCCTGAAGGGATGTAAGCAAATTTGTTGAATTTTATTTATTTATTTATTTATTTATTTTTTTTTTTTAAAGATACTTCCATAAATAAAGATCTCCGGAGAGAGAATTGTTACAAAGAAAAATATCCCAATCTAATCCTAAAAGGAAATTACGATAGTAAAAAGCTTACTGAAACTCAAGTGAAGCAAGATGATGGCCAATTAAGGCTGGAAATATGTGAACCAACATCGTAGAAATGAGTCCAAATCTTGAGGACCCCGATTCATATCTCTAAGAGTGCACTGGTCAAGGCTTGCTAGCTTTGCTCTAAGCATTAAATTAATCTCTTTAACCAACGCCATTGGTTGTCTGGGACTTGCGGAATGGAGGCGTGAATTTCTCTCTTTCCATAGACAATACACCACAACTTGAAATACCAATTTACAGACAACAAGAAGCTTCCCAGACATCGGACCAGTCAAAAGCCAACTCACAATTCGATCGAAATCAGTTGAAGGAAACAATCTGGACCGTAACATGACGGAGCTCCATACTTCCCGAGAGAAACTGCAGTCACAGAATAAGTGATTTCTGGACTCATCGTTAATACCACACAGCAAGCAAACTTTCGGAGCTAGAACGCCCCATCTATTTAATCTGTCCCTTGTCACTAACCGGTCTTGAACCACAATCCATAGATGAAAAGCGTGCTTAGGAATGCTCTCTTTGAACCATACTATCTTAAACCAGCTCACAGTAGGCGAAGAAGGATGTAACGAGTTCCAAGTTTTGGATGAAGAAAACATACCCGGAGACTGACCAAAGGAGTTACGCCATAGAAATTGATCTCTGATTATACTTGCTGTATTTGGAACCAACTCCGGAAGGACTGATCGAAGCGTTCTGATAATAGTATGCCGGCTCCGAGATAACTTCCAACTCCCATTTTCCACAACGTCCGCCACGACAGCCGTAAGAGAGATACCAGTAACCTGAGGACCGAGAGGTCCAGTAACGTCCAAGAGAGGACCTGAAGTCGTCCAGTTGTCGTGCCAAAACAGGGCTGAAGAACCCGCATTGACTTGGCAGAACAGATATGGTCTCGCTAAGTCCCGAAGCTTCATAAGTTTCCTCCAAATCCAACTTCCTGATCTATTAAAGTTGGTAGACCAGAAAATTCTTCCTTTGATGATATGCTTATTAACCCAAGCTACCCAAAGAGATCCATTTGAAGCGAACAACATCCAAATTAACTTCAACCCAAAGACCTTATTCAGACCAACCAGTCTTTTTAGGCCTAAACCGCCTTCCTTCTTCGGTTTGCAAACCGTTTCCCAAGACACCTTTGCTGCTCTTGCTGAATCTGACTTCCCCGACCACAAAAAGGCATTGCAGATCTTTTCGAGTTCATCCAGACAGCTCTTCGGTAGTGGGAATATTCCTGCCCAAAAATTTATTATTCCAAAGATGACGGACTGAAGTAATTGCAAGCGGCCTGCAAATGATAAGTGCTTCACTGTCCAACCCTGAATTCGGAGCTTGACTCTGTCCACCAATGGCTGATAATCCTGCTTCTTTAGCTTATTAGGCATGAGAGGAAGCCCAAGATATCTGACCGGAAGAATTCCCGGAATAAGACCAAACTGAGAAGCCATCATCTGCGTGATTGGAGTGTTGTTTCCATCAAGAAACAAACATGACTTCCTCATGTTTAAGGCCAAACCTGACATTACTTCAAATCTGTCCAGAACTTGCAGAATCCCCGTAAGCGAAATCTCTGTCCCATCAAAGAATAAAAGGACATCGTCCGCGAAACTGAGGTGAGTAACAAGCGGATCAGCGCAAAGGGGGTGAGGCTTGAATACTTCTGCCTCCACACTCTTATCCAACTCCTTAGCTAAAACATCCATTGCTAAGACAAAGAGTGTAGAGGAGATAGAATCTCCTTGGCGCAAGCCTTTTTTCCCCGGAAAAAATCCAGCAAGCTCCCCGTTGACAGAAATTGAGTAATGGGGAGAAGTTATGCAGCAACGGATCCAACTTCTGAAGACGTCTGGAAGATCGAAAGCATTCAGCAGATTCAAAATGAAATCCCAACTAACATTATCATAGGCCTTTGTTATATCAATTTGGAGACAACCGCGAGAGATTGGGCCATCTTTGTTGAAGTCGACAACAAGTTCAGAAGCTAGAAGGACGTTTTCGCAGAGCAACCGGCCTTTGACAAAACCAACTTGGTTGTTTTGAACAGCCTCCGAAGCAAAGATCGTTAAGCGTTGGTTGAGAATTCTGCTAATTACCTTATAGACCGTGTTGCACAGGGAAACGGGTCTGAATTCGGATAATCTCGCCGCTCCAGGGGTTTTTGGGATGAGAGCAATCACTGTGAAGTTTGCCTGACGAGGGAGGACCAGATTCACAAAGAAGTCTCGCACTGCTGATATCAAATCAAGTCCGACAATCTCCCAAGCAGAAATGAAGAATTCAAAGGTGAAACCATCCGGTCCGGAAGCTTTGCTTTTGGGAAGGCTAAAAAGAGCTTCCCTGATTTGCTCTGCAGTTGGGATAGCTGATAATTGAGCTGCTAAGGACTGATTGCATCGAAAGGGATGAAGCTCTTTGAGGTAAGCTGTCGAGGCTGGTACTGTGCTGGGGTTAGAGCTACCCAACAAATCTGAATAATACGACACGGTTAGCTCTTTTATCTCAGTCTGGTTCGAGATCTTAGTACCTGAATCGTTCCAAAGGAAATGGATTGTGTTTCTTAGGAGGTTTGCTTTGACTGATTTGAAAAAGAAAGCTGTTCCAGCATCCCCTTCTTTCATCCATCTGATCCTTGATTTTTGTCTGAAAAATGACTCTTCCACTAAAGCTAGAGATAGCCATCTTTCCTTCACAACTCGTTCCAGTTGAAAGAGTTCGGGACTAGGATCGTTTAAAACCTGTTGTTGTACTTCCTCTAATTCCTTGAAAGCATCCTTTGTCCTCACTTGGATGTTGCTGAAGTGATCTTGGTTTAGCCTTTTGCAAGTGAGTTTAGCCATTTTTAGGCGCCGGTAGAGGCTATACATTGGAGCCGCCGGGGTAGTGGGTAAAGACCAAGCCTCTCTCATAAGACGCAAAAAACCCGGATGTGAAGCAAAGAAGGAGAAATAGAGGAATCGAGAATTCCTTCTTGAACCTGAGTTGGAGATTGTGATCAGACAAGGAGAATGATCGGATCCCCCAGGAACATCAAAGAGGGCATTAGAGTCTGGGAAAACTTCCTGCCATTTCTCATTAATCACAGCTCTGTCCAATTTTCTTGATTTTGGACTTGTCGGACAATTATTTGACCAAGTGTAAAAGCATCCCCGATGAGCCATGTCAAACAAGTTAGAAGCTGCCAAACAGTCTTGAAATTCAGATAAACCAAGCAGAGATAAGGATGCTGGAATCAGGGAATAAGCCTCATTAAGAGAGAGAATTTGGTTGTAATCTCCCATGAAAACCGTGGGTGAGTTCCTGATTAAAGGAGAGACCGACAAATCCTTGATCAAAGCCCATAAAGGAAGGCGCTCCTCTCTTGTATTTCTTGCATAGATGAACCCCACCGTAAAAGATTCATTGGTTGCTGGGTTAAAGACCCCACAAAGCATCAGTTGATCAGTTCTCAAGTAAGTAATAACCGATAAAAGAGGGTTCCAAATTACAACAATCCTCCCATTGTCTGCCGTATTAGAGAGGTTAGTATCATATTTCCAAACCCGAAAAACTTGAAGACATAGTAGCTTCAATAGAATCTTGCTTCAAATGAGTTTCCAAAAAACTTCCTAGTAAAGGTGAATTGGCTGCTAACCACCGTTTCACTGATAATTGCCGACTATTACTATTAAGGCCTCTTATGTTCCAACAAAAACACTTCATAAGAAGTCAAAAAGGGGTGGGAACGGAAGCACTTAGGCTTCAACTCCAGGGACAGAGCTCGAAGAAGTCTGTCCATCAAAAAAGGAGGCCGCTGAAACTTTAGACGAAACTGAACATGCATCAGATAACAACCCATCATCGGAGAATGGTGGCAATGTTAGAGCATAAAGACGTTGACGCTGTTTTTTCCTGAACCGCTTTTTTTGTTTTGGAGAAAGCTTGGAAGAAGGCTCTTCTGAAATAAGAGCAAAACGCTTCCTCATAATCGCCTGAGCATTGCTAATAACTCGCTCCTCCTCCGCAAACTGAGATGAGGTTACAGGAATGATTGGAGCTACGGAAACCTGATCTGAGGAAGTCTGTTTAGGCGGGACTGACTTCCGAGTTACCTTAATCCAGGAACCAGGGGAAAAATCGTCTGACGCCGCTGGAGAAGTCGGGAGGCTAACAGACTTCAGAGCAACCTCTGCCACGGGTCTAGAGTCAAAGAGGGTAGCTGACCGAGTACGAACAGGAGGAGGAAAAGTGGGAGCCAACTCCACAAGGGATCCGGACGGTCCAGCTTTGTCAGACACAGGGGTCGGAGGAGAGGTAGTAACGGCTACTTCCTTTCCTTTAAAAGGAGGAGCATCCTGAGAGAGAGCAGCCTGAGATTGTACAGAAAATCCAGTTCTAGGCTTAGAAGGTCTGGGACACCTTAGCTGGAGATGCCCGTATTCTCCACAGATGCAGCATTTAGGAGGGAGGCCCAAGAAAGAAGCCGCTACTGATACCGAATTCTCATCTTTATCCGTAACACGAACTAAGGATGGTCGGGGAGCATCCAACTGAATAGTCACTCTTAACTTAATAATACCGTTCGAGTAAGGCTTTAGAGACGCAAATTCTGAGTGGACCGGTGTTCCCGCACCTGAGGCTATTGTACTAAATCCCACTTCTGACCATAGCTCAGGCGGAACGTTTTTAAAGAGAACCCAAACTGGTGCTTTTGTTAGTTTCCTGGGAGATAAATCCAAGCTTGCAGACCACATTTCAAGAGAAAAAGAACAATTTCCAGAATGCCAAAACCCAATTTCTAACACCCAGTTGCGAATGACCTCTGAGGGGATATAAATCAAGCAGACATTCCGCGAGTGAGCTTTAACCATGATTCTTCCCTGCTTCCCCCAGATTGGGTTTAAGTCTGAGAAGATCTTTGCCGGTGAAGGAGGTGTTCCATGGAAGAAAGCTACAAGATGGTCTTTCCAAAGGAGTGAAGAGCCAAGGGAGATCGAATCGGGAGCACGGATTGAAGAGGTTCCATCAGGAAGGTAGATTGGAGAAGCCACCTTAGAGAGAGGCTGGTAAGAATACTTTAACTTAGATAACCACGAATTCGAAACTCCTTTGGGCGGAACCACACTAGAGGTTGCTGGTACTACCGAGGAAGAAGGAGGAAAAGAGCCGAAGACTATGGGGTGAGCAGACTGAGATTTCGCCCCCACAGAAGATGGGTTAGAGATTGGAAGATTAGCTTTACAAATCTGGGATGGGGATGGTGAAAAAGGTTGAAGAAAGAGTAGATCTGGAGGTACTGGAGGTTCCACAGGCGGAACTGCCATTACTGAAGAAGAGAGTAGAGAGAGATTGGTAGATTTTCAGAGACGGCGTGAGGCCAATCCCAGGCGACGACACGAAAGAGCCGTTATCGTCTATCGAAGCTCGAGAGAGAGAGAATGTTCCCTTTTCACCCAAGTTATTAAACACCTCTTTATTTATTTCGTGATTAAACAACTTTTCTTTTGCTTTAATAATGATTTACAATATTCTTTTACAAACTCTCGTTTTCAGTATATAGAATAGATCGTTTAATTTTCATTACATATGTTGTATAGTGTTTTATTTGATGTTAACCACGTTATGGATCTTTGATTTACACTTTATAAATCAAAACAAGCATCATTCATTGTAAATCAAAACAAGCATCATTCATTGTAAATCAAAACAAGCATCATTCGTCGTGTCTAATTTTCTTAAGGTTTAGATATTTTTTTAGTTATAATGACATGCCTTGAGAATAAAAACAATACTATCGAAAGAAAACAACAGAACAACAAGGCAAAATTTGTCGCTATTCGCAAGAGTCCGGTCGCAAAATTGTGTGTTCGACGTTATTATGACGAATATAATTTTACTGATAATCATTATAGTTGCTGGACGTCTGTATAATCATTATGAGCTTTCGCCGGGGTTTTTTTCCGATCAACTTTCTTCACTCATCCTCATCCTTCAGAAAGTTGATCTTTTTTTCCCCTTCGGCTTTCGTTTCGGGTCGATCTTCCTTGTATATTTCTCGATCGACTTTGTTGTAACTTTTCCGATCGGGGCTATGCTTTTGGTCTTGGTTCCTAATAACTCAGATGTTTTCTCTGGCCGACAAATTTTCCGAATCATCGGACTTCTCGGGCTTGTCCCGATGTTCCTCTTCTCAGAGGATTTCGATCTCCCTCCCTCTCGCTTTCTTTATGCTGTCCTTTCATGCGTTTGATGTGTGGAGCTCCCTTTGATTCCTCCGATTCTCTGTGGATTAATATCGTGGCCGTGCCACAGCTTTGAGGAAAAGCTTATTGTGGATTCAGTCGGATTTCGATCCAGACGGCGGCGGCGCCTCCATGGCTCGGTGGTCTTTTAGTTGGGTTTTCTCACCGGTGTTTTTTGGTTGCAGGTATTGAAGTGACGGCTTCGGGAGTTGCAGATCGGCAAACGGTTCCAGTCGATTCAGAAAGATGGTCCGGTGGCGTCGTCTTGTCTTCCTCGGCGAGGGTCTGGCGCTTCCTCGCGGTTTGCACCGACAAATTTCGCGATTGCTGCATGCCGGAAGTCTTCTGGTGTTGACGCGTGGCTGATGAGCCGCGTGTTGTTCTTATCCTCCGCGTTGTCTTTTGCTTTCTGAATTTGGGCCTTGGCCCGTTTGTAAACTCGTTAACTCGGCCTATGAATTCATTTGTTGACGACAAAAAAAAAAAAAAAAAATAATAATAATCATTATTACTTTTCTGGTTAAAACGTGTTAATATAATTAAGAGTATCAGTTTTATCATCTTCAACCACAGTGCATTTTTTACTCCTAACTACATTTTGTAATAAAGTTTACTATATTCCTATTTAATTTGCATCAGATTTTTATGAAACCCTTTCTCTATTTGCATCAGATTATTACTCCATGACACGCACACCATTTCTTTTTTTGAGAAAGGGTTTCATACCACTCCATATTTACATACATCAAAATGAACACGATGGATGGTTTGGACTAGAATCTACCACGGTCGATGTTGGATATGGGTTTGGCACTCATCCATAAGCCCATTGGAAATCTAATTAAATCAATTGTGTTATCTCGGCCCAAGAAGACAAGCCCGCTAAAGAGTCAACAGCCCAAGAAAGAGTCAGCATTCAAACGCTATAAATAGGACCTTCACTCTTCATTTTAGACAGATTGTAACTTACGAGAGGCCGAGCTACTTCTATAAAGCTCCGACCTCAAGCACTGTTTAGTAAGCACGTCATTTGACGGACTCACACCTCGTACCATCATGTTCATTGTTCGGCTCTGGCCTTAAGATCAATAAAGAATCACTTCGTCCTCATATTATATATACATTTCACCTCGTAGTTTAGACATTCCAGATCGCAGCCCGTAATATTGACTAGATCGGATTTCTGTAACAACAATCGACATATTTATATGAGCAAATCGCAAAAATGGCACAAAAAACATGTCTTGTCACAAATATAGTAATAAGGAAGAAAAATTATAAAAATAACACAAAAACATGTTTTGTCACTAAATTAACCCTAACCCTTGATCTTAAATACTAAACTCTAAACTTTAAATGCTAAACTCTAAACCCTTAAATAATAAATCATAAACCCTAAAAACTAAATCTTAAACCCTAAATAATAAACTCTAAACTCTAAATAATTAACCCTAAATTATATAATGTTATAAAAATCTTTATAACTAAAATAATACTAAAAATGTGAATTATTTTTTTGGTGCTATATTTATTTATGATAAGGTATGTTTTTGTGTTATTTTATGTTTTTTTCTATTTATATCCACTTATTTGATTCTAGTTAAACTAATAGTTAAGGATTAATTAGTATATACATAAACTATAGACCAATATGGCACTCCATTTCTTTTCTTTTTTTTTTGAGAAAAGGATTTCATACCACTCCATATTTACATACATCAAAATGAACACGATGGATGGTTTGGACTAGAATCTACCACGGTCGACATAGTTATATCCACTTATTTGATTCTAGTTAAACTAATAGTTAAGGATTAATATTCAAAAAAAAATAAAAATAGTTAAGGATTGCTAGTAGGATGCTGAAAATTTCAGAGTTGACTTTTGTATTACCTTTTTTATTGACAGGGCTATCTTTCTTTTTCTATTTTTTTTTCCTCTCCTTTTTCTTGTCGACAACAAGACTATCGTATTTAAATAACGTACACTTGGCAATTAAGAAGAATTTATAATCTTAGAGACAATTCTACATTAATCGAGCATGCATTAACAATTTACTCGGCAATAGAAACTATGATGTTTGAAATCATTTGAAAAACATAGAAACTAATCTTCAACCAATCGCAATATACATACATTCTTTAAGGTTTGACTTTGGGGTTTATATACTGATATTAAAACATCATTAAATAAAAATTTCTCTAAACTCTACATGGTGTCTTTTACGTTTTTTTTCTGAAAAAAACTTCTTGATGAATTGATCAACTCAAAAGATGTAAAATAATATAACCAAGTAGCAATATTTTGTAACATAAACGAGGTATGCACCTAGAAGGCTAAAACATAGTATCTCCCATGTTTAATATTCTTACCTATTTGATGGCATTCTATATAAGTTCGAAATTTAAATTCGATAACCACAATATTGGTGGTCTAATAGCAATGCATGATGATTGGTTCTTTTAAACTACAAATTCAAATCTCTTTAGTACAAAATATTATTTTTTAAATTAAAATTTTCAAATGATGATTTCGGATATGTAGAAAACTATGGGTTTAATACATGGTTCTTCTATGATATATTTTTAAAAATAGATTAAATAAAGATCATGAAAAAGTCATTTAAAATATATTTTTTAAGTCATTTAAAATAAATAAATTTACATTATACTAATGCGTTGAGTTTTACAACATTAAAGTGAAATTAATCTCATCGTAGCCTCTCTACGGCTCCTATAATATTTTTTTTTTTTTTGACATCACGGCTCCTATAATATTTAATTAAGAAAACTAACATATATATATATATTAGATACATCGGCAAGGCAAGTACAATTATATTATTTTAAAACAAATTAAATTAAAAAAGGCAAATAAAGGGCAAGTGTATCCAATGCAACCTTCACAGTGAACACGTCCCACGTTCTTTTTCTTCCCTCTTTTAGAACCCCTCTCTCTCTCTCACCTCATTTCGCCACTTATCCTCTCTCTCTCTTCTCTCTCTTCTCTCTATCTCACCGGGAAAAAACTTAGAACACGATCATGTTGGATCTCAGCCTTGGAATATTTTCTAACTATGAAGAAGATCAAGATCGAAAAGTACCATTAGTCTCAACCGCCGGTGAAGAAGAATCTAACTTCTCTTCCTCCTCCTCATCATCCACAGGTTCTCCCGCCGGCAAACCTTTCATATCCTTCGGAATTCTCAAACGCGACGATGATATCGTTCCTCCTCCTCCTCCTCGTCCTAAAGAAACTGGAAATCTTTTCCCGGTGGCCGATGCTCGCCGGAATCTTGAATTATCCGTAGACGACAGTCACTGGTTGAATCTGTCGTCGTTACAGAGGAACAAACAGCAAATGGTGAAGAAGAGCAGAAGAGGACCAAGGTCACGAAGCTCCCAGTATCGTGGCGTCACTTTTTACCGTCGCACCGGTCGTTGGGAATCTCATATTTGGTAATAACCAAAATAAAATCAATTTTTATTTTTATAATCAGTAAAATTCAGTTATTCCTATATATCTATAACTTTGTTTTTGTGGACTTGATGATTTGTAGGGATTGTGGAAAGCAAGTTTATTTGGGTAAGTATGATCAAACTTTTTAATTATTGGGTTGTATTAATTACGTGTGGATATGTCCATATATAGGCATATACGATGATTTTCTAACTATCATATCTTTATGATAAAATTTAATTTTATATTTTGTCTGACATCTGTTAACAATTAAATGCGAAAAAAGTTTTTTCCTGAAACGTCAACTACCCCTAAAACGTTTTTCTTTTTAATGTAAAAGACAAAACTTAGTACACTATTACAGCTCATGTCGATGATTCTTACTTTTATCTTGCACGTTTTTATTGAACACAATTTTGTTGATAATTTATTAATCTATTATTTTAACCTAATGTTTTGTTTTAACAGGCGGGTTTGATACTGCATACGCAGCAGCAAGGTAAAAAATGAACATAGACTTATAATATTATTTGTGACAACAACATTATTTATGGTTTAGTTTTGTCAACATAAATACATTATTGTTCGTTGAAAATACATTAAAGAAATAGTAGTTGATAACTAATAAATGAATATGAATGAATATATATACCTGTAGGGCGTACGACCGGGCTGCTATCAAATTCCGTGGTCTCGACGCAGATATCAACTTCGTTGTAGATGATTACAGACAAGACATCGATAAGGTTAAACATCTAATACTGTATATATTATATATAAACGTAATAAATAGGTCACTTGAAATATATATATATATATATATATATATATATGAAGCTGAATTATTTAATTTGTATAGTTTGTTTTTCGTTTGTCGAATATTAATTAGGATCTTAATTAAACTATCAATTACATATATAGATGAAGAGTTTAAATAAAGTGGAGTTCGTGCAAACACTTAGGCGAGAGAGTGCTAGTTTTGGAAGAGGAAGTTCCAAATACAAAGGCCTAACTCTTGAGAAATGCACACAGTTCAAAACTCATCATCATGATCAGATTCATCTCTTCCAAAACAGGTATACCATTCATGACTCTTATTTAATCTCATTGTTAAAATATTCTCATTAAAAAACATTGAATACTTTCATAGTTTGCTACATACTTGCAATCTCATCTTAATTTTAGAGATCATTAGTTAACAAATTTAAAAGTTTATACTCAAAACAAGTTTAATTAAAAGTGTTGTCTCACTACAAAAAAACTGCGTAATAGCCGCAAATTAGCTACTGGATTTTCGTAGCTATTTTTTGAGCTGCGGATAGCTACGAATTAATTGTGATTCCAAAAATATATAATTCATGGTTATTTGACAGCAATTCATAGCTATATAATCACAAGATGAAATTATGAAAATTCTTAACTATATAATATAGCTACAAATAACTACAATATTGTCATAGATAAACCTAGTCGCTACAAAAATCGTAGCTACGTAGCCACAAACTAGATTAGCCGTTGTTACAACACAGTCAAAGAATAAGTTGGCTGGATTTTACTATATACGATATCAGTGGAATAACAATATTCCCCTAATCTCTTATCTTCTGTTCATCCATATTCCATTTGTTTTATTCTATTGTTTACCACCTTTTTAAATATATCATTTATTCATTTAGCTCTAGGAAATTTCACAGTTGCTAAGAAAATTACAAATTTGTGGAAAGCTAAATTTATTTATAGTAAATTTGTTTTTTCTTTCTTCAGCTTGCTCTAGCTGATCAAACCACATGTCTTTAGTGTTTAACTAGTATATGATTATTGTATTTTTTGTTCAAATTTTAATATAATCATTTATAAATATGTTAATTACAATAAATTCTATAGTTTGAAAATCATTTTAATAAGAAAGCAACTAATTTGAAAATAATAATAATAACAATAATAAAACATATATTTTCATTTTTTTATTATAACATGCATTTTAAATTTGATCTTAGAACCATTTTTACTCATTTTGCTAAGATATCTATATGGTTGAACATGATCTAGTTTAAAAATTAGGTCACACTAAACAAAACTGTTATGAAACTTCAGCAGTATAGGATTCTTTTCTACTCAGTTTTTTTTCTTCTTCTGATTTTCTTAATTATGTGCAAAATTTTGTTTTGAGAATAATCGAGGTAATATACATTCATTTTTGTCGCTTACGAGCTTCATATATACTTTCTATCTGGGACAATGTTTCCTTTAATTTAGTTTAGCTTTCATGTTTCGTCGTATAAGCCTCACATATCACATTACTAACATAAGAACATGCAAAGGGGGTACTCGTGTTGTAAATAATTTTGAGATATAATCATATAAATATTCACAGGGGATGGGATGCAGCAGCAATCAAATACAATGAGTTGGGGAAGGGCGAAGGAGGTATGAAGTTTGGTGCAAATATTAAAGGTAATTGATAAGTGTGGGTCACAATGCATGGTTACATATATCTATTGTAAGGTTGATTGATGAAGTTAACTGAAATTTTACCAATTTATATAACACTAACCACACTTATTTTTTTGATAACTATGGGAGTTTTGGACTTTGAATCCATAATCTCTCATAGTATCCGAAATTAATATTTAGATATTCTGATTTAAATAATAACACTCCCTACCAACCCAGGGCACTAGCCACAAATTTCACATTTATTTTTGATTAGATCAAGTAAACCCTAGCCAGCTAACATTTTTTTTTTTTTTTTGCGTTTGTGTTTTAGCATCTTAGTAATTAGTAAAGAATAATAGATCTTGTTAATCATGTATGATTCATTAACATTTGTTTTTTCTTCTTCAGGAAATGCTCACAGCGATCTTGAATTAAGTCTTGGCATTTCATCATCATCGCAAAATATAAAGTTGGCAACAAGCGACTACTATAAAGGTATCAACCAATCCACGATGGGTTTGTTCGGTAAGCAATCTTCGATCTATTTACCGGTGACGTCCATGAACCCTTTGAAGACGACAGTTGCAGCATCATCAGGATTCCCTTTTATCACTATGACCACTTCCTCTTCCTCCATGTCCACTTGTTTTGATCCATAAGGATCGATCTACAGTACTCTCTATTTTACCTATTTTGTTTTGTTTCTGATTTTTTGTATATCAACCATAAATTTGATTCTTTCCTTAATGAGTGAGAATATTGAAAGTATTTGTGCTAACTTCAACTCGATAATTATGTGCAAAACTTCATTATCACGAAGAAGATGTGACTACAATAAGGGGTTAACGAGTGGGTTAATGTTCTTCACAAGTACAGTAGTATCTTTGATTTTGGTTGTGTGTTTTTTTAATAAAGAAGAATATGAGAATATTTTGAAAACATGTTTTTAGTTGCAAAATTCCGTAGGCTCCAAATGATTGATACTAGTGGAACAAATAAAATTGCATCGAAAGAAATTAATCAGTGGAATATGAAGGTTAGAACAAAAAATTGTATTCAACTAATTACTCTCCAAATTAGTAAATAAATATTTTTATTTGATTTTGTAAAAACATTGTATTCAACTAATTCCTCTCCAAATTAGTAAATTTTTGTTTCCGCCTGGGCTCGAACCCGGAAATAGTGTTTACCACCCCGAACCCCTCAACCACTTGGACTACCTCAACCGCTCGATTTTGTATTTTTAATTAGTAGAATTAAGTAGAATTTATTTTCCACTACTTCTATTTTAAATGGTGAATTTTTTGAAGAATATAAAATAACCTATGTTTTTATCTGATTTTGTTCTTTTAAATAGCAACCATTTGTGTTCTTAATAAGACTGAAATAGAGAAAAAATTCAAAGAAATTTTCATGTTTGTCATTTTTCATTAAAAAATATAGTTGTTTGGATTCTTGATTGTCTATCTTTAGTTTCAAAGTATTTTACTTGGATTAAATGTTAAGACATTGTGGACTTTAAGATAATGTTTTATAGAAAATTATAACTAAGAGAATTTCTCAATCAATTTAATTTTAAAAAAGCTTCATTCATATTATTTAATTACATGAATTTATGAATTAATCACTAATTTAAAAATATAAGTGATTTTGTGGTGACCAAATTAACAATGAGAAATTTTGCAAATAACTCGAATGTCAAGAATATTGGGTGTGAATTTGAATAGTACGAGAATTTAATGAAGCAACCCTTAAATCTTAAGACATTGTGGACTTTAAGATAATGTTTAAAAGGTCTTTATAAGTTATAAGCTGACGTATATAAACTATAAAGTAATATGTAGTTCTTTTTTTTTTTTTTAATTTGAGAATTATGGTCAACCTATTCATCGCTTGCTTGAATAATTGAACTCCTTCCAACAATTTATATTGTCAACTTTTTCTCTTACAAAGCTTACCTTTTCTGTCAATTTTCAGCGGTCATTTTTTATTGAACTATGGATTTTAAGAGATTTTGAAGTTTTCTTAAAATCCGCTGTTATTCAACTTATGATTTTAAAATGTCTTCCCAAATCCGGTGTTATTGAACTTGAGTTTTATGTAAAGTCACTCAAAATCATTTACAATCCACTGTTATTCAAACAAGAATTTGCTAAAATCATATCAAATCTACTGTTATTGAAAATGTTTTAAATATTGAGATTTTAATGACTGTAAAGGAGTTTAGGAGATTTTAGGTGACTTTCCTAGTTAAAAAATACAAAGATTCAAATCTCATGGTTTTAAGTGGAATTGTAGGTGATTTTAATACAAAATCATAACAACTCCTTTAAAATCACTCAAAATCATTAAAATCATTCAAAATCTTATAAAAAGTCAAATCACTCTAAATACCAAGTTCAATACACCCCTCATAGTATATGTTAGAGTTTATGGTAAGGTGTGGCCGTGTCCGTCCGTGTGGGTTCTGAATCTTAATTAATATTTTCTTGGTTCCATAATGGTCTGTAGTTGTACCAAGAGTCTCGGCGAGATAGCTTTGGCAAGGCTTACATGAAAGGAAAAGTTTTTGTTCAGAAAATAGTTTCAGAGGAAAGGCAGCACTAGCCTAAGGATGCAACAGTGTTATGAGTTCCAAGGTCGAAGCTTGACCTTAATAGGCACAATTATGCCATAAAATGACAAAACCAAAACCATTGCTTATGAGCAAAGCTGATCAGAAGCAGGCAAAAGAAAAGCCTATCCGAATCTTGTAACTTAATGGCTTTAACCTGTAACCCCACCAAAGCTTAAGTGTCTACATTCTCACTCATGTTCTCCTATACACTTACATAAGAAGCCGGTCGACATTTATTCACATTGGTTTGCAAGAAGTTTTTACAGCTACCCGTTTTTCAGGTTCCTTCAAAAGGTCTTCTCGTTTTCTTGTTCCAGTTCCAAACGACCAGACGCTATGCTAGGAGGAGAATCATACAAAGAGCTTAATAAGGACACGCTACACTGGTTCCACCACCCGCTAAATATTAGATGCTTCAGAAGATCCTGACAAACTGCAACCTAGTTTAGATTATGCAACAAAGAAGCTCAGGTAAGAACGACAGTGCCAACTAAATCAGAAGTCTCTTCTTAGTTTTCTTTACAGAAAGTGTATAAAGTATCCATCTCTTATGAACCACATTCCTAATAAAGCCATGGGAAATGAAAAGTACACACCTTGACCAGCCAGATTATCCAAGAAGCCAAAGCTAACTAATAAGTCAATAATGTTGCTACAAACTTGCTACACCAACAGGGTGAGATTCACCAACTTTCCCTCTCACGAGAATATCAAATGTAACACCATCGGGTACAAGACCCTTGTCAAGCATCTCATCGTGAAGTCTAAAAGCCTCGTCAAGATTTCCTTCTTTAAAATGTCCTGCAATCACAGCGTTGTAGATAAAAACATTTGGAGTCACATCATTCTTCTTCATCTCCTCAAACATCTTAACCACTTCCACAAACTGTCCCATCTTGCTAAGACCGTTTACAATCACTGAATACATTATTTCATCAGCAACAATACCCATTCCCTGCATCTCTGTGTACAAATCAAAGGCTAGGATCAAGTTTCCTTCTTTTAACAATCCATCAACCAGTGTTGTATACGTACGCAGATCACATCTTAGACCTTCTTTCAACATTTTCTTGTACAAATCAAGCGCTGCTTCCATGTTTCCTAGATCACGGAATCCAGAAATCAAGCTGTTGTAAACAGCTTTGTTTGGATTCAATCCTTCTTTAAGGAGTTCAGAGAACAGAGCAGATGCACTTTTCATGTTACCCTTTTTGCAGAACCCATTGATAAGAGCACCATAAGCTGGAATATCAAGTTTGAGACCTTTGTTTTTCATCTCCTTCCTCATTTCCAGTGCTTGATCCATTCTGCTATTTTTGCATAACCCATGCATCATGCAGGTATAAGTTACTACGTTTGGGGAAACACCATTGCCACACATCTCTCTGTAAGTTTCAACCGCAGAATCCATTTTACTCTCTTTGATAAATCCATCTATGATGGTACTGTAACTCCTGCAACTAATACAAACCAGCTTTTCTCTCATCAGGTTTTCCAACATATCTTTTGCATTGGAAGTCTGACCAGCTTTGCATAAACCATTGATAACTGTGTGGTATAGGACCTCATTGACTTCAATATTGGAAGAATTCATTTGACCGATGACTTCCCAAGCGTTCTGAAGATCATTATTCTTGAAACACCAATGGATCAATGTGGAATAAGTGTAGTAGTTAGGCTTTATATCCTTCTCCAGCATTTCTGAAAATAAAGAGAGAGCCAAGTCTATCTTTTTCTTTTTGCAGAGGGCAAGCATCACGTTATTGTAAGAAACTACATTAGGTTCAAGACCTTTACTTTCCATCTTCCTCAACAAGTTTTTGGCCTCATCTATCTTACCTTTCTTGCATAACCAAGATAACATAGTGTTACATATGAAGATGTTTGCAAAACCTGTTTCAAAATACTCGTCAAAGAGTTTCAGTCCCTCTTCCCGTCTCTGACCTTTCAAACACCCTTGGATTATCGAGCGGACTTGAAAGCTTGAAGGAGTAATACCTAAACCTTCCATCTTCTTGTAAAATTCAAGCACCCTTTCCATGTCACCGTTCTTACTAAACCACTCTATCAGAACCGCAAACGTAACATGGTTTGGAGACGGGCCTTCTGTTTCCATCTTATGAAACACATCCAAAGCACTATCCAAGTCCTTGTTCTTGCAATGTCCCTTGATCAGACTCGTTGCTGCAATTACATTCATGGGTATCCCATCACTCACCATCTCATCCTTCAATCTAATTGCCTCCTCCATGTTATCTTGCTTCACTGAAGCCACTATCAGAGAAGTATATGTTTCCTGTGAGACACACAACTCCTTCTCCTTCATCTCTCTCAACAAACCAAAAGCCATACCCATATTGAGGGTCTTGCAGCAAGCCTGAAGAGCAATACTATAAAGTAAGGCATCCGGTTCTTCTCCTCTCTCAATATATTTACTAAAAAACTCCAAAGCCTCCTCAGGATTCTCTTCTCTCAAGCTTGCTCGCATCAATAAGTGCGTTGTGGCTATATCACCAGCAAGACCAGTGGCAACCATCTTACTATACACTTCCTTAGCTTTATTTATCAAATTCCTTCGAACTAAAGCACTTAAAGTGTTGTTCACATATCTGCCATATGGAACCAAACCTAGTTCTAACATTAGATTGATGCAATCCACCGCATAACCCGTTCGTCTCTCTTTGAAATAAGCATTCAACAAGTAATTAAAAGGTAGTGGCTTGACTTCAAACCCAAACGATTTCGCCGATTCCACCAAATTACTAAACAATACCCTCGGCATTGCCATTGGACTGCTCGAAGAAACATACCGTTCTAGCAAATCGCGTGCGGGTCCGTCAGTCTCAGGAGTATCAACCAGAATGTGAATGAGTACCCAGAAGGCATCACCATCTTCAAAACTTCCACGCCATGGTCTAGCCCAATTGTAGAACCGAAGAGCGGACTCTGGGTCGCTCCTGCGGTCCAGAAGCACATCGATTACATTGGCTTCGTCCTTCTGTTCGGGCTTTGCAGTCGAAAGATTCACTAGAGTTTCGTCAGAAGCGGGTAGTCTCGGCTCTTGACTTGGATACTCAGATTCTTGGGGAAATCGAGACTGTGAACAAAAGGGTTTATTGTATATCAAACAACGAAGAAGAAACGGAGCTCGAATTTTTCTGAAAACCAATAAAGATCTCATTTTTTTTTCCTGTTCTCTCAGCTATCTCGAGCAGAGGAAGATGATCGGAGGTCAAAGACAAAGGCTTAAACCCTAAATTTGTTTCCCGAAACCCACAACGAACCCTCACGACGTCGTTTTAGTATTTTCCTTTTTGTTAAAAACTTTTCACTTCCTCATTTTCCAAAGCACAAGAAAAATGTCGAATTGCAGGTTTCTCTATCACGACGGTGTCGTTTTGGAAGCTCCTCCGGTGACTACTTTTCTTCAATCACTCACTGGTAAGCTAACGATCGGAAGACTGCAAAAAAGTTTGAAACTTTGATTAATAATTTGTCTGAGAATCTTACAGGTGCTTACACAACGACGAGAACGATGAACAATGCCACTAGTTTATTGTTCTGGGAGAGACATATGAAGAGACTTTCAAGCTCGATTCGTATCCTTTTGAATTCAAAGCCCGAGCTTTTGTTGTCATCATCGCGGTTTCGGATGAATCAATCGGTTCCTGAGTCGAGTATTTACGATCTAGTCAATGGTTCTATGAGCAAGGCTTTGAAATCTGATGTATTTAAGGAAAGGGAAAGACTTTGTGGAGAAGAATTAGCTGTAACTGTTCTTGTTACTGGCAATGGTGATGGGTATTGTGATCAGGAGAGAAAGGTTGTGGATTTTCTCGATGTGTGGTTGCATATAGGTGGATACTCGTTAGGTGTTGGAGCAAATGCTGCGAGCTTGGCTTTGGTTGGTCATGGACGAGATGTTGCTGCTGCTAAATACTCAGACTGGGTAAGGTACTGTTTCTCTGCTCATTCAACTGATTCCTGAGGATTCTGATAGCTCAATTCCAGGGATTTAGCTTGTGGATTAGTTTGTGATTTAGGCAGGTTGAGGAAGCCTCTTGAGAAGTTTAGACCACCTTCGACCACTGAGCTTCTTTTGTCGAATGATGGTGATCATTTGCTTGAGGGTTGCGTTACAAACTTGTTCGTAGTTTGCCGCAGGGTACATAGAAAAGCTTTGACTTTCTGTATAATATTGTGTTCAATGATTTGACTTTGGATGTTATTGTAGAAGTCATCATCTGACAGTCTCAGATTGAGCGAGTTTGAAGTGCAGACTGCACCTGTAACCGATGGTGTGCTTCCAGGAGTTATAAGAGAGGTTGTCATCGAGTAAGAAACATTTATTTAAATGGTAGTGTTCAACATGTTAACGCTCTGTTCATGATCAATTGTAAAAATCTTGCTTCAGAGTGTGCTTAAGCAAAGGAATTCAATACCGTGAGAGAGCACCTTCGTGGTCTGAGCGTGAGCTTTGGGAAGAAGCCTTCATTACAAGTTTAAATCTTTCCATATCCATTATGATATTTTCTGAAATCACTTGTTGATTGTTGAGCTAATAGCTGTTATGTAAGCAGGTAGTCTGAGGATTTTGCAGCACGTTGGGACGATTAAAGTACCGGTTGGTTCATTGGAGTCATTGGCTAGTACCAAACCAGAGGAGATTCAGTGGAAGGAGAAAAGGTTTGAAGAAGGACCTGGAATGATCACTCAATTAATCCAGGTAGATCATTGTTTTGGTCTTGCCTTTGAGCTAATTGAAGATAGAAATCATTTGTTTTTGCTTTTGGGTATGAATTTGTTGTTGGTATGTTTGGGTGTAGAGAAGCATAATGGAAAGAGGACTTGAAGAAGGGTTCCCGTTGAAGGACTTGTAAGGCCTTTGCAAAATAGCTGAAATGTTTATGACTGGTCTTATGTTCAAATAATTACCTATGTAATGTTTTTATCTATCAAAATGTAATCAAGACTCTCTCTCTCATCAAGCTCAAACGTCTTCTTCGGATTGCATGATGCTTGATCAAATGTCTGCAAATAAAAACTAATAAATAAAATTAAAGTAATTTTCTGAAAATATTAAAAAAAAAAATATTATTGAAACAATAATTTAAATATTATCAAATAATATTTTTTAGTTATTTAATAATTACAAACGAATTTGAACCAAAAAAAATTTCATTTTTTTCTTCAATTTTGATGAAGAAAAAAATTGTTCCAAATTGTCTCTAGAGAAATGAATTTGGAAAAAAAAAATATATATATATTTTTATAGAAAAAATCATATATGCGCTTGGTTTGTGCTTTGTGGTGTTTACAATTTACAAAATTGTTATTTATATTTTCTCATAATTACTATTCTAACAGAAAAAAATAAATGCTGGAAATCGGGACGGTCCTTGTCGTGGACTTCCACTCTTGATTGCACCGCTTGGGATTTGTAGTAAACCAAACGGTAACATCAGGCTCGTGCATATGACCGTATATAAGAAACTTTTATTTATGGGTCCGGGTTTTGATTAAAAAAAAAGTTTGAAGGGCCCATAAATAAAAGTTTCCTGTATATGGTCATAGGCACGAGCCTGATGTTACCGTTTGGTTTACTACAAATCCCAAGCGGTGCAACCAAGAGTGGAAGTCCACGACAAGAACCGTCCCGATTTCCAGCATTTATTTTTTTCTGTTAGAATAGTGATTATGAGAAAATATAAATAACAATTTTGTAAATTGTAAACACCACAAAGCACAACCCAAGCGCATATATGATTTTTTCTATAAAAATATTTTGTTTGTATTAAACATTGATAATTTTAAAAACCTTTTAAACTTAAAAGTTCATAAATCTAATTTAAATATATATATATTTATGCGTAAAAAATCAAACATAAATGTTTTTAAAAGACTAAGTTATAAATAACCTATCGAAATTAACATAAAAATCATAGACATAATGAAAGAAACAACAATTTTTTTACTAATTTTTTTTACATTGATTGAATGTTTATGTTATTTTCCAGCAGTTTTGTGTTTATTATTTTCTGTTAGAATAGTGATTATAAAATATATTTTTTTGCTTGTGTTAAACATTTAACATTTAAAAGAAAAAAACATTTTATGCAAAATGTTATAGTAAGTTTAGAATATACATGACCATAAAATCAAACATACTTTAAAAAGCATAAAATCAAACAGAAACAAATTAGTGATTTTGAGATACTTATAACTGTGTTATAAATTACCTGTTGAAATCAACAAAAATATCATAGTAAAAATGAAGGAAACTATTGTTTCACTCTTAGACATGTTTTATTTTTTTTGTTCTTTTTTTATTTTTAAAAACTGATTTTTGATTGAATGCTAGATGTACCTAATCATTAAATTATTGTATATAAAGATAATTCTAAAAATAGAAAAGGTTATTTAGTAAAAACTGACTACAAAACTGCTAAAACAAGGAGATAAATAAAAAATTAATGGTCGCCAAAAAAGAAAGAAAGTTAATAACACCATATATTTTCCACGTCTTTCTCTTTGATTTACAATGATTATTTAATTTAATTTGAAAATAGTATTTGAACATATTAGTTGATGGAACTCCTTATCAGTTATAATATTTTCTCTAGATTGTGCAACTAATCAAAATGTGATTTTGATTAATTTGTAAATGATAGAATTATAGTATTTAATATGTAAATCAAGATTTTTTTGTCAACAACATATTATATAATTAGTTATTTTATGATCAACAACCATTAGATAAAACATATATTTGATAAACATTCATAAAACATCTATTTGATAATATTTTTCGTTGAACAAAAATTTAGTTTTCATTTAACCAGTAGTTATTAGTTAAAAAGTTTATATTCATTAATCTATATAAGATAAGTTTAAATAGATGTTTGAATTGGTTATAATATTTATTTATTGTAATTATAGAGTGTTCGTCATGTTTTTGTCTTTTTGAATTGACAGATTTATCTAGAAACAACAAAAACCAACTATTTGGGACAAAGAGTTATACAGAAATCAAGTGGTTTGTTGTAATGGTAAGATTTTGTTGTAATGGTAAGAAGACGGAACTTGGGTACATCACACTCAAGATTCGATCCACATATTTTATATTTTTCTATTTTACCACCCATAGATATTTTTAGTGGCAAGAAAATCCGGATTTTTATGGACCTTATGAAATTAATCTTTGGATCTAAAAAGTCTTTGGAATCCCACGGACCCACGGTTATAAAAAAAAAAAGAGTTTTGCAAAAATATATAAATTTTGGGCATTTGTTAGTATTTCCTATTGCCGAATATAACTGAATTGTGGGAACTAGGGCCTAGCTAGGAAATACTAACAAATGCCCAAAATTTGTTAATATTTTGGCTATGTTATTATTGTTAGTATTATTATTATTGTTAGGAAATACTAACAAATGCCCAAAATCGGGACCACTATTGCTGAATATATATTGTTAGTATTGCTGAATATATATTGTTAGTAATTTGGAACACTATTGCTGAATATATATTGTTAGTATTTTGGCCATGTTCTTTTTGACATCGCAGCGATTGGAGCTGCGATCCAAGTTTCTTCACAATTTATTTATTTATTTGTCTTCCTTTAGAAAAGAGATAATCGTAGCGATCAAATGAGTAAGGAAATCTGGCGATGGAGGTGTCGCAACAGTAATATAGCGACCGTTTTAGTCTTCTTTCTCTCTCCTCTGCGACAAAAAAGCTGTTAATTTCTTCTTCTCTTTTCCATTTTGCTTGTTAAATTATGAGTCGTAGATGGTGTAACTGCGATGCCAATAAGAACATGGCTGTCTCATTTTGTTTAAGGGTCCGAGAGTTCTTAAAAAATGCCACTAGATGGTAGAAGAAGAAGTATACACAAAACAGAGTAACCACACCATATAAAAGATATCAAAATGATCGATATTATTATGAATGCGAATTCGGTTAGTTTGGATCAGTTTGGTTAATCAGTTATTTGGATAATTAGGTTATTGAAAATCCTATAAAAACTAAAGAAAACAAATGTTCGTTTGGTTATTGGTTAATTCGATTTAAACTAAATAAATATGTCAGTTTGATTAATTGTTTAGTTTTGTTCAATTTGACTCGTTTTTTTTATAATAATTTTTGATTAAATTTCATATAATTTCATATAATTAGTTTAAAAAAATCCGGTTAACCGAACTGAATCGATTATTAAAATTGGTTTTTCAGCCATATCGAAGTAATCAATTTAGATAACTAAATTAGAAGCAATAACCAAAAAACTCGATTCAATGTAGTTTGATTTGATTAGCTCGGTTCAATTTTAAATCCTAGCTCCATATATTAAAGTCAAATCTATGTGTTTTTTTTTTTGTCAACAAGTCAAATCCATGTGTTAATATGCTTTAATCACAATACCAAAAAAATATCATTACCATTTATAATAACATTAACACTTCCTCGGTTGCACTACGCACGTCTGGGCCTTTGAATGCATGACCTTTCCACGTTCTGCTAGTCAACGGTGACTCACATTGGACACGTGTCACTCACTCATTCGATATCACTTTTCGTCACCAAGCCATCTGCAAATACGGCTCATCCACGTGACTCTGGTTACACTCGAGCAACTATTTGCATTAAATTAAAAGATTTTAATTATATAAAAGGAAGCTCCAAATCCTCTCTCTGCTTCAGTAGTTTTCAGCTCTCTCACATCAATGGCTTCGTCAACAAGCATCTCTCTCCTTCTCTTCGTCTCTTTCCTTCTTCTCGTTACCTCGCGCGCCGAGAATGTGCCAAATGGCTCAGATCTCGACGAGGAACTAGCTTTCCTAGCCGCGGAGGAGTCAAAGGAACAAAGCCATGTCGGTTCGTACCATGATCAGTACCGGGACTTCGAGAATTACGAAGATCTCGAGCAGGGAGGAGAGTTCCATCACGGTGAGCACGGTGGCGGCGGGTATGAGGAGGAGGCGCCGTTACCAACCGTTGACGAGAAAGACGTGGCGGTTCTGACCAAGGACAATTTCACTGAGTTCGTCGGGAACAATAGTTTCGCGATGGTGGAATTCTATGCTCCTTGGTGCGGCGCTTGCCAGGCTTTGGCGCCGGAGTATGCCGCGGCGGCGACTGAGTTGAAGGGCGTTGCGGCGCTTGCGAAGATTGACGCGACCGAGGAAGGGGATTTGGCTCAGAAGTATGAGATTCAGGGATTCCCTACCGTTTTCTTGTTTGTTGACGGAGAAATGCGCAAGACCTATGAAGGAGAAAGGACTAAGTAAGTGATTGTTGGATTGATCATGTCTCTCATTTCTGGATTACTTGTTAGGAATTTTGAGTTAGATTTAGCCAACTGATAGCATAGGATGAATAGTGAGATGTGATCATCAGGTTTAGCTAATGAGAGACAGTTCGCTGGACTTAAGTTAGCATGGATCTTGAGAGATTCCTTGTCTAGATATGACTCTGAACAAAGTCAATCATGAATCTGGGAAGAAGGTCAATTATGAAATTGGTGAATGCAATAGATAGAGGACATTTGATCTTGGATTATTCTATCTGATTCGGTTTCTCAGCTGTTGGTTTTCGATTGTTCAATGCGATTCACCGATACTGGATATTAAAAAACTTAATTTTGCAGGGATGGAATTGTGACTTGGCTGAAGAAGAAGGCCAGTCCGAGCATCCACAACATCACTACAAAAGAGGAGGCTGAGCGTGTTTTATCTGCTGAACCTAAAGTTGTTCTTGCTTTTCTCAACTCCTTAGTGGTATGTAACTTTCAAAAACCAAGGTGTTTTATCTGCTCTCCTTCTTCGATTTCTTAGAGTTGTAGAACATATCCTCGACCATAATGGTTACCCTGAGAAAACCAGAGAGAAAAAGAATCGGATTTGTTAACTGTTAAGAAAATTGTCCCTAGTGTTTCGTAGGTGAAAGATATCCTCGCAATATAGGTTACAGTTTGCATACGAGATCCTTTTGTCTAGTGCATTTAACTTTGTGTGCCCTGGAGTTTTAGGTAGCATCATTCACAAGTGCGAATCTTTTTTGCTTTTAATATCCTATTCTGACATCATTTTCACCACTTTCTCTTACTCAGGGGTCTGAGAGTGCGGAGCTTGCGGCTGCATCCAGATTGGAAGACGATCTCAGTTTCTACCAAACTGAAAGCCCTGATATTGCAAAGCTATTTGAAATAGAAACCGAAGTCAAGCGTCCTGCTTTAGTTTTGCTGAAAAAGGAGGAAGAGAAACTCGCCCGTTTTGGTAAAACACCCACCAACTCTCAAGCATATTTACTTCATTTTTTTCGCTGCTTAGATTTCCTCTTCTATCTGTCTCTCACTCACAGACTCACTGTCCTCCTTTTTGGCAGATGGAAATTTCACTAAAGAGGCTATATCAGAGTTTGTGTCAGCCAACAAAGTTCCTTTGGTCATCAACTTCACCAGGGAAGGCGCATCACTGATTTTCGAGAACTCAGTGAAAAACCAAGTAAAGACCATTCTGTCTTTCTAAAAATATTCCCCATGTTCATTGCTAAGAACTAAGGAGTTTGACTTTTATGTCTTAAAACTTGACAGCTCATTCTTTTCGCCACTGCAAATGAATCAGAGAAGCACCTTCCTACTCTGAGGGAGGTTGCAAAGTCCTTCAAGGGCAAGGTAATCATTTTTTTATCTTTTAGGTTTTCTGTGCTCACTTTCTGGAATAATTATTGATGAGTTGGAAGGGCAATCCTCTCTATTTGTCTGCAGTTTGTCTTTGTTTATGTGCAAATGGACAACGAGGATTACGGAGAAGCAGTTTCTGGGTTCTTTGGTGTTACCGGCACTGCCCCCAAGGTAAATTTAGTTGATGTTAAAAATATCTGTGTATCGGTTTTGTTTTTGTTAACAAGCCAAATTTTGCATTTTGCGTATGCAGGTTCTTGTATACACAGGAAATGAAGATATGAGGAAGTTCATTCTGGACGGTGAATTGACCGTAAACAACATCAAGGTCAGCTCTACTTCTATTTGCTGTGAATTATCTTGAAACAACGACTTCTTTCTTTATTAACTTCCATCTTTTATAACAGACACTTGCGGAAGATTTCTTAGCAGACAAACTGAAGCCTTTCTACAAGTCAGATCCAGTACCTGAAAACGTAAGCCTTCCCACAATTTCAATTGTCAACACACACATCATACTGATTTTCACTAGCTTTTAAATCAAATTGCAGAATGACGGTGATGTTAAGATCATTGTGGGAAACAATTTTGATGAGATTGTTCTTGACGAGTCAAAGGATGTTATTCTCGAGGTGATAATCACATTGAAAACGTTATGAGTCTTTGTTTACACATCTTAGTATTATGTACCTAATGCGTGAGATTTATCGCAGATATATGCTCCTTGGTGTGGCTACTGCCAATCGTTTGAGCCGATTTACAACAAGCTTGGCAAGTATCTAAAGGGCATCGACTCGCTAGTAGTAGCCAAGATGGATGGTACCACCAATGAGCATCCTAGAGCAAAGGTAATTATTTAACAGCTTTTAGTGATTCAAGATTGGCCTTTGGCTAATTCTCTTTACGTTCAGGCTGATGGGTTCCCAACAATCCTGTTCTTCCCTGGAGGAAACAAGAGCTTTGATCCGGTTAGCAAATATTATTCACTTTTCAACATTGTTTCATAACTTGCAAGTCTTTTTACTTGAATACCCAACTTGTTATAACTGTTGCTTGTTGGTCGTAATGAAACATAAACAGATCACAGTGGATGTTGACCGTACAGTAGTGGAACTGTACAAATTCCTGAAGAAGCACGCATCAGTCCCGTTTAAACTTGCGAAACCAGCGACACCTGAACCGGTCATTCCGACCAAGAAAGCTGATGAAAAGATGGAGGGTGATGGTGTCAAGGATGAGTTGTGATGATGCTTGCATGGAACAGAATGTGTAACCCCCGGCTATAGATGATGACTCTTCTATACGTGATAGAGAAATTGTACTGTTCTTCTTATATTGTTGGTTTATGTTGTATGTTATGAGATGAATAATTAAAAGAATTTTGGTTTCTGAAAGCAAGATGAATGTGAGCTGTTTGACTTGTTATGAAGTTAAGCATATGACTAGATTTTGACCCGCACTTAGAAAGTGCGGGTTTAATTTTCTTTACAAATTTTACTTTTTAGTCATTTTGTTAATAGTAATTTAGATTTTTAATTATGTAATCTAATTTTGATTATAATTTTTTAACCAACATTATAAACAGTGAGTTAGCAATTTAGTTTTTTTTTTTTTAATGAATTATGTGTTATTTGGAGGAGATATATCGTAAGGATTAAGAGATTAAAATAAGGATTTCGCATTATATATTTTAATCTGTGTTGTATCGTAAGATCATAATTTGGAAAAAATATATATATGTGAAAACAACTATTGTAAAAGTTATGTGGTATATGTTTAATAGTTATTTTATTTATCTAAAATATTATTTTATAAAATACATGTTGTAGTCGTATATATAATTTGCAAATTTGATGGAACTATCCGTTAAAAACTTCATTCAAACATAAAGCATAATTTGACGCTTCAAATGTTTGAATAATATAAGTATGAAATCATTTTAATATTTTATTAATTTTAAAATATATCAGCTGAAATTATTTACTATATGCGAATTTTTTTATAGAAAATTTATAATCGAGATTGGCTAATTAATTTTTCAACCCGTTTAATTAATTAAATATTTTTCAGTTTGATGGAAAAACCTGCTAAAAAGTACAATCGTAAAAACATCAATCGTAATATGTGTATATATATATATTTGAAACAAAATAAAAAGATATTAAAATATATTATAAATATATTTTGAATTAAATCATAAATTAGAAAATCTTAATTTATATATAATAGTTGATGTATAAATTATTCATTATATTTATCAATTAATTTGTTTTGATTTTAATTAATTAGAAAAGTGGGACCTATTAGATTTTGGTTGTTTGGCTACATGTTTAATAATTGTCTTGTTTGGAAACATGGATTGTAGAGATAATGTTATATTCCCTAATTACCCTTAATGAAGGTTACAAATCCTAATAATATCAAGGGTAAATTCCGGGAACAACATATATGTACCATGACAAACCTTCCTGTTTTAATAGATTAGATAGCGGTATAAGATGCTAAAATTTATAAATTGTGAAAATATACTGAATTTTGGATTGTATAAAAGTAAATGTAGATGGCAAAGTATGCGGAAACTACGTCAGTACCTTTTTTTTTTTTTTCATCTAATGGATTAATATAACATATTAACCATAAACCAAGGAATACACCGGAAACTAAATCTAAGAAAAATATTGGAAAGCAGAGACGGTAAGGAACAAACTCCTTCCACATAGATAAACCCATGAACGAGAATCCAAAATGACATTAAAACAAAGACGAGAAAAACTAGGCAGAAAATAGAACTACTATGGATCCAAATAATCAAACTGAACCACTGGCTGAAACAGAGTTCGACAATGCTCCCATAGTAACCGATTGATGATGAAAAAGTATGAGAAACACAAAAAAATGGACGCTCCAAACTGAAGGAAGAGCGACCACGAATCTGACCAGACCATATCCATGCAAATACTCTTCCATTTTTTCTTCTAAATAACTTAAGAGACAAACTTGGTGCTTAAAGTTACTTGAGGTGGTTAGACCTCTGTACCTTAAATGAAAGTAGTCTCGTAAACTATTATAGCGGAGCAAGGTAGCTTTAGAAAACACATCTATCTTTGTTCATTGTAGATGCTTAATCTTTGATGGTCTTAAAAATAAAATAAAATAATATAGGTTGAATTGCTACGTGGTCTAAAAAAGTGCAAGCTTTATAATTTTTATAAAGAAATATGCTCAAACAAGTGAATGTATGAATAAATCGAGAGTTTATTCGGAAGTAGAAATAACAACCACATGTCTCACCAGTGCTGCAATGCATGAACCATTAAGAAATGTTGAACACCTCACATAAAACCAAGAAACAAAAAAAAGTTGTTGATCTTAAACACTCGGCATAAAAAGCTTCACATCTTCTACATGGTTTAGAAACGTGTACACTCTATGATCCTTAAAGGCTTCCATACCTAGGATTTCAACTCTTGTGATAGTGTTCCTCTCGGGATTATAGTAGAGAAAGTTGGATCTAAAATCTGAGGACAAGACAATTTCACCAGTATCGGTCGCTCCAACAAAACCTAACTCACTCTTTTCAACTATACTTTCCCACAAAGGAGTGCTAAAACTATATATATAACTAGTCCATTCGGCGTCTTCTAAAACCCATAGTCGAATACCCGTACATGTTCGATAAATTAGATCAACATTGTTTGGCTGAAGCATAGCTAGTTTACCTTTGTAGCTTACGAGAGTCGAATTCATACGCGTATATGGTATTAAGTTCTTCCGCATGCCTTTAGCTCTTCTTATATGCTTGAATTTCTCAGACCTAATATCAAAGCTAACTATCTCATACAAACCGTCGTGGCCATCCTGGAGCCATGCAAAGTAATACAAAACACCATCGATGCATAACCCATGATTGTCACAAGGATAATGTGGTATGTCACATTTGATCATTCTCCATCCACTTCCTAATGTTAGAACCTGATGCTCATATAGACCGGATTGGGACGTCATGCACAATACTTTGAATTGTTTGTTAACCGGATCATAACCAAAATAGGTTATCACGACATGCCTCCTAGTTTTCACTCTGGGTAAGGGTAAGGACTGTCCAGTGCTAGGGTTATAAATGAAGGGCACACTAACTGTCTTTCTCTCTAAATCACGTTGGCCTAAACCACATACTAAACCACGAACAGGACTAGAAATCCTCTCATAGCGATATTTACTCTTGAAACTCATATGAAAATTGGGAGTTAAAGTAGACGAATTCTGAGCCTGTGGTGATGTGAAGAAGAATGTTTGACCTTCTTTTTGGAAGGTGAATAATAGCTTCGGATGAGACGAAGATATGGCGAAGAATGAGTCTGTGAAATTTGGACTCCTAAGTGTTAAACCCCACATCTTCTTCACGCAACGAAATCTTGCTATAGACTTCACCGGCAACTTCATGAGTATCTCAATAACGAGATCTAATGGGATTGTTTCTGAATTTTCTTCTCCTTCATCCCTTGAATTGGACGAAGATCGTGTCTTGCGCTGTGTCATCATGGTGAAGACGCTTCTCTTAAAACCCTAAATTCTCTTCTCCTATGACGATTTAGCTAAGAGTCTTTTATAGACAGACCAAAGCGGCTTATAACGTGGCTGTCAAGATCTAGGGTTTTATCTTTATATATTAACTGATAAAACGAAATTATACTATATTAAATTGGTTCATTACTTGATGGCTCTTAATGAAATTAGATATTTTACTATATTAATCTTACTTTAAATTATATTTTATTACTTATTATATTAAACTAACTTTTATATATTTAAAAGATATATATAATCTCGCTAATAAAATATTGCTATAATATATGTTATTTAATTTTAAGATATTACTAATTTTTTTTTTTGGTCGAACAAGATATTACTAAATATGTTTGTTATAAGATGCTAAATTTTATAAAATGTGAAAATATATTGAACTTTGGATTGTATAAAAGTAAATGTAGATGGCAAAGAATGGGAAACTATGCAATGTAAGCTACAACAGTCTCTTTTGTTTCTTAAGAAACTATGGATTGTTTCTTAAGGAGCTTTTTTTTTTTCATCTGGTGGATTAATATAAGGTTTTCTGCAATTTAACCCACCAAATGAATTAATATTTCCGATCACTCCTCTATACTAATTAAATACAGGTCAACTTCTAATGTCAGGGTCAACTCGTAATATAACTTCTCCGTGTATCAATGACGTGACAATGTTAAATAATTGGACGGTGACTGAAACACAGCCAAACGGATGCTCCAAACTGAAAAAAGAGCGACAATGAATCCGACCAGACCACATCCGTGTACATACTCTTCCATTTTTTTTCTCTAAATAACTTAAGAGCCAAACTTGGTGCTTAAATTTACTTGAGGTGGTTAGACCTCTGTTATTAGGCACTTAGCCTTTACCTTAAATGAAAGAAGTCTTGTAAACTATTATAGGTGAGCAAGTAGCTTTAGAAACACATCTATCTTTATTCATTGTAGATGCTTAATCTCTGATGGTCTCAAAAAAAAAAAATTAAAGGCTCATATATAGGTTGACATTGGTCTAAAAAAGTGGTGCAAGCTTTATAATTCTTATAAAGAAATATGCTCAAACAAGTGAAAGTATGAATAAATAGAGATTTTATTAACTTGGGAAGTAGAAATAACAAGAATACAAGAAGCTACTGAACCCGGAGAGAAGTAAGAAGTAGAGATAGCTAGTATTTAGTGTGTTGATTCCTTTCTCCTTTGTCTCTCTTCTCTTTATAAGCCTTACCCCTCCTCGGTCGATCAGCATATAAAAAGTCTAAAACTTAAGCTTAAAACAACCACATGGCTCACCAGTGCATGAACCATTAAGAAATGTAAAACACTACAAGAAATTCGTGTATTGATAGCTACCGAAAAACGCTATGTATCGATACGATAGCGTTGTGTTACCCGCTATGTCATCGACAGTTATAAAAAGTCTGGCACTTTAGATAGCGTTTTTCGTAAATGCTATTGTATATATTTTTAAGATAACGTTTTCTTTAAATGCTATGGTATATAGTTTCATGTATTAAAATAAAATAAAATTAAAAATAAAATCTTTAAATTAATAAATTAAACAAATAAAATAATTTTTTATTCATAATTTTTTTTTGTGTAAGAAAACAAATAAAATACACAAAATACAAAAGAAATACAAAAATACACAAAATGCTTAAAACAAGGGAGGGAAGTAGACTTTTTGGGCGCTCATTTTCCAGCGTCAGTTATACATAGCGTTTCATGTCAAACCAAGTAAACATAGTGTTTATATTTTTGTAAACGCTATCTAAAATACAAGAGTATATCAACCATAGCATAAACACTAAAAACGCTATCTGCAACTGCTATTAATACTCGAATTTCTTGTAGTAAAACCAAGAAAAAAAATAGTAATCCAATAAGACAAGAGTTGTTGATCTTAAACACTCGTCCTATAAAGCTTCACATCCTCTACATGGTTTAGAAACGTGCACACTCCATGATCCTTAAAGGCTTCCATTCCTAGGATTTCAACTCTTGTGATAGTGTTCCTCTCGGGATTGTAATAGAGAAAGTTGGATCTTAAATCTGAAGACAAGACAATTTCACCTGTATCTGTCGTTCCAACAAAACGTAACTCACTCTTTTCAACTATACTTTCCCACAAAGGAGTACTAAAACCATAGATATAATCAGTCCATTCGTCGTCTTCCAAAACCCATAATCGAATACCCGTACATGTTCGATCAACAATGTTTGCCTGAAGCATAGCTAGTTTACCCTTGTAGTTTACGAGAGTCGATTCCATACGCGTACATGGTAAGTTCTCCCACATGCCTAGAGCTAAGGTCTTCCGCATGCCTAGAGCTATTTTTATATGCTTGAATTTCTCAGACCTAATATCAAAGCTAACTATCTCATACAAACCGCAGTGGCCATTCGAGAGCCACGCAAAGTAATACAAAACACCATTGATGCATAACCCATGATTGTCGCAAGGATAATGTGGTATGTCACATTTGATCATTCTCCATTCACTTCCTAATGTTAGAACCTGAGGCTCTAAAGAATAAACATATGAACTGGATTGGGATGTCATGCACAATACTTTGAATTGTTTGTTAACCGGATCATAACCAAAATAGCTTACCACGTGATGGCTCCTAGTTTTCACTCTTGGTAAGGTTATGGACTGTCCAGTGCTAGGGTTATAAATGAAGGTCACACTCTTTAAATCACGATGGCTTAAACCACATACTAAACCACGAACAGGACTAGAGATCTTTTCAGAGTGATAACTACTCTTGAAACTCATATGAAAATTGGCAGTTAAAGTAGATGAATTCTGAGCCTGTGGTGATGTGAAGAAGAACGTTTGACCTTCTTTTTGGAAGGTGAATAATAGCTTCGGATGAGACGAAGATATGGCGAAGAACGAGTCAGTGAAATTTGGATTCCTAAGTGTTAAATCCCACATCTTCTCCACGCAACGAAATCTCGCTATAGACTTCACCGGCAACTTCATGAGTATCTCGATAACGAGATCTAATGGGATCGCTTCGGAATTTTCTTCTACTGCATCCCTTGACTTCAATGAAGATCGTGTCTTGTGCTGTGCCATCATGATGGAGATGCTTCTCTTAAACCCTAAATTCTCTTCTCCTATGACGATTTAGCTAAGAGTCTTTACAGCAGACCAAAGCGGCTTATAACGTGGCTGTCAAGATCTAGGGTTTTATCTTTATATATTAACTGATAAAACGAAATTATACTATATTAAATTGGTTCATTACTTGATCGCTCCTAATGAAATTAGATATTTTACTATATTAGTCTTACTTTAAATTATATTTTATTACTTATTATATTAAACTAACTTTTTATATATTTAAAAGATATATATATATATATATATATTATATAATATCGATAATAAAATATTGCCATAATATATATGTTATTTAGTTTTAAGATATTACTAAATATGTTTATTATAAGACCCTAAAATTTATAAATTGTGAAAATATATTGAATTTTGGATTGTATAAAAGTAAATGTAGATGGCAAAGAATGGGAAACTATGCAATGTAAGCTACATCAGTCTCTTTTGTTTCTTAAGAAACTTTGGATTGTTTTTTTTTTTAACACTAAACTGCATTTCCAATAGTTTAACGAGAGAGATTACAAAAAGAGAAGTGAAAATGATGTTGTCAATAGACAACAAAGCTAGTACAACGAAGAAGACAATTTCCTTAGAAGGAGAGTCGATAACTCATATGTGTCCTTCCATCAGCCAAAAAGAGGGATAAGATCGGCTGCTTTAGATGCCAGAAGCCTCAGTTTCAAGGATTTGTCGGAGCCACAAAGGGCCTTGCCGAGAAATGTAGGATTGCCACCAAACCTCGATGTTCCTTGTGACACTCAATGCAATTTCTGTGGCAGCCATATTGCCTTCAAGAGTGGTGTGATTAAGAGACCAGATTGGAATGTCTGTGAGGAGCATGTTTATATTCCTCAGAATATGTTCAAACAGAGGGAAATTAGCCTGATGTAGCATAACCTCTCTTACCAATTCCATGGACGCCTCGAAGATGATCCGATTCTGCCGAAGGTTACGCATGGATTCTGTTGGAACTTCGAGCCAATTCTACCGGATTCAAAAATTGCTGTCAGGTTCCAGATAGCCTAGGATCTAGGGTCTAGTTAATTGAATCTGGATCTTATCTCGTGTTTACCTGGAGATTGGCAGCGGAATAGAGTCAGATAAAGAAGATCTCCAGTGCCTCAGATGCTGCGCCTCTACTGTAGTCCACACGCACACAAGATGGAATCCGCCGGGATGCTAGTACCGGTGCTCGGATCTCCTGGGAACTAAGTTTCTAGAGGTTTCTGTGTTTTCTCTCCGAGAAAAACTCTCTGGGCGGCGCACGTCTATTTAGGTCGAATCTACAAATCCATTTATATATCGACCTCGACATAAACCGAAAAATCAGTTTCGGTTTCGGCCTTGTGTCGACCGACACACTTAGTGGTGTCGATCGACACACATCTTGTGTCGACCGATGCACCCAATGGTGTCGATCGACACACCTCATTAAAACTCATATTCGATGTGTATCCAATACACATCGACCAGACCATATGCCAATGATCAATCCCATACGAACTATGTCCAACTTGCTTAGGTGTGTGACCCTGTAGGTTCACACGATACTGAAAATGAGTTACAACTCATTTGTCATAAGCGGTTTCTAGCAAAACATTATGACTACCCAGTATCATATGAATTGTCCGATCTCGACAATACAACTATCTCTAGAGTGAGTACAATGTGATTTCAGGACATAATCCCAACAATCTCCCACTTGTACTGGAATCACCTATTCCTGTAATCCATTCGTCTCTATATCTCGATATGGCATAAGGCAAGAGACTGTGTCATCCTTATTATATCCAACATCATGTTCATCGAACTCCTGATCTATACTGATAAAACAAACGACTGACAATCACCTCGTTTGAGCACGGCCATGCATTTTCTCAGTATCAAATCTTCGATGGGCCCTGAGATATTTATCTCCCTTTATAAGAGGGACAAATCCCATCTTGTTCCATCCCTGTTTCTATACATACTTCATGATACACATAAGCAATGCCGTTATAGCCGCCAGTTACGGAACGACGTTTGACAAGGTCAAAACGCACCAATTCATATGCTAGAAAGCATGATGAACTCAGGTCTAAGGACTATACTCTATAGTCGTAATGAGAACCTCCCATGACACTGATATAACTATCCTGTGGAGTTCTCATTAAGCGGGTCATGTCCGATCATATGTTCACCAACATATATCTATGTGACTGACTGTGATAATCATATCATTGACTCCATGAAACTTAGTCCAACAGTCACCTCACATGCTAGTCTCGCGCGGTTATTGGTGTCCCACTTCAACAACCTCGACTAGGGACAATCGTAATTTATGTCATCTTTTACTTATAGGGTTTCATGATCAAGTCCTCAACTTGATGACCTATAAGATGAACATAAAATACTTTGGGACCATTACCTAATTATCCAATAATTAAATAATACTGATGTCAGTTTGACTTACATAAACACTACCATAGTATGTCTATGTAAAGATTACAACATAACTAAAATAACTCCCACTAGAATCAAGATCATCTCTTCAGATATCTTATACCTACAACAACAAAATAAATTTTGTGCTTAGGTTATGGGAGAGATTGCGGTGTCATTGCTTGAAACAATTCCAACAAACCACACTGCCATTCAGATAAAAGCACTATTCTACGGTCCACTGCTTGGAGCCTTTCCAACAGATAGCACCGCTATTCAGACAAAGATACATAACCAGGTGGGAACCGGGAATCGTCTTTGTCCGTCTAACTACTTTCAACTGGTTCGTCACTTTACCAGTTCACCACGAACCTATCCTTAGTGTTCCTCAAACACTTGAGATATTTCTGGTAACTGTTCAGTGACTATTACCGGAACACATTGGTATTTTTTCGTCATGCTTTATGCGTAAGCTGCATCTTGACGAGCGCAAACATGGCATTTATGATGGATTCTATTGCAGCAGCATTAGCAATCACACTCATTAATATTAGTTCAGCCAGTGTTCAAAACACTTCATCTTGCTAATATTGTTACTAGCTTCAGCCAGTGTCCAAGACACTTCATCTTGCTTAGATTATTGCCATAAGACATTTGGTATGAAGCCATTCTTGGAATCAAGCACATTTGAACTGTCTAATACCTTATTAACATAAGGATTTTGACACGATCCAATTAGCCTTTCTGATCCATTCCAATGGATCCTCATTCCAAGAACTTTCACGGCCTTCTCCCATGTCTATCGTTAAACTTGACTTCCGACCCAAATCTTGACAAGACTTTAGCTTCGGAACATCGTTTATGAGATTTAAGTATGTTATCTACATACAGTGTGAGAATTGCCATTACGCTCCCACTAGTCTTCTTGTAAACGCATGGTTTCATCTCTTTCTGATCAAGTCAAAACTTTTGACCATATTATCAGAATGCTGATTCCAACTCCAAGATGTTTGCTTCAATCCAGAAGTGGATCGGTGAAGCTGACATGCATACCCAGCCAATTTTTCGGAGTTGGGGCTCACCATCGCTTCTTTGAATTTCGCATGCTCGTCACTTTTCAATGATCAATAGATCACGACAATAGGCTACGAGAAATCACTCTCGAGTCAGTGACGGATCCTTTCGGATCTGCGAATTTCAGGCTCCACAGGTGTAGATCCTACAGCACTTTGTAGATCTCACCGCTGCTCTCCCTCAACAGGTTGAGCAGCCTCCTGTGTTTATCGAATTTCTTCGATGTGTACTTTTACTCCCACTGTTCCTTTCGAAAGAACGACCTTTCTCAAAAGACACAGTTCCGAACAACAATACTTTGTCCTCGGATTGGTTGCAAAAGTAGCAAGCCTTGGTTTCCTTAGGACAACCAGCGAGGTAGAACTTATTAGATGTGGGTTCAAGTTTGTTTATTGACTACTGTCTTACACAAACCTTGCAATCCCAATTAATCAGAAAAACAAATTTGGAAATCACCCAGTCCACATCCAATGTGGTGTTTTTCATTGATTCTGATAGAAACTTATTTAGCGTAAACATAGACATTTTAGAATGTAATCTTAAAAGATTTATGGAAGATTCCTGTGACTCATCATTAATCGGAACATATCTAATAAGATCCGATTCATTCTGTCAGATGATCACCCAATTCTTGACTTAAGTATTTTCCTCCACAATTCAATCGAGGATCTCAATACTTCTGTCAAATTGGTTCTACACTTCATCTTGGAACTCCTCAAGGGATTCCTGCTCGTGTCTCATCAAATGAACACAGCCATACTTATTGATGCCATCAATAAGGTAATGAAGTACAGAAGATTTCCTTTGGCACTAGTGCTCATCGGGCCGCATACATCAGTATGTGTAAGGCCCAATAAGCCTCTGGCCGGTTTTCTTTAGCTCTGCTAAAAGGGCCTTAGTCATTTGGTCCAGTGAACAGAATTCATATCTCAAATGATTAATAATCAAATGAGTCCAAAACTATGGAACTTCTGAATCCGCTTCACTCTATATGGTTAAACGACTATGCAAAGGAAAAGTCGAGTTCGAGTCATCAGACTTAAACTTTAGTATTTGTGTTATATTCAAACTTTCGCTGGTTTAAGATATAAAACCCATTCCAAACAGGGTGTTACCATATGATATTTCATTAAGATCTAAAGAACAAAACTTGTCTTTTATCAAAATGAAAAACATCCAAATTCTTTACAAGAAGATGAAAGACATTTCTGCACAAGGCAGATACATAGTAGCAATTACTTAATTTCAAAAACCAAGTATGAAAGGCTCCTACAAGTGGAGAATCTCTACGGCTCATGCAGCAACCATTGCTTCATACCAGACACGCAGTTCCACTTGCCCTTTCTTCAACGTTCTACTGTCGCTTAGGTTCTGCATATTTCAAAAATATCAGTACCACAACTAGTATTCAATACTTACGTAGAACTTGAATTAATAACACAATACCTGAAGAAGAATTACCATACATCTCCTTCATCTCTTGTGAATCTTCCAAGAATTTAATGCAATCTCTCTTCCAATGCCCTGACTCATCGCAGTAGAAGCATTTTCTAACACCAGATGGGCCGGACTTGGGCTTATAAGATGACACAGGCCTATCCTGATTCCAAATCTGGACGGCCCTGCCTCTACCCTTGTCAATACAAAATTTCTCAAATCTTTTACCCTTTATGATGTTTTGCTCTGCTGTTTTGAGCATGCCATGCAGCTCAGTCAACGTCTTCGTCAAGCCTTTATTGATATAGTTCTTAATGAACTTGTCATAGCTTGACGGCAATGACTGCAGAATGATGTCAGTGGCCAACTCTAAGCTGACAGGACATTCCAGTTTCCCCAGGTTATCAATGTAACCCATCATTTTAATGACATGAGGATTTACTGGAGCATCCTCTGGTAGCTTGCACCCAGTGAGAGACTTCACCATCTGGAATCTCTCAACTCGTGCCAGATCCTGAAACTTCAGTTTCAGGCTGGTGATCATCTCTATTGGCGACTCCACGTTCTCGTATTGACTCTTCAAGTCCGAGTTCATGGTAGCCAACATCAGACCACGCACATCTACCACATCAATATAATGCTTATTCCAAGCATTATATACTGCACGCGAGCGATTGGTCCCAAGCCTTTCTGGAAGAGCTTTCTCAAGGACATAGTCCTTGCTCTCCTGCTTGAGGATTAATCTCAAATTCCGATACCAATCCAGGAGGTTGGATCCATTTAACTTGTCCTTCTCAAGGACGGATCGCAACGAGAAAGTAGTCATAGACATAAGCTGAAATCCAAGAATGACAAAGATTTAGTTATGTATATCATGAGAAATCTTATCTAATAAGAAAACTCGCATTATATTCAAACAATGTTCCCTCTATGAATATAATGATCCAAGATCCATACTTCACCAAATTTTGAGTGGACGACTCGTCATCACCCAAAACATAGTTATCTAGGTAAGAAAATCATTGCTAATTGTACCCAGTACAACTCTTGGTCGCAGATAGGACAATCCATGTCTCATCTACTCTGACGTCTCTGGGCCCAGAACTTCTGATAGCCCAGTCAAGTAAGCCAATCTCTTCTGTCTTGTGATCATTGACAGTCGCACTGCGAGTCTATCAATGATCATCTGCCTTGATCAGATCACTGTGGATACCAAGGACTCCAAGACTATCCAACAATGAACCGAGTCTTTACAGTAGACGAGATTGGGCAAGACATCAGGGTTACTTGATATTTAGTTGAGGAAACTAAACTCTAAAAGGTTAGCATATCAATCTCTTAGGTCATGTAATTGTTGATGTTTAGCACTGAAAATCCATCAACATAACTACCTGCCTTACTCACGAAATTGTGGACACCAAGCTCTTGGCTAGACCATCACACAATGAAATGAGTCTTGACAGTTGACCATATTGAAGCTAAGCTTTGATCAAGGTTTAGGTCAAGTTTGGTTTCTGCAAATTCAAGGTTCAATAACCAGAATTTCGAGCACTGTATCGATCGACGCAAACCATGTATGTCGATCGACACCACCAAACAAAACCGGACTTCAATAACCGGTTAATCCAATTAACCCGGTTCATCGAACCGGTCATGTCGATCGACACAACCCGTGTATGACGGTCGACATAGACCTTAACCGAGGACAGTTTTGATAACCGGTTCAATCCAATTGAACCGACTTATCAGATCAAACTGATCTTAACCATTCAAATCGGTTTATTCTAATTGTGATAATTGGTTCAATCCAACTGAATCAATTCATCCAATTTAAACCGTTTTAACCAGTTTCAACTAATTACGATAACCGGTCCAATTCCATTGAACCGTATTATCCAATCAAACTGATTCAAAACATCGGTTTATGCTAATTGAGATAATCAGTTCAATCCAATTGAACCAATTCATCCAATTTAAACTGATCTATTCGGACTTAACCAAGCATGATAACCGGTACAATCTAATTGAACCGATTAACCATTCACTAGGTCTGTGTCGACCGACACTAACCTGTGTCGATCGACACTCGACCGAATTTGCTCAGTGTCGACCGACACTCAACCTGTGTCGATCGACACAGAAGGCTTTCGGTTTTTCTCCGCGAAAAACCCTAGCCGCCGAATCTGTCGATTTCGCTGTTCTGTGTCGACCGACACACCTAGTGTGTCGATCGACACTGTGCGAAAACACAGACTCGATCTTGATCGAAATCGATCTGACCTGTTCTAACCAAACAACCTAGTTTGCAAATCTAAATCATCAAATTCAATAAACAGGTCTGATTCAATGATAAAACCCCAAGGCTCTGATACCACTGTTGGAACTTCGAGCCAATTCTACCGGATTCAGAATTGCTGTCAGGTTCCAGATAGCCTAGGATCTAGGGTCTAGTTAATTGAATCTGGATCTGATCTCGTGTTTACCTGGAGATTGGCAGCGGAATAGAGTCAGATAAAGAAGATCTCCAGCGCCTCAGATGCTGCGCCTCTACTGTAGTCCACACGCACACAAGCTGGAATCCGCCGGGATGCTAGTACCGGTGCTCGGATCTCCTGGGAACTAAGTTTCTAGAGGTTTCTGTGTTTTCTCTCTGAGAAAAACTCTCTGGGCGGCGCACGTCTATTTAGGTCGAATCTACAAATCCATTTATATATCGACCTCGACATAAACCGAAAAATCAGTTTCGGTTTCGGCCTTGTGTCGACCGACACACTTAGTGGTGTCGATCGACACACATCTTGTGTCGACCGACGCACCCAATGGTGTCGATCGACACACCTCATTAAAACTCATATTCGATGTGTATCCAATACACATCGACCAGACCATATGCCAATGATCAATCCCATACGAACTATGTCCAACTTGCTTAGGTGTGTGACCATGTAGGTTCACACGATACTGGAAATGAGTTACAACTCATTTGTCATAAGCGGTTTCTAGCAAAACATTATGACTACCCAGTATCATATGAATTGTCCGATCTCGACAATACAACTATCTCTAGAGTGAGTACAATGTGATTTCAGGACATAATCCCAACAAATTCAATACCCCACCATAAACTTAGCAACTCTGCTTCCTGTTGCGTTTGAATTCCTGCAAATGAACGTCTACCGTGGAACAAAACCCGACTAGAGAAATCTCTTGTTATCCATGAAACACCACAATTGTTATCTTCTCTAAACCATGATACTCCAATGTTGCATTTGATGGGATTGCTCGAGGGTTTTATCCATCTTGATGATTGCAGGTTTGGGTCTTGATGGGTATTGACGCTTGCAGGGAGGTGATTATTTATTGATAGCCATATTTGTGCATCCTCAAGAGCTTTACGAATAGTAGCCGATGTTTCATATCTAGTTCTCTCAAAGCACAAAACATTTCTAGCCTTCCATATCTGCCAAAGTATCCATGGAGAGGTTTTGTTTTCGCCGGAGTTGTATCCATTCCCCTGCATTCAATCAAGTAGTGCAGATTTAAGAAAATAGAGGTTTGAGAAACCATGCTGCGGTAGTGGTAATCCGGCTTGTTCCCATACTTCCTTTGCCCTAGAACATTGAAACAGTACGTGACAGATCGTCTCCGGAGCACTATTACATGCAGTACATGTTGGGTCAATGGGAATTCTTCGGGACGCTAATCTCTCCTTAACTGCTAATGCTCCTGCCAACACCTTCCATAGGAAGTGTTTGAGTTTTGGCGGAGTTTTAGTTTTCCAGAGCTTTTTCCATAAAGCTTTCTTGATTGGAGCAAGAGATTGAGCTTGCGGCTGACCTGCAGTTTTAATGTCATCAAGGATTTTATAACCACTTTGAGAGGTATATTCACCATGTTTTGTAAATCCCCACATCATGACATCTTGTTCGTTCATGTTGATTTTTGTTTCTAGCACCCGTGTAACCTCTTCCGCAGGGGACAATTGCTGTACTGCTGCAACATTCCATGTCCCTGTGTTGGCATCAATTAATTCGGATACCTTCAATGTGAGATCTACCATGATGTCCTGTTTGTAGAATGGAGCTCTTGATGTTGTGTCGATGATCCATATATCCAACCAAACCCTTGTGTCTTCACCAGTACCTATCCACTTGACGAGTCCCTGCGTCAACAAGTCTCGGCCATGGAGTATGCTTCGCCAGGCGTAAGATGGACGTGTTCCTACTGTGCTCTCTAGGAACGAGGAGCTTTTGAAGTATCTATGCTTGAGGACTTGAGCTAAGAGCGAGCCTGGTCTGCTCCAAATCCGCCAGGCCTGCTTTGCAAGAAGCGATTGGTTGAACCTTTCTATATCACGAAAATCCAATCCTCCATCTTCTTTTCTTTTACACAGCCTGCTCCATGTCATCCATGGGATCTTTTTCTGGTTTGATTTGCTGCTCCACCAGAATTGGGTAAGTACGCTCGTTATTTTCTCACAGAGATCTTTCGGTAGCTTGAAACATGACATTGCATATACCGGCATGGCTAGGCCAATAATTTTGATAAGTACTTCTTTACCTCCTTGAGACAATGCTTTAGCAAACCATCCATTGACTCTACCTTGTAAGCATTCTTGTACAAAATTCAACATTTTACGCTTTGAACCACTAAAGCATTCCGGCAATCCCAAGTAAGTTCCTTATCCTCCTTCCTTGTCAATGCCTAATACTTCTTTGATACGCATTCTGATGTCGTCCAGGACTTTTGTGCCGGAGATGATTGAGGAATTAGCTTTGTTTATTATCTGACCAGAAGCAGCTTCGTATAGTTTTAAGCAGTTCATGATTTCTGTAGCTTCCTCGACTGAAGCTTGGCATAAGAGAAGACTGTCGTCCGCGAAGAGCAGGTGGTGCACTGCCGGGCCAGAAGTACTCAGACGTAGTCCACTGATCTTTTTGTCGCTTTCGGCTTTGTTTAGACATCCAACTAATGCTTCAGCCACCAGGATAAACAAGAAGGGCGACAATGGGTCCCCTTGTCTAATCCCTTGTTCAGGTTTGATGAAACCATGAGTTTGACCATTCAATAGAACTGAGTATGAGACTGAATTCACGCAAGACATGATCCATGTAACCCATATTCTATCGAACCCCATCTTTTCCAAGAGAGTTTCCAGAAATGACCATTCCACACGATCGTAAGCTTTTGACATATCAGTTTTAATCGCCATAAAATTCTTTGATACCTTGTCATTGGTGCGTAAACTATGAACCATCTCGTGGGAAATTAAAACGTTGTCCGAGATTAATCTTCCAGAGACGAAGACTCCTTAGGTAGGTGATATAATCTCTGGTAAGTGCAGCTTTAATCGGTCACACAAGATTTTTGCCACTATCTTGTACTGAAGTGAGCATAGACTGATCGGGCGCATTTCTGTCATTCTCGTCGGGTTTGTAACCTTCGGGAGCAGGCAGATGTGAGTGTGATTCCAACCTGCAGGAAAGCAAGCTGTCGAGAAAAAGGTTTGTACCTCAGCGATTAAAGCTGGTCCAACGATGTGCTAGAACTTTTGATAGAAAACTCCTGTGAGTCCGTCTTCACCCAGAGCGCTACTGCCTTTAACAGAGAAAACAACGTTTTTTATTTCCTCGACCGTGACTGGAGCAGTGAGTAGGTTGTTCATGGCTGGAGTTACTCTTGGCTGGAAGCCATGAAAGAGATATTCAAGGTCATATGGGTTTGTGCTCATGAACATCTCCCTAAAGTACTCTACAGCAGTATGTCCTTTAGCTCCTTCAGAGAATTGTTCATGGCCAGCTTCATCCATGAGCATGATAATTTTGTTACAAATCCTCTTCCCCTTGACGCAATTATAGAAGTATGGTGTATTAAGATCCCCTTCTTTCAACCATTGTTCCTGTTGGATCCCGATGGATCTAGGGTTTGTTATATTGAAATTTAGAACCAACCTCGTTCTTACCTTTGGCAGCGGAAGAAGATGGTGAACGAGATCCGTGGAGCAACGCAACGCTTTGCCTCTACCAGATACACACGCACGCTCGCTGGAAACGGGATGCTAGTGCCGGATCAATGGGGATCGATGGTGTCTGGTGTGTCAAGTGTTTCTCTCAAGAAAACTGGACGGCTCTTTTGTTTAGGTCGAACTAAACACGTTTTTATTCGACCTAAACGTGCTTAACGGGCCAGACTCAATTAAGCCATAACCCGAAAAGCCTGTTCGGAAAATCCGAACTGTGTCGACCGACACACAAGCTGTGTCGATCGACACAACACCATTATATCGATTCTTATGTGTATTTCAATACACATAACATGATCATTGCCACAATGATCATTCCCATGTCGTAGCTTCCAGTTCGCTTAGGTGTGTGACCCTATAGGATCATATAATACTGGCAGTAAGTCCACGACCTACAGATTGCAAGAGGCTTCTAGCAAAGCATTGCAAACGCCCAGTATTATACGAATGTCAGATCTCGACACACAACTATCACAGGAGTGAGTACAGGTGTGATTTCAGGACACTATCCCAACAATCTCCCACTTGTACTGGAATCATCAATTCCTATAATCCTTTTGTCTCTATATCTCGATTTGGCATAAGGCAAGATTTGTGTCATCCTTATTAAGCCAATATCGTGTTTATCGAACTCCTGATCTCATACTGAACATTACAAACAACTGAACTACAGTTCGTTTGAGTGCGGCCACACATTTTCTCAGTATTCAATCTTCGATAGGCCCTGAGATATTTATCTCCCGTTATACAGGAGGGACAAATTCCATCTTGTTCCATCCCTGTTTCAACGCACACTTCATGATAAACTTGAACAGTGTCGTTATAGCCGCCAGTTACGGATCGACGTTTGACAAAGTCAAAATGTACCAATTCATATGCAAGAAAGCATGATGAACTCAGGTCTTAGGACTATACTCTATAGTCGTAATGAGAACCTCTTATGACACAGATATTACTATCTTGTAGACTTCTCATTAGCGGGTCATGTCCGATCATATGTCCACTGACATATATCTATGTGACTGACTGCGATAATCATATCATTGGCTCCATGAAACTTAGCCAACAGTCACCTCACAATCTAGTCTCTAACGGTTGTCAGTGTCCTGATTCTACAACCTTGACTAGGGACAAAATAATTTATTAACTTATAGGGTTTCATGATCAAGTTCTCAACTTGATGACCTATAATATGTCATAAACTTATTTTGGGACCATTATTTAGATCACAATAAATAATGCTGAAATCAAATTTCATTAAACACTTCTAAAAGAATGTTTACAATAGCGTCTTATTATAACTAAAACAAAAACCAAAACTCCCACTAGAATCAAGATTACATCTTAAGATCTCTAATGCCTACAGCAGTCGTATGACTCTCATGCTTAGGCCTTGGGAGTGACTTGGTTAGAGGATCAGCGACATTCTCGTTTGTCGGAACTCGGCTGATCTTCACATCACCTCTATTGACAATATCACGAATCAGATGATATTTCCTCTCAACGTGTTTGGACTTCTGGTGTGACCTGGGTTCTTTCGCCTGAGCAATGGCTCCATTGTTATCGCAGAACAAAGCCACTGGCTCCAAGATACTAGGAACCACACCAAGTTCAGTCATGAACTTCTTGATCCAAACAGCTTCCTTTGCCGCTTCTGAAGCAGCAACATATTCAGCTTCCGTTGTGGAGTCAGCTACGGTATTCTGCTTAGAGCTCTTCCAGCTCACCGCACCGCCATTTAGACAGAAGACATATCCAGACTGTGATCGGAAATCGTCTCTGTCTGTCTGAAAACTCGCATCGGTGAATCCATTCACCACAAGCTCATTACTTCCTCCATACACAAGGAATTTATCCTTAGTATGTCTCAAATACTTGAGAATATTCTTGACAGCTGTCCAGTGAACTTCACCTGGATCAGATTGGTATCTACTCGTCATGCTTAACGCGTAAGCTACATCTGGACGAGTGCAGAGCATGGCATACATAATAGATCCTATTGCAGAAGCATAAGGAATTCTATTCATGCGTTCTCGCTCAGCAGATGTCGCCGGACACTGCTTCTTGCTGAGACTCATGCCATGAGACATTGGTATGAAGCCCTTCTTGGAATCCTGCATCCTGAATCTGTGCAACACCTTATCAATATAAGTGTCCTGGCACAATCCAATCAGCTTGTTAGTTCTATCTCTGTAGATTCTGATTCCAAGAATGTACGCTGCTTCTCCCATGTCTTTCATGGAAAAACAACTTCCGAGCCAAGTCTTAACAGACTGAAGCAACGGAATGTCATTACCGAGGAGGAGTATGTCATCGACATACAGTACAAGAAATGCAATTTTGCTCCCACTTGTCTTCTTGTATACACATGATTCTTCTTCGTTCTTGATGAAACCGAATTGTTTTACTGCTTCATCAAAACGAAGATTCCAACTCCGTGATGCTTGCTTCAATCCATAAATGGATTTATGAAGCTTGCATACCTTCTTAGCGTTTTTAGGATCGACAAAACCTTCAGGTTGTGTCATGTACACATCCTCTTCCAGAATACCATTCAGGAATGCGGTTTTGACATCCATCTGCCAAATCTCATAATCATAATGAGCAGCAATCGCTAGAAGAATCCGAATAGATTTAAGCATAGCTACTGGGGAATAGGTTTCATCATAGTCAATACCATGAATTTGTTTGAAACCTTTAGCCACCAACCTTGCTTTGTAAATCTGTACATTGCCATCCACGTCAATCTTCTTCTTGAAGATCCATTTACACTCAATGGCTTTTACACCATTAGGTAAATCGACCAAGGACCATACTTGGTTTTCTGACATGGATGTCATTTCGGATTTAGAGGCTCCAAGCCACTTTTCGGAGTCTGGGCCCATCATTGCTTTCGCAAAGGTCGCTGGTTCGTCACCTTCAATGATCATCAGATCATTTGAATTGGTTACGAGAAATCCATAGTATCTCTCGGGTTCGTGACGGATCCTTCCGGATCTGCGAACTTCAGGCTCCACAGGCGCTGGTTCCACAGAACTTTGTGGATCCAACTGCTGCTCTTCCTCAGCAGGTTGAGCAGTATCCTGTGCATCTGGAATTTCTTCAAGATGTACTTTACTCCCACTGTTTTTCTTAGAGAGAAACTCCCTCTCAAGAAAAGAACAGTCCCGAGCAACAAATACTTTGTTCTCAGATTGGTTGTAAAAGTAGTATGCCTTGGTTTCCCTAGGATAACCAACGAAGTAGCATTTATCTGATTTGGGTGCAAGCTTGTCAGAGATTAAACGTTTGACATAAGCCTCACAACCCCAAATCCTCAGGAAAGACAGACTAGGAACATTCCCAGTCCACAGTTCATGTGGTGTCTTTTCCACTGATTTAGATGGCACCCTATTTAGTGTAAACGCAGACGTTTCTAGAGCGTATCCCCAAAAGGATAATGGAAGATTAGAATGACTCATCATAGACCGAACCATGTCCAACAAGGTTCGATTCCTCCTCTCTGACACTCCATTCCATTGGGGTGTTCCAGGAGGAGTGAGTTGTGAAACAATTCCACACTCGCTCAGATAGTCGCTGAATTCTTGGCTTAAGTATTCTCCTCCGCGATCCGATCGCAGAACTTTGATACTTTTGCCAAGTTGATTCTGTACTTCATTCTTGAATTCCTTGAATCTATCAAAGGATTCTGACTTGTGTCTCATCAAATAGACATAGCCATACCTACTGAAATCATCAGTAAAGGTAATGAAGTATTTGAAATTTCCTCTGGCAGCAGTACTCATTGGCCCACATACATCAGTATGAACAAGGCCCAATAAATCACTGGCCCTTTCATTTGGTTTGTTGAAAGGGGCTCTAGCCATTTTGCCCACCAAACAAGACTCGCATTTCTCACATGATTCAAAATCAAATGAGCCCAGAAGCCCATTTCGATGGAGCCTCTGGATGCGTTTCTCATTGATATGGCCCAAACGACAATGCCATAAGAAAGTCGGGTTTTCGTCATTGGACTTAAACCTCTTTGTATTTATGTTAAAGACAGGCATTTCTTGGTTTAATATATATAACCCATTATCTAATGGGGCGCTACCATAATAATTACCATCACGATTAAAAGAACAAACTTTATTCTTAACAGCAAAATCAAAACCTTCCAAATCCAAAACGGAAACTGAAATTATGTTTCTGCTAATCGCAGGTACATAGTAGCAATTATTCAAAATTAAAACCATGCCCGAAGGTAAAGACAACTCGTAGGTGCCTACGGCCAGTGCAGCAACCTTAGCTCCATTCCCGACTCGTAGCTCTACTTGTCCTTTCTTCAGCGTCCTACTGTTTCTTAGTGCCTGCACATCAGTACAAATATGAGCACCGCAGCCGGTATCCAATACCCACGAAGTAGGACTAGAAGACATAACATTAAGTTCGATAACATAAATACCTGAGTCAGACGCATCATACGTCTTCTTCAGCTTCTTGTAATCTTCCATGAACTTCTTGCAGTCTTTCTTCCAATGCCCCAACTGCTTGCAGTAGTTGCACTTATCCTCAGGAGAAGGCCCGGATTTGGGCTTCGGCTTGGGCTTGTCCTGACTTTCAGCCTGGACAACCTGGGCCTTACCCTTACCCTTCTTAGGTTTCTTAAACCTTTTACCCCCTTGTACCATCAGGACATTGGGAGTAGCCTTCTTGAGATTCGGTTCTGCTGTCTTCAGCATACCGTGCAACTCAGTCAATGTCTTAGTCATGTTTTGCATATTGTAGTTCATGATGAACTGATCAAAACATGACGGCAAAGACTGCAGAATCATGTCAGTGGCCAGCTCCTGGCTAATGGCACAGTCCAGTTTCCCCAGGTTATCAATGTAACCCATCATTTTAAGGACATGAGGACTTACTGGACTGTCCTTAGCCAGCTTGCAATCCATGAGAGATTTAACCGTCTGGTATCTCTCTGTGCGAGCTTGCTCCTGAAACAAAGCTTTCAGGCTGTTAATCATCTCAATGGGTGACAATACGTTCTCATATTGCTTCTGCAGCTCAGAGTTCATGGTCACCAGCATTAGACAAGTAACATCTTTGACATCCGCTGAATGCTTATCCCAAGCATTCTTTTCTGTCTGCGGAGCATTGGAACGTGGCCTCTCGGTGAGAACTCTTTCAAGGACATATTCCTTGTTCTCTTGCCTGAGAACTATTCTCAGGTTCCGATACCATTCCAAGAAATTAGATCCATTTAACTTGTCCTTCTCAAGGACGGATCTTAGTGAGAAAGTGTTGATGTGATTTGAGACAGACATAGCTGTAATTCAAAAAGAGGTAAATTTTAGTTATAAAGCACAAGAAATGAGAATTCTTATCTAATAAGAAAACTCCCATTGTATTCAAACTATGTTTCCTCATATGAATACAATGTGCCAAGATCCTCAGATTACTAAAATTCGAGTGGGCGACTCGCCGTTACTCAAGCTTTAGTTATCTAGGTAAGCAAATCATTGCTAATTGTACTCAGTACAACTCTTGGTCGTGAATGAGACAAACTATGTCCAATCCACTCTGATGTCTCTGGGCCCAGAACTTCTGACAGCCCAGTCAAGTATAACCAATCTTTTATCTGTCTTGTGATCACTGACAGTTGCACTGCAAGTCTGTCATTGACCACCTGCCTTACCCATGTTGCAGTGGATATCAAGGACTCCAAGATATCCAACAAACGACACGAGTCTTGACAGTAGACAAGATCGGGCAAGACATCAAGATCACTTGATATTTAGTTGAGGAAAAGAACTAATCTTATCTTGATTTATATTCACTATATATATCAAAAATAATAACTTTTAATTAAAACATTTAGTTTTATTAAGTTTAGATTCATCTAATACTTTTAGGATTAAATGATTCTGGTTCATGCAAATTTGTAGTCAAACCAATAAGTCTGCGGATGTTGTGTCGATCGACGCCAACCATTGGCATCGATCGATGCAACTCTATTTAAACCGTTCTTCGATAACCGGTCAAACCGGATCGAATTTACTTAACCGATTCAATCCAATTGAACCAGTTCGGTTTAATGGTCCATGTCGATCGTCACACACTGTGTGTCGATCGATATGACCAAACCAGAATCAATTTTGGTTAATAAAATTAACCGAGCTAGATAACCAGTTCAATCCAATTGAACCGATCTATCTAATTGTATTGCCTGTGTCGACCGACACACCCAGTGTATCGATCGACGCAGCACGATCACGGGTACTCGATCTTAGATCGAAACCCTAAAGATTATTTGTGGATTTTCGCTCTGTGTCGACCGACACACGCTTTGTGTCGATCGACACCCTGCGACAAACCCTAAAATTTTATATTTGCGCCGCGGCGTGTCGACCGACACACGCTTTGTGTCGATCGACACAGTGCGTTTTCATCAATTATTCGTCTTTTCAACAGGAACAAAACCGAGAATATAATATGAAAACACGATTTGAACATGCAAAAATCAATTCAACAACATCAGGATTCGAATTATTTTGCAACAAATTCAATAGCTAAACCCTAAGCATGCTCTGATACCACTTTGGATCCCGATGGATCTAGGGTTTGTTATATTGAAATTTAGAACCAACCTCGTTCTTACCTTTGGCAGCGGAAGAAGATGGTGAACGAGATCAGTGGAGCAACGCAACGCTTTGCCTCTACCAGATACACACGCACGCTCGCTGGAAACGGGATGCTAGTGCCGGATCAATGGGGATCGATGGTGTCTGGTGTGTCAAGTGTTTCTCTCAAGAAAACTGGACGGCTCTTTTGTTTAGGTCGAACTAAACACGTTTTTATTCGACCTAAACGTGCTTAACGGGCCAGACTCAATTAAGCCATAACCCGAAAAGCCTGTTCGGAAAATCCGAACTGTGTCGACCGACACACAAGCTGTGTCGATCGACACAACACCATTATATCGATTCTTATGTGTATTTCAATACACATAACATGATCATTGCCACAATGATCATTCCCATGTCGTAGCTTCCAGTTCGCTTAGGTGTGTGACCCTATAGGATCATATAATACTGGCAGTAAGTCCACGACCTACAGATTGCAAGAGGCTTCTAGCAAAGCATTGCAAACGCCCAGTATTATACGAATGTCAGATCTCGACACACAACTATCACAGGAGTGAGTACAGGTGTGATTTCAGAACACTATCCCAACAGTTCCCTGCTTCTTTCTCGCCATAATGTTTCCTCTTCTTTGTAAGCCAAGGCCAATTCATGTTTGAGAATTCAAACCAATGCTCTGTTTGGGAGTCTCCTGGATATCTCAGCTTCTAACTCAAGATGCAACTTGTTTATCTTGGTTGTAGAGTTAAGATCTGAGCTTCTTTTCCATTTAGAAATTTCTCTTCTACACCTTTCTATTCGTTCCATGACTGAAACATCGGTAGCGTTGGTTCCTTCCCAGCCGTTTCTTATTACTTCTTCAAATCCTGGTTTGTTCAACATTCTTTTGTCGAAGAAAAATCTTTCTCTTGTCTGCTCTTCGTTTTCCCGTGAAAAGGACAGTCTTATGGGGCGATGGTCTGAAGACCATAGTGCAAGATAATCCAACTGAGCTCTAGGAAATAAACGAAATCATTCATCGTTACCGAAGCTTCGATCTAATCTGCATTGAATCCATATTTGATCTCTCATTCCAGCCCAAGAGAATTTGTTCCTAGTGTACCTAACTTCTCTTATTTTGCAATTTTCTGCCATGTTCTTAAATCCCCAAAATGTTGATTCACGACGGATTGGAACTCCAAGCTTTTCATCATTATTCATAAGCTCATTAAAGTCACCCAACATACACCAAACTTCATCTCTGTGTAAACCAATCTGAGATAATTGGTCCCAAACGTGTTGTCTTCGTTCTCTTACATGATCACCATAAACACAAGTAATGTAAAACTGAAGAGAACCCAAATAAAATTTCAAATCTATTATTCTTGAATTCTTTGAAATAACATCAACATTGTAACAATGTTTCCACATTACCGCTAACCCCCACTTAAACCTCTGGGTTCAACAGTAACTAACTCATCGTAACCTAAACTCAACTTCAAATCGTTCATGTAATCGAACGGTTGTTTTGTCTCCATAAGAAATACAAAATCCGGAAAATACGTACGCCGCATCTCCCGAATACAACAAACTGTCTCGGTGCTTCCAGCTCCTTGACAGTTCCAGCTGAATATGCTCATTGGTCCGGCAGCGGCTTCAAATTGGAAGCCACCGTATTTGGTTGAGTTTTGTGGGATTTGTTGTTGGCGAGTGAGAGAGGAGTATCTGATTTCCTTTTGGTTGGTACTTCTGTTTTCTTGGTTGCAGTAATCGGTGCACCAGAACCTTGCTTGCTGCTGCTTCTTATAGAGTCCACGAACCCTGGAGCAGATTCATCAGAACCAGTTTGCTGGAGCATAGCCTTGTCAGATGCATTACCAGGAGCTGCACGAAGTTTTCTTTTCCAAGATGGCGGGCGTCCTCTTGGTTTGCCTGTGTTTTTCTTAGCTCCGGAGGATGGGGATTTTGGTCCCATCTTAAAACCCGCCGAGCTTGAAAAAACAGGAGCAGAAGTGACGCTTGCAGTCTGAGAACTCTCGCCTTCTTGTTCTCTATCGAGGCTACGAACAGTAGTGGGCACAAGAGATTTACTTCCTTGAGGACCAAGCCTTTCGAAAACAGATGATTGGAACCGATAATCAAGTACATGCCCCTTATCTTTGTTCAGATCATGAGTGATTTTTGTCAAGCTTGCTGAGAGCCCAGTTTTAGCTTCTTCGATCTCTAGCTGAACTCTGCACATTCTTGCATTACGTTCTTTTGGATCAGCATGTGAAATATATTGCAGGGCCATCTGTTGATCGAGTTTAGATAACTCCGGGAAGAGAGGCGGGAAGCCAGGAGGGCCATCTAAGAATTTTGGTGATTTTCCATTGGAGACATGAGGTGCCTTGGTGGTTGTATCCTCATGAACAGGGTTCCCTGCCTCCTTGTTTGTGGTAGCTTTTCGCTTGAGCAGAGGACAATTCACCTTATCATGGGAAAAATGATAGCAGTTAAAACACCTCTTGTGAAGCTTTTCATAGTCAAACTCAATGACGACTGTTTCACCAGTGGGAAGATTGAGATTCTTGGCTGGCAGAATTGGCTTCTCAACATCAAGAATGACCCGAGCTCGAACATAATCCATTTTCTAAGATTGCTTAGGGTCATATGATATTTCCTCAACTCTATCGATTTTAGAGGCTAAGGTGTACATGGTCTTAGCCGTGTAGAAGTTAACCGGTATGTGTTTGATCCGAATCCATACCTCCATAGAGGAAAGGTAGCCTGGTGGCGGAGCCGGTGTCCATCTCTCAAGGACCATTGCCCATCTGTTGTAAGACCATGGACGGTCCTTCAACACAGTGAGTAGATCTTCTTCGCGTTGGAATTTAAATTGAAACATGTCTCTTGATAGCGCGATTCCTCGGACCCGGTCATAGACCCTCCATGCTGTTGGCATATACTCTATCATACGTGCCATGGATTGTCCTTCTGGGTTCATTAAACGTCCCAAAATGCTATTAGCATTTTCGTCAAAGACTTGGAACTCCGGGTCATCTGAGAGCGTGATGGGATTGTCATCCTCAACCGTCATCGTTCGCAAGGCGTTATGTAGATTCTCAGCCATTGTCGGAATCACCGAAGAAGGAGTAAACCGCAGCTGATCAGTTCGCAGGATTGAGCTCTTCGCCGTCGCCGAAGGGATGAAGTTGATGTTAGGGAACTTTGAGGTTTGCGATGATTGAGGCGCAAACATGATACCAAATTAATTTGGGGGTGTGTTTAGGAAAGAGGAATATTTTTGGACAGAGAATGAAAAGTTTCCAAAGGGAAATAGGAAGGTGAGTATCAATCAAAGAGGGAGATTTCTGTTTTTGATACCGTTGCACAATTGTGCCGGCAATTTTGTGTTTCCTAAAAAGAAAAACAGAGATTTGAAAAGATGATTGAAACCCTATGTCATAACAAGAGAGGCCTAAGCAAAAAGAGATGTGAGGTGGATTAATATAAAGGTTTTCTGCAATCTAACCCTTCAAGTGGACTAATATTTCGAATTACGTTTCCATACTAATTAAATGCAGGTCCACCTCTAATGTTATGTTCAACTCGCAATATAACTCTTCCGTGTGTCGATGACGTGGCAATGTTAAATAATGGACGGTGACTGAAACATCGGTCGCCAAACAACACATATTTTATATAGAATGTCAAAAGGGCAAGCAATTTGTTCCATGGTTTACAGAAACAAAAATCGATTTGGGGGAAAATCAAAAATTATAATCAAATAATAAGATTAAACCATAAAATCGAAATCGATATCAAAATCCTGTTGTTTCACACCAGTCAAACTCTCAATTTATAACTAGAACCAGAAGATTAAAACACACACAAACGTCGCCTCCTCATGAGTCAAAAATATCCTCTAACTATAGTTCGTTGATGAGAAGCAGATGACGAAGAACCCTAACTTTTTGTTTCTTCTTTAAAGTGAAAATTAGATGCATTCCCCCTTTCTTCTCAGGTCCCTAACTTTTTTTTATTTTCGTTTTCTGATATGGAACAAACTGCTTGCTGTTTTTAGGATGGAGGGTTGATCCGAAATATGAGCCCACGTGGAGAGTTAAATTGCAGAAAACCCTTAGTATAATATATTGACCATAAACCAAGGAATACACATGAAACTAAGTCTAAGAAAGATACAGGAAGCAGAGGCAGCAAGGCACACACTCTTCCACATACATAAACCTGTGAACGGACAGCCAAAAGGACATTAAAACGACAAAACTAGGCAGAAAATGAAAATGCTATCGATCTAAACAATCAAACTGAACCACTGACTGAAACAGAGGTTAAAATGCTCCTATAATAACCGGTTGATGATGAAAAGGTACGAGGAGCATGAAACTGAAGGAAGAGTGACAATGAATCCGACCAGACCACAACCGTACAAATACTCTTCCATTTTTTTTTTCTAAATAACTTGAGAGACAAACTTGGTGCTTAAAGTTACTTGAGGTGGTTAGACCTCTGTTATTAGGCACATAGCCTTTTCCTTAAATGAAAGCAGTCTTGTAAACTATTATAGCTGAGCAAGTAGCTTTAGAAACACATCTATCTTTATTCATTGTAGATGATTAATCTTTTATGGTCTTAAAAAAAAAAAAAAATTAAAGGCTCATATATAGGTTGACATTGCGACGTGGCCTAAAAAGTGCAAGCTTTATAAGAAACTACGGGATTCCCGCGCTTCGCGCGGATTGTTGTTGCATGTTTTTACTCTCAAATTTTCCTTTGTCCTTCGATTTTTATCATGGTTTCTTTCTAATATTTTCGATCCCGTTCGTTATCTTATTTTCAATTCGTGTTCAACCATTGTTGTTGCAGATTTTGTTTTCTTTCCTTTTTTTTAAAAAAAAAATCTTCTTAGTTCTTACATTTATCTTTACTTATATCGAATCAACCTTTATGTAACATAATTATAAAGAATTAATAATGTTAACTTTAAACAATTAACAAAAATATTGTAGTACCCTCTATAATTATCTCTTTCATTTTTGTTTCTAAATTAGTTATTCTCTAGTTTATAGTGTGTTATCGTTTTCTTCCTATTAAATCTAATTTTAAAAGCTCAACAAGTTTATGTATTCTATTTTTTCTTTTTTCATATTCCTTAACGGGAGGATTCCCCTCCACCCTATTTTTTGTTGTGTGTAGTTTGTTTGTGTTTTTGATATTCTTTTATTGTCGGTAAATTTTTATTTTGTCGGTAATTTAACTGCTTAATTTCCACAAAAGTGTAGTAACCGTGAAACCTAATTTAGTTTCTATCGCGTTCTGTAAATCCATATTTTTATGGTTAATTCATTGTTGGTTTAACCCATTAAATTTGTGTTTTAGTTTATTATGTATCATATTTTGGTAGAGCTGTCATTTGCATATTTAAAACAATTAACTTTAGTTTTGGAGGGGTCTAGTTTGTATATGTACTTAGTCTATATGAGTTTCTTATTATACTCATATATATTTTCTAACATAGTTCTCAGTTCTAGTTTTCGAACAGCATATACCCATAATTGTCACATGCTCAATCTTCTGCACTCCATGGTATTTAGTAGCAGCATCGCTCTCTTGGATTTCCTTGTATTTCAAGTTGTGGTGTATTATAATACATCAAGTATGTGAAGCAAATTTTTTATATTTGGTAGGAAGAATGTCCAATGATACTATTGGAAAAGAGAGTTGGTAGCTTGCACGCTGTCGTCAAAGTAAACTTTGTCCTAGAAGTTGCGTTGAAGTACATATCACCTTAGAAAGAATGGATATGATTTGAGTTTTGACAACGTTGATTGTATATGATAGACCTCCAAAAAACTTGGGATTGATATTTGTAGCCAACATCACACATGTCTCGGTTTTTTTGTGGCAAATGATCTGATTGAGTGTGTTTGCATGAGCATCAATAGCACTGACGCGGATTTTCTCGCTGCTGGGGGAAGTCAATAACGGAGGTTATCAAATTTTCCGTGAAGCATACATTTAAACATTGTAAACAGTGATTGAGATTATTTAGTACCTTTCAAAGCGGAGATTAAACAAAATTCTTTCCAAAGCCGAAGTTGTTTCGTTGAAATATGCTTTAGTGGACCATACTTCCCCAATGATGTATGTGATGGTAAAGATGCGAGTTAGATGTAGATGGTAAAATCGTTAGTAGCAAATAGTGTGATAAGTGTGAGGGACACACCAGAAAGCTCATTGTTGGTGTTGCCTAGGGCCAGTAGTTGGTTGTATGTGCGGAACCTAAATAGCTCTTTTGGGATTTGGCAGAACGTATTTTCAAGTGGATCCAGGGAAGTGGTTTGACTGAAGCGGACGGAGAGGTGGAAATCGGTCATCTTGAATCGGTGGTTACTCCTTGTCACATCAAAACCAGTGATATCATAGATTAATCCCTTTCGCAAATTTGGCTGGAAGATTGGAAGGTGGTGGACATGAATGGAGCCTTGCATCATCGTACAGTAAGAAATAATAATTGTTTTAGCGTGGATATTCGGTAGATAAGAGTTAAGAGAATCAGAAAGAAGTTTATCTTTTCGTCGAAAAGCAGCATGTCGACATCCATGAGCTCAACGCCTTTTTGACGCGGCTTCCAAAATCAGAGCAACCTACTGACAACATATTGGACACCGCGGCCAGATTTGAGGTGAGAGGAATCAATATTAGAGTTATTCATTTCTTGAAAGAGAGACTGTTGTAAAGAGAGCAAAAGATGAATGTGTAAACCTTACCTTCGGAGAGCTATATATATAGTTGAGTGGATGGAGGTAAATAAATGAGTTAGAGGTGGACGGGTGGTCCTTAGTTAAACCGTGCGAAGACGTAACGACAGAGATATTAATGGAGGATGAGGAGGGGCATTTAATGGTTTGATGGTTGGGAATTGTTACAGTAATAGGGTGTGGAAGTAAGGATACAAAAAATGAGTAAGAGAGATCTGTGAATGTGTGTATTGTTGCAAAATTTAGGGAGTATAGGTGATGCAAGACTATGAGATAGTGGAAGGGTAGAAATTGTTGGTTTGAAGTAAAGTTAAAACAATAAACATGCCTTAAATAATTTTTTATAGTGTGGTTTTTAAGGCCTATAATAAATTGTCCCTTTGCACATGTTAAAATATATATTTTTAGGACATGGTGATGAATTAGAAATTAACATGACTGACGGCTGAACGGATAAACAAAAATAAAATATATTTCTTAACCCGAAAGTACATCGTAAATTCTAATATACATTTAAAATGTTTAATTGGTTTTTTTTAAGTTGAAAATACTCTTTTAAATTTTTGGACTATTTTTATAAGAGTTTATATACTTATCTCAATATGAATATAAGATTCTCAAAATAATAATTAATTATATTTATTTTCATTATGTGTTCTACATTGATTTCAACAACAAACCTAATAAATGTCTTTTAAAAAGTGGTAGTTCGTTATTCAAATATTATTTCTATCTTATATGTTTGCTTCTAATCAATTTGTATAATCATTTTTTCTTATTCATTTTCTCTTAAAATCGATGATTTAGACAAACAAAAAAAACAAATCTAATAAGTATCTTTAGAAATGTGGATTGGTATTCAAATATTAATTTTTTTATCTTAAATGTTTGTTTTTAATCAATTTGTATAATCATTTTCTCTTAATTTTTTTGTCTTAAACCGATAATTTAGACCAACTAAAAAATCATTTCTATATAATTTTTCAGATATTTAGTTTCTTGGATTTAACATTGTTTTAATGGTTAAAAATGATTATTTGAAAGAGATTAATTTCATGAGAAATATTTTTAAATGTCTTGACATGTATTTTTGTTTTAAATAAACTATAATGTATTTATACTATTTGAAATTTTAATTTAGGCTATATTATTTACTGGCTGTGTAATTTTTTATTAATTTATTATATTAAGATGTTTATATTTTTATATATATTTTAAGTGAATTTTCATATTTCCTTTGTAAAAGTTAAGTATATATAAAACTATTCAAATAAAAACTTAAAATGATATAAATGCTTAAAGAATGATGAGGTGGCACAAGGAGAAGAGAGAAAAGCCTTCTTTATATATACTAGAAGAGAACCCGCGCAAATCCGCGGATTTTGTTTTTATTATAAATATTTAATATATTTTTAATGTGGTCAATACTAATATGTTTTATAAGTTTTTATTATCAATTTTCATGATTTTTTCTTCTATTTTTATTTTCATCAACCTTTTATCATTTTTTATGCATTATTTAAAATATATGTATTTGTTGTTTATTTTCCGTTATCCCAGTCTTAGTATTACAATAATATTTTAAATTTTTATTTATTATATTGAATTTCGTTAAATTTTTTATTTATATATTTTTGTCAACTTATTTGTATATTTAAAATATTTCTTTGTTTCTATTATCATCTTATCTCCTTTTATCACATTTTCATTACATTCCTAATAATTACTAGTTCTATTATTTATTAAATATTTTTGTTATAATTTATTTAAAACTTTTTATTATTTTATATTTATTTTTAGTTTTATAATTTTTATTTTCACTTATATTAAGGTTTAATTAATTTTGTTCATTCATTGCATAAAATATAAAAGATGTATTTAAATCTTATAATATATAATATTTATTTATTTATCAAACTTTACATAGAATTTCATTTTCAAATTAATTTATATTTATGTTTTAATGGTTTTAACTAACTATATTCAAATTAAATGATTTTAATTAGTTGATTTTAGATTTATTTGAGTAATGATGATTTGAAAAATTAATTAATGTGTTGGACCAATGAAGAGGGGGCTGATGTGGCAGCTGGAGAGAGCCCCCTCTTCATCTATTATATATAGGATAGATATGCTCAAACAAGTGAATGTATGAATAAACCCAGAGTTCATTTAGTTCGGACGTAGAAATAACAAGAATACAAGAAGCTACTGAACCCGAATGTTATAGATGGATTTTTGGTCACCTCGGTCGTCTCGGACGAGCACACTACTGACTGCCGAGGTCGATACAGAGATGTATAAGTACAGCGTCTCTCCCTCCTCGGGTTTGGCCAGAATCGGTGGGGTGGAGAGGTAGGTTTTTAGCTGTTGAAACGCGTCCTCGCACTTAGCGTCCCATTCGAATTTCTTATTTCCTGGGAGGAGATTGTAGAATGGGATACATTTGTCAGTTGATCGTGAGATGAATCTGTTCAAAGCCGCGACGCGCCCGGTTAAACGTTGGATTTCTCGGGTGTTTTTTGGGGAAGGGAGCTCGGTGATCGCCGTTATCTTCTTTGGATTTGCTTCGATTCTTCTTCGTTTGACAATGTAGCCAAGGAACTCTCCCGATGTGACCGCGAATGTGCACTTCGCCGGATTCAGCTTCATCCCATATTTGTTCAAACTCGCGAAAAATGTTGCCAAATGATCAATATGATCGTCTGCCGAGGTGGACTTGACGAGCATATCGTCGATGTAGACTTCCATTGTTTTGCCGAGTTGGTCAGCAAACATGCGATCGACGAGGCGTTGATATGTTGCTCCTGCGTTTTTGAGCCCGAATGGCATGACCTTGTAACAATACGTGCCTCGATCGGTGATGAAGGAGGTTTTTTCTCGATCGTCGGGGTGCATCATTATTTGATTGTACCCTGCGAAGGCGTCCATAAATGATAATAGCTCGTGACCGGTGGTTGCTTCAACGAGCCGGTCAATATGTGGCAGTGGGAAACTATCTTTGTGACACGCTTTATTCAGCTCGGTGAAGTCTACACACACTCGCCACTTGCCGTTCTTCCTTTTAACAACGACGGGATTTGCCAGCCAGTCTGGATATTTTACTTCGGTGATCGAGCCCGCCTTTGAAAGTCGTTCTACTTCATCGTTGACAGCCTTGGCGCGCTCGAGACCGAGCTTCCTCCTTTTTTGTTTGACCGGTTTGAAGATCGGATCGACGTGTAGCTCATGGCACGCGATGGTCGGGTCAACTCCGGTCATATCGCTCGTGGTCCAGGCGAAAGTTGTGGCATTTTTCTTGAGAAATTCCACGAGTTTATCCCGCAGTTCTTCGCGAAGGCCGGCTCCTATTCCAACACAACGCTCGTGATCTTTTATGTCGATGTTGAATTGTATTACTGCATCTTTCTGCGGCCGATCGGGCGGCGGCAGCTCGATTCGAGGCTCCGTGACTAGATACGCCTGCGACTTGCGACACATTTTGTGCTAGATACGGAAGCATGTTCGGGATATCCTCTGGTCTCCTCGTAGCGTAAATACGCCGAATGGGGTGGGAAACTTGACGCACTGATGATAGGTAGACGGGACTGCTCTCATCTCGTGGATCCAAGGCGTGCCGAGGATGACATTGTAGATAGCTGGTCGGTCGACGACCACGAATTTGATCAGCTTGGTGATTCGGCCGACGTAAATAGGAAGTTTGATTGTTCCGATCGTGTTGATTGAGTCGCCCGAGAAGCCGGTTAATGGTTTTGTCGATGGCTTGATACGATAGTCGCTGAGTTCCATTTATTGTAATGTTTCCCTGAAGATTAGATCTACCGAGCTTCCGGTGTCGATCAGGATCTTCTCGACTTCGCAATCGCCTATTCGCATTGCAACGACGAGTTGGTCGTTATGTGGTCGGTCTACGCCTTCGGCATCTTGTTCAACGAAGCTGATTTCACTACCGATCCTGAGCTCATCGCTGGCGTTTCGTCGGTAATGCTGGGCAGCCATGGCTCGTCGTTCATACTCCTTGATCGAACGAACTGAATCGTTTACCATTGGTAGTCCTACCATTATCATGTTTATACGTCTTCTCGGCAGAGGTGTTCCTTCTTCATCCTCTTCGTCGCGAACCCATTTGTTCGTAGCCGCCGTATTTGCGTCGATCTGCTCAATTTACTCGGCGAAAGCCACTTGCTTCTTTCGTTCCTCTTGGACGAGCCTGAAGCGCTCGGCTTCGTTTTTTTGGCTGTGTTACCTGGTTAATTCGCTTCGGGGGAGGTTTGTTGCGATCTAGTACTAGCTTCTTCCCGTCTTTTTGATAGTCAGCATAGAGTAGGGCCTGAAGGTTTCCGCACTCCTCGGTGTTGTGGCCTCCTCGTTGATGATATTCGCAGAATGATTTTCTTTTACCGCCTCCACGGGTTGATCTGTTCCATGGCTTATTCGAGTTTTGTCCTTGCTGACCCTGCGATGACCGCTCATGCTGGTGATTCTACGAACAATCGGGGTGATCTTGCCGACGGTCTTGATAGGGGAAATCCGTATCCTGTTGTCGGTCCAGTGGCTGATCACTGACGTAGTAAGACTTTCCTTTCCTTGCGATCTCTTCCTCTTTGGTTTTCTTGTAATCTTGGTTGTAATGTTGCCGTGGTTCGTATTGATCGGTGATGTTCTCGGTTCTTTCTTTCGATGTCGAACTCTTCGGGCCATACTTCTTTGCCAAGGTTTCCTTTTCTTCTTCGAGGTCGTTGAAGATTGACGCTCGGTGGAGAGCGTCCTCGAGCGAACTTGGTTTATTTTTTTTAACTCTTTTCAAAAACTTGATTCGTACCACAGACCGTTTCGGAGGGCGGGTAAGCCTTCACTGTCGGTGATCGTGAGTTTGGCGAGTACGCTCTTGAAACGGGTTATGTAAGATTGGAGGCTCTCCTTCTGTCCCTGAGTAACGGCCCATAAGTCGGCGTTGGACACTTCCTCTTGTATGTACATTGAGTAATGCTTTACGAAGGCATGCGTTAGGTCGTCGTATCCGTCTATGGAGTTTGGTTCCAGACGAGAAAACCAATCCAATGCCGACCCAGTCAGATGCTCCACGAACAATTGGCAGTAACCCGCGTCTCGTTGCCCGAGGCTGAAGTGAGTTTGGCTCATCGCTATTCGGAAGGCCGTTAGGAATTGTCTCGGGTCGGTCTTCCCATCGTACGTCATCATTTTGATCTTGACTTTGGATGCGGGATGCTCAGTTTAAGTATTCATGAGCCGTTGATTGAAGGGAGTGTTTTGAGTTTCCTCTATCATATGGTCGATTTCTGGTGCCGAGCTAATTGCTTGGTGGACCTTTGACGTCATGTTCTTCAGCATTAGCTTCAGTTCCTCGGTTTCGTTATCCCTGAGGGTGTCCTGTGTTGAGTTGTTTAAGGTTCTGTCGTCGTTGGGCTCTTCGACATCCTCGGTCAGCTGTGTGACCGTGCGGCTTCTAGGATTTGGAGGGGTTATGTTTCCGAATAATGCTCGGTTAAGGCGAGTCCTGGGAGCGGACTCATGCTGGCTTGCCAATCGTAAATCGTTGATTTGGCCTTGACATATCGCGTGCGCTGTTGCAAGCTGATCGAAACGGGCGTTACTTCCTTGAGATAGTTCGGAGATTTGCGTCATGAGAGCCTTGAGCAAAACATAAGTGTTCTGCTCGGTTTGTTGGTCACTTTTTTCAGTCCGAGTCTGCTCGATGTTTAGAGATTGCTGTTCGATGTTTTGAGATTGCCGCTCAGCGCCCGCCGGCTGGATGATCGGGTTCGTGACCTGAGAGACATGCTGAGGCTGAGGTTGGCCTCTTGCTTGAGAAGTGTTCGTTCCCGAGGTTGATTTCTCGGTCACGAGAATGAAATCTTTGATCGGTTGTGGTCCTGTCATCGTTGATCCTGTCGGTTAGTGAAAAAAAACTTTAGCTCCCCACAGACGGCGCCAATTGTGATAACCGAGCTTGTCACAAAGGTTTAAGAATGCGTCTTGCTCGGGAGAGTTGACGTGCTCGGGTCCGAAGGTCAAAGTTTCCCTAAGAGAGAACCGACTAGGCTCGATGATGAGTCAAGAGAGAAACGTTTGGTGCGCAAGTAATGAAGAGAGAGAGAGAGAGATGCTCGGTAACGAGTGTGTTGTATTTAAATGAAAGCCCGAGCTTGTCGAAAGACGAGCTCGGTTTTTACAATTCGGGAATGTTTTTCTCTAGAGAGTTAATGTAGTCAGAAGTGCGCAAATCCCAAAAATTTACATTAATGTACAGTGACGACTCCTATTTATAGTAAAATACGGTCGTACTTTTTACAGGCCGTTGACCGCTTATCGAGCTCGTGCGGATGGGCCGTACTTGGTTACGAGATGGGCTGAGCCGTACATTCCTTTGGCTGCTAGCGTAGCCAAGCTGACTTGCTGTCGTTCGGCTGGGCCGAGCCGAGCCGATGGTAGTGGGTTCGGTTCGAGCGTGTGTGTTTGGGCCTCTATTGCTTGTTGGGCCGTTTTGCTTCTTTTAGGCCGACCTTTGTATAGAGAATAAATACTGGGCCTTCTAAGTGGATGGGGTGCTAAACCCATCTATAAAATGTTTAATTGGGTTTTTTTAAGTTGAAAATACTCTTTTAAAAAATTTGGACTATTTTTATAAGAGTTTATATACTTATCTCAATATGAATATAAGATTCTCAAAATAATAATTGATTATATTTGTTTTCATTATGTGTTCTACATTGATTTCAACAACAAACCTAATAAATGTCTTTTAAAAAGTGGTAGTTTGTTATTCAAATATTATTTCTATCTTATATGTTTGCTTCTAATCAATTTGTATAATCATTTTTTCTTATTCATTTTCTCTTAAAATCGATGATTTAGACAAAAAAAAAATCTAGTAAGTATCTTTAGAAATGTAGATTGGTATTCAAATATTAATTTTTTATCTTAAATGTGTGTTTTTAATCAATTTGTATAATCATTTTCTCTTATTCCTTTTGTCTTAAACCGATAATTTAGACCAATTAAAAAATCATTTCTATATAATTTTGCTGATATTTAGTTTCTTGGATTTAACATTGTTTTAATGGTTAAAAATGATTATTTGAAAGAGATTAATTTCATGAGAAATATTTTTAAATGCCTTGACATGTATTTTTGTTTTAAATAAACTATAATGTATTTATAGTATTTGAAATTTTAATTTAGGTTATATTATTTACTGGCTGTATAATTTTTATTAATTTATGATATTAAGATGTTTATATTTTTTATATATATTTTAAAGTGACTTTTCATATTTCTTTTGTAAAAGTTAAGTATATATAAAACTATTCAAATAAAAACTTAAAATGATATAAATGCTTAGAGAATGATGAGGTGGCAGAAGGAAAAGAAAGAAAAACCTTCTTTATATATATATATATATATATATAGATATGCTCAAACAAGTGAATGTATGAATAAACCCAGAGTTCATTTAGTTCGGAAGTAGAAATAACAAGAATACAAGAAGCTACTGAACCCGGAGGGAAGTAAGAACTAGAGATAGCTAGTATTTAGTCTGTTGATCCCTTTTTCCTTTGTCTCTCTTCTTTTAATTTATAAGCACTAGTGACTGTCAAACCCCGTGCGCGGGGTTCGTGTGTGGTAAACGTTTTTTTAATTTAGTTTGTCTTGGGTCCATCGTGGATTTAGTATTGTTTCAAATCTTATTTCAATGTCCGTTTAAGCCTTTTTAAAATGATCTAATCCAACGACTGTCTCCAACTTGTTTGTGTACGGCTCTGGCTTTCAGTCTTCGGTGGCGTGTGAGCTTCGTATTTCTCTTCGGCTTATGCTGTGGGCTGGTTGGCGGTGGCGCTTCTTTGAGGTAATGGATATGGTTGGATTCGTTTGAATTGAGACATGATAGAAATCAAAAAAATGAAGGGGGTAAGAAGCTGGTGGAGAATGAATCTCTGTGCAGGTGGCGTAGAGGTTTATAGAAATATTTATATGAGCAGAGAGAGCGTGAGATGAAACGGCTGGACATGGAAGAATTTGGTAAATTGAATGAGATTTATGCCGATTCGTATCACAATAGGTACAATTGAAGGGAGTTTAAAGACATTAGTGAATTGATTGATTGCGGTTATGATGTTTAGAGGTGGCTGTAGATACGTTTGAGGAAGAGAGAAGAAGAAGGATTTATGTTGAGATTAAGATTTTGGGCTTTTGTATTGTATTAACTGTAATGAATTTTTTTTAAAGCCCACATACATAAAGAACACCTGGACACTCTTGTTGGAGAAATCACTCTCTCATTATTATAAATATTTAATTTATTTTTGATATTTATTGTGAATACTAATATGTTTTATAAGTTTTTATTATCGATTTTTCATGATTTTTTTAATTTTTATTTTCTTCAACTTTTTATCATGCTTTCATTTTTTATGCGTTATTTAAAATATATGTGTTTGTTATTTATACATTTTCCGTTATCTCAGTTTTAATATTATAATAATTTTTTAAATTTTTTATTTATTATATTGAATTTCATTAAATTTCTTATTTGTATATTTAAATTATTTCCTTGTTTCTATTATCATCTTATCTCCTTTATCACATCTTTCATTATATTCCTAACAATTACTAATTCTATTATTTATTAAATATTCTTGTTATAATTTTATTTAAAACTTTTTTTATTAGTTTTTATAATTTTGTATTTCCACTTATATTAAGATTTAATATATTTGTTCATTCATTGCATAAAATATAAAGGATGTATTTAAATTTTATAATATATAATATTTATTTATGAAACTTTATATTAAATTTCATTTTCAAATTAATTTATATTTATGTTTTAGTGATTTAACTAATTATATTTAAATTAAATAATTTAAATTACTTGATTTTAGATTTATTTGAATAATGATGATTTGGAAAATTAATTAATGAATTGGACCAATGAAAAGGGGACTGATGTAGCACCTTAAGAGAGCCCCCTCTTCATCTTTTATATATAGGATTACCCCTCCTCCCGATCAGCATATAAAAAGGCTAAAACTTAAGCTTAAAACAACCACATGGCTCACCAGTGCATGAACCATTAAGAAATGTAAAACCAAAGGAAAAAAAATAGTAATCCAATAAGACAAGAGTTGTTGATCTTTAAACACTCGTCCTATAAAGCTTCACATCCTCTACATGGTTTAGAAACATGGACACTCCATGATCCTTAAAGGCTTCCATTCCTAGGATTTCAACTCTTGTGATAGTGTTCCTCTGAGGATTGTAATAGAGAAAGTTGGATCTAAAATCTCGGGACAAGACAATTTCACCTGTATCTGTCGCTCCAACAAAACCTAACTCACTCTTTTCAACTATACTTTCCCACAAAGGAGTACTGAAACCATAGATATAACTAGTCCATTGATGTTTCTCGGCGTCTTCTAAAACCCATAGTCGAATACCGGTACATGTTTCATCAACAATATTTGGCTGAAGCATAGCTAGTTTACCCTTGTAGCTTACGAGAGTCGAATCCATATGCGTACATGGTATTAAGTTCTTCCGCATGCCTTTAGCTCTTCTTATATGCTTGAATTTCTCAGACCTAATATCAAAACTAACTATCTCATACAAACCGTCGTGGCCATCCCGGAGCCACACAAAGTAATACAAAACACCATTGATGCATAACCCATGAATGTCGCAAGGATAATGTGGTATGTCACATTTGATCATTCTCCATCCACTTCCTAATGTTAGAACCTGATGCTCTAAAGAATCACCATATAGACCGGATTGGAATGTCATGCACAATACTTTGAATTGTTTGTTAACCGGATCATAACCAAAATAGCTTATCACGTCATGCCTCCTAGTTTTCACTCTAGGTAAGGTTATGGACCGTCCAGTGCTAGGGTTATAAATGAAGGGTACACTAACTGTCTCTCTCTCTAAATTATATTGGCGTAAACCACATACCAAACCACGAACAGGACTAGAAATCCTCTCACTCTTTAAACTCATATGAAAATTGGCGGTTAAAGTAGACGAGTTCTGAGGCTGTGGTGATGTGAAGAAGAACGTTTGACCTTCTTTTTGGAAGGTGACCAATATCTTCGGATGAGATGAAGATATGGCTAAGAACGAGTCAGTGAAATTTGGACTCCTAAGTGTTAAATCCCACATCTTCTTCACGCAACGAAATCTTGCTATAGACTTCACCGGCAACTTCATGAGTATCTCGATAACGAGATCTAATGGAATCGTTTCTGAATTTTCTTCTCTTGCATCCCTTGACTTCGATGAAGATCGTCTCTTGCGCTGTGCCATCATAGTGGAGACAGATGCTTCTCTTAAACCCTAAATTCTCTTCTCCTATGACGATTTAACTAAGAGTTTATAATGTGGCTCTCAAGATCTAGAGTTTTATTGTATAATACTCCCTCTATTTTTCAGAAATTTTAGTAAAAACACACATATTATTTATTTATTTATTTTATTTTAAACAAAAAAATATTATTTAATATTCTAGTTTTTTTGAGGTTTACAAGAAACTTCTTTAATTGTATTTTTTTTTCAAAATTTTATATTAAAATAAAAATAAAATTTTGCATAGAAATATGAGAACGTATTATATTTTGAAAAACACTAAAACTCTAAAACCTTTTATATTGAAAAATAGAGGGACTATTTAATAGTATGAGTAGGGCATGGGTGCAAAAAATAAATGTAAGCTGGCTATCTCTAAAACAATGTCGTTTTGGTTGCTTAAAACAAAGTACTTTGATTCTTATGAAGATGAAGAAATAATCTTCTTACAAGATTCCAAGACAGATTTTGAATTCAAAAAGATGACAGCGTTCAGGTAAGTTGCTCTCTATAGATAAAGCCTCTTCTTCCTCCTCCTTCTCGCTCAACAATATTTCCGTTGAGTTATCAAAATTTAGGATCTAAATGGTGACCAAAGGAATGAGGAGAAACAATTAATTCTCTTTCGTTCTTAAAAAATTACACCATTTACAAGTAATATTTTTTACACATAATTCCTTCTCATTCCTTTTTTCGTAGAGAACTAAAGAGCAAAACTATTCCTCATCAAATTTGGAAAGGAACAATAATTCCTATTATTTTATTTCTCTTCGTTCTTTTCCTATCCATTCTTATTGTTCTTCAAATGGTCACCAGTTAGAGCCTTAATCTTTTCGATTTGTTTAGGTGGGTGTTCTTATAGAAGAGCCATTTCCTATGTTGGCTTTAGATGAGCTTTGTGATCTTGTTTATAGTACAGTAATATCCAAGAAGCTGTTAAATCTGAGAAAATCATACGTAATCGGATCATTGCAAAGATAAAAGCTTCATGAATTCAAGCACTCATCAAATGGTAGGGATAAATTTTGAGTAACGAGAATCTTGTTTCCAAGTGATGTGGTTTAGTTTAGCTTTTGGTATCTATACGTGTATATGTGTATGGTATATTTATGTAGATTCTACCTTTACATTTTTGCTTAGTGTTGCTTTACCTATATAAAACTCATCCAAGATACAATTTACAAAGTCGATTGCTCATGAAAAGAGTTTGAACTTAAAAATTAAAAATAACCAAGAAAAGAGTTAAGAAAGAAGACACCATCACTAGAAAATAAAAGAAATAGTAATCAAATAAGATATAAGAACTTTGTTATATGATCCTAAACACTTGCCATGTGCATCATATTCTCTACATGGTCTAGAAACGTGTACACTCTATGATGCTTAAAGGCTTCCATTCATTGAATTCAACTCTTGTGATATTGTTCCTATCGGGTTTAGAGAAGGTAGGACGAGTCGGAGGACATGTAGGTCGGCGACAACACAATTTTACATGTACCTGTCGTTCCCACAAAACAAAAATCAGCGTCTTCAAGTTTATTCTTCCACATAAGAGGCAAAACATAGATATGGCTTGACCATTGATGTTTTTCGGCGTCTTCTGAAACCCATAGCTTCATACCAGTGCATATGTTATCAACAATGATTAGTTGAAGCATAGCTACATTACCCTCGTAGTTTACTAGAGTCGCTCCTATATGTATAGTAGAGATAAAGTTCTTGAACATGCCATGAGCTTTTTGTATACGATTGAATTTCTCAGATCTAATATCAAAGAAAATTATGTCAAAGCGAGTGTCAAAGTAATACAAAACACCATTGATGCATATCTCATTATTATGAGGACAAGGATCATGTGATATGTCACATTCGATCGTTCTCCCATAACAGTTTCTTTCCTTTTACTAATGTCAGAGCTTGATGATCTTCAGCCATACTTCCTAAATATGGCATGGACATGCACAATATTTAAATTGTTTTTTGATCGGATCGTAACCAAAATAGCTTTTCACTTTATGGTTGATCGTACTCACTGTGGGTAAGGTCAACGATTGTCATGTGCTAGGGTTACAGTGATAGACTTTTATCTAAGTTCTAGCTCAATTCCTCAAGTCTACTCATGTCATTATAGTACTTAAGGTATCAATCCAGGGAGGCAAGAAGAACAACCAATCAAGAATGCAAGAAACTACTCAAGCTAAGCAAATCAAATAAAAGGGGTTTATCTAACAACCTAAACAATCTAAAAAGGAAATAAAGCAAGAAAGAAGCAAAGCAAAACACTAAACAAGAAGCAAATAAGATAAAAGAGGGTCCTAGGATGAGGCTATGGAGACTAGATGGTTTAGAGACAATCAATGATGTTTCAATCAATCAAACATTGCTAAACAAGGTTAATGATCATAATTAAGCTAATCACATTCTCATGTTCATAACTCCTATGCTAATCAAGCAATCATTCAATTCTCATTTGCAAATTACAAGTCAAGCATGCAATAATATCCATCAAACACCTTTTAGCAAAGCTAATCCTTAGGCTAAGAACATTAATCATTAGACTAATCCAATCTCTTGGCACTAATCCCTTTGACTAATCCCTAATCAAGATCAAATTATCATTTGTGATTAAGAATCAAGCAAGCATTAATTTCAAGTTCTCATTACCAATAATCACCTTAGACAACTAATCTCTTAGGCTAAGAGTGAAAATTCTCTAAAAAGTTCATTCAAGCATTTCATCGAACACCTTTCGGGCATGAAAAGCCTAGCATCTAGATTCAACAATTCCTTGCAACCTAGGATAAAGATCAACTAATTAGAGAAGGATCATTCATAAATAAGTCCTAAACATCACTAATCATCACATAAACCACCTAAATCAACCTCATCCATAAAACCCAAAAACTCTACTCCCTAATCATAAAAGAGATGTGAGAAATCATAAATAGAAAGAGAGATTAAGAGAAACAAGAGAAACACTTAATTAAACTTAAAATCAAAGGTTTACAAGTTCTAAAATCATAAACAAAAGCATAAGACAAAAGAAATCTAAGGCTTAGGTAGCTTAGGGTTCCAAAAACCCATAAAAGAGTATTTATACAAAAAAGGGTCGAGAATGGCAAAATGGTAATTTTGGTCAAGTTTCCTCTCTTGCTTGCGGTTGGGTTCATGACCGCAACACCAACCGCAAGGCTTTACGGTCCGGAACATGCCCATGCTCGCGGTTTGGGGCTTGACCGCGAGCTCAACCGCGAGCTAGAAAATCGGCCACAACTTCTCGAATACAGCTCCAAACGTCTTGAAACCAACTCCATTGGAAAGCTAACTCAATTGCCTACAACTTCTATTAGATGCTCCAGAGGCTAAATATGCACGGAAAGGCTTCATTTTGCTCCATCTTTCAAGCTCACCAGTTTGGTCTTTCATCACCATTTCACTTGCAATCACTCATTTGGACTCCAAACTCTTCCAAACCTCCTTAGCAACTCCAAGAACCTACAAAGCATAAGAAAACACTCCCAAGAACAACAAATTATGCAAATCCTAACTCTAAATGCACTTAGACTCTAAATGCAACAAAGAACAAGAAAAGAATGAAGAATGAAAGGAAAATGAGACTAAAACAAGAATTTAACATATGACTAAATGCATGAAAATGCATGAATATCAATTCCCCCAAACTTAAACCTTGCTTGTACACAAGCAAGCATAAGACCATCAAAGCAAATTGGGAGAAAGGTTTGAAAGAGAGAGTTCAAAGCTTTCAAAATCTATTGTTAAGCATAAGTGGAAACAAAGTCAATACAAGCAATTAAGAGCTACAATCAAGTTTACTCTACTTCAAAAGAGTTAGCCATTCCCATCAACACATGCATCAAGTTCAAACCCCAACCTACACATGAATTCCTATCCTCATTCCCTTTAACATTCATTAAGCAATGGTGGATCATGATTGTGCAAATCAAATGAACACATTTGGCTAAGGGTTTAAGGTCTTGAGATAAAAGTGATCTCAAATGAAGTGTGGGTTTCAAAAACAAAGGATCTCTCAAGAAAGGAATGAACTATAGCAAAATGCTAAGAGTAAGAAACAACTCATGCATACAAGGATAGATTCTCATTCTACCCAAACCCCTATAATGATCTTAACTCTTCTTCTAAACCCAAGATTCCCTTCCTAAGCTACCCTTTTCTTAAGACATTTTTGTCTTCTTATCCCAACTTTGATCACTTCTTTCTTCTTTAAACACTTAGAGGATTTCTTTTCTTTGCTTAGCTCTTTCTTTTCTTTTCACTAGTCTCTTTTCTTTCTTTTTCTTTTGATGTTTGAGCCAACTTTGGCTTCTTTTCTCTCATTAAAACTTGAGACTTATCTTTCACAAATATTTAGAGCTATCAACTTTTCTTTTTCTTTTCCAACCCTCTTTCTTTTCTCAATCTTTTCCTCATTCCCTTTTTTCTTTTCTTCCCAATTCCCCCAAACTTCTTTCCTATCCTATGCATAGCCCAATGATGTAAGGCTAGCTTTACAATGAAAACCTATCCTTGTCGTTCCAAACTCAACACTTTTTGCCTAGTTGATTCAAGAAAAAGGCCTCTCATCTCTCACTAGAGTGTTTAGGCTTGAAGGAAAGTTTGGTTCAAGGTGGGAAAATCTACTTGGACTAACAAGAGAGTGGTAGAAAGGGAGAAGATAGTCCAAGTATGTATGAAGTATCCATGAGTTCACCTTTCATTGCACAACATGATAATTCAAGTCAATATTAAGAGTTCTAATAGATAGGGAATGATTCAAATCACAACATGTTTCAACCAAGAAGTGAACAATAATGCATGAGATCCAAGAAGGGTTCTTCCTTAATTTCAAGTTCACAAGATGCATCCAATAACCACATGCTCAAACAATTTTTTATAAAGAACATAAGCTTTAACTCTCAAACTTTAATGAAAACAATCCTAAATGACTTCTAGACTCAACTATATGCTTTCTTTTTGTGAAATTTTTTGAAAATTTTCAATTTTTTGGTTTTTTCTATGCCTTAGATGAATGCATGAGACTCAAGGGATGCAAAAGATAAAATAAGATCACAAAACACATTATTAGCAACTAGTCTTCTCCCCCAAACTTAAATCACACAGTCCCTTGTGTGAAAGAAGCAAGGAAAAGAGACCAAAGAAAAAAAAATCAAAAATGCAAAATCAAAAAGACAAAAGATGGAGTGTTACTTGGAGAGTGGAATGGAGAGGAGGAATGGGAGGTGGAGGCATCTTCGAATGTGGCACAAGGCTCCCCTGAACTTAGACCATTGCATAGGCTTCTCATCCTTTGATTTAGCATTGAAGTTCCTTTGCACCCAAAACTCTTTCCCTTCTTCCTTGCATTGACCTCAAAGCTCCTCAAAAGATAGACATGGGAATTCCTCCCAAGTGAGCTTGTTTTAAGTCACTAAGCTTGACTATCCCTTCACTCTTTTTTGGTTAGGGATGTGGCATGAGTTTGTATCACCGGGATCATACTCATCGTAGAACCATCCCTTGAACTCCTTCATCCTTATCTCCTCAAAAGGGATCTTCCTTGGATCATGAAAGCTTGGTGATATGGTGGAGATTATATCAAGGTAGTTGTGATTGGGTTGAGCCATTGGAGATCCATATTCTTCATCCTCCTTGAAGGGTTCTTCATTGGGACCATCTTGTTTCTCCATAAGATTCCCTCCAATTAGCTCTTGATTGGGATTTGGTTGCTTTGGTTGCTCTTCCATGATTGAGAGCTCATCTTGTGTGCTCTCTTCCTTTATCTCCTTGCAGTCAACAACTAATCCATCTTCATAAGGCTCTTCCTCATCTCTCACAACATCTCTTACTCCTTCATTATTGCTATTGGTTGAATGACCCATAAATGTCTCTTCATCATCTTCATCTTCATACCTTATCACAAGGTCATCACCAAGAGTGCAACCAAGAAGCATTTCAAATTCCTTGATAGTCTCTTCAGCTTCTTTCAAGAACTCATCTTGGACTTGAGCATTCTCCTCATGTGTTGGCTCAACAATGCTTGCATCTTGAGGCAAATGAGCAAAATCAGTGTTGATCATCCTTAAGCTCTCATTATACCTCTCTTGTCCTTCTAATGTCATCCTTGACAAGTTGAGAAGCTCTTGATCACATGATTGGAAAGAGTAAGCTTCTTTCAAGAATTCATCTTGGACTTGAGCATTCTCCTCATGTGTTGGCTCAACAATGCTTGCATCTTGAGGCAAATGAGCAAAATCATTGTTTATCATCCTTAAGCTCTCATTGTACCTCTCTTGTCCTTCCAATGCCAATTTTGTCATGTTGATAAGTTCTTCATCATAAGAGATTTGAGAAGAGTGAGTTGATTCATGCTCATGCTCCATGTTCCAAGATTGGTATCCATCACCATATCCATATTGGTACTCATGAGAAGAGTACTCATTTGGAAGATCACATTGATAGGTGGATGTGCTTTCAAAACCATGATGACTTGTAGGGTCCCAAGCCATCTCTCTTTCTTGAGCTTCTAGCATAGCCCTCAACATTGAAGCTATCTCCGAAGCCATGCTCTCTTCCTTGTGATTTGCACCTTGCAAAAAGAACAAACACTTGAAAGAGAGTTAGTAACCACACAAACAAAAACAAATTAAAAGCTTAGTCTAAAGTAGAATCTAAATCCTAATGGCTATTGCTACACCTCCCCGGCAACGGCGCCAAATTGATGATAGACTTTTATCTAAGTTCTAGCTCAATTCCTCAAGTCTACTCATGTCATTATAGTACTTAAGGTATCAATCCAGGGAGGCAAGAAGAACAACCAATCAAGAATGCAAGAAACTACTCAAGCTAAGCAAATCAAATAAAAGGGGTTTATCTAACAACCTAAACAATCTAAAAAGGAAATAAAGCAAGAAAGAAGCAAAGCAAAACACTAAACAAGAAGCAAATAAGATAAAAAAGGGTCCTAGGATGAGGCTATGGAGACTAGATGGTTTAGAGACAATCAATGATGTTTCAATCAATCAAACATTGCTAAACAAGGCTAATGATCATAATTAAGCTAATCACATTCTCATGTTCATAACTCCTATGCTAATCAAGCAATCATTCAATTCTCATTTGCAAATTACAAGTCAAGCATGCAATAATATCCATCAAACACCTTTTAGCAAAGCTAATCCTTAGGCTAAGAACATTAATCATTAGACTAATCCAATCTCTTGGCACTAATCCCTTTGACTAATCCCTAATCAAGATCAAATTATCATTTGTGATTAAGAATCAAGCAAGCATTAATTTCAAGTTCTCATTACCAATAATCACCTTAGACAACTAATCTCTTAGGCTAAGAGTGAAAATTCTCTAAAAAGTTCATTCAAGCATTTCATCGAACACCTTTCGGGCATGAAAAGCCTAGCATCTAGATTCAACAATTCCTTGCAACCTAGGATAGAGATCAACTAATTAGAGAAGGATCATTCATAAATAAGTCCTAAACATCACTAATCATCACATAAACCACCTAAATCAACCTCATCCATAAAACCCAAAAACTCTTTTTTTTTTTTTTTTTTTTTTTTTGGTCAAAAACCCAAAAACTCTACTCCCTAATCATAAAAGAGATGTGAGAAATCATAAATAGAAAGAGAGATTAAGAGAAACAAGAGAAACACTTAATTAAACTTAAAATCAAAGGTTTACAAGTTCTAAAATCATAAACAAAAGCATAAGACAAAAGAAATCTAAGGCTTAGGTAGCTTAGGGTTCCAAAAACCCATAAAAGAGTATTTATACAAAAAAGGGTCGAGAATGGCAAAATGGTAATTTTGGTCAAGTTTCCTCTCTTGCTTGCGGTTGGGTTCATGACCGCAACACCAACCGCAAGGCTTTACGGTCCGGAACATGCCCATGCTCGCGGTTTGGGGCTTGACCGCGAGCTCAACCGCGAGCTAGAAAATCGGCCACAACTTCTCGAATACATCTCCAAACGTCTTGAAACCAACTCCATTGGAAAGCTAACTCAATTGCCTACAACTTCTATTAGATGCTCCAGAGGCTAAATATGCACGGAAAGGCTTCATTTTGCTCCATCTTTCAAGCTCACCAGTTTGGTCTTTCATCACCATTTCACTTGCAATCACTCATTTGGACTCCAAACTCTTCCAAACCTCCTTAGCAACTCCAAGAACCTACAAAGCATAAGAAAACACTCCCAAGAACAACAAATTATGCAAATCCTAACTCTAAATGCACTTAGACTCTAAATGCAACAAAGAACAAGAAAAGAATGAAGAATGAAAGGAAAATGAGACTAAAACAAGAATTTAACATATGACTAAATGCATGAAAATGCATGAATATCACGGCACAGTAACTGATTTAAAGCACATACCAAACCACAAACAGGAGGAGAAAATTTTGTAATAAGAATTAATTAAAAAAGAAAGAAACTACACATTGTGACTCACTCAAGAAAAGGAGTGGTACAAAATGCTGAAGCTAGCGGATAACCATTTATTGATTCTTCAATCATAGATATCGTACACACTGTGTTACTCAGTTTATTTCTCAAAGATTTCAGTTGCTTAAACTAAAACTTAAGCTCAAAGCATTCATGCCTCACAAGTTTATGAACCACTAAGAAAAGACGAACATGCATCACATAATACTGAGCAAAATAATAATAATGGTAAAACTAGACGACACATAGTGAGATTTGTTTGTAAGCTTTTCTTGAAAATGATTTCTTGATTGAACGAGTATATATTGTAGGAACCAAAGATGCTACTTTTAGATAAATCCATTGGAGTGTGTGATCAATCAGCTCATCGAAATTCTGATTCAACTCTCTTACACAGAATTAACCTCGAGGTTTTTAGCCTTTTGGCATCTAACTCTCCCGATTAAAAAAACTCTTCCAATCATTCTTTGGGATGATTGCCATTGGATTGTTGTTCCCTCTAGTCTCACTAGTGTCACATCTCTGGTAATGATAGAAGAAATAATTTAGTCTTTCATTCTTACTCTTTCATGCTCACATTCTTAAAATTAATTAAGACAGAAAAGATTTTTTTTTTAAAACACTTAAAAAAAACTTTTGGCCTTGTTGGCTGTATTTAGTGGTTTGACTAACTCTTTCATTATCAAAGCTGTATCGATCATAGAGATCTAGGGGAAAAAAAGAAATAGCGTGAGTAATAAATAATAGTTATTAGAATGAAAAAAGAAATGAAACATAAATATTGATTACCTTTTGTGTCATCAGCCTTTCAGTAAGAAACAAGTTATATGATTTGTTCTTTTTCTTAGTCTCTAAATGCAAACATAAGAGCTGGTTAGAAGCATTTTGAATTTTTTGAGACAAATATGTTATGTCATTGCTAATATTCCATTTTTTTCCTTGTTAGTGACTCGATAGACTCAATTCAAGTTTTTTTACCGCGCGTTCCATCTTGTTACGGTTCCTTTTGCGGAAGAACCTAAGGATGACACCGAAAATCTTTCAAAACTTGAGAAGAAACAATCATACTTATTTCAAAAGTTTAACGGTTTGGTACCAACTTCACTAATCCCAAATCTGCAATTAAAAAAAATATGAATTCCTAGACTCGCTTCTTATAATGAAATACAATGTTTAGAAATCTGCGGTTTATTTATTAAAAAAAAATTAGTTTGAGATAATTTTATGTACTTGAATATAAACTATTTAAATTAAAAGATTGAAGAATATTTACTGTTAAACAATTTTTTTCAAAAGTGCCCAAATATTGAACTTATTTTAATATTTCCCAATTTTGTATTTATTTGATTTTTCGATTTATTTTGGATTCTTTAAATTTATTGTGTCTTTGCTAATTTTGTTTTTTTTTTTATTGATTTTATAGTTCCAACTGGCTAGAAAGCAAGGAAGAGAGTTTTCAGATACAAAAGTACATGTATATGCTAGGAAAGGCAGAGAATCTCAGGGATTTAGGGATACCAATTTCGTCGGAGCAGCTGGCTCGAATTTCTGGGAGAAAGGCTCGTCAATTTCAAACGAAGACGAGGATGAATGTGAGAGGGGGGGGGGAGTCTCTACGTTTTAAAATAAACTTCCTCTCTCTTTTGTACATCATGCTAAGATAGGTTGTAAAGAGAGGGTGTTTTCTTTAACTATAACCATGTAATTTTTTCATAAAATTTATATTTTCTTATATCTTTATTTAACATATGAATATTTCGCAAAACTATATAATCAACTATAAACATATTATAGTTGTAATAAATAATCAAATATTTATTCGATAAATTACAAATTTTTCGTGGCACAATATTTTGAGCGCTAAATTAGCCACAAATCAACAAAATCATATTTTGTGGTTAATTTGTGGCTAAATAGCTACGAAATATGCATAATGTCTATTTGTGGTTTTATCAAGAAAGACATGACTAGTGGTTAGAAACAACACACATTTTTTTCTAAAACGACATGATGTTTTGTGATAATTGAAAAACACAAGTTTTTCCCCCAAATGACTCGACAGAGACAATTCCTTCTAAAATCCATTTAATTCTAAAATTCCCAAATTCAAATTTTTACCATTCAAACTATAATCTTGGATGAAATGTAATCAAGTTCATCCTCAAGCAAGACGTCTTCTATATTCACAAATAACAACTAAATTCGTTTGAGATATAAAAAAAAAACCTTCAATGGAAACCCCGAATCAAAGGTAAACCGAGTTTATGTGTTTTACCAGTATATTCAGAAGAAATTGGAGAACTATATTATTTAGGTCTTCTATTGGATGTAATAAGGGGGCCATGTGATTATTTGGAACTAAGGACGATTAGCAATGTTGTTTAAGATACATTCCAAGATGCATGGTTTGCCCTTCAAAATATTGAAGACCCTAATTTATGTTCAATTATTTTAATCATCTATTTAGTTATTTATTCAAATAATGGTTGTGTTTCTTTTCAATAATAAAGAATTTATGATTCGAGAAATTTTCATTTATATTCTTAATTTTTATTTGTATAAAATCATGATGCATCTATAATTTCTATAGTTTCAAATACTCGACTACATATGTTTCTACAAATTTAATTAAGCCAAAAAACTTCCAAAACTTAAGTCACCCCGCACAATATCGACAAACATATTATATATTTTGTACCCATAAAGTTACATCTTACAATTTATTTTAAATTTGAAAATTCCTAAACAAAACAAAAACAATTGTGGACCAAAAAAAATTCACTCCACATAAGATGCGGACGAGTGATCTAGTTTAATGATAATTATGTAGTAATTTAAAATCACACATTCATATTGTTAAAAGAGTGTGTAATAACTGACATATCTGAAAACTATAGAAACATATATAGCTTTGTATCCTAAAAAATAAAATAAAACATAATTATTTAAAATATACAAACTAAACCAAATTACCACACAAAAAAATATTTAGCACCATCTTAGCAATATATATAGTAAAAAAAATCTAATTATAACAAAAATAGAAAAAGAATGTTTATCGAAATAAAACTGTCAGTTGGATGTGTTTGTGTTTTGTCGAAAAATATCAATCCGAAATGGGAAAAATCTTGGCCTTTAGATCGGCATGTAAAGATAAAAATTTGTTAGTGTAATAGTAATTGCTAGCTCTAGGAGAAAAGTTGTAAATTATTATATTGTATATGTAATATAATAATATACTACATACTAATATATAATACAAAATATCCTCTTTATAAATAAATAACACAGATTTTACAACTTTTAAAATTTTAAAACATATAATTTCAACACATAAGCACAAATTTTTTTAAAAAAATATATAACAAACAATAGTTAATGATATTGAAAAAAGTTGTTAAAAAAATTCAAATTCATAATATTTAAATAGTATGTTTTGTAGGCTAATATATATATATGAAACATGTAACACTGATTTTGTATTCTAAAACAATAACAATAAACCGCAACTACTATTACAAATATAATAAATTAAACAAAATTCACAAACTAATTTTAAATTTAGCATCATCTTATCATATTATATAGTTAAAAATGTTTTTATTAAAAAAACTTAGAGATAAAAAATATTTTTTCAAAGAAACATAAACCCAAAAATATCTAGTATCTTAGAAAATGGGATAAAACATAAGGTTTTTTTTAACACTGGTTTTACTATTCTATTACAGATTTTATGAGAATTATTACATCGACAATTCTATCAGCTAACATTTTTTACCGTCCTATGAAGATCCACGTCTGACGGTTCTACATGTCTCATGCCTTCCTCACACTGAATCGCCTTATGAAGATCCACGCTTGACGATTGCATCTGCACCACGCTGAAGACCTCATGTAACATTATCTCTATTAATCTGCATTAATAGATAATAAATTTCACCTTCTGGGATTCAAACCCCAGACTTTCTGGTGTGGAAACATTAATGAACCCTTAATCAAACCATTGGATAAGGTTTTTGTAACACAAAAATTAATGAAACTTAATTGTATTATGTATTTTTTAAGTTTTCTAGTTTTTTAAATGAACCACAAACTAACCATACCAATAATGGTGAAAATGAAATCTCCGTAGGGTTCATGTGAAAATTGAAACGCACTTATTTTCTTCTTCTTTTTTCTTTATATACTAGAACGCAAATCTTGTAAAATGATGAATGGTGAACCTATTTCATCCCGCACCACGTATCAGATGGACCATTTTAACGTTCAACGCCTCAGGATATTTGTTTTACGCCTACCCGTAATCATTAGGTTTGAGAAATGTCAAAACAATTGACTTGAAGTAAACAAAAGCAGGGTCCGTTAGCAAGACTTGACCCAAAAGAAAACCCATTCATTTCTTCTCTTCGTCACCACTAATGACCTGCAAGACAACAAAACAAAGGAGAACACAATGATCAAACTGTCTCTGTCCTTGACAAATTTTTTGTCGTACCCAATCAAATGGATGCTCTTTCTTATCCCGTCTTGTGTTTTCTCAGCTGAGGAGCTTCGCCGAAAATGCAGTAAACCTTTTAGTTGCTGTGATCAAACCGATATCTTTTATCCTTTCTAGATTCCTGGCAGAGAATTGATATATCATGGTTTTTACTAGTTTTAGGCCATGATATAGATGTGTTTTAGTGTCTTTTGTGTTATTTTAGAGTCTTTTACAGGTATAATCAGGTTGGGAGCTAAATTGGAGATTATGGAGCATTTTGGAGATTTTTGGAGTGATTGGCCGAGAGATAGAGTTCACTGTCCGAGACAGAGAAAGGTGTCGATCGTTGCACTCTAGCAACGATCGTTGCACCAGCGAGATGGGCCAAAAACTCGGCGGTTTAGAAGAATCAAGATATTGCACTTTGATCCAGAAGTTCCTGATATTTACAAAGAAGCCCCTGGCCGAGATTATGCCTATATAATAGAGTTTTTAGAGTTTTTATTAGATACACACTTTCATAATTAAGAGCAGAGGATTTTTAGAGCTTTTGGGGCTGATCTGAACCTAATTCATCATCTGTATTTGGAGAAGATTTCGAACCCCTTTTACTCTTATTCTTTTATGCAATTTACTTATCATATGATCATGTTTTCATTATCTATGTCTGAGTAGATTTCTAGTTAGACTTAGGGTTTCTCACATAGGATTTCATGACTTGCTAGACTTGTTCAATTTCAGTTAAGGATTCAAACTATATCTGTTCTTCAATTTAATTGTGCTTAAAACTAGTTCTAACCTGATCAATTAGAATCTAGATCTTAGGTTGCTAAATACGTCACGGAAGTGGGGTTTAGGAATCTGAACTAATTAAATTGGGCAATTAAACTTTGCGCAAACGAAAGTTTGGTTTAGGATAATTGTGAACATATCAAACTCGAGCTTATTGCTAGTTTAATCTGTTAGTTCTCGCAAACGGAAGTTTGGTTTGCTGCACTTAGACTTAGAGAATTATCGCAAAGGAATTTGGTTAATTCTATATCTGTGTTTTGAGTTCTAGAACTGTGCTTAATTAGATCCTTGCTGAATGAACTGTCTGCTAGTCTGATTTCCTGAGAATACCCTAGGTTTGACGCTTTTAATTACTTGCTTTCACAACCAATAATCTCTGCTACTGATTTACTTTCTTGCACTATTTTCAATACAATCACATTGCTTATTTCTAGTATTCATTCCCTACGGTTTGATTCTCTTGAGACCAAGTGTCCCTGTGGATTCGATAACCCTATATACTACTTTGACATTGCTGTTCACTTGCAGTTTAGTATAGGGATTAATTCTTGACCTATCAAGTTTTTGGCGCCGTTGCCGGGGACTCTTTGAGTCTTCGATAGGACCGAACTTAGGGTTTTACTAGAAATTTTTCGTTTTTCGTTTTTGTTTTTCGTTTTTTTTTAATTTTTATTTATTTTGCTAACTTTTTCTCTGTTTCTCTCTGTCGCAGGTACGAATTTCGCCTTGCATCGATCGTTGCAGCCTTGCATCGATCGTTGCTGAGCGATTTGAGATTGAATCGATCGTTGCACTGATAGCATCGATCGTTGCTGGACGATTACAGACAGTTTATGCCAACGCAGAACACTCGAAGTAATCCGAACTCGAGCTTAGTTAATCTCAACCTAGAAGAACTTGGACGTCTAGAGAGGACTATTAGAAGAGAAAAGAGAGAGAGAATGGTACAAGAACGCTTGATCTTGATACCAGATGCTGAAGGTACCCTGAGGGATCCAGAGAACAATCCTTACAATGCTGCTGGGCAAAGGATTGATGCTGAGGGACGAGTGATCCCTGATGAAGTTGAGCCACAAGGTAGAGAGATGGTAGTTCATGAAAGGACACTAGCTGATTACAATAGACCTGATGAGTTTCATGCAAACCGAGCAGCTCTAGTGCTTCCTGCCTTCGAGAGGAATGATTTTGAGGTAAAAACTATCTACTACCAACTGATGAGACAAATTGCTTTCCATGGTCTTCAATCAGAGCAGCCTATGGATCACATTGACAAGTTTGAGGACATAGTCACTGGCATGAAATATGAAGGAGTATGCCCGGACTATCTGTTCCTTAAGCTATTTCCGCACAGTCTTGCTGGAGACGCTAGTGCATGGCTGAGACAACTGGCACCTGGTCAGTATACTACTTGGACAGCCTTAAAGAGTGAGTTCCTGCGCCACTTCTACGATGCTGCGCGCTCAGATCAGTCCAGACAGGACATACTCACTTTTTCCCAAGGAGCTGTGGAGCCTTTGACAACCGCATGGATGAGATTTAAGCAGTATCAGCGTGATTGTCCACACCATGGATTCACAGAAGTACAGCTGATTGGTATTTTCTTCAGAGGCATAGATCTCCCTTATCAGACTGCTTTGGATAATTCCAGTGATGCAAATTTCAGCACCAGAACTCCTACACAAGCTAAACGGTTGATAGAGAACCTGATTGGCAGCAATAGTTGCAAAACAATGGATGAAAGGAGGAAGAGATCTGGTGGAACCGTAGAGAATTCTGATATAGCTAATATTAGATCCAGACTGGACACAGTTTTCAATCTCCTGACAAATAAGAAAGCTGTCCACTTTGCCCAAGATGTGGAGGTGATTCAAACTGAGGTGGACACTCAGGAAGAAGAAGTGAATTTCATAGGAGGTTCCGGTTTCCAAGGTAATAGATTTAACAATCAACAGGGGAACAGATTCTCAAATGGAGGACAGAATGGTGGTTTTCAGAAGACCTATGGACAAGGTAATCAGAGAACCTATGGATCTACATCTTATCAGACTTCTCCTGCACCTACAACCCATGAGAGCAAAATGGAAGCTATGATGGAACAACTGATGGAGAGTCAAACCAAGCTTTCTGTAGACAACAACAAGAAGCTGGACGCTGTCTATCAGGACCTCAATGGGAAGTTTGAGACATTGAGCACTCACATGAAGCAGTTGGACACTCAGGTGAATCAGATGTCCAGCTCACTGAAAGGAAAAGGAGTTGCAGACACTCATATTAAGGCCTGGTCTGTAATGATTAATGATGGATCTTATCTAGGGGAGAAATTTGAGCTAAGTACAGCTGAGTTGGTGACTGAGGAAGAATTTTCGGATTTCTGTGAAAAACTCTCGGGTGGAAGTTGTGATGATCGCGATGCAACGATCGATACACATCTTTCATCGATCGATGCAGGTCGTGAACAAGCAGAGAATCCGTGGGATGAAAATGAGATTGATGCAGAACTAGCCCGCCTATTCCCTGATACATCTGAAATCACTCCAGAAGATGTTTATGCACGAGCTATTTGGCACAGTCCCAAGGTGTCTGAAGTGATTAAACAAGAGATTGAAGAGCTGAAAAGGCTAGAAAAGAGTGGTGAAGACTTGGAAGAAATTCCATCATCTGATGATCCACCTTATCATCCATGTGTTCAGAAATATTTGAACAAGATGTTGCCATTAGATGAAGAGCTGAGAGAATGGGTGATAGTAGTTCCTCAGCATATTAGTGATGTTCTGTTAACTAAGGTCCCAAAGAAACTGCCTGATCCTGGAGTCTTTGTACTTGATTGTTCTATCTTTGAAGATAGTTTTAGGCGTTCTCTGTGTGATTTAGGAGCTGCTGGGAGCATAATGTCTTACTCTGTGGCAGAGAAGCTGGGTATGTTGGATTTTGCTCCTACTAGGACACGTCTTATCCTAGCTGATCAGTCCATACGAGTTCCTGAAGGACTCCTTATGGATATTCCGGTAAGAGTTGGAAACTACTTAGTTCCAACGGACTTCCTTGTGCTGAAATATGCCTGCGATCCGGATGAAGCTTTATTGCTTGGGAGACCATTCTTGGCTACAGCAGGAGCTGTGATTGATGTTAGACAGAGTCTAATAGACCTCCACCTGGGAGATGAGACGCTGCGATATGAGATGGAGAAGCTGCGGAAGCCACTGATAGATGGACAGACTTTCAAGATCTTGGAAGCAGGTGATGAGCAGCTGAATGAGACTGTGATAATAGATCCTGGAGCGCATTTTACTCCATTTTTTCTTGGACTGAAGCATTCTGCAACAGCCTATTCTCCGCCATGGATGAGGAGACTTGAACAGAGACAGAAAAAGTCTCTGTCAGGATCTTCCGGAGCCTGAAAGATCTTGCGCGTCCGGTCAAGCTATTGACCTTAAACAAGCGCTGGGTGGGAGGCAACCCACCATTAGGTATTAGTGTTTTTCTTTTTAATTTTTGGTGTTTTTGTTAGGATTTTACGTTTGTTTTTGTTTCTGGTGCAGTCATGTTTGCAGGTCTCGGATTAAATCGCAGTGCAGCGATCGATGCATTTCTGCATCGATCGTCACAACACGAAATGAATCGCATTGCAGCGATCGTTGCGGTCCTGAGCAACGATCGACCATACACGAAAAATCGCCAAGTAACGGTCGATGCACATAGTGCAACGGTCGTTGCTCGTGCGACAGAGGTAACCCGACAGACATAAACTCACCTTTTCAATTTATTTTATTTTCTTTTTACCGATCCTTCGCTGGACACTACTGGGGACAATGTGTCTTAAGTGTGGGGGAGGTGCTACTGACGTTTATCTTTCTGTTTTCTTAAGAGTCAGTCCGTTTTTCAAAAAATTTTTGTTTTATTGAGTCAAAATTGTTTAAGTAAGAAACTATGATTTTCGGAGGAGATTTACAAGACTTGCAGGAACTTAAGTAACCATTGGGATGAAGTTGCAGGATCTATCTCTGACTATTAGAAAACCCAGACACGGATCAACCTACTGGAAACACCCACATCACTTCAGGTATCAGAGGATCCTTTTACTGACTTCACCCCTAATACTGACTTAGATTTTCTCACCTAAGGGCTTGGTAATAAACTGAGGATGAGTTAGTAACTCCGAAGTGGTCATGGGAATAGTAGCAAACACTATTATCTCTCATGTGATCCATGGAATGTGTCCAAAGTACACCCCATAACGGGAAGAACACTGATAAAAAAAATAAAATGATACCCAGTGGGGAAAAATCAGTTGTTAAAGAAGGGAAAGAGAAGAAAGGGACTAGAGAAAGATAGTATGGTGGTCTAGAGCTGGCTAGGTAAGAATCCATGTGCCTTTAGATCGATACTCCTTAGGTGAGACCGCACTTAAATACTTGCAGAAGTCAGTAGGGAGAATTTGAATGCTTGAATGTGATTGTGGAGTTTACCTAGGACAGTTGCTAAGTGTGGGGGAAGTACATGTTGGTCTTGATATCCTGTGATTGATTCTTTCAGTGGTTTACTAAGGGGAATCTGAGTATTGTAGCTTCTAAGATGAAATGAGTTTCTGAAGAGTTTTCAAACCTCTTCACCATGTTTTAGTTCTATGTTTTGCTTGAGGGCAAGCAAAGGCTAAGTGTGGGGGAGTTGATATATCATGGTTTTTACTAGTTTTAGGCCATGATATAGATGTGTTTTAGTGTCTTTTGTGTTATTTTAGAGTCTTTTACAGGTATAATCAGGTTGGGAGCTAAATTGGAGATTATGGAGCATTTTGGAGATTTTTGGAGTGATTGGCCGAGAGATAGAGTTCACTGTCCGAGACAGAGAAAGGTGTCGATCGTTGCACTCTAGCAACGATCGTTGCACCAGCGAGATGGGCCAAAAACTCGGCGGTTTAGAAGAATCAAGATATTGCACTTTGATCCAGAAGTTCCTGATATTTACAAAGAAGCCCCTGGCCGAGATTATGCCTATATAATAGAGTTTTTAGAGTTTTTATTAGATACACACTTTCATAATTAAGAGCAGAGGATTTTTAGAGCTTTTGGGGCTGATCTGAACCTAATTCATCATCTGTATTTGGAGAAGATTTCGAACCCCTTTTACTCTTATTCTTTTATGCAATTTACTTATCATATGATCATGTTTTCATTATCTATGTCTGAGTAGATTTCTAGTTAGACTTAGGGTTTCTCACATAGGATTTCATGACTTGCTAGACTTGTTCAATTTCAGTTAAGGATTCAAACTATATCTGTTCTTCAATTTAATTGTGCTTAAAACTAGTTCTAACCTGATCAATTAGAATCTAGATCTTAGGTTGCTAAATACGTCACGGAAGTGGGGTTTAGGAATCTGAACTAATTAAATTGGGCAATTAAACTTTGCGCAAACGAAAGTTTGGTTTAGGATAATTGTGAACATATCAAACTCGAGCTTATTGCTAGTTTAATCTGTTAGTTCTCGCAAACGGAAGTTTGGTTTGCTGCACTTAGACTTAGAGAATTATCGCAAAGGAATTTGGTTAATTCTATATCTGTGTTTTGAGTTCTAGAACTGTGCTTAATTAGATCCTTGCTGAATGAACTGTCTGCTAGTCTGATTTCCTGAGAATACCCTAGGTTTGACGCTTTTAATTACTTGCTTTCACAACCAATAATCTCTGCTACTGATTTACTTTCTTGCACTATTTTCAATACAATCACATTGCTTATTTCTAGTATTCATTCCCTACGGTTTGATTCTCTTGAGACCAAGTGTCCCTGTGGATTCGATAACCCTATATACTACTTTGACATTGCTGTTCACTTGCAGTTTAGTATAGGGATTAATTCTTGACCTATCAAGAATACTGCGGCCACCCCGACCTCATGCTCGACTACACTGAAGGTTTTGCAGAGCCTAATATATCCTCCGTGAAGTTTAGAATTTTAGAGGCAAACTATGACTCTCGTATAGTAAGAGTTGCTAGATCTCTGATTATATCAGCAATATTAGATATGTTTGATCGATTGGTTAAATGTTGGTTTAGCTCCTGGTTTATTATTGGTTAAGTCTCCTTTAGCTTAATCATGTATTGTATATATTAAACATTAAGATGTGCATTTGAAGTTAAGAAAGATAACAAACTTTTTACTCGATTTCATCTTCTTCTTCACTTGAGCTCTGAATCTTCATCTCCAATCTTCATCAATGGTATCGATTGTTAATATGGTATCAGAGCTTTTCAATTTCGTCTTCCGCTTGACATAGTTCGTCATGAGTTTCCTGATTTCACTGATTCCGCGATTCTTGCTACATTTGCTTGACGCGATTGGGACTCTGATTCGTGCTTTGATCTTTTGTTTTCTTATTATTGTTCTTCGTTCTTCCTTCGATTGACCTTATTTGTTGACGATTTCTTTCCTTCAATCGTCTCAGTTTCTTTCTTGTTTTCGACTTCTTGTTGTTCAATGGCGACATCGGGATCTCAGGTTAACTCCGATTCTTCGCGATCTTCTGCCGATCAATATGAGAATCCATATTTTCTTCATCACAACGACCATGCTAGTCTTGTTCTCGTTTCTGATCGCTTGACTACCGCTTCTGACTTTCATTCTTGGAGACGCTCGGTGCGCATGGCGTTGAATGTTCGGAACAAATTAGGCTTCATTGATGGTACGATTCCTAAGCCTTTAGTTACCGATCGTGATTATGGATCTTGGTCTAGGTGTAACGATATTGTAGCCACCTGGTTGATGAATTCAGTCTCTAAGAAAATAGGTCAGAGTTTTCTTTTCATATCAACGACTGAGGGAATCTGGAAGAATTTTATTTCTCGTTTTAAACAATCTGATGCTCCTAGAGTTTATGATCTAGAACAACGATTGAGCAAGATAGAACAAGGTTCCATGGATGTTTCTTCGTATTACACAGAACTGATTACACTATGGGAGGAACATAGGAACTATATAGAGCTACCGGTGTGTACTTGTGGTAAATGTGAGTGTGATGCAGATGCTTTGTGGGAGCAACTTCAACACCGTAGTCGTGTAACCAAGTTTCTTATGGGCTTGAATGAGTCATTTGAACACACACGACGTCATGTATTGATACTTAAGCTAGTTCCAACCATTGAAGAATCTTTTAATATAGTTACCCAAGATGAGAGGCAAAGAGCTCTTAAATCATCCGTGGCAAGGGACAATGTAGCTTTTCAGACAATGCCATCTCCTGCTCCGGTGTTAATGTCAACTCCTCCGGCTGTATCCTCTGATGATAATTCATACATTGCTGCTTATAATACAATGCGTTTTGCTCAGCGTCCAGTCTATACTCATTGTGGAAAGTCAGAGCATATTGTTCAGAAGTGCTTCAAGCTTCATGGTTTTCCACCAGGCTATAAGACTAATGGTTCTGGTAATCATTTTAAGAATCATGCTCAGATGAAACAACAACCGCCACAACAGCATTTTCAACAACAACAACATAATTATGGAGGAAGTTCTCAGACTTATACCAATCAAATGGGAACAACAATTGCTAATGTCTATGCTGATATTGGCCATTCTTCAACTATGTCGGGTCCAACTAATGATTGTGGACCAAATGTAACTCTCCCAAACTTCTCACCACAACAGATTCAAAGTCTTATTGCACAGTTCAATTCTCAGGTCCGAGTTCAAGATACTCAAGTTCCTTTCTCAAGCTTTACTAAACCTACTATCTCAGAACATGGTGTCATGGCTACAGCTTCTACTTCAGGTATTTTTTTCCTTTCCATCGACTATCCTTAAATATGAGAATAACAATCATAGATTTTAGAATCACTGCCTCTCCACTTTACCTTCTTTTCTTGCTCGTGATGCTTGGATAATAGATAGTGGAGCTTCTAGTCATGTATGTTCTGATATAGGGATGTTTACTGATCTATTACCTATAGAGAATATCACAGTAACACTTCCTAATGGTACTAGGGTTCCAATCACACATATTGGCACAGTGCATATTACACAATCACTGGTTTTAACAAATGTTCTTCTTGTGCCAGATTTTTGTTTTAACTTGATCAGTGTTAGTTGTTTACTGCAAACATTGAATTGTGCAGCTCATTTCTTTCCCCATGCTTTCTTCTTCCAGGAACTTTTTCAGGGCTTGATGATTGGGAGGGGTGACTTATACAACAATCTTTACATTCTTAATCATAAATCCCAATCATATACGCCGTCTGCTTCTTTGTTTACTGTTGCTGTCTCTTCAGATGAAACTTTGTGGCATCATCGTTTAGGGCATCCTTCTTCAAGTGTTTTGCACAAGATTACTTCATCTTTACCTTCTTTTAAGTCTACAGAACATCATGTTAGTCATTGTCCAGTCTGTCCATTAGCTAAACAAAAGTGTCTTGCTTATGTTTCTCATAATAAACTTGAATCTAAGCCATTTGATTTGGTGCATCTAGATGTATGGGGTCCTTTTAGTGTCGAGTCTGTTGAAGGGTACAAATATTTCTTAACATTGGTTGATGATTGTACTCGGATTACTTGGGTTTACATGTTAAAGACTAAATTAGATGTTTCCACTATTTTTTCACAGTTTCTAAAGCTTGTTCATACTCAATATCAATCTAAAGTAAAAGCGATTAGAACTGACAATGCATCAGAGTTAGCCTTCACTGATCTTATCAAAGAAAATAGAATGTTACACTACTTTTCATGTGCATATACTCCACAACAGAATTATGTAGTAGAAAGGAAACATCGGCACTTACTAAATGTTGCAAGGTCTTTACTCTTTCAATCAAATGTGCCTTTACCTTATTGGAGTGATTGCATCTTAACTGTTGTTTTCTTGATAAACAGGTTGCCATCTCCTTTGTTAAATCATAAATCTCAATTTTAACTGTTACTTGGTAAACTTCCTGACTACACTTTCTTGAAAACCTTTGGTTGTTTATGTTATGTGTCCACTTTGATAAAAGATCGAAACAAGTTTTATCCTCGTGCTAAACCTTGTGTTTTCTTAGGATATCCAACTGGATATAAAGGTTTTAAACTTCTGAATTTGGAATCTCATTCCATATTAATTTCAAGAAATGTTGTTTTTCATGAAACAAAATTTCCTTTTAAAGCAAGTGATTTGCTTTCTTCTTCTGTAGACATGTTTCCAAACACGATTTTACCATTACATGTGCCTCTGCACTTTGTTGAAACAATGCCATTACAATCATCTGCATCTACTGATTTTTCTTCTTATGTACATGTGCCATTAACATCTTCTGCATTAGAACAACCTGGTACTACATCTTTACCTGTTGATACTTCGTCTCATAATACAAAGGTTAGATCAGTAACCATTGATAGATCTAAACGTCTTACTAAAGCTCCTAGTTATCTATCTGAGTATCATAATACAAAGGTTAGATCAGTAACCATTGATAGATCTAAACGTCTTACTAAAGCTCCTAGTTATCTATTTGAGTATCACTGTTCTCTTATTCCTTTTATCTCCCATAAAACCCCTTTTGACGCACCTGTTCATACTACTCCTTATCCTATCTCATATGTTCTTTCTTTTGATCAATTAACCCTGCTTTTCAGTCCTATATCCTTGCTTACACTTTAGAAACAGAACCTAAAACCTTCAAGCAAGCTATGGCATCAGACAAATGGATTAAGGCTATGAATGTGAAACTTGAGGCTCTTGATCAAAACAGGACATGGGATATTGAATCACTGCCTCCAGAGAAGAATGTGGTTGGGTGTAAGTGGGTTTTCACTATAAAATACATTGCTGACGGAAACGTGGAACGTTATAAAGCACGGTTGGTTGCACAAGGTTTTGCTCAACAAAAGGGAATAAATTATACGGATATGTTTTCTCCAGTGGCAAAGCTTACAAGTGTAAAGCTTCTTCTCAGCTTAGCTTCTGCCAAAGGATGGAGTCTTACTCAGATGGACGTATCTAATGCTTTTCTCCATGGAGAACTTGATGAGGAAATTTATATGCATTTACCTCAGGGATGTACTCCTCCTGCTGGTATCACCTTGCCTGATCAACCAGTTTGTCGATTGCGAAAGTCCCTTTATGGACTCAAACAGGCATCGAGACAGTGGTATAAACGTTTTTCATCTGTCTTGATGGGTGCCAGTTATATACAGTCTCCAGCTGACAACACTTTGTTTGTTCGAGCAACAACAACATCTTTTGTGGCAGTCTTAGTTTATGTTGATGATATCCTGATTGTCAGTGATAATGATACTGCAGTTACTCATCTCCAGGATCTACTTCGCTCAGAATTCAAGATCAGACATATCTAATAAGCAATAATATTTGTTCCCATAACACATTGGATGCGTCGTTCAAAGATTTCTTCCTTCCATTTGCTACTGACACCGATCTGCTAACAATTTATCATGAATGCTGCCAATTCTATTTAACGGTGATTATTTCCAGGTAATCAAATGAGTTTCAAGCTTTTTTCTCTAGAAGATTCAAAGTTCAGTGTTCAATTTGAGCTGATCTTCTTTCTGGTGCCGTGCAGCCCTCTCTCCTATAGTCAAAATAGGATCTTACCTTTTCCTTGTTTTTCAATAGACTTCATTTGATTACCATATTATATATACCTCAGAAACAGAATAGTTTTCTTATGGAGACCTTTTTATTCATCTCTAGACATGGTTTTTATTTATGGATTATTGATGGTCATTCTTATAGTTGGAGGTGTGTTCTGTCTCATCAGCATAATTGTTAAAAAGAAAAAGAGATCACATGATCTAAAGTCTCTTATTCCACTGAAACGTTATAGCTACACACACCTAAATAGGATTACAAAGTCATTTGTCGAGGTGGTTGGGAAAGGAGGATTCGAAACGGTCTATCGAGGAAGGCTTTGTGATGGATGTATGGTTGCAGTGAAGGTCATGAAAGAATCAAAGGTCAATGGTGAAGACTTTATCAATGAAGTTGCGAGCATGAGCAAAAATTCTCATGTCAACATTGTTGACCTCCTTGGATTCTACTTTGAAGGTTCCAAGAGAGCAATTATTTACGAATTTGTGGAAAACGGATCTCTAGATAGCTTCATCTCGATAAATACCTCAATGACTATGGACTGGACGGCACTATACAATATAACTCTAGGCATTGCTCGTGGTCTAGATTATTTGCACCATGGTTGTAAAACGAGGATTGTACATTTTGACATAAAACTACAGAATATACTCTTAGATGGCAATCTTTGCCCCAAAGTTTCAGACTTTGGACTTGCTAAACACTGCGAAAAGAAAGAAAGCATCTTGTCACTACTGGACACAAAAGGAACGGTAGGGTACATTGCATTAGAAGTGGTTTCAAGAATGTACGGTAGAGTCTCCCACAAGTCAGATGTGTATAGCTACGGAATGTTGGTCCTTGAGATCGATGATAGGAGCAAGGAATAGAGAGAGATATGATCAAAACTTTGCAATGAACACAAGCTCCTCAATGTACTTTCCAGAATGGATATATAAGGATCTCGAGAGGGGAGACTGTGGAAGGCTTTTCGAGAATGAAATCAGCAACGACAAAGAGGAGATAGTTAGGAAGATGACATTGGTGGGTTTGTGGTGTATTCAGTTTTCTCCATCAGATCGCCCACCAATGAATAGAGTAGTAGAGATGATGGAAGGTAGTTTGGATGCTCTTGACGTCCCTCCTAGGCCGGTTTTCCAAATTCCCACAGCGCCTCTTCGAGAATCTTCTACGCTTTCAGGGGATATCTCGGTTTACGCAGAAGTATGATCCGAGAAACCTCATTGGAACCTATATTGGTGGGTTTCAAAAGCTTTGACAATTCATGGAATGTTTTATATTGTCTACATAGACATGCCGCATGTCTCAAACACAAAAGTCGATGTTACTTGTAAAACAAGGTAAATTTTGTCATTTTGATATATGTTGTGGTGAAAATAGATGTAGTTGTTTGTCATGCTCCAGAGACATAAAACTCTGCTTGAAGAAATGAAAGCTTAAACCAGTTTACAGTATTCACAAACACAAGGTGATGATAAAATTAAAGCTCTACCCATCGGTTTTCGTATTGGCTTTCTTCAGCTTAGAGAGCTCACGTGCTCTGTAACCTAACGCATAAGCTGTTGCTGCTGTCATTAGCCTTGAAAGTCCGTAATCTGAGATTTTTTTTTTACAAAAAAAAAAAGAACAATCCACTAGCCATTCCTTTTATTAAGTTCATCCTTATTGGCCAATTGATATGAACTTCTGGTCCTCTTGCTGCAATTTCAAAACATAAAAACACAAAGGTTGTAATATGTTACATTTCCCACAAAAAAAATGTTACTATTTTAGCAAAAATATCAAACTTATCATGGAGGAATGTGGCAAGACTTCCTCTAGGCATGTAATGGAAGACTGACAAGCTTCTCTCCCTTGGAGCCTAAGTAATAAGCCCTAAGTGCAAAGAGATTCTGATTTCGGATTCTTCCCAATACATTTATCTCATTCTCAAACTCTTTCTGACCTTTTTGTGATATTTTCTCTCAATCTTTTAACTGCAACTTGACTTTCATCTTCAAGTGTAGCTTTGTAAACTGTTCCATAAGTGCTTTTTCCCATTATCTCTGCTGTTGCACATAAAATGGATGCGACAAACTAATAGAGACATGGATTAGTCCATTAATTTGTTCATCATCAATGGTGACCTTCCTTCGACAATGGTGTCTTCATCGCAATTCGGTTTGTACAGTTAGTCTTCATTCTTATGTTTTGAGTGAAACTTCATTCACACCATTCCGGTGACCAGTGGCGGAGCTGAGCAAAGACATTTGAGGCAATGGTCTAGGGCCCCCGTTTTTTTAAAAGATCCGTTTGCGGTAATAGTAGAGATAAAAGCAACTTGATAAGCTCAAAAACAGAGCATAACCAACTTAAAAACAGAACTGAGTATATGTTATAAAAATCTAAAAGACCACAACAACGAAAAAAATAAATGGGCCAAAGTATAAGGCCCCCATTTATAAATCAGTTGTTTATTATCAATTTTTTTGTCTCAAAAAATTGTTTTTATGTTATTTTGGATATTTGAAATCATTTGACTTAAAAAAAAAATTTATTTTATCTTTATAATATAAAATAGAAGGCCCCCATTTTTTGTCCGCCGCCTATAGCCTCCGCTATGTCAGCTCCGCCTCTGCCGGTGACAACCCTTTTTCTTGGCCTTTCGAATCTTTTATTGGTCTTATTTAAATGCAAATTTTGACATAGTTGTCGGTGAAAGTATGGTGTTTTTAGCCAGTTTTATGTCCATTTTAACTTCTATAGCTAGTTTTGGGGTATTGTATGGTCAACGTGAGCATATAATGAATCATTGTTGCGTTGTACAAATCTTAGTAGATTTGTTGTTGAAAGGCTGACTCCAGTGGAAACTACCATGGAACTAATATGTTCCAAAAGATTTCATTACAAAAAGATTAGAATGATTTCAAATGGAAGAAAATCGAAGTTTGCTAAAATGATTTTGCTACATAATGATTGGTTAATTTTTCATTTTTTTCATAATTTTCAACGGAGTCAATGAATTTTATAATGGGTATGCAAATAAAAGTTTTATGTAGAAAGAAAACAAAAAAAAACTTTTGCATAAAAGAACAATTTCTAATTAAAAATGTAACATGTTAATCTATTTGCGTATAAAACTGATAAAACATCAATAATTTACTTATTTGTTTAATTGTCTACAGTAAATGTGTATATATTTGTTTATTTAATAATCTGTTTTTGTAAATTCTATAATGATTTTGTAATTGGCAATAATAACAAATTTAGCCGAAAAAGAAAAAGAAAACAAATCCCAAAAAAAATTCTATGAAAACAAACTGGCTTTTCGATTTCATTTTATTCCTTCAAAATTAACAAAAGACCAAAAGAAATAAAAACATAAACCTAAAATCCATTATGCCCATCCAATAAACCTTAGAGCATCCGCATTGGTAAACTCCTACCTGGAGGTTCTTAGTTAATTTTTTATTATTTTTTTTAGTTAGAGAAAAAAAAAAACACCAGATTGTGTCACGTGGTTAGGGATGTTAAATATGGGTAATTACCCGTAGGGTACCCTAAACCCTTAGCAAAATTCAAGCCCAAAACCCTACCCTTTTAGTGAAAAAAGAAGAGGGTTCAAAATGGGCGGGTACCCTATCTACTAGGGTTCAAAAAGGGTTTATCCTATAGGGTTTAGGGTACCCATGTGTTTTTGTGAATTACAACAATACTCACAAAATAATCATATAATAAACTATTTATATTTTTTAATAATTTAAACTACAAAACAATATATGATTATTTTAATTTTGAAATAAATATTAAATAAATTTAGGATTATATTTTCACGCAAAACGTGAAATTATGTTTTCCCGTCAAAAACGTAAAATTATGTTTTCCCGCCAAAAACGTAAATTTCCGTTTTCCCGCCAAAAACGTAAATTTCCGTTTTCCCGCCAAAAACGTAAAATTCCGTTTTCCCGCCAAAAACGTAAGATTTTGTTTTCCCGCCAAAAAAATGTAAAATTTCGTTTTCCCGCCAAAAACGTAAGATTTTGTTTTCCCGCCAAAAACTAAGAATTCCGTTTTCACGCAAAAAAAAACTTAAAATTTCGTTTTTCTACAAAAAAACTTAAAATTTTGATTTATCGCCAAAAACGTAAGATTTTATTTTCCCGCAAAAAAATGCAAGATTTTGTTTTGCCAAATTAATTCATAAATTTAACCAGAAAATAGTCTAGAAAATAATAGTTATAAGTCATTAGTATTGTATAAATAAAAGTTAGGGTACCCGTGGATAACCCTAAAGCTATAGGATTTTGATTGGGTTACCCTAAAGGGTATAGGGTATATATAGGGTTTTCAAAATAGGGTTTTTAAAGGGTAGGGTACCCTTGAAGCTAGGGTAGGGTAGGGTATTTTTACCCACCACAACATCCCTACACGTGGTGCTGCAATGACAAACCCAGTCTCTAACGGTTGCTCAAATAAGAGCCAGTTCACCATTCTCTCTCCAACTTTTTAATTTTATATTATTATTTTTTTTTTTTAACCTGCCTAAAAACTTCCGATAAAGGTGCTCTTAGTTTATATTTAAAGGATTAACCGATTTGATTATAGCAGAATCTTACATAGCAAATAATAATATTTTATAAAAAAAGATTAGAGAACACGATAACACTCTGACTTGTCAAATTTATTAAATTAATATCTTATAAATTATTTATAAATTATTTATAAATTTTGTAAATATTTTCCATAGTCCATCCACACACGTTTCTGATGGATTCTTTTTGACAAAAAAATAATACTAGACATCACTTTTCCGTAAAGGTCAAAATATATATAATATGATTAATTTTCTTTTATCAGCATTTCATTTCTCTTGAAAAGGACATTAAAATATTAACGTATTAAGCGTTGCATTTGGAAGTCTACATTAATCTTAATCATAGCGTTACATTTATGTAAATTAAGAAAAAGACAGAGAGAGTAAAGATTAGGTGAAACTTGCAAGTACCTTTCTCTTCCAAATTTAAGAAACGTCTCAAGTTTTATTTTCTTTTTCCAATCTATGATTTCATTGGTAAACAAAAAAAAACAATTTGATTATTCCCTTTTAAAGTCCTATATGAAAAGAAATAACATTAACCCCAAAACTTTTAGTATTATTAGACTAATCAGGTAATTTTGATATCAAATGCAGAAAATATGTGCATTAAAAGCTAACTTCTTTTTTTTTTAACGCTTTCTCTCTCTTTTTCAGAAGGGATGGCGTGGAATCGCGCCTTTGTTTGTTGTTCATAAGTATATATCTGGGCTTAGGGTTTTTTTCTGATCCTGATTATGCCTCTTTGTTATCTTTAGAATCGGGATCTTTTTTCCCTCAGTCTCTACCCTTCGCCGATTGCTTGCCGCTGTCTCTGGTTGATCTTCGGTCGGTGATTGCTTTTGTTTTGTGGTTTGGGATGCTTCTCCTAATAAGTCCCGTTGATGTCTACGGCTGGCTGATCTTTCCGTTATCGGAACTCTCTTCCCGGTTATCCGGGTTCCTGTCTCGATCGAGCTTCCTCTCCCGTCCTTCGCCGTGTAGTTCCTGTTCTTTCTCGACTCTGCTTCCGATCCTCCCTTCTTTAAGGATTAATATCGTTGCTGGTCACCGCTTTGAGGAAAGCTTTTGGTGGCAATCGATGGGTTCTTTGATCCCATCCACGGTGGCGCCTCCTTGATTTGGGTTGATTCCGGTAGGGTTCTTGTTACTGTTTCTCTTTGGATGCAGGTACTAATCGGTGGTTTGGGAAGCCTCTGATCGGCGGATGGTTCGTTTGCGCCTACAAAGAAATGCTCTGGAGCAGTTCGGCGGCGTCTTCCTCGCGATCTCCGGTTGTTCTCCGGCTGTGCTTTCTCTCCTGACACGTGTGGCTACTGCATGTCCCTTCCCGCGGTGCACGCCACGTCTTCTGTGGCGATCTTATCACTTCAGCGGGCCTTTAATGGGCCTGAGTAGTTTTGTGTTTGGAATGTTCTTTGTAGGGCCACGGCCCATTTGCACTTTTAAGCCCAAAAATCAAAAAAAAAAAAAAAAAAAAAAAAAAAAAAAAAAAAAAAAAGCTAACTTCTTTTTTTGCCAACATATCAACTTTAATGAAAAATAACTGTGATTATTTAAAGTATAGAGATAAAATCTCTGTAAAAGTGAATGCAACTTCAAGTCTCTTTAATGGAAAAACTGTAACACTTATTTGGTTGGGATAGAACATAGAATAAAAAATAAATATTTATTGCTCGTTCCTTCATCCATTTATATTAATCCGCGTTTTATCTGCCATTCTCCTTTCTCATTCAATCTGGGTTTGGTGAGGGGTTTTAAGTAAAGCGTGCGATACAAAAACAGACATCCTCTGTAACTCCTGTGTTCTTGCTCTATTCTTCTTCTTCATCATCTCTCTCTTTCATTTGTTCTGCATAAAAGTAAAAGATTCAACCTTTTAAAGCTGATTCAGATATAGTCTTTTTCTTTTCTCCGCAAAAAGACGAGCTCGTGTTAAACAAGTTTGAAGATTCCACGCAAAAGAAGAGAAAGACGAAACCTTTTTGCTCTTCTTTCCCCCTGGTGATTTTGAGAGGACCACTTACTTGGTTTGACCCAAAGACAACTGGTTTGATCTGAATCTCTTGTGTTCATATGGTAGACAAAAAGAACTAGGGGTGTTTTGTTTTTTTGTTGTCTTAATTGGGTTAAATACTGGAATTGATTCTCTCAATCATCATGCAAAGAGTACGCAATAAACCCAGCGGAGGAGCCACGACGGCTTCCGTTAAGCATTTAATCAAACAGAGAGGAGGCGGCGGCGGAGGAAGTGGTGAAGATACGGCGGCTATGTCGGCTAATGATACCAGCCTCTTGACGGATATGCAGGAACCGAGCATAGATACGGACAAACTCAGCTACGAGATTTTCTCGATCCTCGAGAGCAAATTTCTGTTCGGGTATGACCAAGACCCAAAACTCACGGCTCCCGACCCGAAATCCGAACCCGAACCCGTGAATTCGATTGACTCTGTTCCTGGATCGATCAAGAACCAGAGAGGGAAAATCTGTATCCTGAGCATCGATGGAGGAGGCATGAGAGGGATTCTCCCCGGAAAGGCGTTGGCTTATCTAGAACACGCTCTGAAATCGAAATCGGGCGACCCGAATGCCCGTATCGCCGATTATTTTGACGTAGCCGCCGGGTCCGGTGTAGGCGGGATTTTCACGGCGATGCTATTCGGGTCGAGAGATGGTAACCGTCCGATCTTCAGAGCTGAAGACACGTGGCAGTTCCTTACGAAAAACGCAAAGGGTCTTTACGGGTCGTCTTCTTCTTCGCTCATGAAACGGGTCATGAGAGCCGGGTCGTCGGGTGGTTCTTCCGGGACGGCGAAGCTTAAGAGAGTGATGAAAGAGTCTTTCTCGGAGCTAACCTTAAAGGACACGCTCAAACCGGTACTCATACCTTGCTACGACCTTAAAAGCTCAGCTCCGTTTCTATTCTCACGCGCCGACGCGCTGGAGACGGACGGCTACGATTTTCGTCTTTCGGAGGTTTGTAGAGCGACTTGGGCTGAGCCAGGGGTGTTCGAACCGGTGGAGATGAAATCGGTCGATGGAACGACCAAGTGTGTGGCGATCGGTGGAGGATTAGCCGTGAGCAATCCAACTGCGGCTGCGATCACGCACGTGCTGCACAACAAGCAGGAGTTTCCGTTCGTGCGTGGAGTTGAGGATCTGCTTGTGTTGTCTCTTGGTATGGGTCAGTGTGATGTGAGCTATGAGTATGACCGGATTATCAAATGGACGGCTAAGCATTGGGCTCGCCCCGCCGCTCTAATTTCAAACGACGGTGCTGCCGACACCGTTGATCAAGCTGTGGCCATGGCTTTTGGTCACTGCCGCAGCAGTAACTACGTTCGGATTCAGGTATATGAAAAATCCTCAATGGGTTTGGTTTTTGATACTCGTACAATACTTGTGATCCAGTTGACTTGTTTGGACAGAACAATTCGAGTCCTTAGGTGTGATAAGTTGTATGGTTTTATGTTTGATCATGGTAGTTGTCTTAAACTGAAATCATAAAAGTTTGATAATGTACTTGTTAGATTCTAAGCAATTCATGGAGTGATTTTTTTGAGTTATAGGTTTTGATTGGTAACACTTGGGTAATCATGGAATGGCGGAATTACATTCAAAAACGCGATTCCGCAAGTATTGCATTTAAACGCAATTCCGCCATTCCGCAATTGCTCAAGTGTTACCAATCACACTAATTTTAATTCCGCAAAAAATAAGTTCAACCTCACTTTTTTACGGAGTTGATTTTCATGTATATTTTTTCCACGAAAACGTTTTCGGGTTTTTTTTTATTACACAAATTTTTCTGATTGGGAATTGTTTTGCGGAATGGCATTTTTAAACGCGATTCCGCCATTCCGCAGCTACCAATCAAGGCCATAATGTAGTTACTAAGTGATGGGTATTGTTGCAGGCGAATGGGTCGAGCTTAGGACCATGCAAGCCAAACATAGACACAGACCCAAGTGGGAGCAATGTGAATATGCTGGTTGGAGTAGCTGAGGAGATGCTAAAGCAAAAGAATGTAGAATCGGTTTTGTTTGGAGGTAAAAGAATCGATGAGCAGAGCAACTTCGAGAAGCTTGACTGGTTAGCCGGGGAACTAGTTCTTGAGCATCAAAGGAGAAATTGTAGAATGGCACCAACCGTAGCATTCAAGCAATCCGTTCATAGGGCAGATCAGAAGACAAGGGACAAGGATATTGGTGTGACCGCAAGAGAACGATGAACAAGAAAAAATCTGTTATTGTTGTTGTTGTTGTTGTTGTTCTCTCTATTGGTTTATTTAAAGATTTTAGGATAAGGTTTTTCTTTCTTTATTTATTTCTTCTCAGGTTATGATTTGTTGTATAGGTTTGAGATTGTGTTTGAGTTACAAGACATGAAAAGAAAAGGGGAGACATCTTTCATATTGAAAAAGGGCTCAAGCTCCTTCATTCATGCTGCCAAAAACAAAAGAATACAACTTGATTGATGTCATTTCGGTTTGTCTTTGTTTTCATCATGATATCTCTTCTTTGACATTTCCACTAATTCGAGTTAAGCTACTAACCACTTTAACCAACCAAATTAAGCTTAAAATAATTTACTAACTAAAATATTTTATTTTTAAGACGAACAATAATCCATCACAAACTAAATTTAATTATACATAAATAAAAGGGCAAATCGCAAAAATAATAAAAAAAAAACATGCATTATCACAAATATAGCAATAAGGAGGAAAAATCACAAAAGTAGCATTTATTAAAGAAATAAGACAAAATTAACAGTAACCCTAAATCCTAAATACTAAACCCTAAACACTAAATACTAAATCATAACCCTAAATAATAAACCATAATCCCTAGATAATAAATTCTAAACCCTAATTTATATAATGCTATAAATTTTTTGTAATCAAAATAATGTTAAAAATGTCAATTATTTTCCTTGATGCTATATTTATGCCAAGATATGTTTTTGTGCTATTTTATGTCTTTTCTCTAAATAAAATTCACATTTGGTAAGCGGTAGCAGTTTGTTTTTATTTTACTTTTCTGTTTACAATTCTGTGAATCGAATATAATGATTAATGAATGATAAACAAAAATGATTTTAGTTGTTTGTAAATTAATCCACTTTAATCGATGATACCATTGGAACTATATATTTTAAATTTGTTTTCTTTTTTAGCATACATTTGAAATAATTGAATATTGAAATATAAAAGCCTTGAAATGAATTGAAAAAATAATTACACAAAAATAAAAGAAATTTCCTAAAATAAACAAAAAATGAAATAAATAAAATATGATGAATAATAAATAAAAGATATTTTAATTGATTGTAAATTAATCCACCCTAATCATTGTTACCATTCAAACTATGTATTTTAATATACTTTCTTTCTTAGCATACATTCGAAATGATTGAATATTGAAATATAGAAGCCCTTGAATGAATTGACAGAATAATTACACAAAAAAATAACAAAAATAATTTTTCTTCTATGTCGTACGGAATGGTAGAACAAATGAATAGAAGAAAAAAATATCTCAAATGATATATGGCTGATAAGAACCTGCAGAATTTATTCAACTATTAAGGAGTTTACTAATCAAATTCTCTAATCATTTAGATGTGGAAGGCGTCCAATCAAACACTCTTGGAGCTCGAGACACGACACTATTAATAACAAATAATCATAATAAAAACAAATGGTCACAAACTTTCTATCATTAATGCAACTTCAATCTTAATATTAAATTTTGTCGGATTCTCTTTTAATGTGTAAAAGCTACGTGCAAACACCAAACAAATTCTCGTTGGTTAGTTGACTCAATTTCATTTGGGACTTGAGGAGCCTCTACTGAATATAACGTATGAAGAAAATTCGTTATGTGATCATACATCATTAGAGAGAGATTCAAAAACTCATTTATCTTGATTTTCTTTCAAATTTGGTTAGAAAGTTGAAACGTTTTATAAAATTCCAAAAAGAAAACAAATAAAACACTCTTAGAGCTCGAGACATGAGCCACATGATACTTATTAATGACAATAAACATAAATTAAAACAAAGGGTCATAACTTTGTACTATTAATACTTCAATAGTAGCTTCTACTTCTATTAAATTTTGTCGGATTCTCTTTTAATGTGTAAAAGATACGTGCAAATACCAAAAATTCGTTGGTTATGTGATCACATCATTAGAAAGATTACATTATGGAGATTGGAGAACGTATGGAACGTCTACTGAATAAAACGTATGGAACGTCTGCTGAATAGAACGTATGGAGAAAATTTGTTATGTTATATGGTCACATCATTAGAGGGTTTCAAGAACTCAGTATCATGAATTTTTATTTAAATTTGGTTAGGAATTGAAACGTTTTATAAAATCCAAAAAGAAAACAAATGTTGTCGTTTGGCTCTTGCGCGTGTGCGTGCGTGCGTCGAGGGATGGAGGGACGGTGCGAGAACGTCATATATCTGTGAGTAGCCCCACGTCTTTTGATTGTCGGTTCGGTCTCATCCACCGACACTCGATTCACTATTTTCATTTGTTTACAACTATATACTTTTAAATTTGTAAATTAGAGATATCTTTTCATTCCTATCAATTATGCGTCGGTCCAAATAAACCCAGTAGCAAATCTCATCTTTAATTTGGTTGCTTCTTTAAGTGATGTCATCTTTCATAGGGACAATTATTCGATGGTTTGTCTATGTTCTCAAGTCTCAACTATAGTTTAAGTTTAGAATAGATTTTGGATTCGAGTTCGATTCAGTTCGGGTTATTTTAGTTTACAAGAAATGTAACAAAGTCAAACCAAAATCATTATGGGGTCTTTGATATAGATTCGGTTTTTGGCTTAGTCTGATTATAAACATCTTATATCTACACCTAATTTTTGGAGTGTTTTAGTTAGTATTTTTTTGTTCTTCATTGATTCTTATATTGGTTTGGTTTGGTTAACGGTTTGTTAGCTAAAACATTAAAAGCTTATTAATTATACTTGATATGTTTTTGGTTGGTTTAGTGTAGTTAAAAAGGTTTCTAACCAAAACGTTTTCGCCCTATGGTCTATTACTTTTTTTTTTTTTTTTTGGAATTTGAGAGAAGAATAAGCTAATTCAGTCTCTTTCATACGTCCAGTTGAGTTTAGGTGAAATTATTATACGGTTAATTTGTCAAGTTCTGATCCCTTGCATTTTAGTTGCCATAATTCACAAAGGTATGTTAATGATAAATGATTCATCTCTCCATAAAATAGTGTTGTATATCCGATGGAAACCTGACTATTAACATAATTGCCTTCAAGCCGAACAAAGTTAACCACGTTTTCAGATTGTGAAAACAGTTTAGCATATTTTGAAATGATTATTTATAACATCCCAACCATCATTGTTCATCTGCTTCACGTCCACTCTTGGCTCGTTGACATATGTTTATATGACCGATGTGTTACTCCGAGAATTTCCAAAAACTTATTTATTAATCTTTCAATCTACCATATGATCTTTCTCAATGTTTTGAAAAGACAAGTGAATTTTTCAAACATATAGCCAAAATATTTGTAAAACATCTTTTTCTTTAGGATTTTACACCGAAGGGAACCCTTCCAAAAATTCTCGAAATCCAAAACAAGCTTAGGCCCATGAGGAGTTTTGGAAATAGTTTTCAACCAGCAATAGACGCTCCTCGGTTAGTACCTCATAAGCTGTGTTATTTCCCCAAGCACAAAGATTGTAAAACATCTCTACTATATCAATAGTGGGGACGTTTCAATATCAACAAGGGTTAGATATGTTGCATGTATCTAGTTTAAGATTCTGTAGTAAACTTAAGCATTAAACCACGAAAAAAAGAGAGGCACTAGTTCTATATTGTCCCAAAATGGTTAAGCTTTTGTATAGTTCTACTAAACGCATCATCAAAAGAACGCCGAAAGTGAAACTTTATATAACAAAAGTGGGTTCTGAGTTCGCACTTTACGTTCTTATTCAATCAACTTTTTCTTATCTGAGAATTCACTAAGAAAAAAGTAAAAGAATAAGAGAAAGAGAGGTTAGCAGTAGAAGAAGAGGAGGAGGAGGATCTATTTAGTGGGATACTCTTGCCATCCACCGGACAGGCATCGTGGGACCTATTCTCACGTCTTATTACACAACACGACATCAATCAACATTATCAAAATATAGTCACCTGACTTGGTCAATTTCTTAACTATATTTGTAAAATTATCTTTTCTTTTTATTTATTTATATTTTAATGAATGCATTAATAAAGACATAAAGCTATGAAAAAAAGAAAAGCACAAGCAATTTTTCACGCCCACAAGCTAAAAGAATATGCATTTTTCTGTACTAGTAATTAGCAAAGTAACTAAAATATTTGCTAAGGTTTTTTTATCGTGTGGAAGACTAATACTAAAGGATGGTCTGATATTTGATCATCATTGATATTTGATCATCAGTGATATTTGATCTAATCCTAATACTAAAGTATATCAGATCAAACGAAATTAACTATCTGCAGCACTTATGATTAGGATGAACAGCTCCACGAACAGTGACTCCATAGTTCAGCTCTCTCTTACAACACTCGATCTACGACGAACGGATCCACATGTACCATACATATGATGGACAGCTCTCCCGCAACATATGAGACTACGATGACTGGTTGTTACATGTAACTCTGGACCTTCTACAAACTTACATTCATTAATCTGGCTAAACTGCATTTTCTGGAATTCGAACTCCAGACCTCGTGTAGAAACCTTTTAAACCTTTGACCATTAGACCAAGGACCTTAGATTTTTATACAGATAATTTTAAGATTCAGTGTGGATTGAGATGATTAGAGATTGTGCGACTTTAGTTGTACTGTATGCTTGTTGATTTAGCATGTCATATGTGGAGAAGTTTGATGATCAACCGACTTGTCTTATTAACTTTGTTCAACCTCTATTTATATAAGTATGTAAACGCAAATCTTGCACCTAATCTCTATTGGAATAGGAAAACTAAACTTTATCGAAAACAAACAATTATTAGAACCAAGGTGTTGATAGTCTATTAGTAATATAAGGAAGTTTTTTTGTGTTCCAAATTCAAACCACCTTTGACAGGAAGAATTATTCTTTGAATAAGTGTTTTCAAAAGCTGTCTTTGATCTGGGGAGATTATGAGATTAATATCCAAAACTTCCATTGTACTGTTTACAAATACAAAACAATTATCGGAACAAATATTCTAATCTTTATCTTCATCTCCGGAAGCTTTATCCAATTTTTTCCGTATCTTCAACACTTATCGCCACTATAATGCGAAGCTAACGAATCGAAACGGTTAAATAGTTACCATGCCACACTCCATCGGTAGTGTATTACATAAGTATGTGATGTAACCTGATTTTTATATACTTTAGATCGTTTTTAATCGTTTATTCTTATTAAATTGTATGCATTTTGACAAAAATTCGTTTTTCTATGCTTTCTTAGGAGTTCATATGATATATCTTGGAAATTCTAGTCATTTTTTTTTTTGACGGCAAGGGAAAAATTTCATTAAGAAGAGGAGACTATACAATTCGCCGTAGAGGCAAAACCAGTATGCCTTATCAGTCTTACATCAGAGAAAAGAGTATTGTGCAAACGCGCCTCTTTTGGTAGTGAATCAGCAACAATGTTTAAAGATCGTGAAACATACGAAATAGTAAAAGAACTAAAAAAGCTTCGGTAGTACTTCAGGTCATCTAACTTCATCTCAATGATAGGCCAATCGTTTTCATTCTCTATAATTCTCACAAGCTGCAGACAGTCCGTCTCCATATGGATGTCAAGCTGTCCATTTTGAATCAAAGTTTGCATCGCCCATGTGAGTCCCATAAGTTCAGCATGCAAGGCAGATTTTGATACCGGAGCACCTCGTGAACCCTGCATCACGATCACATTGTCTAGCAAAAGCTGGAAACCCATCCCGGTCGTAGGTTTACCTCCTACCCAAGACGCATCGACCATACACCGCAGTCCAACAGAAGCCTGGTCTGTCTGGTCCCTCGTGCTCTGCTCGTCCATCTCCTCTGTATCAAGCATCGGAACCAAGTTCGCCACCTTCCAAGACTCCGCTTCGCTTCTGGCCATAGATACAATATCTAGGGATGACACATCCTTTGCATTGAAAACTTTTTCGTTTCTCGCCTTCCAAATCAGCCATATCAGCCATGGGAATAAGTCTGCATCCTCCGGTGGTGATCCATAGTCCTTTAGTCGCCATAAGAGATGATCAAAATTCTGGAAAATTGAGGTACACGAGAACAGCCCCGGAGCCGTCGAGAGAGAAGATAAAGCCCACACTTGAAGCGCCGGTGGACACTCGAAGAGCATATGGTTAATAGTCTCAGCTTCAGCTCCGCACCGCTGACATACACTCTCCAAACCACCGTGCCTATCTCTCAGCCTACTAGCCGTAGCCACATAACCCGAGAGAGCTTGTCAAAGGAAATGCTTTATTTTTCTTGGCGCGTTAACCTTCCAAACATGTTTCCTTAGCGGTACCGTGCTAGTCATATTTCAAGACTTATTCGTGACAAGCCAAAAGAATATATGCAAAAGGGAACAAAAACATACAAAAGGTGATCAAGAACAGAATCTGGCAGAGGTTTAGCTCCTTTCAATCATTGGTAGCCCGGCCCATATAAGTAACAGATTTTGCTCATGCCCATAATCAAATGGGTCTTTCTTATAAAAAAAAAAGATCTTAAAACGACCAGACATATTTTTTGATCTTAAGTTTTAAAAGACCAAACAACAAAATGATTGGGCCTGTCTTGACCGTGGCCATCCATCAATCTTCTCCGGCTCGCTCCGTGTGTCCACATCCGGCGACCAAGGGCTCCAATCATACTAAAAGGTTGAAACATCATATAAATCGCCTGATGTTACATTTACTAGCGAGAAACTTACAAATAAATCATTGAAAAAAGGTTAAGAGGTATTTACTATTTCAGTTACAAAGTACGGTACATGTAATGTAGCATGTTGGCAGATCTTTCACTTTTTTTCTTCAAAGGAGGAAAGTTGTTTTTTATTAGGTAAAAAAAAAAACCCTCCTCCTGTTGGAGTCAAGTTTAGCACTTTCCTAAAAAGGCCTATTCATGATTATAGGTCGGCCCAGAATGGAAAGTCGGTGAAAAGGCCCAAGACGGTAAAACTTAGGTTAAACCGGATTTAGGGCAACCGGCTTACATTAGGGTTTTGAAAGGTTAAGGCGGCGCTTATCGATAATACGGAAATATTCCATATCTCGGTAAAGTCGGATATTAGGAAATCTCGGTATTTACTTTCTTTTTTTCTTATTCTTAAAACCGACTTGTAAACCTTATAAAATGAACCTCATTGATGAATAATAGTTTACGCTTTTCTTAATATTTTCGGCTTGAGAGACTTTAGAGCGATATTTGACCTAAAATCTCTCCGGCGACTTCCTAACAATCCTTCACCGGCTTCCATCTCGGAAACGTCGGCTTACAAACCCTAATTTCCCAAATCTCACCGCGTTCTTAAATTCTTCTTTTAGAATCCCTAATTCCAAACCCTAAAACTCTTTCTATCTTTGGATAGACCGAGTTGAGATCTTACAATTGGCGCCGACTGTGGGGATTTCTAAGAGAAATTTCTGAAACGAGATGTCGGAAAACGGTAACGAAACAGATTCGGAAAACCCTAAGGTTGACCTAAGCGACCATGAGGGAAGTGATTACAACCAAAGTGATCACGAAGACGACGCGATGAAAGGCGGCAAGCAACCGCGAAACACCGCTAAAACAAACAAAGCTCGAGATGACGGCAAACATGCCCCGTCACTCAGCGAAACAGAGGCTCAAATCAAGCAAGACGAGGTCCTAGCCACTCTAATGGCCAAGATCGAATCACAGAACGACTTGATCAAAACGTTCTCGGAGAAAGTCGACCTACTGCAGACAGAGCAAGCAAAGATCCTTTCGGGACAACGGTCAAGAAAACCCAGGAGAGAGGTGCCATCAAAGGCGAAAGACAAAGTCGCCAGACGACTGGTCTATAGCACATCTGAGGAAAGCCACCATGAACAGAGCCGTAGCAGCGAATCCAGGAGCAACCCGCGTAAGGAAAGCAACAAGGATACTCGCGAGAGAAGCTCACACCGGAAGGATGGGTCTGAAAGACCCAAACAGAGCGAAAATCAGAGACATAACGACCGAAGTGATGAGAGGTATTCTCCCGACAGGGAGGAACATACCAGTCACCAGACACGGGACGTGCACCACAGGCGAAATTCGCGACATGAGAATGGTTCGCACCGAGACAACTATCGCCGCGAGCGAGGTATGTCGTACGAGAAAACTCATGGAGCGTCTATTCGCGGAGCGAGTCGCAACCATGTCGAAAAACAACTGATTGAGCTCAAAGACACTTTGAAAGAATTAAAAGGTGAGGTCCATGGCGCGAAGGGGTCAGCACCCGAGATAGACCGAATCATCGAGGAAACTCGTAGGACTCCCTTCACCTCGCGCATCACGAACACGTATATCAGGCAAAGAGAGAAGCTCAGGCTACCGATGTACGACGGCACAAAAGATCCAGCGACCCATCTCACAACATTCAAAATCATGGCGGCAAAGGCGCGGTTCTCATCAAGTGAGGAGCGTGACATCGGCTTCTGCCAACTATTCACCGAAACCCTGGAAGGAGACGCGCTAAACTGGTTCTCCCGACTTCCATCCAAGTCAATCGATAGCTTCTCGGACCTCACATGGGCATTCGTAAGGCATCACTTTGCCTACATTCGTAAGGACACCTCGCTAAGCGCGTTGATGTCGATGACGCAAGAGAAGAAGGAAACTTTGAAAGATTTCGTAGAAAGGTTCAGGGCGGTGATGACACGAGCAGAGGCACCAGATAAGTTCACTATCGCAGCCCTGACAAATGCCGTCTGGCACGAGTCACCATTTTACCAAGATTTAGTCATCAACCCGCCACTAACCATCGAGGACGCACTCCATAGAGCAAACAAATTCGTGGAATTGGAGGAGAAGAAGGTCGCATTAGCAAAAAGGTTCGGTTCTGGCAAACAGACAGATAAGAAGGAGGAAAGAGAACCCAGGCAGCATTACGACGGTAAAAGTGCCAAAACAATGGTTGTGGATGGCGCCGACAAGTCCCGGTCATCAAAGCCGTGGAATAAAAGAGGGAAAGAGGCGAAGAAGGCACAAGCAGCCTCCGCTACAGGGGACAAGTACTGTGAATACCATCAAGCAACGTCGCACGACACGGATGAATGTCGGAATCTCAGAAACGCACTCTACTCCCGACTTTCCAGTGAAGAAATCAAGGCGGCCATCGAAAGATTGAAGAAGGAAGAATCGAGACAGAAGAAGGAAGACAAAGTCGACGAGCAGGCTCCCAAGCAAGATAAACCGCCACAGCGTATCAAAAGCATAGCTTTGAAACGTAACCGTGAAGAAGAATAGGAGGAGGACGAAGAGGAAACCCCCAAGACCATCCGGAGAATCAACATGATCATGGGTGGTCTAATCTCCGTAAATGATTCGGTCCGGTCAATCAAGGTCTATGAACGCCTAGCATTGGCCGCGCAAAAGGCGCCTCAACCAATCCTATCAGATGATCCGCCCGTCATCTTTACCGACCAGGACCTCTATGGAACTCACTACCCTCATAACGACCCGCTGGTGGTTGAACTTCTGATCGGAAGTTGCCAAGTATCTCGAATACTGGTGGACACCGGGAGCTCGATAGACTTAATTTTCCTAGATATACTCAAAAAGATGGACATTAAGGAGGAGGACATCAAGCAGAAGGCCAAGCCGCTTACCGGGTTCACAAGTGAGACGACGTACACAATCGGAACGATCAAGTTGCCTGTCTTCGCAGGAGGAGTTAACAGATTGGTGAGGTTTCACGTCATTGACAAGCCAACCATCTATAACGTGATCCTTGGAACTCCATGGCTATATAGCATGAAGGCGGTATCCTCGACATACCATCAATGTCTGAAATTCCCGACACCTAAAGGAATCCAGACAGTCAAAGGATGCCAGAGCGCAAGTCGGTCGTGTTTCGCGAGAGAACATAAGATCAGGGTGCCTTCTTGCATGATCAACACAGAACACGGAAGAAAAGGACCGGAGAAAGAACTAATCCAGCAAGTCATCATTGATGAATCAGATGCAAGCAAGTGTGTAGGCATTGGCGCAGGATTACCGGACGACATCAAAGAGGAACTGATCACCTTCCTACAGCAAAACGTTACAACGTTTGCGTGGACAATGAAGGATATGAAGGGTATCAACCCAACCATTACAACTCACGAGTTGAATGTCGACCCGACTTACAAGCCAGTCAAGCAAAAGAGGCGAAAACTCGGCCCAGAAAGAGCTAAAGCAGTCAACGATGAAGTAGAGAAGCTACTCGAAGCCGGTTCGATCCAAGAAGTCAAATATCCTGACTGGCTGGCCAATCCAGTGGTCGTAAAGAAGAAAAATGGGAAGTGGAGAGTATGTGTCGACTTCACGGATCTCAACAAAGCTTGCCCCAAGGATAGTTTCCCGCTGCCGCACATCGACCGACTTGTTGAGGCGACGGCCGGGAACGAACTGCTATCATTCATGGATGCGTTCTCAGGGTATAACCAAATCCTCATGAACCCAGACGACAGAGAAAAGACGGCCTTCATCACTGAACGAGGCACGTATTGCTACAAAGTCATGCCTTTCGGCCTCAAAAATGCCGGCGCCACCTACCAGCGGTTGGTAAACCGGATGTTTGCAGGGCAACTTGGTGCAACAATGGAAGTTTATATCGACGACATGCTAGTCAAGTCTCTGATTGCCTCTCAGCATGTCGGTCATCTAAAGGAATGTTTCAACATCCTTAACCGATACGGCATGAAACTTAATCCAACTAAGTGTACATTTGGGGTGACGTCGGGAGAGTTCCTAGGATACGTGGTAACTCAGAGAGGAATAAAAGCTAATCCAAAGCAGATCACTGCCATAATCGACTTACCTTCTCCCAAGAACACTCGAGAGGTACAACGCCTCACTGGCCGCATAGCCGCCTTGAACAGGTTTATATCCCGGTCAACGGATAAATGTCTGCCTTTTTACGAGCTCCTACGAGGGAACAAAAGATTTGTGTGGGACGAGAAGTGTCAAGAAGCCTTCATCCAGCTCAAGGACTACCTATCGAACCCGCCGATACTGTCTAAACCCGAGAATGGTGAGACATTGTTGCTTTACATCGCCGTTTCAACGACAGCAGTGAGTGGCGTGCTAGTTCGGGAAGATCGAGGAGAACAAAAGCCGATCTTCTACGTCAGCAAAACGATGAACGGAGCCGAAACCAGGTATCCTGCAATGGAAAAACTGGCTTTCGCAGTCGTCATCTCGGCACGAAAGCTACGACCATATTTCCAGTCACATCCGATTGCCGTATTAAGCAGTCAACCTCTTCGAACGATACTTCATAGCCCGGGACAGTCTGGTCGTCTAGCAAAGTGGGCAATAGAGTTAAGTGAGTACGACATCGAGTACAGGAACAGGACAACCGCTAAATCGCAGGTAATAGCTGGTTTCCTTGTCGAATTATCACCTGAATTGGATGTCGGTACCGAGACAGAAGACAAAAATTGGAAGCTGTTCGTTGACGGGGCTTCATCTAAAAAAGGAGCCGGGATAGGGATACGTCTCATATCACCAACCGGCGAGATATTAGAGCAGTCGTTCAAACTAGGTTTCACGGCTTCTAACAACACAGCCGAGTACGAAGCTTTGTTAGCCGGTCTCAGACTAGCCAGGGAAATCGGAGTACGACATCTCTTGGCCCATTGTGATTCCATGCTTGTAGCCAACCAGATCAACGGCGACTACGAAGCTAAAAAATGAACGAATGGAGGCTTACCGAAAGACGGTGTTGGAACTCACCAGTTCTTTCGAATTCTTCGACATTGTCCAGATACCAAGAAAGGAGAATGCCCCAGTAGATGCGCTTGCGTCGCTGGCATCTAATCCCAATCTCTGTCGACGGATCCCGGTAGAAACGATACACGAACCAAGCATCCCGCCCCCTGAGAGCAATCAAGAAGAAACTGAAGAAATGATCCCGAGTGATGAGGACGACATGTGCTACAATATTCAAGCAAAGGGCATAGACCTCATCGCTGTCCTAACCGGCGACAATAAAGACTGGCGACTTCCGATAAGAGCATACCTGACAGAAGGGAAACTCCCAGAAGATAAATGGGAAGCACGACGACTTAAAGTCAAAAGCGCGCGATACACTATACATTAGGTATCCTCTACAAGTATTCAGCTAACAAGATCCTCCTCAGATGCATAAACGGAGAGGAAGTAAGTCGGGTTCTCGAAGAAACGCACTCTGGAGCATGCGGAAACCACTCCGGAGGCAGGTCTCTTGCCCTCAAAATCAAGTTGAATGGTCACTACTGGCCTACTATGATAACCGACTGCGAGACCTATTCTAACAAGTGTGAAAAGTGTCAGCGACATGCGCCATTCATACATCGACCTACAGAGCTACTCACAACGTCAACTGCGGCTTACCCATTCATGAGATGGGCAATGGACATCGTTGGACCATTACCGTTATCCAATCAAAGACGTTTTCTGCTCATTATGACCGACTACTTCACAAAGTGGGTAGAGGCCAAGGCTTACGTCGCCATCCACGATGTCCAAGTTCAAAATTTCGTCTGGAAATATATAATATGTCGTTTTGGGCTACCTTATGAGATCGTCACAGATAACGGGTCACAATTCATCTCGAAAGTATTCGAAGGATTCTGCAAGAAGTGGGATATACGCCTTAGCAAGTCGACACCAAGGTATCCTCAGGGGAATGGCCAAGCCGAAGCTACAAATAAAACCATCATTGCCGGCATCAAAAAACGCCTTGAAAGCAAAAAAGGAGTTTGGGCAGATGAGTTAGACGGAGTCCTTTGGTCGCATAGAACGACACCCCGAAGTGCAACAGGAGCCACCCCATTTTTCTTAGCCTTTGGCGTGGAAGCAATGGTACCGGCAGAAGCTAACATTTACACTCCCCGCCGCTCTCTCATGCCGCACCATACTGAAATCAACGAAAAGATGCTAATCCAGGCTCTCGACACCTTAGAGGAAGAACGGGATCGAGCCCTACTCAGGATTCAAAACTACCAACAGCTCGCAGCTCGGTACTACAATCAGAAAGTCAAGGAACGCCATTTTCAAGTCGGTGACTTCGTCCTCCGCAAAGTATACGAAAATACCAAGGAGTGGAGAGCAGGGAAACTTGGGGCAAAATGGGAAGGACCCTACAAAGTCACAAAAGTCGTCAAACCAGGAGTCTACGAGCTTGAGTCAATGAAAGGCAAGGCTTTACCTCGATCCTGGAACTCGGCAAGCCTGAAGGAGTACCACTAAGACGGCAAGACGCCAAAAAAAAAAAAAAAAAAAAAAAAAAAAAGATTATGTACTATGAACTACGAGTGACTTGATTCTTCCTCGGAAGATACGTAGGCAGCCTTTACCGGCACAGTCACAAATCTAATAAAATCCTTATTTTTTAGATTACCGTCTTGAAAGTCAAGAAAGACCAAAAAACAGGTAAGTCTTTTCAATAAAATATTTAATATTGTTGATACTAAACACTGCAAAAAGATGAGCAACGACTCGCAGAAGGACGAACTCCTTAGTTCACAAAAGCCGAGTCCAAGTAACTCGCAGAAAGCCGAGCAAAAACTCGCACTAGCATCATGCCTCCTGGCCAGGGGTGTGATCTTCCTTGCGCGCGAGGTGCACATCGCGGTAAGGGAAAGCCGGGATCCGTCCCGCAAATTTTTCGTGGTAAGAGATAAGTCGAGCACAAAAGACTCGCACATTGTCCTGCCCTTAAAATAAAGCCTTATGGCAAGTCACTAAATCGATTGAGCTTTGATAACGAGTTTAGACACGAAAAAGTTTCGACTCGGTCACGAACACGTATTCCGAGTCACGAAACCGGCTAGACTCGCCAAACGGCTCAAATACGAGATTAGTATGACCCAACATTAACTAAAGCCGCTATCCGATTAAACTATCAAAAGACAAGTATAGTCCGGCTCAGTTAAAATTTGACCGATTTTAAGTCTTGACAAGAAAGCTTTGAAGGATAGATTGATTCAAATCACTATCAGAGGCTCGAAACAAAACTTAAAAGGTAAATTAATTAAACAAAGAGTAGGTTTACAACACCGAAATAAACTTAAATAAAATTACAAATAAAAGAGACTCAGCCAGCCAGCGACCCCCCAGCTTCATCAACCTCTCCAGATCTGCCCTTCTCGACGGTCTGGTCCTTCTCGTTAAAAGCACCTTCCAAGGATGCAACCTCTGAACGGACGGACTCGATGAGATCAGCTGGAACCGCCTCCGGAATTATCCCGTGATTCGTCCCAAACTGATCAACGTTCGATGGAACGGGAGGAGGCGAGTCATGAGAACGGTTGAGAAGGGGATGGTTGACTGGAGAAAGGATGAACGTGAGCTCCTCCTTAGTCACGACATTCATTTCTTCCAATTCCGCGTCAGCTGCAATCTCGTCTGCAGCGACCTGATCTAAGACGGTCTGAGGAATCAGCACACCTTGTTCACTAAGTTTTATCAGGCATTTTTTGAGACCAGAAATCTGAGCCTGTTTGACTTGAATGGCGACAACGTCTTCTTGATCTTTAATGAAACGCTGGATGAGATCAAAATGGGTCTGCGCCTTTGTCCGGACGGCGGCTTCTACTCTCTCCCTCTCTTTACAAACCAAGTCGAGGCAGGATTTCTGCAGCTTCTGTTTTTCCGACTTGAACTTAAGAAAGTCGGCTTTCGATTTCTCTTCGGCCTGCTTAAGTTTACCTTCGAGAACAAGGTTGTTCTCCTGCAGCGTCTTCTTCTCCTCTTTGATCTTCTTGAGAAGATCATCCCGCTTTGTGACCGCATCAGCCATCTTCTTTTGAGCCCAGGAACTCTCCAAGGCCACACGGTTAGAAGCCGCGATCATCTGACAATAACAAAAAAAATGTGTGTGTCATCTTAGCAAGCAAACGCGAAAATCAATACAGAAAAGAGTATATAACTTACTGTAGCTTCAGCATGTTTCAACCGAACAATGGCATCCGATTGAGGCAGCTTCTCCAAGACCGGCCAGTCAGATTCGTTCCCTCTCACACACGTCAGCATGTCAAAGCAGGCCCGAGGATTATTAATGAAAGGGATCTCGCTCTCGTACTGGTAAGCGAAATTGTGAATAGAAGGGCGGACTTCCCCTTCCTTCACTTCGCGCCTCGGTCGCGCCAGGACGAGCTCCTTGTTGGATTCAAAGGGTTTTGAGCAGCCGGACGAATCGGAGACGGTTCCCTTAAACTTGTAGAAACGCTTCCACGGATCCTTTTGCTTAACAGGCTCACCAGAAGCCGTCGCCACAGCAGGAGCATCCTCAGCCGGCTTGTTCGTCTGAGATGTTTTCTTTGCCGATCTCTCCTGAGCCGGCTTATCCTCTGCAGGCCTTTTCTTCGTAGGGACCTTGGGAGGGAGATTAGAGCAATCTGCCACCGGGGCAGTCGACTTCACACCAGCAGCAGAATGTTTGCCGCCTTGGGAAGAAAGAAGTTTGTCCTTATCTTTGGACGACTTAGAGGAAGATGATGGTTTGGAGGAAATCTCCTTGGAGTAATCCACGGAATAAATTCTCTTAACTTTACCCATCCTTCTTGGCTTAACAAGTTCTTCAGCGGTAACTTTCGCCCTGGTATCCCACTTGGCTGCATTAACAAAGGATCAGAATGAAACAAAGAAGAGGATGTCGTAATAACCATATACGAACCTTCGGAGATCTTCAGGAGGAATTTTTTGATACGTTCGCGAGTAAGATCCGACCACTTGCGTAAACCGAGAGCTTGGATCTGCTCGAGAATTGGAAAATAGTTGTCGGGATACGGCTTCAGGAAAGGATGTTGCACTGCAAAGACGAAAAAGAATTAAGTAAATTATCACGATCAGAAGATGGCAAATTTGGGACGACATCTACCATAGTCTGTATTCCAAGACGTCCTGACGAGTTCCTTGTGCTCATCAGGAATGACCAACGAGGACATTTCGGCATAGAAATAAGACCGCTACCAATTATTTATCTTGTTGGGCGCGTCTGTCAGAACACGATTTCCACTCTTGAACCGAACCGCGAAGCAGCCCGGATTAGTGGCTTTCATGCGATTAACCGACGTCATTTCCTCAAATATTTGCGCAGTTATCGTGATACCGGCTTCGGCTCCCAACACTAGAAGGCCAACCATATGGCGAACCGCGACGGCTGAAAGTTGGGAAATAGCGATTTCGCGACGATGGCAGTACGAAATCAGCAGGTCGGGCAGAGGAAACCAACAACGGCTACCACCAATATCGGTATTGATGAAGTATGACTCGTAAAGAGTCATATACCCCGGAGGAGGGCTCCAAGGACGGTCAAGAGGAAAGGGAATGATTACTTTAATCCTCGGATCTGCTCCGCAGTCGTGAAGCATGGATCTCACTGTAGATGCAGTCGACTTGGTACTTGAAATGTTATTAAAATCTTCATAAGAAACGACCGGTAATGAAGAAGGAACGTTTCCCTCAGAACCGACTTGATTCGCGTCAATATCGTCTTCGCCGTCATCAGAATCTCGCAACTGAGGTATGATAAACTCTTCCCGGCCAGAAGTCTCGGTAGCACCGGTCTGACGAGATGTCTCACCACGACATTGGAGATTTTCGATTTCGAAACTAGCTGGACGATCCTTCAAGTCGGAAGAAGCACTCGAGGCAGATTGACGACTTGAAGAATCCTCCGCAGATGAAACGGAAACAACTTCCTTATCCTTACTCGATGAACAACGGATCAAAGACATTGCTAGTCGATGAACAAGCGAAGAACGCGAGAAAAAAATGAAGATTTGATCTAAAAATCTATAAAACCTAAGATGGAGCAGCGGCGGAAGGATGATCGGAAAATAAATAATGAGAGGGAGAGAAGTTACCTTTCAGAATTTCCTCACTCAAGCCAAGTGAAGAAGTAAGAGGTGGGGAAAGACTACTTATAGTGAAAATGACGGCGCAGTTATCGAAGCGCATCATTACCTAGACGACGCTTCGTGTCTCGAGTAAACCCGGTAATTAAACCAAGAAACAATTCCGGTCTCAGTGAATCGTCGTCGGTTCTGAATCAATTGGAAGATTCGCCACCGGTCAGCATTAAGCCGGACCAACCCAATAAGAATATGGGCCTGAACGAAAAGGAAGCTCGCCAAAAGACAAAAACGGGCCTGCAATAAATCATCTCTTAAACCATAGGTTAACTCCTCGTAATGACGACTTGAATTCAAGTCGCCACACTGGGGGGGGGGGGGGGGCTTATTGTTGGAGTCAAGTTTAGCACTTTCCTAAAAAGGCCTATTCATGATTATAGGTCGGCCCAGAATGGAAAGTCGGTGAAAAGGCCCAAGACGGTAAAACTTAGGTTAAACCGGATTTAGGGCAACCGGCTTACATTAGGGTTTTGAAAGGTTAAGGCGGCGCTTATCGATAATACGGAAATATTCCATATCTCAGTAAAGTCGGATATTAGGAAATCTCGGTATTTACTTTCTTTTTTTCTTATTCTTAAAACCGACTTGTAAACCTTATAAAAGGAACCTCATTGATGAATAATAGTTTACGCTTTTCTTAATATTTTCGGCTTGAGAGACTTTAGAGCGATATTTGACCTAAAATCTCTCCGGCGACTTCCTAACAATCCTTCACCGGCTTCCATCTCGGAAACGTCGGCTTACAAACCCTAATTTCCCAAATCTCACCGCGTTCTTAAATTCTTCTTTTAGAATCCCTAATTCCAAACCCTAAAACTCTTTCTATCTTTGGATAGACCGAGTTGAGATCTTACACCTCCCTTAGAAGAAAAAAAAGAGTTAAAGATATGTCAACAGACCAGGGGCGGACCTACTTAGTTATTTGGAGTGTCACTTGACATCATAAAAATAATATAAAGTCATGTTTTTGCATATATTTTACAAAAAATTCAACAGTCTAGTTGGTTATTTTGTCTATGTTGACATCTCTAAACCCAGGTTCAAATCTCCTCAATGACATTCCACTGCAATTCTTTTAACATGTGACTCCATTAAAATCAAATCCTGGGTCCGCCCCTGCAACAGACTACAACTGCAAATGGTTGTGATCACCAAGTTCTTTAGTTTTCCACTTAGTCATATTGGTCGTATATGGATTTGATGAGGATGAACAAGAAAATGTCAAAAGCTAAACTTTCTTTTTTCTCAATCTCAAAACTAATCTTAAAAATGTTTCAATCCTACTGAAGAATGAAGATCCACTTAGTGATATTGGTCGTGGTATATGGAAAGGATGATGAACTATAAGGGGTATTTTTGGAGACGAGTTTAGCACCCATCCAAATAGTCCATTCAAATAATAAGATTGATCCGAAATAAAAAACATATATTACTTGTCCAACAAGCAAAGGGATAATTATGATGCCGATGAAGATAATTTTTTTTTGTGTTTATCTTGATGATTGTCATTATCTTCATTCGCATCATAATTATCAATTTGTTTGTTGGACAAGTAATATATGTTTTTTATTTCGGGGCGATTTTATTATCCGAATGGACCATTTGGAGGGATGCTAAACCCGTCTCCAACAGAAACCATATTTATATAATACGCAAATTGAATATGTAAAACAAAATTACAAAAACCGAAATCAAAATATGAACAATATAATGCCATAACTAGATTAAAAATGAATTCAAACAGAATCAAGATTATTATCTCTTTTCTAAATTTTTAAACGTTTATAAAGCGGTTTAGAAGGGAAAACAAACAATACACTGTTCCAAGATTCACAAGAAAAAAAGACCCACATTTTTTTTAAATAACCAATTTAAATTGAAAAATAAAATTTAGACTAAAAATTTTGAATAAATTAATTTAGCAAACAGAATAAGTTTAGATATATATTTTCTTACCTAAAATTTATATAAATATATTTACTAAACATCTCATATAAATAGTTTAAAATGGATATCAAAAGTTAAAAAAACAAATATTTTGCCCAAGGGCCTGAACATCATTGAGCCGGCGCTGCTCATAATGCATTGGTGTAAATACGCTAAAAAGGTCCAAGAATACAATTGCTTGTCTTTTCAATCTCCACAACACTTGAACTCAGAAGTACGTTATACTCTTAAACACAACAAGAGAAAAAAATATATGGAGAGAGGGTCTATCCATGGGCTGCACCTCTCCTTGGGAATTAGTCTGAGCCCTTCTATAGGCTTGGGATACCCCAGGTTAATCAAAAAAAAAAAAAAAAAAAAAAAACAATTGCGGTTTTGATTGTTTTTGGTGTGTATAGAATGAGATGAGGATGACTGCTTTTATAGTCTATAAGGTCAACAAGACCCATAAAGTGGAGATTGAGAATTAACTCTGCCATAATGACGTGAGTTAGTTTGTATGGTGCAAAATAAATTCAAGTTATTTGTCAATATGAGAATCAAATCTCTCGTAAAGTCATGATTGAAACTTTTGATTCAATTCATTTGATGTGTCGTTACACACCACCAAAATAAAGATATTATCTTACAAAAGTTCAATTCCTTTGAATGATAGCCATGTATTATATAAAGTGGAGAAATTAACACCAAAATATATATTTGACCATCACAATTACGTACTTCAAAAGGCTATGTTTTTTTTTTCGCTACGAAAGTAAACATCACATAAAATGATAGTATGTTTTAAAAGATCATTTGATTTCCTACGCGAACAGACCAGACCCATCTATGAGAACAGACAAGACCCATCTATGACGAAACTTGGGTAACCACTGCAGAGACCATCTTGTCAACCCCACACATATCATGGCCACGACAAAGCTTGTAGTACCCATTATCTCCCCACTTCTTTCCCCATGAGTTCTTGATGATCCAATACGGTTTATAACCAAGTCGTAAGATCGAAAACCCTCTCGACCCGTATCCAACAAGAAGTACCCCGTGGTTAATCTTTCTCTTGCTACATATTAGCGGACAAGATACTCCTCCTATATATGTCTGCATGAACACCGCATTTAATCCCACTGTGTTCAACAAAAAACAATCATTAGACGGTTTGCTCGATTAGTTCACACATAAAGTATTGTTTTTTTCAAGTTAAATCACCTGCTAAAGGACCGTGTTGTACTAAATGTGCTGTGATTTGGTCCTCGTCCAATGGTATATTCGTGAAATTTACAACTTTTACTGCGACCTTTTTTGGATCGAACTTGCATTGGCCTCGTTTGCCGGTGTAAGGATATGATCTTTCCTCTTCTAAGCCTCCTGCCTTCTTCAAATACTCGTATGCATTTGTCATTAGTCCCCCACCACAACCATCGTCGCATGCTTTCTTGTCCTCTGGATCGCACTATGCTCACATATACCAAAGGAAAATTTCATTTTCAAACAAATTACATATGTTTAAGTATAACTTAAAATGAACGGATTAACACAGACCGCTTTATCGCAATCCACAAGTTGTTGTTCGCTAAGACTGACAAGCTCTCCAGTGGAGACAAAATGGGCTCCTTCAACTGCTCCTGTTGTGCTAAAAGCCCAGCACGATCCACATGCACCCTTCACATCCACAGTCAAATATATACATGCTCATACAGTTCATATAACATTCATATACTATCACAAATAAAGAATTTTCTGTATGAAATTATTAACTTGCAAAGTGTATTATAAATCCCTCTAATATCTTGTAATATACTCTTATAAACTAATTACTAATTACTAATTACTATATCTTAATTACAAATTAATAAAACTCATTATGTTTCTCATCATTTCTATTATAACTCTTTATGACAAGCTGATAATTAAACTACACAATTTTTTAATGATAATAAAAAAAAAACAGATTCCATTTGCTTATGGTGTTGGCTGGGGAAAAATCAACAAACAAATAAATTTATCGGTTGTAAATTTCTAATCAAAGATGGAGATCTAGGCGTATAGGCAAATAATATATATAGATATATAGAAGAACATACTTGATCTTTGACCTCGGTAACGGCACCTTTCTCCCTCCAGTCAAAATCTTTGGGCAATCCCTTAACCTCCACCCTGTGTGCCTCTGCTCCAACCGCACCACCATGGCCGGTGTCCACATCAGCTACTCCAGTGAACATCCTCTCGAACTCCTCTTCCGTGAGGTCAGAGAAACGGGTGACTCCATGGACGGCGGTGGGGTCCAACATCTGGTGCTCTGCCGCCTTGAGGACGTTTTTAGCAAATATCCCGAGGCGGTGGACGTACTCCTCCCTTGTGTAGTAGCTCTTGCCGTAGTCCGACATGAAAACCCGGAATTTTCTCTCCGTGTGTGTCCCAAGGAGATTGGGAGGAAGTCGATCGTTTGTGACTTGACGGATGGTTAGGTCATCTAAGGAAACTGCCGCGTGACAGAAGAAGGCCGTGCATGTTAGAATCAGTGCTAAGGTTTTAGCCACCATGATCGCTGTATATCGATGGGTCTTGTTATGAGGCGGCCTTAATCAAGGCCTTAAATAGAGTCGATGGCTTTGTGTATAGACAGAAGGATCGAGAGGGATGACTTTTAAGAGTTTTGAGGGTAGCGAAAGTGTTGGAGTTACATGCAAATAGGAGACACGTGGGATGTTTGCATGTAGAGTTACACAATGAATCTGCATGACACGTTGCTCTCTTTTGTGTATTGTAAATGTATCGTTGAGATTTTTGTACCGGCATTGCATTAATGCTTACATTGTAAATGTGTAAACAATATTTATCCGGTATGTACCTTTTATTGCTTTCAGAGGAGTGGCGTATGTCAGTTATCACATTACGCGTTGTTGGTGGAAGCTTAGCTCTATAGAGATCATACATAACAAAATCTTGCAAAAAAAACGATATTTGTTGAAGACATATAACGTAGTAAATTTTATATAATGATGGTTTATGCTACAATACTATTTAGTAGTTAGTAACAAAAGAAAAATAGTTACTACTTCCTATCTATTTGATTTTTTTTTAAAATTTTCTTACACAAATTAAAACAATAAATAGTTATTTTCTATTATTTTTATTTGTTTTTATTTTCTACAAAATGTTTTACCACTCATATTTCTCTAGCCTAAAATATAATTAAAATTTGAAATAAAATGCACTGGTTAGAGTTTAAAACATCTATTTTATAAAAAAAATATAAAACATCTATTTTATAAAATAATTATAAAACATCCATCTTCTAAATAAGAGTAGCTTTATTGATTCAAGATGAGAAGTGTGAATTTCTGTTAATCGCAGAATTCAATCAGATTTTAAACTTTTGGACCTGTCATAAACATTGTTTATGCAGATGAAGTCGGATTGTAGAAATAGGGAACCAGATAAGATAAATAATCTATTATAGCACTTTAATAAATTGTTGAATCCGTAGTTGAGGAAGTTGGAGGGAACATGGAACATCGAGAATAATGAGGTAGTCGATCGATTACTATAATATGAAATGAGAATTCTGCAGTAAGTGTTACTCATTTTAGGAATCTAGATCTGTCAAACTCAATCAAAACTCATATATCACTCATCAAACATGAATTGTCACTGAAAATTACTTGTGTTTGACTAACAATAAATTAGAACGTCTGGGGGATGAAGTGGTCGAATGGTAAGGGACGGGTTCGGGATGCTAACACGTTACAGGTTGGATTCAACTGTTCCGCGAAAATACAACATTTTTTACTAGACGTTCACACGGATATGCTGGATCTATTTTTGGCCCATTTACAAATCCGGAGAAAGTGCCTATCCGTAAATTAACTATTCCGTTGGAAATTAGTTTGGGCGTTCCATTGGCATGGAATATTCCCATTAACAAAAAAAAAAACAATATAATAGAACCATATTTTATTCTCAAATTATTATAATTTATTATAAATAGTTTTAAACAACAATGTTCACATCACCAAAAAATGAAAGAAATAACATTAATGTTAACCCTAATTTAATTATTCAATTTTGACAAAAAATATTAATTACTCAACTAATTCTAATATTTTCATATTATTATTATTATCTATTAAAATTAGTAAATTAATCCAAAAGTACTATTAAAAAAACAAAATAAACAACATAAAATAAAATAAATTTTTAAATAAAAATTTGATAATATTAAATTTACATAAAAAAATAATGGAATATAAAATATGTAAGATATATAATATATAAGGAATTAAAAAATAATTTTAAAAATACATATTAAATTTTTGTGAAATGATTTATATACGTCAAAACTATAAATAAACGTTCACATATAAAAAAAATGATTATATCACTGACAAAGAATAGATTATATATCTTTTAAACACATTATTAATATATCATTATAATCTAACAAATAATTATAATATATTTTATTAAAATTATTTATCACTTTATAGCTTAAACAATGTACTTTTGAAATATATATCTATATATTCATTACATAAACATCAAAATGTTAAAATTTCTAAAATAATGTAAAAAAAAATTTTTAAATAAAAACAAATCTAAGATGATTACATCAATAAAATATTACTATACACAAAAACAAAACAAATTTCTACAATCTAAAATATTGAGCATACTATTTGAAATACGGAATAATTTACAAAATTATTTACAAAAATACGGGCCCAAGATGATATAATATTTTATTAAAAATAAAAACAACTATTTAAATAAATTTGAAATAGATTAGGTTTGGTGAGTTTAAATTACACATATTAAAAAAATCTTTTAATGTGGTTGTTTGTTGATTTTTAGACCAGTACACTGGATAACTAAACACTTTATGACAAAAAAAACACTTTATGAAGTTTTGATTTTGTTCCATTTAATATTTTAAATCATCATAAATTATAGATATAAAAATAAGAAGTAAAATTAAATATTCAAAGAAAATTTCACTAATATTTAACATTCAAAATAGTATAAAATAAATTATACAGCTGATTAAAGAAAGAAAATAAAAATGTTGATATTAAAAATTTGATATTATTTGTCACTTGATAAATTAATGTTAAGATCAAATTTATATACATTTAAATTTTAAAATTTATATAATAATTTGTATACTCACCAAACGTTATTAATCGTTTAAATATAAATTCCGCGTAAGACAAAGAGACATAAATATAATTCTAACAATTTACGTAAATTTATCACATCCGAAATTTATCTTTATTGTATCATTACAAAAAACTTCACTTACACGACACTCTAATTTTTCAAAACCTATTTTCACTAATTTGTGAAAGCCCATCTTCCAAAAATCAAATCCCAAAACTTTAGAAAACATTATTAATTTATAATCATAACTCGGTTAAACTAATTTCCTTCTATAACCAATTTAAATCTTATTGTCGGTACTTTAAATCGGTTTGAAATACTGTCGGGTCTAGCTATCAACATGGGAAAATCTGCTTTATACATTGCTGGGAAAACAAGACATGATCTTCAAGAAACAGTGACTGCCTATGGTATCCCTATTGAACAGCTACCGATCAGGTATTTAGGCCTCCCGCTCACAACAAAGAGTATGAGGAAGCTCGACTATGAGCCGCTAATTGACAAGATCCGCTCGAAAATGATCTCTTGGTCCAGCCACTCGCTATCTTATTCGGGAAGACTTCAGTTAATTAAATCTGTGATAATGAGTATGGTTAACTTCTGGTGCTCAGTTTTCAGACTTCCAACAAAGTGTTTGAACATGATTGAAAGTATGTGTGCTGCCTTCTTATGGTCTGGCTCGCCGAATATTAATACAAAGTCGAGAGTAAGCTGGTCAGATATATGTAAGCCAAAAACAGAGGGTGGTCTGGGCTTGCGGAGTTTAATCGACACCACTCGAATCTTCTCACTGAAGCTAATCTGGAAATTGTATGAGGGAGCGGGCTCGCTTTGGGTGGCCTGGACCAAACACCATCTTCTCAGAGATCATTTTTTCTGGGACATTCCGATCACAACAACGCGGGGTTCATGGATTTGGAAGAAACTGCTTCGTCTTCGTCTTCTTGCAAATGCTTTCCTGAAGGTCCATATAAATGATGGCTCTACACCATCCTTCTGGTTCGATAAGTGGATTGGAGATCAGTCTCTTTTCGAGATGACAGGAGAGGACGGTATTCAGGCTCTAGGGGTATCTCGGCTCGCGAAAGTAAGTGATGCAGTGAGGAATCGTACCTGGAACATTCGCCGACGTGGTGAGGCTCAATATAGTAATGTCTATGATCTCCTTAGACGTACTCCGATACCAGAGGAAGATGCAGGGGTGGATTGCTATCTCTGGAAGCAGCGAGCTGATAGCTACGGCCATGAATTCTCTGCGAAAAGGACCTGGGATCAGATACGGCCAGAGAATAATCATGTCCAGTGGTACAAACTAATCTGGTTCAAAGAGGCCATTCCCCGCCAAGCTTTCTTTGTGTGGCTGACTCTTCGCAACAGTCTTCCAACCGGTGACAAAATGAAACAGTGGGGTAGGTACCAGCCATTTTCACTCTGCGGAGAGCCAGATGAGACCTGTGACCATCTCTTCTTCGCGTGTCCGTACACATACACGGTCTGGGAAGTTTTGAATGATAAACTTCTTGGGACGAGGCTCACACCAGACTGGACCTACACAATGACTTCTATGCTCAAAAACAGGCTAACACCAATGGACAAGCTTCTGACAAAGATGACGTTTCAATCAGTGATTTATTGGACCTGGCGGGAGAGAAACGAGCGGAACCACAGCCGCAAGGCCTCTACTACAAGTTCAGTCATTAACCATATCAAAGCTGAGATCAAGCAAAGGCTAGTAGCCTTACATACGACTGGAGAGGAGGGCAATGAGCTGTTACGTCGTTGGACGAGGCTACAAGCGCCGTAGCCTTTGTAAGGGATCTAAACCACTCGGGCTAGATCTTTTACAAAACTCTGTACTCACTTTTTGTTGATATATAATATTACATTTCAACAAAAAAAAAATTAAATCTTATTTACAGATTTTAGCTACTTACAAACAAATAGAATTGTACATTTGAAAGAAAATGATATTTCCGATAAATGGGTTTTTTCATATTATGATAATGTTACAAATAATTTAACAATCACATAATAACTGAAGTAACAACTTATATCTAATATTTTTAGACCGTAGAGATTTTTTTCTAGGCGTTGCAATTAGATGAATTTGTTAATAAATAAATTTAGGCGGTTTTAGACAGTTGTAAATGGTTGTAGATGTTCCTAAATTGTTTTAGGTTGTCATAGAGATCCGACACAATTTTTAACTAATTTTATTTAGTTGTTAATAAATGTGTTTGTTCAAGTGTATTTTTTTCAGATTTCATTATATATAACTAAACTTATAAATTTGAATTTATAATTACATATTTGTCAAAATAGAATTTGTGTGATATAACTTTAAATATTTTGATAATCTGATGTTGAGTTACGACGATCAATATAAATTTGTATTTAAAATTTTTGGACAAATTATTTTTAATTTATTTTTGTGGAATTGAACATTTTTTTATATTTTCAAATCAATGTTTTTTTCTTTAGTTCTTACTTATTTTGAATTTACTTAGTGTTTATTTTTATATTATATTATGTATGCTGAATATTTTCATATAATTTGAGTTTTGAATATGTTTTTAGGGTTAGAAATATTTAAATTCGGTTATATATAACTAATGATATATCATAATTTATATTATGTATATAATATATATCGTTTATTTTATAACATTTAGATTGTCTAAAATCGTTTAGGTCTACTGAACATTTTAGATGCTAAATCTCGGATTACCGTTTACTTAATGTCTAGTGTTTTTATTATTATTGTTTATATCTAATTATTATTGGTTAAAAATATTTAACTTATGTAATTCTGAAATTTTAACATTTGAATAATGTGCCAAAAATAGAATAATATCAAATGAAAAGTTTAAAATTTATATAAGGGTCTAGAATGTGAATTGAATTTTTGTTTTAACTCAGATAAAAAAACAATGATTTACCGAAGCTATATCAAAAATTATTGATGCCAAAAAAAAATTTATATATCAAAAATTATTATCCTTTTGAAATATGGTTAAAAGTACATCTTCCCGAATTTGATCTCCTCCCTCAGTTCTTGCTGAAAGAACAAAAACAATCTCATTTCATCTCACGACGAATCTTCTTCTTCATTTATTTTTTTTTCTCTAGGGTTTGATCAATCCATCTGAAAAGAAAGATTGCATTTTTAAATTAAAAAATCCGAAGATGTTCAACAAAATCATGAAACTGGGTCAGAAGAAATTCAACAAATCGGATCAACATCACCCAGATAACAACCCCGGCGGCAACAACGTCGTTCGCGCCAGCCGCACCACAACCGCCACCGCATCAAACGGCGAATCTCAGACAGCGGCTCCACCTCCTTCTCAGACACCGATTCACCCAATGTTCACAACAACACCAACCCTCGAAGTACTTCCATTGTTAAAAGACGTTTCTTCATCAGATCGGCCTCTCCTCTTCATGAAGAAGGCTCACATGTGTTCTTGCCAATGCGATTTCTCCGATACATTGATAATGCCACGGGAGAAAGAGATCAAGAGACAGACCCTTCTCGAATTGGTCGATTTCCTTCACTCATCCTCAGGTAAAGTCAATGAAACGATGCAGAGCGAGCTCATAAGAATGGTTTCCGCTAATATTTTCCGGTGTCTCCCACCTGCACATCATGAGAACACCGGAGCTCCACCTGAAGGGAATGATCCTGAAGAGGAAGAGCCTTATCTTGAGCCATGGTGGCCTCATTTGCAGCTCATCTACGAGCTTCTCTTGAGGTACGTAGTGTCTTCAGAAATCGAACCCAAGATAGCTAAGAAATTCATCAACCACATCTTTGTTTCGAGATTGCTTGATCTGTTTGACTCTGAGGATCCTAGAGAGAGGGAATACTTGAAAACTGTTCTTCACAGGATCTATGGGAAGTTCATATTCCACCGCCCGTTTATCAGGTGCTCTATTTACAACATCTTCTACAAGTTCTTGTATGAGACTGAGAGATGCATTGGTATCGGAGAGTTGTTGGAGATTCTAGCAAGTGTGATCAATGGATTTACAGTACCAATGAGAGAGGAGCATAGATTGTATCTTGTGAAAGCTATCTTGCCATTACACAAGTCTAAAGGTATCTCGATTTACCATCAGCAGTTGTCGTATTGTGTGACGATGTTTGTGGAGAAAGATTACAAATTGGCTGATACTGTGATCCGTGGGTTGTTGAAGTACTGGCCGCTTACGAATTGTCAGAAAGAAGTTCTGTTCTTGGGTGAGCTTGAAGAGGTTTTGGATGCTACAGAGCCTTCAGAGTTTCAGCAATGTGTTGTTCCTTTGTTTACACAGATTGGGAAATGTCTTAATAGCGCACACTTCCAGGTTCGTTTTGTAATGTTTTGTGATGTTGTTATGGAGTGTGATTGTTGATTGAGAGATGTGAGGAATGCAGGTGGCAGAGAGAGCTCTTTTCTTGTGGAACAATGAGCATATCGTAGGCTTGATTGCTCAGAACAAAGATGTGATCTTCCCTATAATATTTGAAGCATTGGAGAGGAACATGAAAGGACATTGGAACCAAGCTGTGCACGGTCTGTCTGAGAATGTTAGAAGAATGTTTATGGAGATGGACACTGAGCTATTTGAAGAGTGTGAGAAACAATATCCGGAGAACGAAGCAAAGGCATGTGAGTTGTTGGAACAAAGAGAATTGACATGGAAGAGACTTGAAGAGGCTGCTTCGTTAGCTGCAAACTAGAAGCCCATTTGGATGATGGCTTTAAGCTATCTGTCTTCTTCCTTTTCAAGAGTAATGTTTTTAGAAAACTCGAATAATTTATTTGTTTGTTTGTTCTTTTGATTTCATTTTCTGGTCTCTTGTAAATGGCGACCGGGAATATGAATCCACATGTCGCCGACCAGATCATGTCATAGAAGATAAGTTTAGTTCTGTTCGTTGCAGCTTCCGCAAAACTTTGTAGCAATTAAGTGTTTACAAGCATAGACTGCATAGTCGATGTTGCATTATGCTTTTTGTAACTACTCTTAATTAAATTTAAGAGATTTCCATGTTTCAACTCAATACACAATTTTAAAACTGACAAGAATAAAATACTCTTTTTTCCCTCACACTCGGTAAATTATTATCCAGCGGTCCTAACTCAAAAAAAGAAGCCCAAAGCTTTCCCAATAGTATATCGTTTCTGACCAACTTTTCTCGAACAAAAAAAGGAAAGTTTGGGAAGCCAACGGTCCTTTACTGACCGGCGTTGATCTTAATGCGGCAAAAGCTGGTCGCCGTAGTCGGAACTCCACTATCGACGACAACACCAAACAACTCAAGCTCAAAACAACAGAAGAATTCAAGGAAACAAGGAGGGAAAGTTAACAACGAATAAGGAACATACTCAACATTTCAACAAACAACAACCGCAAGAAAAGACCAGTATAACAAAGGGAAGTAAAATGAGTCGGAAATTCACAATGGCAGAAAAAGGGAAAGGAAACGACTTACAAAAGGAAGCTACTAGGAGGGTTAGAGTGAGAGCACCGGAGCTGGAAATGGAAAGCCTAGTAAGGGAGAACAAACTGACTTTGATCGGGAGATAAACAAATCCACAAGTACAGTGGATCTGGGCTTTCATTCCTTTCATAACGCGAAAATGGAACCTCAAAGGAAGAGCCAATGGATCTGACTTGGGTAACGGATGCTTCCAATTCAGGTTTGAACGGGAAGATGACTTGCTTCATGTCTTAGATAATGGACCCTACCAGTTTGATTATTGGATAGTTATCATACAACGATTGGAATCTGTTATATCGAGCACCTTCCTTTCGATGATTCCTTTTTGGATTCGAGTTAAGGGGCTACCTTTACACTTATGGCAAGAAAAAATGGTTGACAGTATTACAAGCGAGGCTAGAGAAGTGCATGGCATTGAAATCACTCAGAGCTATGCAAGGGAAAGGGTAATGGACAGGCTGAAACCAATGGTAAGAGAGACAATTGTGGAGTTTGCATTTGGTGAAGAAACTTTTTTTGAGCTAGACTACGAACGTTTGGAGAACTATTGCAGTGTCTGTCTGTGATTAACCCATGAATCCAGAAACTGCCCAATCAAGATAAAAGCAAACCAAGAAAGACCATCCATGACAAGGGAACTGACCAGAGAAGAACCAAATCCAAAAAGGAACCAAGCCAAAACTAGGAATATCCTTGTGACTTTTGCAAGAGTATTTACCACCTAACAAGGGACTGCCCACAACGGAAGAATGAAAAAGAAGGAGAGGATATAACTATGACGAATGAAGACGCAGTTACCACGGGAAACATGAAGGGGAACAAAGCTAGGCTGGATCGAGACCAAAGAGGTAGAGAATACCCTCAGAGAAATAACAGAGAGGGATCCTTCAGAACTAGAGAGGATACCCGATCGAGAGGGTGTAAACATAAAGAGGAAGTTGCGGTAGAGAGGAGAAGGCGGTTTGAACCAAGAAGAGAAATCAACTTGTCTGAGAGAAGGGAGTTTAGAACTCAACCAAAAAACTGTTAGATTTAAGAAAGATTTAAGCTTTGGAGATTTAGGAAGAATAGTTTGCTCAAGAGAAGAAGAGAGAATAGTCACAAAAATGACTTAACTTTTGATATTTGGTGGCTACACAAGTTATATAGGATGGGTACACAAAATAACCCTAAACCTAATTAGATAGAGGACAAATTAGACATTTTATCATTTTGGTCCGAACTATTGAGCAGACTTGTGAAGCAGACTTGTAAGCAGACTTGTGAAGCAGACTTGTGAAGCAGACTTATGAAGCAGACTTGTGAAGCAAACTTCACATTATTGAAACATACATGATCAATACTCCCCCTCAAGTTCAGACTTTGGAATCACCCTAAAGTCTGGACTTGGAATGATCATGGCAACACCTCATTAAAAACTTTGATGTAGAAAACCACTTGGGACAAAACCACATCAAGGGAAAAAGAGTATGATGCACATGATCAGGGAAGTTCTAATCATGGGTAGGAAGGTCTACAAGTCCTAGTTTGCTGAAAATATGATCGCAAACCTTGAGACTTGCAGCCTTGGTGAAGATGTCTGCTAGCTGATCTTCGCTCTTTGTGTAGCAAGGTAGAACCGTCCCATCTTCAATCTTCTCCCTTACCTTGTGACAATCTATCTCAATGTGTTTAGTCCTTTCATGAAACATAGAGTTGGTAGCAATATGTATTGCAGCCTGATTGTCACAATGAAAGGTAATGGGACTTGATTGCTCAATGCCAAAGTCCTTGAGTAGAGCCTTCAACCAAGTTAACTCTATTGTAAGCTTCCTCATAGCTCTATACTCAGCTTCAGCACTTGAACATGAGACCACTTTCTGGTTCTTTGTCTTCCAAGTTACTAAGTTACCTCCAATGAAGGTGCAATAACCGGTTGTGGATCTCTTGTCACTCTTATCACCAGCCCAATCTGCATCACAGTAGCCGACAATCTCAGTGCTATCATTCTTACCCATCCAAATTCCTTGTCCTGTTGAGCCTTTGAGATATCTAAGGATCCTCTCAACCAAACTCCAATGATAAACCGTGGGTGATTGCATATGCTGGCTGACTTGATTCACAGCAAAACATAGGTCTGGTCTAGTGAGAGTTAAATAGATAAGCTTCCCAACCAGTCTTCTATACAAGGAGACATCCTTGAACTTCTCCTCATCTGATTTCTCCCCCTTTCTATTGACTTGGTAGCCATCTTCAAGAGGAGTCTTTGCTATCTTGCAATCATGCATTCTTGTTTCTGTCAGCAAGTCTTTAACATACTTCCTTTGGGACAGAAACATCCCATCATTGAATCTGCATACTTCAATACCCAAGAAATACTTCAACTCTCCAAGGTCTTTGATGTCAAACGAACTTTTGAGAAAAGCCTTTGTGGATTGAATTCCCTCATTATCACTTCCAGTAATGATTAAATCATCCACATAGATCAGAACCACCACCACTCCTAAAGGGCTTTGAAGAGTAAACAATGTGTGATCAGATTGAGACTTCTTGAATCCATAGTCCATGAGTGTATGACTTAACTTATGGTACCATGCTCTTGGTGATTGCTTCAAACCATAGATTGCTCTCCTTAGTCTCAATACTTCACCAGGTTTACACAAATGCTCTAGTCCCGGTGGTGGAGTCATGTACACTTCCTCTTCGAGCTCTCCTTGTAAAAAGGCATTCTTAACATCCATTTGCCATAGGTTTCATGAAAGGTTTGTGGCCCGGAATAGTGTGACTCTTACTGTATGGAGTTTAGCTACCGGTGCAAAGGTATCAGTGTAGTCTTCTCCATAAGTTTGTGTGAACCCTCTTGCAACCAACCTTGCCTTGTACCTCTCGATGTCTCCATTGCTCTTATACTTGATTGTGAAGACCCATTTTGAGCTGACAGTCTTCTTTCCCTTTGGCAGCTTCTCCACATTCCAAGTGTGATTCTTTTCCATAGCTCCCTTCTCGTCAATCACAGCATCCATCCACTCCTTGGTGTCTTTAGCCTCTTCATAAGTTTTAGGAACATGATTCATCTCTATCTTCCCAAGAAAAGCGCAATGACTTGATGGCAACAAGTCAATAGAACACACAGACTGGTTGGGATGAGCAACAACCTGATTGTTGAAGTAGAACTTCTTGTTGATGTAGCTTGATAGATCCGTCTTTTCTCTAGTACTTCTTCTGAGTTGTTGGACCGGTTGAGAAGCTTCCTCTACACCCATCTCTTCTTCTTCATGATGAATAATCTCCTCATCATTCATATTCAAGTTGTCTTGATCTTGATTCTGAGGTAGAACTTCCTCTTGAGTTTGAGTGGGTTCTTGATTAGCTGTCACTGGTTCTTCTTCTTGCAACTCTTCTTGATGACTTCTTGTTTCTGTTTCCCCTTGTCTTGGTACTTTAGTAGGGTCATTTCCCAAATGATTCAAGAGAAACCTCAGACTTGTAGCAAGGTCAGACGGTGATCTTGAAAGATCCTTCAATCCTTCCCAATCCCTTTTCTCATAGTACCCTTGCCCCTCAATGAACTTAACATCTCTTGACACATATGTGCGGTTGTTGCTTGGATCAAAGCACTTATAACCCTTCTGAGTTGTAGAGTATCCCAGGAACATACACTTTGTGCTCTTAGCCTCTAGCTTATTTCTTTGATCACCTGAAATATGTACAAAACACACACACCCAAACACACGTAAGTGTTCAATAAAGGGTTGAGTTTTGTTCAGAACCTCAAATGGTGAGATTTCTTGTAGAACTTTTGTTGGAATCCTATTGATGAGATAACAAGCTGCTAAGACCGCATCTCCCCAAAATCTTTTAGGCACATTGGTATAGAACATCATGGACCTAGCCACTTCCATGAGATGTATGTTCTTTCTCTCAGCCACTCCATTTTGTTGAGGTGTATGTGGACAGCTTGTTTGATGTAGGATTCCATGTTTGTTCAGATTAGCCTTGAATCTTTGACTTGTGTACTCTCCCCCATTGTCCGATCTAAACACTTTGATCCTTGCATTAAACTGATTAGTAATGTAGTTTTGAAAATGAATGAAAACTTCATAAACTCTATCTTTCGATGGGAGCAAGGTGACCCAAGTATATTTTGACTTCTCATCTATAAATGTCACAAAATACTTGTTCCCATCTCTAGACTGGCAAGGTGAAGTCCAAACATCAGAATGCACTAGATCAAAGCAGCTTTCATAGATAGTGGTAGATTTAGGGAAGACTGTTCTGCAATGTTTGCCAAGAATACAAGCTTCACAAGTCGAATGATCAAAAGTAGTGTTAGGCAACATCAAGTTCAGAGCTCTAGCATGAGGATGTCCAAGTCTAGCATGCCACAAAATATTTTGATTAACCGGAAAACAGGAATTGAAAGCTAAGGAACCCAAATTGCTTGGAGGGGTGTTTTCAATGAGATAAAGTTCATCTTGTGTTCCACCTCTGCGAAGTACCCTTCCATTCTTAATATCCTGAAAGCACACCTCATTAGGTCCAAAGATAACATTGCAGTCCAAGTCTTTAGTAATCCTTTTAACTGATAGCAGATTGGATTTAAACTTAGGCACAAAGAAGGCATCACTATCTTTGTTAAACAGTCTTAACTTTCCTGTTCCTTCAATGGGAATACCTTGACCATCAGCAATAGTTACTCTTCCTAGGGCAGGTTTGATGTCTTTTAACAACTTAGCATTACTAATCATGTGGTGAGATGCTCCTGAATCTACTACCAAGTTCTGATCAGTTTTAGCAAGTAGTTTATGAGACAATAAGGTGATACCAGAGAGTTTGGATGCATAAGCCTTGATGAGGTCCTCCAAATCACTCCTTCTCACATAATCAGTGTTGGTGAAGAGTGCAAGCTTTCCTCCTTGAGAGGATGAAGTCGTCTGCTCATTAACATTCTCTTGAGAGATGTTGGCACTTGAGTTTTTGAACTTGGATGGCTTGAGATGAGGATGAAGGGTCCAACACTTGTCCTTCGCATGTCCTTTCTTCTTGCAATGGTTACAGAAGACACCCTTCCTTTCCTCTTGCTTGGACACGCTCTTGTTGGCAGTGACAAGGTCCCCTTTTCTTCCAAACAATCCAATGTTTCTCTGCTCCTTTTGGATTCTTGAACACACCTCTTCCAAGTCAGGGAGTGTAGTCTCCCTTAAGATAGACTTGATAACCTCATTGTAGACCGGATTCATATTGAGGAGGAGACCAAAGATCTTGTCTTGCTCCTTCCTTTCATTAAGAACCTTTGGGTCCATGGTGCTTGGCCTTAACATGTCCAGCTCAGACCAAACAGATGAGAACTTCCCAAGATACTTGGTGAACTCACAATCCTCTTGGTGAAGGTCACTGATTTTCTTCTTCACTTAATACACACACTGAGGTTAGAGGCATCACCATATACCTTCTTGAGAGTGTCCCAAAGTGATTTAGCAGTTTCACAATGAGAGTAAGCTTCAAGGATGGAAGGATCTAGTGAATTTTTAAGAAAACCCAGAACTGATTGGTCTTCTTGAAACCACCTTGCCACCTCATTCTTTGTTACCTCATCTTTATTCCCCTTTGGATCTTCATTAGGCGGTGTCTTTTCCTCAAGAATGTGCTCCCAAAGTCCTCTTCCACATATTGCGGTTTTAGTGGTTCTAGACCACACAAGATAGTTGTTTCCTTTGAGAATGGTAGGAACAACTACAAGTTTTGAGCCCTCGGTGGTAATAACAGAAGAACTCATGGCTTTTAGCTTGAAATTTTGTTTAGGAATTTTGTCGAACACTTGGTGGGCGTTTTTAAGAAATAATGAGAAATTGAGAATTTTGAAGAATTTTGTAGGATGAACAAGAGAGAATCAAAGAGAGTAGTAGAATAAGGATCTTCGCTCTGATACCATGTTAGATTTAAGAAAGATTTAAGCTTTGGAGATTTAAGAAGAATAGTTTGCTCAAGAGAAGAAGAGAGAATAGTCACAAAAATGACTTAACTTTTGATATTTGGTGGCTACACAAGTTATATAGGATGGGTACACAAAAATAACCCTAAACCTAATTAGATAGAGGACAAATTAGACATTTTGTCATTTTGGTCCGAACTATTGAGCAGACTTGTGAAGCAGACTTGTAAGCAGACTTGTGAAGCAGACTTGTGAAGCAGACTTGTGAAGCAGACTTATGAAGCAGACTTGTGAAGCAGACTTCACATTATTGAAACATACATGATCAATAAAAACTCGGAAGATATGGAAAGAAAAAAAAACAAAATCCGGATGCTTACTACCGGGGAGAATGGGAAAAAAACTTATGGGGATATCATCAGAGAAAAGGAAAGGACGATGATAACCACTCAACAACTCAAAGATCACTCACAAGAGAAGAGGAAAGGTTTAGAGAAGGGAATTACAGAGAAAGGTTGGGAGATAAACACCGAGGGAGTGGCTGGCTTGACAAGACTCCAGTGAATTTGGAAGTAAACACACGAGCACCTGACACTACAAGAGTAAGATCCTACCACGAAGCCACGCTGAAACCTGTAAGACAACCTCTCGATCGAGTCTTAAATTCTAGGAAGGACATATGGAAATCATAGAAACTAGAGCTGAAAATTTGATTTATAAACCGCGAGTCCCGCCCCGCTAGACCCGCCGCGAGACGGGTACAGGTCGAAATAGTTTTTAAAAAAAAAAAAAAATTTCGGGGCAGCTGCGGTTGGAATTTCTTTTGCGGAACGGTTGCGGGTTGGAATATTTTAAAATTTGGTACAAACTGTAAATGATAAACTGAAAAAAGAATACAAACAAGAGAAGGAATTTTGGAAACAGAGAAATAAGCAGATATGGCTAGCTCTGGGGAACATGAATACCGGCTTCTTTCACTCGTACACAAGGAGGAGAAAAGCAGTCAACAAGTTTGCGGTGATAGAAAACAAAGAGGGACATGAAGTGTACGAGGAGGACCGGATAGCAAAGGTATTTGTAAAGTACATTACAAAGATTTTCCAATACAACAAGAACAACCCAATGAAAGCAGTGGAAAGAGACTTACCAAAGCGGATAATAGATGAGATGAATGATAATCTGACAAGTATCACGAATGCTGCAGAGAAAATAGTTTCCTTATTCTCCATCCACCCAAACAAAGCGCCTGGACAAAATGGACTAACATCTAGCTTCTTCCATACACACTGGGAGCTGTTAAAAGAAAAAATCACAAAAGGTACAAAGTTTTTGAATCCAGGGAAGACTACTCCAGCACATGAATGCAACTCATTTAAGGTTGATACCGAATATAAACAACCCAAAAAGCTTCAGAGACTATATACCCTTAGCACTGTGCAACGTGAATTATAAGATCTTCTCCAAGATCATTACAAGACGGCTGAAACCGATTATGAGCTCAATAATGACAAAGAATCAATCATCATTCGTCTCAGAGAGGGCTATAACGGACAACATGCTGATAACACACAAAATGTTGCATCACCTGAAGAACTTAAAGGCTATCAAGCACTACACAATGATAATCAAAACGGACATGTCCAAGGCGTACGATCACCTTGAGTGGAATTTCATAGAAAAAGGTACTGCATCGACTGGGATTTGATAAGAAAGTCAAAAAGATGGGGGATTGGGCTTTAGAGAAGTTGAGGCTTTTAACACCGTAATGCTTGGGAAGATCAGCTGGAGAATTCTCTCACAACCAAATTGCCTACTAGCTAGGCTATTGACAGAAAATACTGCAAGAAAAAGGGTTTTCTGGAAATAGAACCATCTAACACAACTTCTCATGGCTGGAGAGGGATACTAGAAGGTAAAGATCTTATCAAAAAGAAGCTAGGGAAAGTGATTGAAGACAGAGAAGATACAAAAATCTAGGGTGAACCATGGCTGTCAACAGAAAAAAAAAAAAAAACAAAGTCAATTATAGGACCGGCACCTCATTATGCAGCAACTTGGAAAGTGGCAAGACTGATCAAGCAAGACACGAACAAATGGAATGTGGAGATGATAAGGAAGTTGGTGCCGGATTATGAGAAGGAAATTAGATGCCTACAACCAAGTCATAAAAGGATAAAGGACAAATGGATCTGGACATAAGAAGAATATAGAGACTATAATGCAAAAACATGGTATCATGAAGCTCTGAGTCTCAAAGAGGAATCTGAGAATGTTGAACATCAACCACATGATTTTAACTGAGAAAATCATATATGGAAAAAGAAAATGGACCCGAGGATACAAGTGTTTCTATGGAAGACAATTATAGAAGCTTTGCCCAATGGGAAAAACTTGAAGAGAAGGAAAATAACACCAACATAGGAATGCTACAAATGTGAAGAAAGTGAGGCAGCAGAACATGCTCTTTTACACTGCAATGCTGCTAAAGCAGTTTGGATAAATGCACCTTTCCATCCACATATGATACCAGAAAACTGTCAAACATTTGAAGAAGCTTTGAAAAATGCAGAGAAATTGATCAGCCTAGCACCGATTGGAGTAAGAGGATGTCTACTTTTTGTAGGTATGCGTTGGAAAGTCTAGAATAACAAGAACAAATTGATGTTTGAAAACAGAGAAACATAGTGGTGAAGGATTATATCGTTTTTCAAGGTTTAATTCTCGTATTACAACCTAACATATAATCTTAACAGATCTAGGTTCTTGCAAAACGAATCATAAAACCAAACCTGTAACATTACCTATTGATTGCACAGCGGATTGATGGTAATGACAAGATCAGTCTAGAACAGATGAATCACCTATTCCTCCTTGAGTATCCACACTCTTACAAGCAAGGGATGGCTGCTAGAGCAAAGAGATGGATGATCAGAGAGAGAGGTTAGAGAGAGAGAATGAAGCTCGCGGCCACCCAAAAAGAAATCGCAAAGATGGGTTTCTAAAACCCCTAGGTTGGCGATTTTTGGCTCACTCTTTAATGGGCCCAAGTCATTAGACTAATGGCTCATTAACATTTTGGGCCCAAGACACAAATCAGACAAAAGCCTGCATTTTGTCTGGCCCAATTCTCTGATCCAATACAGTAAATGCCATTGCATCTTACCGTATTAATTCCATTTAACTTTCCCGTTAGCTATGGTGTGTGACCCTTCGGGATCATACAATACTGGTAATAAGTCCTAAACTTATAGATCATGAGCGGGCTCTAGCAAGTCATCATGATCACCCAGTATTTATGACTTATGTCTGATCTCGACATTTATCATACTTTCTAGAGATAGTACGGTAGATTTCAGGACATTCCCAACAATCTCCCACTTGTACTGGAATCCTACACAGGACATTCCCAACAATCTCCCGATTGTACTAGAATCCTACATTCCCTAGTCCTTTTGTCTTAATATCTCGATCTGGCATAAGGCAAGATGCGTGTCATCCTTATATAGCCAGACCATGTTTATCGGAACAGATTTGATACTGACAATTCAAACGACTTGGGCAAGTCCGTTTGGGAATGGCCATTCTCTTACCAGCTATCAAATCTCCGATTGGCCTAGAGATATTACCTCCGTTAAACGGCAGGGACAAATCCCATCTTGTTCCATCACTATGAACTACACAATTCATAATACACCCAACCAAGGTCCGTATAGCTCCCAGTTACGAAACAGCGTTAGAAAATGATCAAAGCGCATTACTCCATGTGCAGCCACATGCATGCGAACTCAGGTCTAAGGACTATACTCTATAGTCGTATATGAGAACCTCTTATGACACAGATATTAATATCTTGTAGAGTTCTCATCAGCGGGCCATGTCCGGTCATATGTTCCCCTACATATACCTATGTGTCGACTTTGATGCCGCGCATCTATGACCCCTCGAAACTTGGTCATAAGTCTCAACGCAATCTAGTCTCAAGTGGTTGTTGGTGTTCCAATTCAACAACCTTCGACTATGGACACTATGATTTATGTCATTTCGTTAAATATGGGGTTTCAGGATCAAGTCTACTCATGTACTTCGATGACCCATATATAATGACATGAATCATTTTGGAACGATTATTTTATATCACAGTTAAAAATAATCCAGAAATCATAGATTTCATAAACATAAAATATTATGTTTACATGAACCTTTCAAAACAACTAAGTAAAGCCCTTTACAAACTCCCACTGAAATTAAGACTACATCTTAGTTTCATTCATCCTACAGCTACAGTCCGCGACTCATGCTTAGGCCTAAGGAGTGGCTTTGTTAATAGATTAGTAACGTTCTCATTCGATGAAACTTGCTTATCTACTTAACACCTCTGTCATTTATCTCACGGAATAGGTTATACCTACCCTCAAGGTGTTTGGACCTCTGATGTGCAGCTAGTCTCAACTACGCTGGGGATCACATCAAGTTCAGTGATGAACTTTTCTTTCCAAACAACCTCTTTCGCCGCTTTACAAGCTGCGAAATGTTCAGCTTAAGTCATGGAGTCAGCAACAGTGCCTTGCACCGCCAGACAGACACAAGATATAGCCGGACTGTGACCAGGAATTATCTTTGTCTATTGGAAACTTGCCTTTCAGACTCTATCGACTTGTAGCACCTCACTTTCTCAAATACTTTAGGATATTCTTTACGGCAATCCAGTGATTCTTTGCTGGATTTGACTGGTCTTTACTTGTCTTGCTTAACATTAAAGCAACATCAAAACAAGTACGTGTCATGGCATACATGATAGATCCAATTGCCGACGCATATGGAATCCTATCCATGCATTCAAGCTCAGCAGATATCGTAGGATACTATTTCTTGCTTAACGTATTGCCATGTGACATTGGCATAAAACCCTTCTTGGATTGCTGATTACGTGTAGGACTTTGTCAATTTAAGAATCCTGACTTTGTCCTACCAGCTCTTTTGGATCTCTATCTTTAGATCCAAAATCCAAGAACATACGTGGCTTTACCCGTGTCTATCACAAAACCAACTCCCAAGCCAGTCCTTTACCGACTGCAACATTGGGACGTTATTTCCGAGGATCAGTATGTCATCGACATACACTATGAGAAATGCAACATTGCTCCCACTTATCTTTTAGTAAACGCACAGTTCCACTTCGTTCCTGTTCAAGTCAAAACTTTGACTACTTCAACAGAACGAAGATTCCAACTCCGATGTGTTTGCTTCCATCCATGAATGGATCAATGAAGCTAACTTACACATAGTGTAATTTTTCGGAGTCCGGGCTCACTTTCGCTTTTGTGAATTTCGCAGGTTCGTCACTTTCAATGATCATCAGATCATGGCAACTTTCAATGATCATCAGGTTCAACTAATGACGAGAAATCACTCTCGGATTAGATTTGCGAACTTCAGGCTCTACAGGTGTAGATTCTACAGAAATCTGTAAATCCATCCGCTGCTCTTCCTCAACAGGTTGAGCAGCCTCCTGTATTTCTCGAATTTCTTCGAGTTACACTTTTACTCCCACTGTTCTTCTTGGAAAGTAACTTCCCTTCTTAGAAAACAGAATGGACGTAAAAGTAACAAGCCTTGGTTTCCCTAGGACAACCAGCGAAGTAACTCAACTACAAATACTCAGTAAAGACGAATTTGGATCATTTCCAATCCACATTTACGTGGTGTCTTTCAACTGATATTGGTGGAACTATTTCAGCGTAAACTTAGATATTTCTAGAGCGTTATTCTTAAAGAATATCATGGAAGATTCGTGTGACTCATCTTTAATCATTTCTAATAAGATCTGATTCTTTCTCACAGAAACACCTCCAGGTTTTCAGGAGAAATGAGCTGTGAAACGATTTCACACTCATTCAGATGATCACACAATCAATGACTTAAGTATTCTCACTCGTGATCTAATCCAGAGTCTTAATACTTCTGTCATTCAGATTCTATACTTCATTCTGGAACTCTTTCGACCATGTCATAGAATTCTGACTTGTGTCTCATCAAATGAACACAGTCACACTCACTGAAGTAATCAGTAGAGACAATGAAGTACAGGAAATTTTCTCTGGCATTACTGCTCATCGGACCACATACATTAGTATGTTCAATCTCCAATAAGCCTTTGGGCCTTTCTCTAGCTCGGCTAAGATGGGCCCTTTGTCTTTTGGTCCAGTAAGCAGAATTCAAGTCTCATAAGATATCCGATCAAATGAGCCCAAAAGTCCATAACTATGGGGTTTCTGAATCTGACTTACTCTATGTGACCAAAACATTTATGCCAAGAAAAATCAGGTTTAATTCATCAGATTTAAACCAATTGCGGTATTTATGTTACATTTTAGGCACTCTTTGGTTTAAGATATAAAACCCATTCCTTGAATAGGGTGCTACAATTAACATTCCATTAAGATCAAAAGAACAAAACTTGTCTTTGTCAAAATGAAAAACATTCAAATTCTTTACAAGAAAATGAAAAACAACTCTGCTTAAAGCAGGTACATTGCAGCAATTACTTAATACAAAACCAAGCCTCAAGGGCATCTACAAGTGAAAACCCTACGGCTGAGGCAGCATCCCAAGCTCCTTCCAGACACGCAGTTCCACTTGCCCTTCCTTCAACGTTCTACTGTTGCTCAGGCTCTGCATATTTTAACAAATATCAGTGCCACAACCAGTATCCAATACCTATAAGGTATAACTTGAAGTCATAACATGAATACCTGAGGAAGTAGTCTCATACATCAACTTCAACTCCTCATAATCTTCCATGAATTTAATGCAATCTCTTTTCCAATGCCCAGTCTCTTTACAGTAGCAGCACTTACCAACGTAAGAGGTATCTGACTCGGGTTCAGAAGACACACGCTTGCCATGATTTAAAATCTGGACAACTTTGTCTTCACCCTTGTCAGCATTAGGTTTAGTAAACCTACCCTTCTCCTTCATGAGATTGTACAGGGTACTCTTCACGTTTGGCTCAACTGTTTTGAGTATATCATGCAGTTCAGTCAGCGTCTTCGTTAGGCCTTTCTTGATATAGTTCCTTCTGAACTTATCATAGCTTGACGGTAGTGACTGCAGAATGATCTCAGTTGCCAATTCTTGGCTAACTGGATAATCCAGTTTCCTCAGGTTATCAATGTAACCCATCATTTTACTGATATGAGGACTTACTGGATGATCATTCGGTAGCTTGCAGCTAGTGAGAGATTTAACCAACTGGTATCTCTCCACTCTTACCTGCTCCTGAAATCTCAATTTCAGGCTGCTGATCATCTCTATTGGTGACTCCATGTTCTCATATTGCTTCAGCAAATCTGAGTCCATGGTAGCCAATATCAGACCACGCACATCTACCGCATCATCATAATGCTTATTCCAAGCATTACGAACTGCATGAGAGGCCTTGGACCCGATACTCTCGGGGAGAGCCTTTTCAAGGACATAGTCCTTTCTCTCCTGCCTGAGAACTAGTCTCAGGTTCCGCGACCAAGTCAAGAAATTTGATCCGTTCAGTTTGTCCTTCTCAAGGACAGACCGGATCGAGAAAGTGTTTTGAATGTTTGTGCTTGACATAGCTGAAATTTAGAGATAAATAAAGTTTTAGTTATTTAGTTCATAAAAGAGTAATCTTAATAACTTATAAGAAAACTTGCATTGCATTCAAAATTTCTTTGTTTAACCTCATAAGAATACAATGATTCCGAGACCCATGTTCAGCTAAATCCAAAGTGGGCCACTGGCCGTCACCCGGAATTAGCTTTACTTGGTAAGCATACACACAGCTAGTTATATCTCATATAACTCTCGGTTGTGAATTGGACCCGAGGCCCAAATTCACCAGATGTCTCAAGGCCCGGGACTCCCGATAGCCCAGTCAAGGAAACCAATCTCTTACAGTCAAATAATCACTAAAGTCTGGGACTCCCAATGAAATTAGTGACTATATACTACTTTACTTATGCGAAAACAGACACCTCACACTGTAAGCCATATCTGTAATCGAATAAGCGTTAAGTAGCTGACAAGACTGGAAAGACATCCAAGCTTGATATTGTTTTTGAGGATTTTAAGTTTTATTTCCAAAAATAGAAGATTACTATTTTGGGAAACTTACTTATTTTAGAAACTTTCTAAATTCAGCAACATACTAAAAATAGAAATTTCTAATTTAATATTTTATTAAATATTTTGGGTTGGGTCACAAATTATAGGTCCAATTCTTGGCCCAAGACCATAGAATTCCAGTTGGCCCAATAATTTGACATAACCGATACGGTTTATTAATTCTGGTCCAAGACCAAATTAACTATCAAAACTATCGGTTATTTACTAAACCAGACCAGCTCTAAATTATTTGGTCCAACCAAATCAAACTTAGACCAGCCTTCGGTTTAGGTTAAAATTCAATTTTTTGAATTTCAATCCGGTTTAACCAGAAATTAAATAATACCATGTATTAAACAATTTCCAGCAAACCGCGATTCGGGTTAACCGCTTGAACCACCAATTAAATTGGATCGGTTCAGTTAAATCCAAAACCGGGAAGAAACACCTAGTGTTTTAGCCAATTTGATTTAACTTGCGGTTTAAGGCTTTAAACACACAATTAACCGCCAATTAAATGGACCGGTTAAATCGGTGTGGTTTTGGGCAACGAACCGCGAAGCTCGGTTTAACCGATTGACTATTCGCGAGACGTAAAATTTAATGGGCCCAACGATCGTCATGATCGATCGATCATTCACGGCCCATGATCATAATTGATCATCGACGGCCCAATGATCACGATCGATCACGATCGTCCAATCCATCCGATCGATCCATCACCCTTGAACCGAGACCTTGCGGCAATCGATCAGCCCAAGCATCATCGGTACATGGGGATCAGCTTACTTGCGTCTAACGCAACGAAAGCAACAATGGATCACGACCGAGACACAGCCGAGACCTTCGATCATCACGCGATTGTTCAACGATCATATGGCCTCTCGACTCTCGGTCGATCTCTCGGCATCACAAGCGATCATTCGCGACAATATCACACGGCCGAGACATGATCTCTTAGGGTTTTAATGATCGGCTCACACATGATCACACGCACACACATGATCACACGGCACACACATGATCACACGGCGTGAGCCAATTTAGGGTTTCGATCAACAATTAATGTTTAAAGATTTCTTTAATCAATTTTCATTCAAAATTAATTCTAAACCATTAAACATTCATATGATCCAGATTTACAAGAAACCTAAGAACCTGGCTCTGATACCACTGAAGGATTATATCGTTTTTCAAGGTTTAATTCTCGTATTACAACCTAACATATAATCTTAACAGATCTAGGTTCTTGCAAAACGAATCATAAAACCAAACCTGTAACATTACCTATTGATTGCACAGCGGATTGATGGTAATGACAAGATCAGTCTAGAACAGATGAATCACCTATTCCTCCTTGAGTATCCACACTCTTACAAGCAAGGGATGGCTGCTAGACCAAAGAGATGGATGATCAGAGAGAGAGGTTAGAGAGAGAGAATGAAGCTCGCGGCCACCCAAAAAGAAATCGCAAAGATGGGTTTCTAAAACCCCTAGGTTGGCGATTTTTGGCTCACTCTTTAATGGGCCCAAGTCATTAGACTAATGGCTCATTAACCTTTTGGGCCCAAGACACAAATCAGACAAAAGCCTGCATTTTGTCTGGCCCAATTCTCTGATCCAATACAGTAAATGCCATTGCATCTTACCGTATTAATTCCATTTAACTTTCCCGTTAGCTATGGTGTGTGACCCTTCGGGATCATACAATACTGGTAATAAGTCCTAAACTTATAGATCATGAGCGGGCTCTAGCAAGTCATCATGATCACCCAGTATTTATGACTTATGTCTGATCTCGACATTTATCATACTTTCTAGAGATAGTACGGTAGATTTCAGGACATTCCCAACAAGTGGGAGGAAACAATCACTAAGGCCATAGCAGAAGCTCTAGAGTGGACAAAGGCGAACACACATAATGAGGAAACTAAAAATGATGCAAAGAGGATTGAAGATGAACACAAGAAAATGTGGATCCAACAACAACTCTAAGCTTCTTGGATGCAGCATGGCGCATAAAAGATGGGGAAATTGGACTGGGATGGCTTCTAACAGACATGAATGGATAAGAGTTGGCAAGCAAGTCACAAAGAATAAGCCATGTAAGCTCGCTTCTGATGACAAAAGCAATGATGATATTTGAAGCCATGAAGCAAGCAATGGCACTGCAAAGAAAACGTTAAGGAAGTCCGCAATCGAACTCACTTACACTAATCCGAGCAATCAACACGAAGAAATACCCAAAGGAACTTTATGGAATCCTACATGACATAAACGACATATCACTATTTTTTTCCGATCTCTTTTGTTTATGTATCTAGAAAAACAATGTATTGGTAGACTCTTTGGCCAAAGGCGCATTAGGTATCTTTGGACCTCTACTTTGTAATGGCTAGATGCCTTTTTACGGAATGAAATAATTTCCCGACAAAAAAAAGATACATTTCTCCAATACATAGATAAAAACTAAAACCGACTATCAAAATTAATAGTGGAGCCAAGATCCAAATGAGAAAAGCAAACTAAAATACAACGGCAATTCTAGAAAAGATAAAAGAACAAGAGAAACCTGATAGAAACTAAAATACACTACTGATTGAATCCGAAACCACAACTCAAGAACTTCAACAACTAAACCAAAATAAAAACATTTGACGGTGAGAATGGGATGAAGGACATGAGTCCCATACCCAATCTTCAAAGAGACCATGCACAAACCCAACCAAGAACAGCTTCACCTAACCGGAAATTCATAAAGCACTACAATTTATTACATAACAATTTTAAACTTTTTTTTTTTTTAATAATAATATTATATTTAATAAACCGATCGAATCAGGATAAACCGGATACAATTCAAAAGAAAACCGCAAGTAAAATCTAGACACAATTGGACCGAGGTAAATCTCTAGACCGACTTTAACCGACCCGGTTAGGGTTTCCACTTTAGGCCCAAGCCTCTCGTCTTCATCCTTCTTCGCCGGCGGCGCCACCGACGTTCCCGGAGTCCGGCGACAGGGTTCTACGGACCGAACCGGCGGCTTCCGGAAGCCCTTGGTCTTCCCTTTCCCGGCGTTACCAGATGCGATCGAGATTCAAATCCCCAAATCCGCTTCAAAACTTACCGTACTCGTTCTCGAAGGTCTCGGAGGGACCGTCGACGGCGACAGGGCCACCTCTTCTTATCTCCGTCGAGTCCTCCTCCTCCGTGAAAGCCTAACCAAGCGCCTCCACACTCCTCGTCGACACACCGCGACTCCAACCACGACTTCTCCGACGGCTTCCGCTGCTATCAGATTCGCCTCCGAGATCTGTGCCTGCCTTAGCTCACCGCGTCCTAGAACGGTCTCCTAAGCTTGACTCCAACGATCTCCTTGGATGGATCTGCTCCGCCTCGTCGATCCTGGCGCCTGCCTTAGCTCGCCGCTGTCCTCCGGCGGCCTCCTAAGCTTGACGACGCAGAGCCAACTAATCGAAGCTTCCCCTCCCTCTTCTAGCTCCGCTGGATAAGAACACCCACCACGCACGGCCAAGCAAAGTAACTCCAAAGCACCTTTCGGTCTCCTTCGAACCTGTTCCGGTGACACTGAAGATCTATTTAAACCCATCGGAGATCTCCCACGGCTAACAACGGCAAGAGCCGTCGTCTCCGGAGAAATCTCCTTCACCAAACCGCAAGCTCAAAAAGAAGACTCTAGAGAGAATTTATTTAGTGGCGCGTGGGACTCAAACCCTCAACAATTTTAAACTTAGTTGTGGTACAAGTCTACAAACCTAACCGGAAATTCATAAAGCACTACAATTTATTACACAACAATTTTAAACTTAGTTGTGGTACAAGTCTACGAGAGAAAAGCGTATAAGTTAGTGGAGCTACAGAAAGATGAAAATGCTACAACTTGATGAATTAATTGCATTTGATTTGATGAGACAAAATTCATCTTTGACATTGCCGTCACATTCCATTCTAGTTTTAGGATTGTAACGTTGTGAACCCAAAAAAAAAAGAAGAAGAGAAAAAGTTGAAAAAATAATGGAGAGCCCACACTTTACACCAACAACCAATCAATTGAACGGTCCAAATCCTATTAGTTATCCTTGCGGTCTACAACAATAATAGAGTTGATAATGACAAAACACAAATAATTAACAAAGAAAACAATAATGTTAAACGCGGCCTAGGCGGTGCACTGCTTCCAAATATCATCTCGAAGAAATTGCTTTCATCGCTGCTGCTGCTTCCTCTTGTCGTCCCACCCATGGCACTCGTCCCTCCATCGCTGATATCGCCACTGCCGCCTCCACCGCCTCCACTGCTGCCACCTCCATACCCAGAATAAGAATTGCCACTCTGACCCTGGTCATCCCTGCTCCCAAAAATCATTTCATTAGAGCCTAATAAAATAGGATAACATTGATGCGATTTAAAAGGGATAATGGGTCCACTATAAAAAAGGAATCATCTTTTTCTACGTAGGGGCCCCATCTCTCTTAATTTCATTATCCATCATAATTACATCATAACTACCAAAGATTTATTGACTTTTTCGTATTATAAATTCATTGACTTTTTCGTATTATAAATTCACTAGTGGACAAATAGTTAACATCTGATGCAATGTACATTATACATTATTATACATCTTTATTAAAATTTAAATAATTGTGACAGACATTTAGACCGCCCATATTCCAAAATAGACAAAAAAAACTTGAAAGTATAGTCTAAAATAATTAAAATATAAAAATAGCAAGTGGGTTTAATTTAGACAGTAGTCAAGTTGGTCGGTTCCCCAGGCAGTCGATCACGTGCATCATCTACTTCAATTCTGGAATACTGCCAAATTCTAACGTCTGATATTCTCAACGAGCTACTTTTTAATTCCAAACCAATGAGATTAGTATAATTGTTAACATAATCAATTCAAATTATTTAGATTTTACCCCATAATTCCACTAACTATAAACTTCTCTTTTTGAGGAACATAAAAATGTAATTTAGAATCTCAAAAAAGAAAGGACCAGTTTTTATCCTATTTTTAGTAGACTAACTTTTCCAAAAGATCACAAATTAACTCGACCTACAAAAAATATAGCAGTTAATCATGCGTTAATCACGCGCTTTCTCAGCTAATCTAATTATCTAGTACTATTAAAATATCAAAGTAATTGTAGATTAAGTTTATGCAAAAATAAAGGAGTAAAAGAGGAAAAGGTACCTGGGACCGCCAAAAACGCCAGCGTTTCGAGTGAGCTGGTCTACAAGAGCTGCAGCTTTAGGCTCCACACTCGAAGCTTTAGAGTACATTGAGCTCACTCCTTCACCAGAAGCCACAAAGAAAGCTCCGTTCTCCATCAGATCTCCTGCCGTTCTCCAATTCCAATTCGCCCACTCACCATCGTCTTTCGAATCCACTCGCTTCGTCACCTGCTCCACCAAAAAATCTCTCACCATCAGCAATCTGTGATTCACGCGCCACCGTGGCGCGTGGTGTTAAAAAGGGTAATGTAGAAGATAAAAGTGTGTGGACAGAGAAAGGCAGCAACAAGCAGCCCACATGGCTGTCATGCACTATACAATAAACATCACTGTCTCACTCCTACTAGACCCAAATCTTATAAAATTAGATTCTTTTACTGTGTCTACTGTATACTTCATTATATATTTTCATTCCATAAATAAAACTTTGTAATATACTGTCCATGTGAAAGATGAACTGGATTCATAGCAGTATTGGACCCATCTTTACTCCAAAATCGACGAATGAAAACTCCTCATTAGTCAATTACTCACAAGAAAATCTAAGTTGTCACCCACTACTCAGAAGCTGGGGTCCTCTATGGTAAAAAACCTAACTAAAACCCTAAAAAGTTGGGAAATAATTAAGCAAAATCTACTTAAAAATAACCAAAAAGATAAGATTTTTCTAAATGGGTAATTAAAAAATCTTGTAAATTGTTACCTCTTTGGCGCTAGGATCAGAAGGAGCAATGTAACGATTCCCTTGGCTGTTAATGGTTGGATTACCACTACCACCAATAGCATACATCTTCCAAGAAGTAAAATCATTGTTCACGACATGAATATATCCTCTCCGACACCTCGGCATTCTCTGAACAAGCCCTTGTCCGAAATGATTAAACGCAATCGTCACTTGCATTCCCGTGTCAGGCGCGTAAGTATCGTCGTGTCCTAAAAGCATCACCTCGTCGTGATGAGTGAAGTAATTGTTCGATATCGTTATCGCCGTTGAACCCATCACCGCATCGATAAGCCCGTCGGTACAATGACTCATTGAGCAATGGTCGATCCAGATCTTCTGAGATCCGAAAATAGTGATCCCGTCACCGTCGGAATTTCCTCGTTTCCCGGCTTTAGTAGGCGTAGCAGCGATGACCGCTCCTCCTGAAGGTTTACAGTCGTAGATGTGGATGTTGTGGATGATGACGTGTTGCACGTATTGGATAGTTAAGCAACCGTTTCCGGTGATGTGGACGGCGGATCCACGGCCGTCTATGGTTTTGTAGCTGTTGATAATGAGTTCTTGTTTTAATCTGATGAGCATGTTTGAGGAGAAGACTATCCAGAGTGGCTCTTCTTGGATTACGGCGTAACGGAGTGTTCCTTGAGTTGGGTTTGCGGGGTTGTTGTCGGAGGAGTCTGTTACGACGTAGATCCGGCCGTTTTTGCCTCCGAGTGTGCCGCGACCGAAGCCGATTGAGCAGTCGGCGAGTCTCTGGCGGTTGGATGACCAGTCGGAGGAGTCGCATCTCCAGCAATCGTCGATTGGGTTTCCGGTACGGCAACTGGATGATGATGATGATGATGATGATGAGCTGAGTTGTCTCCGTGAGAGGGATGCATTGATTTTACTGTGAGAATGGATGAAGAAGAGATTATGAGATTTTGTTTTGGTGAAATGTGGAAATTAGAAAGAAGGGATCTTTTGTTTACCTTAAGACATGAAGAGCGACGGAATCAGGGGAAGGATGTTGGTGAGGGAGAGTGAGATTAGCGGCTTCGAGAAGTGAGATGATGAGGCAGAGCAGGAAAATGGAGTTGGAGAAGTGAGGAAGCAGCATCTTTAATGGCGGATTGTGACTTGATTTTGGCGGTGAGATAGGAGTTTTTCTAGGTTGCCGGATAAAAGCAGAGCATTGGTCGGGAAGTTGTAGGTAGTAAGTGAGTGTCAGAAGAAGAATGTTGGTGGATAAATGTGAGAGAATAGAAGCAGAGAATGATTTGGGATCCACATGGGAGAGAGCTGTGAAGAAGAAGAAGCTGTGTTCTCTCTCTCTTCTTTCTCTCAGCTTCTGCTCTCTGCTCCAAACAAAACTTAAAAGTTATTTTATTTGATGTCTCTCTTGGGAATTTGTGTCCTCTTTGGGTCTCATATTGTAACCAAGCTTATGTTATTTATTGATTATTATTTGAGCCTAGTCCATTCGCGGCCCATATTGTTTTAATAATTTATAAGCGGTAAATTGTAAATTTATTGATCATTTATGGTGATCAAACCATTCGCTAACCCAATTTGTCAACGGAAGCCGAACGGGTTTCACGACGAAAAAGTTGTGAGTTACGATGCTCAGTGAATCCTAGTATTATACTATCTTCTTATAAACCAATTCTTCATCTTCCATTGTCCACAAATGGTTTTGCACTTCAAATATATCTTTTGATCCTTGTTCACGAGAAACAGACTCATCAGTCATCATCTAACAATCCGGCCTTTTCTAAGGTTATGTCACGTTCATCTTTTTGTCCTTTTGTTTCACTTCACTTGTTACTAATTCGTTTGGTTATAATTTAAAATGTTTTCTTGTGCGTTTTGTTTTTACTTATCAGGATCGGAATTCGGAAAGAGGAAGAAGACAACATCTAAGTTCTGTCGTTAACGGTAACATCGCTACCTAAGGTTTTTTGTAAAGATATGGACAGGATCAGTGGGTTGCCTGATGAGGTTCTTCTAAAAATCTTATCGTATGTTCCGACAAAAGTTGCTGTATCCACTAGCATTTTGTCGAAACGATGGGAGTATCTTTGGATGTGGTTGCCTAAACTTGAATACGGTGAGCCATATGCTTCACGTTCTGAATGCAAGAGGCTACGGTGTTTTCTTGACAGAAATCTGCCATTACATAGAGCTCCGGTTATAGAAAGCTTCCGTCTTGATTTACGTAGTTCACATTTTAAACCTGAGAATATCGATCTGTGGGTTGTTTTAGCACTTTCGCACTGCGTACGTGAGCTGGAGATCTTATATGAGTCTAATCCGGCTAAGTCAAACATATTGCCGAGTAACTTGTATGCCTGCAAATCGCTCGTGATCTTGAAACTGAATGGTCAGATCCTCTTAGAAGTTCCTCGAATGGTTTCTCTTCCCTCTCTGAAAACTCTGAAACTTGAAAAAGTGAGATACTTCAATGACAAAACTCTTCAACGGCTTCTATCTAATTGCCCAATTCTTGAAGATCTAGTGGTGGATTTACGTGGTGATGACACCACGGGAAAGTTAACTGTTATTGTTCCATCTTTGCTGAGATTATCACTCAGTATGATCGGTGATTATGACATGGAGGGGTTTGTGATAGAAACTCCTACTTTAAAGTATTTCAAACTTGAGGATTATAATAGAAAGAGTCACTACTGTTTGATTGAGTATATGCCATTCCTGATTGAGGCACATGTAGATGTTGAATGCCCTGATATCAAGAGTCTTATGGAATCAATCAAATCTGTCAAGCGTCTTGCAATATGTGCAAAGGTAATCATTTTCCATTTATAAACTAATTTATATATGTAATCATTTGTCAATAATTTTAATATTGTGTGCAGGGTCTGTGTGATGAAGGTTTTCTCTTCAACCAACTTGAACATTTGGAGCTATGTCTATGTAAAGAGCATTCTTCGAATCAACTTGTCCGGCTCCTCAACGCTTCTCCTAATTTGAAACGATTGGACCTTTTCGTCATGTATGTAAGTTTCTTTATCAAACTTTTTTTGGGTTCTGATGCACAATCTGGTTTCAGTCTAATTTCTGTGTATGATACCAGGGTCATGAGACTCCAAATATGGATGACTGGAATCAACCAAGTACAGTTCCTGAATGTCTATTGTCGAGTCTACAAACTCTCAACTGGGATCCATACACAGGACAACCACAAGAAAGAGATGTTGTGGTTTACATTTTGAAACATGCTGTTCATTTAAAGACTGCAACAATCACGTCATTTGAATGGAATGTTCCAAAATTTGAGATGATAAAGGAGTTGGCACTTTCTTCTAGAGCTTCAGCAACATGCCAACTCATGTTTGATTGAGTATTTGATCACTAAAATAATTGGGCTTGTTCTTCAATCTTGTATGTGCTCGGACTCGTATGGTTTGTCTTCAAATCTCTGAAACCTTGTTTTTCTACAGCAAGCTTTATTTTTCTATATGTTGTCCTCTGAATGAAAAAATCGAATTATGTTGTTTGGAGCCAAGTTATACGATCAGGTTTATTAGTTTACGGGTATCTAAGGTGTATAGATATAGACAGGAGAAGCCTTGTAAATGAATAAGAGAGAACAAAAAAGCAGTTGCTGCACTGATGTATACACCATGTTGGAGAAATTGGAAAAAGGATCGGTCGTGTAAGAATATGAAAATATGATCATGTTAGTGTGTGTGTCCATGTGATTCAGTCGGAGTTGTTGTCATCCGAAGACGCAATAGTTCGATTGAAAAGAATACATCCCTTGGCCTCTCTCTATCTCATTCTTCCTACAATTCTCTCTATTTTTTCTCATCACTGTTTAAAAAGAGAGCCATAAAAAACAATCTTTCGGCTTGTCCTTAATATATTGATGACAAGTAAAATTGAAAATAACGTTTAATTTGTAACCACTTACATAAATTGATCGACAATTATTACTAAAAATTTGCCTATCCTATGTATATTTATTCTCGATATTTTAACCGTGGATTCTCAACTCGGCCTATCCGAAGATAAAAAAAGTTTTAGGATTTTATTTAGGGATTCTTCAAAGTGTTTTAACTTAACTCGGCGGAAATGATGAGATAATGACAAAATTGGCGTTCCGGTGAATCAAAATGAAAGAAATTATGGATTATAGTTGAACCTTGTAAAAGGCTGCATACGTACCCTTTGAAAAGGGATCAAGTCATTCGTAATTCTTGAAGGAGTTCGTCGAAAAATCGTGACGAGATGGTGAGAGGATTAGATCTTCTCTCGGAGTTGTGTGTATTTTCTCTCTCTTTAGAATGAATGTTGCACTCATTCTCTTATATAGAGTTTTTGGTCGGCATAAAAATCATATTCTTAAAAAGAAATATATATTTAACTAAAAGAAAATATATATTTTTCGAAAAGAAAATAGATATTTTACTTTTGTGTTTATCTTCAATGTTTGTATCTTCATCGGAATCACAATTATTCTTTTTTGTTGGATAAGTAACATATGCTCTCTATTTCGGGCCAATCTTATTATCTGAATGGGCTATTTGGAGGGATGCTAAAACCGACTCCAACACTAACTATGATTTTTAATATTACAACATGTTAATTATATAAGTGGAAATTAGGTCTATTACTATTGTTCATAATTAAAAAATAAAAATAAAAAATTTAGAGGCAAAAATATGTAATCATACCAAACATCTCAATCTGAATCTAAACCAAATTTTATAATCACAGAGCAGGACCGAACCTTTTGTATAAAATTAGCCGAAAGTAACATATATTATATGAAATCAAACTAAAACAACTTATATATATATGTTATAAAAACCTTATGCTGAATTTGAAGCATATTAATAGACCATAAAATGTATGAATTTTTTTTAACAAAAAATTTATTTTTGCTATAGACTTTTTATAGTTGGTGAAAATGGTATCAACCAAATTGATGACTCATAATTGATGTTTGTAATTCATATAAAAGAGTTCGAGAGACAAAAAAAATCTTCAAAAACTCATAACCAAAACCTTCATTTGTGGTCCAACAAGTGTGGAAGTCCAAATTGATAAAAAGACAATTGCTCGTGATGAGTTGCAACTGTTGAATCATAATGATAAATTTATATCAGAACCATTAAGTGAGCAACGATCAACTTCTTTACTCTCTTTGTACAACGACATAAAAGATGAAGAAACCAAAAAGCAGAGTTAGCTATAGACTTTTCATAGTTGGTGAAAATGGTATCTACCAAATTGATGACTCATAATTGATGTATGTAATTCATATAAACGAGTTCGAGAGACAAATTTTTTTAAAAAAAAACTCAGAACCAAACCTTCATTTGTGTGCCAACAAGTTTGGAGGCACAAACTGATAAAAAGACAGTTGCTCGTGATGAGTTGCAGCTGTTGAATCATAAGGATAATTTATATCAGAGCCGTTAAGTGAGCAACGGTCATCTTCTTTACTCTCTTTGTACAACGACATAAAAGATGAAGAAACCAAAAAGCAGAGTTAGCTATAGACATTTCATAGTTGGTAAAAATGGTATCTACCAAATTGATGACTCATAATTGATGTTTGTAATTCATATAAACGAGTCCGAGAGACAAAAAAAAATCTTCAAAAACTCATAACCAAAACCTTTGTTTGTGTTCTAACAAGCCTGGAGGCCCAAACTGATAAAAGGACAGTTGCTCGTGATGAGTTGCAGCTGTTAAATCATATGGATAAATTTATATCATAGCTGTTAAGTGAGCAATGGTCATCCTTTTTAGTCTCTTTGTGCAACGACATAAAAGATGAAGAAACCAAAAAGCCGAGTTAGCTATAGACTTTTCATAGTTGCTGAAAATGATATCTACCAAATTGTTAAGTCATAATTGATGTATGTAATTCATATAAACGAGTTCGAGAGACAAAAAAAAAAATCTTAAAAAACTCAGAACCAAAACCTTCATTTGTGGCCCAACAAGTGTGGAGGCACAAACTAATAAAAAGACAGTTGCTCGTGATGAGTTGCAGCTGTTGAATCATAAGGATACTTTATATCAGAGCCGTTAAGTGAGCAACAGTCATCTTCTTTACTCTCTTTGTACAACGACATAAAAGATGAAGAAACCAAAAAGCAGAGTTAGCTATAAACATTTCATAGTTGGTGAAAATGGTATCTACCAAATTGATGACTCATAGTTGATGTTTGTAATTCATATAACTGAGTTCGAGAGACAAAAAAATCTTCAAAAACTCAGAACCAAAACCTTCATTTCTGGCCCAACAAGTGTGGAGGACCAAACTGATAAAAAGACATGTTCTCGTGATGAGTTGCAGCTGTTGAATCATAAGGATAAATTTCTATCAGGGCCGTTAAGTGAGGAACGATCATCTTCTTTACTCTCTTTGTAGAACGACATAAAAGATGAAGAAACCAAAAAGCAGAGTTAGCTATAGACTTTTCATAGTTGGTGAAAATGGTATCTACCAAATTGATGACTCATAATTGATGTTTGTAACTCATATAAACGAGTTCGAGAGGAAAAAAAAAATCTTCAAAAACCCAGAACCAAAACCTTCATTTGTGGCCCAACAAGTGTGGAGGCCCAAACTGATAAAAAGACAGTTGCTCTTGATTAGTTGCAGCTGTTGAATCATAAGGATAAATTTATATCAGACCCGTTAAGTGAGCAACAGTCATCTTCTTTACTCTTTTTGTACAACGACATAAAAGATGAAGAAACCAAAAAGAAGAGTTAGCTATAGACTTTTCATAGTTGGTGAAAATGGTATCTACCAAATTGATGGCTCATAATTTGATGTTTGTAACTCATATAAACGAGTTCGAGAGTCCAAAAAAAATCTTCAAAAACACAGAACCAAAATCTTCATTTGTGTCCCAACAAGTGTGGAGGTCCAAACTGATAAAAAGACAGTTGCTCGTGATGAGTTGCAGTAGTTGAATCATAAGGATAAATTTATATCAGAGCCGTTAAGTGAGAAACGATCATCTTCTTTACTCTCTTTGTACAACGACATAAAAGATAAAGAAACCAAAAAGCAGACTTACCTATAGACTTTTCCTAGTTGGTGAAAATGGTATCTACCAAATTGATGATTCATAATTAATGTTTGTAATTCATATAAACGAGTTCGAGAGACAAAAAAAAATCTTAAAAAACTCAGAACCAAAACCTTCATTTGTGGCCCAACAAGTGTGGAGGCACAAACTGATAAAAAGACAGTTGCTCGTGATGAGCTGCAGCTGTTGAATCATAAGGATAATTTATATCAGAGCCGTTAAGTGAGCAACGGTCATCTTCTTTACTCTCTTTGTACTATGACATAAAAGATGAAGAAACCAAAGAACAGAGTTAGCTATAGACATTTCATAGTTGGTGAAAATGTTATCTACCAAATTGATGACTCCTAATTGATGTTTGTAATTCATATAAACGAGTTCGAGAGACAAAAAAAATCTTCAAAAACTCAGAACCAAAACCTTCATTTGTGGCCCAACAAGTGTGGAGGACCAAACTGATAAAAAGAAAGTTTCTCATGATGAGTTGCAGCTGTCGAATCATAAGGAAAATTTATAGTAGAGCCGTTAAGAGAGCTACAATCATCTTCTTTACTCTCTTTGTACAACGACATAAAAGATGAAGAAACCAAAAAGCAGAGTTAGCTATAGACTTTTTATAGTTTGTGAAAATGGTATCTACCAAATTGATGACTCATAGTTGATGTTTGTAATTCATATAATTGAGTTCGAGAGACAAAAAAATCTTCAAAAACTCAGAACCAAAACCTTCATTTGTGGCCCAACAAGTGTGGAGGACCAAACTGATAAAAAGACAAGTTCTCGTGATGAGTTGCAGCTGTTGAATCTTAAGGATAAATTTATATAAGAGCCGTTAAGTGAGGAACGATCATCTTCTTTACTCTCTTTGTAGAACGACATAAAAGATGAAGAAACCAAAAACCAGAGTTAGCTATAGACTTTTCATAGTTGGTGAAAATGGTATCTACCAAATTGATGACTCATAATTGATGTTTGTAACTCATATAAACGAGTTCAAGAGGAAAAAAAAAATCTTCGAAAACCCAGAACCAAAACCTTCATTTGTGGCCCAACAAGTGTGGAGGCCCAAACTTATAAAAAGACAGTTGCTCGTGATTAGTTGCAGCTGTTGAATCATAAGGATAAATTTATATCAAAGCCGTTAAGTGAGCAACGGTCATCTTCTTTACTCTTTTTGTACAACGACATAAAAGATGAAGAAACCAAAAAGAAGAGTTAGCTATAGACTTTTCATAGTTGGTGAAAATGGTATCTACCAAATTGATGACTCATAATTGATGTTTGTAACTCATATAAACGAGTTCGAGAGAAAAAAAATCTTCAAAAACCCAAAACCAAAACCTTCATTTGTGGCCCAACAAGTGTTGCGGCCCAAACTGATAAAAAGACAGTTGCTCGTGATGAGTTGCAGCAGTTGAATCATAAGGATAAATTTATATCAGAGCCGTTAAGTCAGCAACGGTCATCTTCTTTACTCTTTTTGTACAACGACATAAAAGATGAAGAAACCAAAAAACAAAGTTAGCTATAGACTTTTCATAGTTGGTGAAAATGGTATCTACCAAATTGATGACTCATAATTGATGTTTGTAACTCATATAAACGAGTTCGAGAGACCAAAAAAAATCTTTAAAAACTCAGAACCAAAACCTTCATTTGTGGCCCAACAAGTGTGGAGGCACAAACTGATAAAAAGACAGTTGCTCGTGATGAGTTGCAGCTGTTGAATCATAAGGATAATTTATATCAGAGCCGTTAAGTGAGCAACAGTCATCTTCTTTACTCGCTTTGTACAATGACATAAAAGATGAAGAAACCAAAAAGCAGAGTTAGCTAAAGACATTTCATAGTTGGTGAAAATGGTATCTACCAAATTGATGACTCAAAATTGATGTTTGTAACTCATATAAACGAGTTCGAGAGGAAAAAAAAAAATCTTCAAAAACTCAGAACCAAAACCTTCATTTGTGGCCTAACAAGTGTGGAGGCCCAAACTGATAAAAAGACAGTTGATCGTGATTAGTTGCAGCTGTTGAATAATAAGGATAAATTTATATCAGAGTCGTTAAGTGAGCAACGGTCATCTTCTTTACTCTTTTTGTACAACGACATAAAAGATGAAGAAACCAAAAAGAAGAGTTAGCTATAGACTTTTCATAGTTGGTGAAAATGGTATCTACCAAATTGATGGCTCATAATTGATGTTTGTAACTCATATAAACGAGTTCGAGAGACCAAAACAAATCTTCAAAAACTCCGAACCAAAATCTTCATTTGTGGCCCAACAAGTGTGGAGGTCCAAACTGATAAAAAGACAGTTGCTTGTGATAAGTTGCAGCAGTTGAATCATAAGGATAAATTTATATCAGAGTCGTTAAGTGAGCAACGATCATCTTCTTTACTCTCTTTGTACAACTACATAAAAGATAAAGAAACCAAAAAGCAGACTTACCTATAGACTTTTCCTAGTTGGTGAAAATGGTATCTACCAAATTGATGACTCATAATTGATGTATGTAATTCATATAAACGAGTTCGAGAGACAAAAAAAAAAATCTTAAAAAACTCAGAACCTTCATTTGTGGCCCAACAAGTGTGGAGGCACAAACTGATAAAAAGACAGTTGCTCGTGATGAGTTGCAGCTGTTGAATCATAAGGATAATTTATATCAGAGCCGTTAAGTGAGCAACAGTCATCTTCTTTACTATTTGTACAACGACATAAAAGATGAAGAAACCAAAAAGCAGAGTTAGCTTTAAGCTTTTCATAGTTGCTGAAAATTGTATCTACCAAATTGATGACTCATAATTGATGTATGTAATTCATATAAACGAGTTCGAGAGACAAAAAAAAATCTTAAAAAACTCAGAACCAAAACCTTCATTTGTGGCCCAACAAGTGTGGCGGCACAAACTGATAAAAAGACAATTGCTCGTGATGAGTTGCAGCTATTGAATCATAAGGACAATTTATATCAGAGCCGTTAAGTGAGCAACAATCATCTTCTTTACTCTCTTTGTACAACGACATAAAAGATGAAGAAACTAAAAAGCAGAGTTAGCTATAGACTTTTCATAGTTGGTGAAAATGGTATCTACCAAATTGATGACTCATAATTGACGTTTGTATTTCATATAAACGAGTTCGAGAGACCAAAAAAAAATCTTCAAAAACTCATAACCAAAACCTTCATTTGTGACCCAACAAGTGTGGAGGCCCAAACTGATAAAAAGACAGGTTCTCGTGATGAGTTGCAGCTGTTGAATCATAAGGGTAAATTTATAGTAGAGCCGTTAAGTGAGCAACGATCATCTTCTTTACTCTCTTTGTAGAATGACATAAAAGATGAAGAAACCAAAAAGCAGAGTTAGCTATAGACTTTTCATAGTTGGTGTAAATGGTATCTACCAAATTGATGACTCATAGGTTATGTTTGTAATTCATATAATTGAGTCCGAGAGACAAAAAAATATATTCAAAAACTTAGAACCAAAACCATTATTTGTGGCCCAACAAGTGTGGAGGCCCAAACTGATAAAAAGACAATTGCTCGTGGTAAGTTGCAGCTGTTGAATCATAAGGATAAATTTATATCAGAGCTGTTAAGTGAGCAATAGTCATTTTCTTTACTCTCTTTGTACAACAACATAAAAGATGAAGAAACCAAAAAGCAGAGTTAGCTATATATTTTTCATAGTTGGTGAAAATGGTATCTACCAAATTGATGACTCATAATTGATGTTTGTAATTCATATAAACGAGTTCGAGAGACAAAAAAAATCTTCAAAAACTCAGAACCAAAACCTTCATTTGTAACCCAACAAGTGTGGAAGCCCAAACTGATCAAAAGACAGTTGCTCGTGATGAGTTGCAGCTGTTGAAACATAAGGATAATTTTATATCAGAGCCGTTAAGTGAGCAACGGTCATCTTCTTTACTCTTTTTGTACAACGACATAAAAGATGAACAAACCAAAAAGCAGAGTTAGCTATAGACTTTTCATAGTTGGTGAGAATGGTATCTACCAAATTGATGGCTCATAGCTGATGTTTGTAATTCATATAATTGAGTTCGAGAGACAAAAAAAATCTTCAAAAACTCAGAACCAAAATCTTAATTTGTGGCCCAACAAGTGTGGAGGCCCAAACTGATAAAAATACATGTACTCGTGATGAGTTGCAGCTGTTGAATCATAAAGATAAATTTATATCAGAGCCTTTAAGTGAGGAACGATCATCTTCTTTACTCTCTTTGTAGAACGACATAAAAGATGAAGAAACCAAAAAGCAGAGTTAGCTATAAACTTTTCATAGTTGGTGAAAATGGTATCTACCAAATTGATGACTCATAATTGATGTTTGTAACTCATATAAACGAGTTCGAGAGAAAAAAAAATCTTCAAAAACCCAGAACCAAAACCTTCATTTGTGGCCCAATAAGTGTGTAGGCCTAAACTGATAAAAAGACAGTTGCTCGTGATGAGTGTCAGCTGTTGAATCATAAGGATAAATTTATATCAGAGCCATTAAGTGAGCAACAATCATCTTCTTTACTCTCTTTGTACAATGACATAAAAGATGAAGAAACCAAAAAGCATAGTTAGCTATAGACATTTCATAGTTGGTGAAAATGGTATCTACCAAATTGATGACTCATAATTGATGTTTGTAACTCATATAAACGAGTTCGAGAGGAAAAAAAAAAATCTTCAAAAAACTTAGAACTAAAACCTTCATTTGTGGCCCAACAAGTGTGGAGGCCCAAACTGATAAAAAGACAGTTGCTCGTGATTAGTTGCAGCTGTTGAATCATAAGGATAAATTTATACCAGAGCCGTTAAGTGAGCAACGGTCATCTTCTTTACTCTTTTTGTACAACGACATAAAAAATGAAGAAACCAAAAAGAAGAGGTAGCTATAGACTTTTCATAGTTGGAGAAAATGGTATCTACCAAATTGATGGCTCATAATTGATGTTTGTAACTCATATAAACGAGTTCGAGAGACCAAAACAGATCTTCAAAAACTCCGAACCAAAATCTTCATTTGTGGCCCAACAAGTGTGGAGGTCCAAACTGATAAAAAGACAGTTGCTTGTGATGAGTTGCAGCAGTTGAATCATAAGGATAAATTTATATCAGAGTCGTTAAGTGAGCAACGATCATCTTCTTTACTCTCTTTGTACAACGACATAAAAGATGAAGAAACCAAAAAGCAGAGTTAGCTATAGACTTTTCATAGTTGGTGAAAATAGTATCTACCAAATTGATGACTCATAATTGATGTTTGTAACTCATATAAACAGAGTCCGAGAGAAAAAAAAATCTTCAAAAACTCAGAACCAAAACCTTCATTTGTGGCCCAACAAGTGTGGAGGCCCAAACTGATTAAAAGACAGTTGCTCGTGAATAGTTGCAGCTGTTGAATCATAAGGATAAATTTATATCAGAGCCGTTAAGTGAGCAACAGTCATCTTCTTTACTCTTTTTGTACAACGACATAAAAGATGAAGAAACCAAAAAGAAGAGTTAGCTATAGACTTTTCATAGTTGGTGAAAATGGTATCTACCAAATTGATGGCTCATAATTGATGTTTATAACTCATATAAACGAGTTCGAGAGACCAATACAAATCTTCAAAAACTCCGAACCAAAATCTTCATTTGTGGCCAAACAAGTGTGGAGGTCCAAACTGATAAAAAGATAGTTTCGCATGATGAGTTGCAGCTGTTGAATCATAAGGATAATTTATATCAGAGCCCTTAAGTGAGCAACATTCATCTTCTTTACTCTCTTTGTACAACGACATAAAAGATGAAGAAACCAAAAAGCAGAGTTAGCTATAAACTTTTCATAGTTGGTGAAAATGGTATCTACCAAATTGATGACTAATAATTGATGTTTGTAACTCATATAAACGAGTTCGAGAGAAAAAAATATCTTCAAAAACCCAGAACGAAAACCTTCATTTGTGGCCCAACAAGTGTGTAGTCCCAAATTGATAAAAAGACAGTTGCTCGTGATGAGTTGCAGCTGTTGAATCATAAGGATAAATTTATATCAGAGCCGTTAAGTGAGCAACGGTCATCTTCTTTACTCTTTTTGTACAACGACATAAAAGATGAAGAAACCAAAAAGCAAAGTTAGCTATAGACTTTTCATAGTTGGTGAAAATGGTATCTACCAAATTGATGGCTCATAATTGATGTTTGTAACTCATATAAACGAGTTCGAGAGACCAATACAAATCTTCAAAAACTCCGAACCAAAATCTTCATTTGTGGCCAAACAAGTGTGGAGGTCCAAACTGATAAAAAGATAGTTTCTCATGATGAGTTGCAGCTGTTGAATCATAAGGATAATTTATATCAGAGCCGTTAAGTGAGCAACATTCATCTTCTTTACTCTCTTTGTACAACGACATAAAAGATGAAGAAACCAAAAAGCAGAGTTAGCTATAAACTTTTCATAGTTGGTGAAAATGGTATCTACCAAATTGATGAATAATAATTGATGTTTGTAACTCATATAAACGAGTTCGAGAGAAAAAAATATCTTCAAAAACCCAGAATGAAAACCTTCATTTGTGGCCCAACAAGTGTGTAGTCCCAAATTGATAAAAAGACAGTTGCTCGTGATGAGTTGAAGCTGTTGAATCATAAGGATAAATTTATATCAGAGCCGTTAAGTGAGCAACGGTCATCTTCTTTACTCTTTTTGTACAACGACATAAAAGATGAAGAAACCAAAAAGCAAAGTTAGCTATAGACTTTTCATAGTTGGTGAAAATGGTATCTACCAAATTGATGACTCACAATTGATGTTTGTAACTCATATAAACGAGTTCGAGATACAAAAAAAATCTTCAAAAACTCAAAACCAAAACCTTCGTTTGTGGCCTAACAAGTGTGGATGACTAAACTGATAAAAAGACAGGTTCTCGTGATGAGTTGCACCTGTTGAATCATAAGGAAAAATTTAGAGCCGTTGAGTGAGCAACGATCATCTTCTTTACTCTCTTTGTACAACGACATAAAAGATGAAGAAACCAAAAAGCAGAGTTATCTATAGACTTTTCATAGTTTGTGAAAATGGTATCTACCAAATTGATGACTCATAGTTGATGTTTGTAATTCATATAATTGAGTTCGAGAGACAAAAAAATCTTCAAAAACTCAGAACCAAAATCTTCATTTGTGGCCCAACAAGTGTGGAGGTCCAAACTGATAAAAAGACAGTTGCTCGTAATGAGTTGCAGCTGTTGAATCATAAGGATAAATTTATATCAGAGCCGTTAAGTGAGCAACGATCATCTTCTTTACTCTCTTTGTACAACGACATAAAAGATGAGGAAACCAGAAAGCAGAGTTAGATATAGACTTTTCATAGTTAGTGAAAATAGTATCTACCAAATTGATGACTCATAATTGATGTTTGTAACTCATATAAACGAGTTCGAGGTACAAAACAAATCTTCAAAAACTCAGAACCAAAACATTCATTTGTGGCCCAACAAGTGTGGAGGTCCAAATTGATAAAAAGATAGTTGCTCGTGATGAGTTGCAGCTGTGAAATCATAAGGTATAAATTTATATCAGAGCCGTTAAGTGAGCAACGGTCATCTTCTTTACTCTCTTTGTACAACGACATAAAAGATAAAGAAACCAAAAAGGAGACTTACCGATAGACTTTTCCTAGTTGGTGAAAATGGTATCTACCAAATTGATGACTCATAATGTATGTCTATAATTCATATAAACGAGTTCGAGAGACAAAAAAATCTTCAAAAACTCAGAACGAAAACATTCATTTGTGGCCCAACAAATGTGGAGGCCCAAATTCATAAAAATACAGTTGCTCGTGATGAGTTGCAGCCGTTGAATCATAATAATAAATTTATATCGGAGCAGTTAAGTGAGGAACAGTCATTTTCTTTACTCTCTTTTTACAACAACATAAAAAATGATGAAACCAAAAAGCAGAGTTAGCTATAGACTTTCATAGTTGGTGAAAATGGTATCTACCAAATTGATGACTCATAATTAATGTTTGTAATTCATATAAACGAGTTCGAGAGACAAAAAAAAATCTTCAAAAACTCAGAATCAAAACCTTCATTTGTGGCCCAACAAGTGTGGAAGCCCAAACTGATAAAAAGACAATTGCTCGTGATGAGTTGCAGCTGTTGAATCATAAGGATAAATTTATATCATAGCCGTTAAGTGAGCATCGATCATCTTCTTTACTCTCTTGTACAACAACATAAAATATGAAGAAACCAAAAGCAGAGTTAGTTATAGACTTTTCATAGTTGGTGAAAATGGTATCTATTGATGACTCATAATTGATGTTTGTAATTCATATAAACGAGTTCGAGAGACAAAAAAAAATCTTTAAAAACTCAGAACCAAAACCTTCATTTGTGGACCAACAAGTGTGGATGCCCAAACTGATAAAAGACAATTGCTCGTGATGAGTTGCAACTGTTGAATCATAAGGTTAAATTTATATCAGAGTCGTTAAGTGAGCAACGGTCATCTTCTTTACTTTCTTTGTACAACGACATAAAAGATGAAGAAACCAAAAAGCAGAGTTAGATATAGACTTTTCATAGTTGGTGAAAATGGTAGCTACCAAATTGATGACTCATAATGTATGTCTATAATTCATATAAACGAGTTCGAGAGACAAAAAAATCTTCAAAAACTCAGAACGAAAACATTCATTTGTGGCCCAACAAATGTGGAGGCCCAAATTCATAAAAATACAGTTGCTCGTGATGAGTTGCAGCCGTTGAATCATAATAATAAATTTATATCGGAGCAGTTAAGTGAGCAACAGTCATTTTCTTTACTCTCTTTTTACAACAACATAAAAGATGATGAACTAAAAAGCAGAATTAGCAGGCTCGTACGCAGAGACGGCCCGTTACCCATGCGGTTGAAGCTTGGGCTTGTGGCCACCATATAATATGCAAAATTTCGGCCACATATTTTGAAAAAGAGTCTTATTAGGGGTCATTGAAAAGAGAATTTGTATGGAGTTTGAGAATTTTAAGTGTTGAGAAATTTTTAGAAGTTTTTGTAGATTTAACAAATAATTTATAAATTATTGTCAAATTTGTTATTGATTATTGTAGATTTGTATATCTGTTTTAATAATTGGTGAAAGCTTAATGGTTTTTTCTAAGCTGTGAACTTTAAAGTCGTGTGCTCATAATAAGACATACAATATTTTTCAAGATACTAATGTTAACATCAGCCTCTATAAACAAAATCATTTCTTTAAATTAAAAAAAAGAACAAGTTTAATGGTTATTGATTTCTTATTAATGTGCAGCATAAACTTGTTTGTAAGTTTTAATAAACCGGTCGGTACATATATGATGAAAAAATCTTGGATGTCGGAGCTCATGAAAGAGCACATGAAGCCTTACATAATCATCTTTGGAACAATAGATTGTTTATTGTGTTGTCAATGTGAGTAATGAATATCAAATCAGATTTCTTACATAGTGTTTTTTTTTAAAAGTAAATTTTAAGAATCTTATGAGTATAGATGATATTTTGAGAGTTGAGTCTTATGAGTAAAAATATGAAGAATTCATATCCCAATAACATTATATTTTAATATAATTACAAATCAATAATATCTAAACTTTTTGAATAACAAAGATTTTGAATGGAATTTAAAAATCTTTAAACCAATAACAATAGATTTTATTAAGATTTTAAAATCTGTAAACCAATAACAATGGATTCTTAAAATTTGATGAATTCTAAAGAATTCCTCTACCGATAATCCCTCCTTATGGTTTTAGTGGCAGAATCCTACAATGTTAATAAAGGTTGCAATTTCAAGCCTTAGTGACTGCGTTTTTTTGTCCATGTTTTTTTCTTTATTTTTTTTCTAAAAATTAAGCATTTTATTGTTTGTGGCCTTGGTTTTCTCTCGGCCTTGTCTAACAGTGATTGAGTTGAAGTGAGACGGTTGTCATTAGGGCCTTGGTATTCTCAGAACCATCCTCTTTGTCTTTGTCTTTGTATAAATATCTATTGTTTGTAGTCACAAAACCTTAAGCGAAATTATAATGAAACAAAAGTATTATATTCAGATTTTTTTTAAACTTTGATTATAGTTTTCTTTCACGAAGAAGAGACAGAGCAGCAAAATGGTGTTGAAGAAGTGAGGAAGCAGCATCATTAGTTGCTGATTGTGACTTATCATTAGCGGTGAGGTTGACTTTTCTAGTTTGACAGAAGGAAGCAAAGCATTAGTCTAGAAGTTGTAGGTAGAAAGTGAGTACCAGAAGAAAAATATTGGTTGAGAAATGTGAGGAAGCATAGAAGGAATTGTGATCCACATGGGGGAGAGCTTTGAAGAAGAAAGAAGAAGTAGTTGTGTTCTCTCTTCTCTCTCGCCCCTCTCTCATTCTCTTGATTCTACTCTTTGCTAGAAACAAGGTTAATAGGTTTTCTTGTTGAGCTTTTTTATTTGTTGTCTTTTCTCGACTAGGAAAAATATCCTTAACCCGAAATTTGAATCAAACTCAACCCAAAAATGGTACCAAATAAAACTTGGAACCAACAAAATACTTGAATGGCCTTTGGATTTCTATTTCCGAAGAACTTAGTCCAAAACCAAACCAAAAACCTAGAACATAATATATCCAAATACATGAAATACAATTATATATTTAAATTATATTTAGATTTAAAATAAATCAAATATCCAATATTACAACTATAAACCTGAATTAATACTAAAATAATCAAAATACTTAAAATAACCAAAATGTCCTAAATTCTTAGTTATAATTGTTCAATTTAGTTAAATTATTCAAGTTTTTTATCCGGTCCGAATATGGATGAACCGAAACGAATCCGAACGAAAATTCTAAATATTTGAACAAATTTTATATCACTGAATCGATTAAGTACCCAAAGGCCCATGTCTTTTTGAGATTGATTACTTTTGATGAACCAGATAAGTATACTCTTATCATCAGTCGATCCAGTCCATTTACGGCTCAAACTGTTTTAATAATTTACAAATGGTAAATTTCTGATGCTGTAAAACAATAAATCAGTTTTACATGAAAGCTTAGCCCATAATCAGGCCCAGGAACATGCCCACCAAAAGAATTTATGGTGATCAAACCATTCCCTAACCTAATTTGTAAACGGAAGCCTAAACGTTCCATGAGTGATTGGTGTAGTATTAATGACGAGGACTGAAATTCACGGGCAACAGACTAATCAATTAGCAATCCAGTTTTTTTCTAAGGTCATATCTCCTTCCTCTCTGTCTTTTGTTACAGTGGTTACTAATTCGTTTGGTTATGTCTTAACATGTTTTCTTGTGTTTTGTTTTTTTACCTTAGGTTTTTTTTAAAGATATTGACATGATCAGTGGGTTGCCTGATGAATTGATTCTTAAAATATTTTCGTTTGTTCCGACAAAAGTAGCTGTATCCACTAGGGTTTTGTCGAAACGATGGGAGTATCTTTGGATGTGGTTGCCTAAACTTGAGTACAGTAGTATATATTGTTCAGAATCTGAATGCAAGAGGCTACAGTGTTTTCTTGACAAAAATCTGCCATTACAAAAAGCTCCGGTTATAGAAAGCTTCCGTCTTAAATTATCTCGTTATTTTAAACCTAAGAATATCAATCTGTGGGTTGTAATAGCAGTTTCTCACCGCGTACGTGAGCTGGAGATCTTATATGGGCATTACACGGCTAAGCCAAACGTATTGCCGAGTAACTTGTATACATGCAAATCGCTCGTGATCTTGAAACTGAATGGCGGGATCCTCTTGGATGTTCCTCGAATGGGATCTCTTCCCTCTTTGAAGACTCTCAAACTTAAAAGGGTGAGATACTTCAATGAGGAAACTCTTCAACGGTTTCTATCTCATTGCCCAATTCTTGAAGTTCTAGTGGTGGATTTACGTGCACGTGGCCCGGAGAATTTACGTGATCGTGACATGACTGGAAAGTTTTTTTTTTTTTTTTTTTTTTTTTTTTTTTTTTGAATGAATGTAAAATTTATTCAACCCAAAAAAACTGTTTTACAAGAGTTTGCTTATACAATCCATTACATTTTTATTACTTTTGATGTAGTGTGAAACTTGTTCTTACTTATGGTGGTCTGGATTCAAACCATCTCATCATACCTCCCACTTTGCGTGTGTCTCCTAGTTTCCGAAGCGAGGTTAGTCTGTCGCGGACTCCTCTGTCGATAATTCTTATCATGACTGCAGCTGATTTTGGTTTCTCCCCATGGATTCTGCCATTTCTTTCTTTCCATAAAAGATATATGGTTTGCTGAAATACATACCTTAGGAGAAACATGTCCAGCTTAGGTATAGTTGAGTTTGTAAGATTCTGAAGCTGTGTGTCCCAGTCCGTTGAGTATGTTGTCCTTGATATGCCTTTCGAAACATTCCTCCAAATCTCCTCCGAGTATTTGCACTTAAAAAAGAGATGATTTCTGCTTTCATCTTCTCCACAGAATATGCAACTTACTCTTGCCCTCATGTCCCAGTTTTTTGTTCGATCTCCAGTACCCAATCTGTTTTTCGCAGCCAGCCAAGTCATGAATGAGTATTTCGGTGTTGAATGAGTGAACCAAATTCCCTTTGACCAAGGTACCGCCGGGTGCTCTGTTCTTATCTGTCTCCATGTTTCCTTTGTAACAAACTTTTGTTTGTATTTTCCTTCTGAACTTCGCCAGAGATTGATGTCCTCTGCATTTGTTTTCTTTTTTGAACATTTTTCGATTTCCTCTTCGATTTTACAGAGTACCTCTGCTCTGTGACGTCTGGGCCTGTGATTTTCCATAGCGAAAGCCACTGTTGCAGTAGCATTAATTCCCATGTCAATGAAGCCTCTCGGACCCGTTAGATCGAAGAGGATGCCAAGTTCCGACCAGTTCTCAAACCAAAATGATGTTGATTGCCCATTCTGAATTTCAATCTTGTGAAACTGCCTCGCCATGTCTCGACATTTCAGTAATTTTTTGAGCATCCAAGATCCTTTTGTTGTCTTCGCTTTAACAGCCCAGAATGTTTCTTCTTTTATAATTGTGCTATGAATCCATTGTACCCATAGAGTCTTTAGCTTTGAAACAATCCTCCATATCAGCTTTAAACAAGAAACCATATTTGTTTCTTTTAAGCTTTGAAATCCCAGACCTCCTTCTCCTTTCGTCTTACACACGTCTCTCCACGCCACCTTTGATTTCCTTGGGTTCATCTCTGTCCCTGACCACAAGAAAGTTGCACAGATTTTCTCCAGTTCTTTGATGCAACCGGAAGGTAACCTGAAAGCTTGCATCCAGAAGTTGACTGTGCTATTGATCACTGATTTAATGAGCATCATTCGCCCCGCAAAAGATAGGTTCTTATGTTTCCATGAACTGATCCTTTGTCGTATTTTCTCCAGCAGTGGTTTGTAGTCTTGCGTAGTCATTCTCTTTGTTAATAGAGGCAAGCCAAGGTATCTTACGGGTAGCTTTCCAATCTCAAACGGGAATGACTCTGTTATAGCGTTCTTGACACTCTCTTTTGCACCAGCCAGGTATATCATCGACTTCTCAAGACTGATTTTAAGGCCTGAAATTTCTGCAAAATTATCAAAGATATTTATCGCACCTTCGATTGACCGTTTGCTTCCATCAACGAAGACCATCAAGTCATCCGCGAAGCATAAATGAGTTAGCTTGATGCTTTTACATCTTGGATGGTAACCAATCCTTCTCTCTGCAGCCGCCTTGTCAATAAGCGTGGATAGAGTATTCATACAAGTGACAAAGAGGTAGGGAGATAAGGCGCAGCCCTGTCGTAAACCTCTTTCACTTTTGAAAAATCCTGCGAGCTCTCCATTAACTTGTACCGAGAAGGATGGTGTGGTGATGCATAATCGAATCCAATGAATGAATTCTTCTGGAAAGCCCAATGCATGTAAGATATTTAGAAGAAAGTCCCACTGTACTGAGTCAAAAGCTTTTGATATGTCTATCTTCATTGAACACCGAGGTGAGACTGATTCTTTGTGGTACTCTTTTACCACCTCGGTTGCTAGTAAGACATTTTCCATTAGTAGACGCTCTTTTACAAAGGCGGATTGATTCAAGCCAATGAACTTAGGCAAGATATGCTTTAGTCTATTAGCTAGAATCTTGGAGATGACCTTGTAAATCACATTGCAACAAGAGATTGGCCGATAATCTTTCATTTCCTTTACCTCATCTTTCTTTGGTATTAGAGCTAGGATGGTTGTGTTTAGGCCTTTGGGCAGAAACCCCTTTGTGAAGAAAGAGCTGATGCTAACCGTGAAGTCATGACCGATGATAGGCCAGGCAGCCTTGTAGAATTCAGATGTATACCCGTCTGGTCCCGGCGATTTGTTATTTGGCATTGAGAATAGAGTTTCCCGAATCTCCTCTGATGTGATCTTGCGCGTTAGGGTTTCCTTGTCTTCATCCGAGCATCTGAAATCATGTAGAGCTTGCAATGCCTCTACTGTTGTACCGGTGTACTCAGGGGGTTTTGTGGTTAGTAATGTCTCAAAGAATGATACTGCTTCAGTTTTGATGTCTTCAATTTCTGTAAGTGTGATTCCATCTTTACTGATTATCTCTCTGATTGTGTTTCTGACTTTCCTCTCTTGTGCATATCGATGATAGACGGCATTGTTCATATCTCCCACTGTCAACCAGTGGACTTTTGATTTTTGCTGAAGAAACTTTTCCTCCAATTCAGATAGGTGGTTCCATTGTGCATAGGCTTGAGCTTCGTCCTCCATTGCTAGCTTTGAAGGGTTCTTTAGATTTTCTTCTTGCTTTTGGCATAGTGTATCATAAGCTTCTTTTGTTCTTCGAGGGAGATCCCCAAGCTTGTCCTTACCCAATATTCTGATCACAGGTTTCAAGTCCTTCAATTTCTTTGATAGCCTGTATAGCGCTGAAGTTGAGTCGAAAAGAGGAGTGGTTGACTTCCAGTACTCTTCTATTGTTGGGTAGAATTGAGGTATGGTTGTCAAGCAATTGACAAACTTGAAAGGCCTTCTCTTTGTATCCTCCCTTTTATCCATTCTAAACCGACCTCTTGCATGATCAGAACATCCTCCACTTTCGAACACACAGTAAGAGTCAGGATATTTTTGTGTCCATTCTACATTGACCAGAAGGCGATCTAATTTCTTACAGATAAGACCTTCCTCTCTCTTGTTGCACCAAGTGAAAAGCGGACCATGATATCCAAGGTCAAAGACAGAACAATGATTGACTATGTCTTGGAAGTCTCCCATTCCTTGAGGAATTATCGGATGGACCAAAGAACCGGAGTGCTCTTCTACTTTGAGGATTTCATTAAAGTCACCGCATATCATCCACGGCTTGTTGCGAAACATGGGTGAATTATAGTGATTGCGAAGATCCTCCCACAGACTTTTCCTTTCTTCTACAAAGCATGAAGCGTATACGAACGAGACAAAGAATTCTTCCGTATGACCCTCCAGCAGAACTGAACAACTGATAATTTGTTCACTTTTAAATACAGGTGTTAACCTTGCATTTGATTTCCAGAGGATCCAAATGCGCCCCAATCTATGATGATCATAATTGGATTGGAATGACCAATCCGAAAACAATGAAGAGACTATTCGGTTTGCTTTGTTCTCCTTGACACGGGTCTCCAACAAACAACCAAATTGCATATCACTGTTTTCTAACCAGCTTCTTATGATGGAATGTTTTGATTTTTTGTTTAGACCGCGAACATTCCAAAAGAAGCCCGACATAAGCTATTGTTTGCGAGGTGCCCTTCTGCTCGTCTCACCAAAGTTTGTGGCTTTAGTGGGCTTTGCATTAGGGTCTGGTATTATCTTGTGCGACGTCTTGGATTGTCGAGGTAGGGAAGTTCTTGCCTTAAACTCAACTCGGTTTTGTTTCTTCTGGGTTTTCTCCTTTTCACTATCCCTTATATCGTCATCAGCCTCTGCATCTGATACTTGCTCTGCTTCGTCTATTTCTCCTTCTTCTCTGTTCAAGATGGAGTAACGTGATTGGGATACTGCAATTTCCAAATCCTTTATTCCTTTTTGTTCTGTGTATCTACCAGTTTTATTTGGCGAAACGTCAGTCCATGGTACTTCCTTTTCTGATTTAGTTGCTGCAGTTTCCTCTGTGACATCAATTTTCTCTTCTTTTTCAGCATCCTCCTCTGAGTTTTCAGCATTTCTCTCTGCCGTCAGTAGAGTAGTTGCATTCTGAGCCTTTGCTGACTCCTGCGCTTGTTTGGGACTTCCCATAACAGTGTCTAAGTCGTTGATATCCTCTCTTGAATTTTCCAGCATCTCCTCTGTAGTTTTATGCACCTCGTTTACTTCTTTTTCCATTGAACCAGAATCAATCAAAGTCTCTGCCAATGAATGTTCTTGCTCCCTATTTTGTGTCTTTTCCACACCCTGAATATTAATACTCTGTCCATCTCTGCGTAGAATGTTTACACTTCCTCCATTTTGCTTCTCCACTGTTTTACTACTACCTTTTCTCCCCAGGCATTCATTTGTTAAATGTCCCCATTTAGAACAAGTAGAACACTTATGTGGCAGCCAAGGGTACTTGAAATCAATTTGTGCATCAATACCTTTGCCCGAGCGGAATCTGAACGACTTAGGTAATTCTTTAGTTAGATCGGCCTCAACAAATATTTTTGCTTCTTCAAAGCTCTTGCACTGCTCCGTGTCGGGATGTAGACGTTTTGGAGCTCCAACTGCACTTGCGAGAAAACCCAAACCTTTGCGATGGAATAGCTTTTGTGGAACGTTTTTGATGATGACCCACATTGGTATCGATTCCATCTCCGGTTGTGCTTCTTCAGCTATCGGCGACCATCTACTTACTATCATAGGGACATCCGCGATGTTCCACAGTCCCCGGCGAATTACTCGGTTACGTGTGTTATCATCTTGAATTCTGAACTTTATCGTAACCTCGTCGATCACATAGGCATCCACTTTAATTGATTTGTCTCCAAGGGTCCATATTTTGTTCACAATCATGTGAACTTTAGCTATGTGCGGAGCTGATGCGAGAAACTTTCCTATCAAGAAGTCCTCCCACAATGGTTTTGAATCTTCGAAGATCTCATCTGGTATGTCTACCGTTGGAGCTCCGTTGATGATCTCCACAGAGAGATCGTGTTTTGAGAAAGCAGATTGATTTTCCACCACTGATTTCCAAGATTTTTTCTGATGAGTCTTCATCTTCTCTGTCCCTGTTGGTGCTAAAGACTGATCCACCGTCAAGGACTCCACTTCCTCAGATGCCGTTACAGTGCCAGGTACGTGTTCTGCCTCCTTTGAAGTCCCGCCGGTGGGCATGGTCAGAGGTATCACCGGAAAGGGGGGAACATGAGGGCCATGGTGAGATGATTCCATCTCCTTTTTCCACCGAAAGGTGGTGCTTTGTCAAAGAAATAATCGCTCTTTTTATCTCCCTTTTTCTCTCTCTCTCACTACCTTTTTTCTCGTTAGTTCACTGGAAAGTTAACTGTTGTTGTTCCATCTTTGCAGAGTTTATCACTCTATATACCTTATTATCATGATCGTATAGAAAGGGTTGTGATTAAAACTCCTTCTTTAAAGTATTTCAAACTTAAGGATCATAATTGGAAGAGTCACTACTGTTTGGTCGAGAAGATGCCTTACCTGATCGAGGCATATGTAGCTTGCCTTGATATCAAGAGCCTCATGGGATCAATCAAATCTGTCAAGCGTCTTGCAATATGTGCAAAGGTAATCATTTTCCATTTATCAACTCATTTATGTAATCATTTGTCAATAATTTTAATATTCTGTGCAGGCCATGTGTAATGAAGGTTTTGTCTTCAACCAGCTTGAACATCTGGCTCTATCTCTACCTAAAGATTCCTCGAATCAACTTGTCCTGCTCCTCAACGCTTTTTCTAATTTGAAACGACTGGACCTTTACTTCATGCATGTAAGTTTGTTTGTTAACTTTTTTTCTTTCTAGGGTTTGATTCACAATCTGGTTCCAGTCTAATTTCTGTGTATGATATCAGTATCATGAGACTCCAAATATGGATGACTGGAATCAACCAAGTACTGTTCCTGAATGTCTATTGTCGAGTCTACAAACTCTCAACTGGTCTCCATACACAGGAAAACCACAAGAAAGAGATATTGCGGTTTATATATTGAAACATGCTGCTCACTTAAAGACTGCAACATTCACGGCATTTGAAGCAACGGGGGAAATTACAAAAGATGAGATGATAAAGGAGTTGGCACTTTCTTCTAGAGCTTCAGTAACATGCCAACTCATTTTTGATTGAGTATTTTGATCACTAAAATAATTGGGCTTGTTATTTCAATTCTTGTATGTGCTCGGACTCAGTATGGTTTGTCTTCAACTCCGAAAAAATTAAATTTTCTTTTTATGTGTTATAAAAAGAAAAACGAATTATGTTATTTGGAGTTTAGTTATATGATTTTATTTAATTTCTTAGGGATATATAAGGTGTAAAAGCAGTTGATGCACTGAGAAGCCTTGTAAATGATCATGTTAATGTGTGTATCCGTATGAGCCGTGGTAGGAGTTGTCGCCATCCGAAGACGCAATGGCTCGATTGAGCAGAATACTTCCCATGGCCTTTCTCTATCTTAATCTTACAACGCTCTCTATGTTTCTAAGAGAGCCAAAACCTTATTTTCTTTTACAGATAATTCAATTACTGATAAACAAAAGTCTAATAAAATCTGGACAATAAAACAATCTACTATATTGATGACAAGTACAAAAATTGAAACTAATACCAAATCAATTATAATTTAGTAAATAATTAAAATTGAAAAAAAGAAACACAAAATTTTATAATTAAAAATTAATTATACAATAAATAAATAAAATTCGATATTATAATTTAGTAAATAATTTTGATTTAAATATAAAGTTTAAAATCGTAATTTTAAAATAGTAGATGAAACTCAGTTAATTGAAACTTAAATTCAGAATATTTCAAAAATATTAAAAAAAAATCCAAAGTAAAAAAAACAAACAAAATGTCTAAACCATAGTATTCAAAAATTAAAACTAATACCAAATCAATTACGAATTTTTTTATAATATAATAAAAATGATAAAAATGAAAAATATAATATAAAATTCTAAATAAAAAAACATTTGTGCTTATTTTTCAAATAAAATAAAATACTTGATACAATTCCATAATAACCAAATTGAAAGATTAACTCTACAATAAATAAATAAAATCCGTTATTATAGTTTGGTAAAATAATTTGTTTCAAATATAATGTTTAAATCTTAATTATAAAATCATATATAAATCCATTTGACTAAAACCTAAATTCGCAATATTTCAAAATACTCAAAACAACAACAATGAATTTCAAAGCAACAAAAATAAAAATAAAACCAAAACAAATATTTAAACTATAATCTTAAAAATACTAATTTAAAACTAAATGAAATATCTATATTATTAAAACAGGTGACTGTTTTTTAAATTAACCTTAGATTTATGTGGGATATTATGATTCATGTCACTGCTTTTATTTGATATTTTCAGATTTTATTAAGGATATTTTTGTATTAAATATTTTAGTCACGCATTAATTTCGCAGTCAAAAACCAAATTATAACTAATTTAATTAGTTTCCATTTTTAAAATAAAAGTATCATATGAGAATATGCCAAACTTCCAATGTAAGATTGTGAAAAAAACATTATGTCTATATTCTAGATACCATCGACATGTTGGATTATTAATCCATGTTTTAGTTTTCTGTGTTGTGTGTGTTGCATAGACTTTTAATTAGCTTGTGGGGATTAGGTAATTAGCTTATGTTAATTCGATATGTATTGGTTTTGGATCATATTATTAGTTTGATGTGATTTTCCGCTCGAATGAGGTTTGGTGACGTTTTTGTCTCGAATTTTGATCCGATATGAAAAATACGAGTTCTAGGTTCATGCGATTTCGTGCTGGGTTTTTGTTTAATCATGTTAAAGCGAAGTTAGTGAGATTTTATGTGGATCAAGAAAGTTTTAAAGCAAAGTTAGTGAAATTGAGATGTTTTGTTATCCATTGGAGAAAGTCATAAGCTTTTTTGCCCCAAAGCTCTTTCAAACGTTTTGTTTAAATTGTTTTTTTTTGTTTAAATTGTTTTTGGTTGTATAGATTATATAGGATTGAGCTTTCTTACTTTTGACAATTGTGGGTATAAAAACTGGCTGCTTTGTTATGTTTTGAAGCGTTTGAATAGTTTTGTAATGGTATATATGTAAATTGTGATCTTGATTCATGTTTGTCGATGCAGTTCAAGGAGCTAGCCCAGACTTATGTTTCTATTGACCAAGAGAAGCAAGAGATTTATGATCAGTATGGAGAGGTGAGTCTTTATAACCTTTTATATTAATTTTTCTTGGAGTTGACTGAAACTATAACTGGAGATATAGTGTATGTTCTTCAGCAAAAAGAGCATCCAAAGTTCAAGAGAAATGAGAGAAGAGAGGTACCAGAGATGCCATAAAGTTGTGTTTCTCTTTTTGGAGTAGCTGAGACCGTAACTGGGGATATAGTGTATATATATTTCTCTTTCTAATGCTGTATTAAAATTGTGTTTTTTTATATTGAATTTGTAGATATGAAATCTGGTGTTTTGTACTATCGTAACACATTAAGACTTACGAGTAGGAACAATGGGAGTCACGTCGATTTTGATTTTAAGTGCGTCGATGATAGAAAGAACTTCGTTTCCAGATTGCATAAAGAGTCTCGGAACTCTCTCATTCAATTTCCCAGCTTTCAGTGTCCTCTTTCCAGCACACAAAGGATTAAGAGAATCATTAGAAACAAGCATCAACTAAATGATTCTGTAGATTCATAAGCTAAGTTTGATAGCTGATGAAGACATCTCAAATAAAACACTAACCAATCATTGAATTAAGAACAGACGAAAATATATCTAATCTAACAACAGCACAAACAACTATTCCTTGCAAAAACGATATATATACAATTCTGGATCCCTAAGCTAAACCTTATTAATAGATCCAGCCTCTTCCAATGTGTTCCTGGATCTTCTAGAATTGTATATCTTTACAAACAACACATTACTTTTAACAGAATGTAGCTAAACCAAACAGAATGTATATTTTAATTTTTTTTATAAAATATAATATTTAACAAACATAAATTATTTCCACAAAATATAGTTCAAATAATATATATATTTTTTTAAAAAAATATATATCCGCGCTATCTTAGCGCGGGTAAAAATCTAGTAATGAATTTATAATATTAGTGAGATTTTACATTTTACTTACATTTTAATCTAATTTTTTTTTATCTTTGCCCTTGGATAGATGGCAAAAAGGTAAATTAAGAAAATAGAGATATCTATGAGAGACGACACGTCGTCCAATGAAATAGCCACGGGGGCTCTCTCTAGCCAATAGCAATCGGATTTTAGATTCGCATCCTATAAAACCTTACTTATAACCATTCGCTTTATTTGCGTTTACCCTGTTATCTATTACTAGCTCAGACGACAACCCATCATCTTGTTCAGAATTGAATTGGGTCAACCAATGCTTTCGCTTTCCTCCGGGCACTTCCGATTTATCTTCTGATTCTGGTTCCCTATCCTTCAATACTTGCAGTTCACGGGAAACAGAGACATCACCTAACAATCCATCTTTTTTCTAAGGTTATGTCTCGCTGACGTTCTCTCTGTGTCTTTAATTTCACTTATTACTAATTCGTTTGGTTAGTTACATGTTTTCTTGTGTTTTGTTTTTACTTATCAGGATCGGAAAGAGGAAGAAGATAAAATCTAAGTTCTATCGTTAACGGTAACATCGGTACCTTAGGTTTTTCTTTAAAGATATGGACATGATCAGTGGGTTGCCTGATGAATTGCTTCTTAAAATATTATCGTTTGTTCCGACAAAAGTTGCTGTATCCACTAGCATTTTGTCGAAACGATGGGAGTATCTCTGGATGTGGTTGCATGAACTTGAGTACGGTGATAGATATTTGTCAGAGCGAGAATGCAAGAGGCTACAGTGTTTTCTTGACAGAAATCTGCCATTACATAGAGCTCCGGTTATAGAAAGCTTTCGTCTTGAATTACATAGTTCACATTTTGAACCTTATAATATCAATATGTGGGTTGCAATAGCAGTTTCCCATTGCCTACGTGAGCTGGAGATCTTATACGAGTCTTATCCGGTTAAGCCAAACATATTGCTGAGTAACTTGTATACCTGCAAATCGCTCGTGATCTTGAAACTGAATGGCCAGATCCTCTTGGATGTTCCTCAAATGGTTTCTCTTCCCTCTCTGAAAACTCTGAAACTTCAAAGTGTGAGATACTTCAATGACGAAACTCTTCAACAGCTTCTATCTCATTGCCCAATTCTTGAAGATCTAGAGGTGTATTTACGTGATGAAACCAGGGGAAAGTTAACTGTTGTTGTTCCATCTTTGCAGAGTTTATCACTCTACATACCCCCTTATCATGATATAGAGGGGTTAGTGATAGAAACTCCTGCTTTAAAGTATTTCAGACTTCATGATCGTAATAGTAAGAGTCACTACTGTTTGATTGAGAATATGCCTTTCCTGATCAAGGCATATGTGGATGTTAATTTCCCTGATATCAAGAGTCTAATTGGATCAATCACATCTGTCAAGCGTCTTGCAATATGCTTAAAGGTAATCATTTTTCCATTGATAAACTCATTTATGTAATCGTTTGTCAATAATTTTAATATTGTGCGCAGGCTCTGTGTGATGAAGGTTTTGTCTTCAACCAGCTTGAACATCTGGAGCTATCTCTACACAATGGGAATACCTCGAATCAACTTGTCCGGCTCCTCAACGCTTCTTCTAATTTAAAACGACTAGACCTTTTCTTCATGGATGTAAGTTTGTTTGTTAACTTTTTTTTCTTTCCTTTTTCTAGGGTCTGATTCACAACCTGGTTCCACTCTAATTTATGTGTATGATATCAGTATTATCAGTATCCAGAGGCTCCAGATATGGATGACTGGAATCATCCAAGTACTGTTCCTGAATGTCTGTTGTCGAGTCTACAAACTCTTAACTGGTTGACATACACAGGAAAACCACAAGAAAGAGATGTTGCGGTTTACATTTTAAAACATGCTGCTCACTTAAAGACTGCAACATTCACGTCATCTGAAGAATATGTTCTAAAAGATGAGATGATAAAGGAGTTGGAACTTTCTTCTAGAGCTTCAGCAACATGCCAACTCATTTTTGATTGAGTATTTTATCATTAAAAATTAGGCTTGTTCTTTAATTCTTGTATGTGCTCGGACTCGTATGGTTTGTCTTAACTTGTCTTCTACAACAAACTTTATTTTTCTATATGTTGTCCTCTGAATGAAAAATCGAATTATGTTGTTTGGAGCTGAGTTATATGATCAGGTTTAATATTTTACGTGTATATAAGGTGTATAGATATAGACCGGAGAAGCCTTGTAAACGAAAAAGAGGGAACAAAAAAAGCAGTTGATGCACTGATGTATATACCATGTCAGAGAAATTGGAACTAGGATCGGTCGTGTATGAATATGTGTTTGTATCCATGCGAGTTGTGGTTGGAGTTGTCGCCATTCCGAAGTCAAAAGTTCGATTGAAAAGAATACATCCCTTGGCCTCTCTCTATCTCATTCTTCCTACAGTTCTCTCAAACTAATTGACTAAGTACAACAATAGATTCTACATATTGAGATTGATCTTCATTTCGTGCGTGAAAAGGTTGCTCTGGGCCAAGTGAAATTGTTACATGTGCATTCTTCACTTCAGTACGCAAATATCTATTTTAGACGTAGTTTAAATGTTCGATGCTTCAACGTTTTAACTGAGGGAGGGTAATAGATATGTAGAATCTATTGCTTAGTCAATTAGTTAGAGAAATGATCTCCTATCGGTTGTAACTAGAATATCTATATATTTCTTGTATATCGTCATTTGTAAGTTTAAGGAAAATAGTATCAGAGCTTTAAAACTTCTCATCCATTTCTTCCCATTCTTCTCCTCTCTCGTCTCTTTCTCTTGTTCTTTAGCCATTAATGGCGGTTCATGTTCCTGCTCCAGTGGAACAAGCGTATGGTGTGACGGACATCAAAACACACATACCCCTCATTCTCGACAGTAACGGTCATAACTATGACGCCTCGAGAGAGATCACTGATATGCCTTTGACGTCCTCAGACATGTTGACAGCTCAAGCACTCCAACTGGTGACGATGATCATGATTGGATCAAGCGTGTCAGACTGGTCAAACTTTGGATCTATGGGAATCTGGCGCCTCCCTATTCAAATCGGCTTTTAAAACGGGTGGATAACGAATGGATTTAATATTCTCTCGACCTTGATAAAGTGAAAAGGCTGTCATTAGGGTATTTAGAGAACCATCCTCTTTGTCTTTGTACAATATATACTGTATGTAACACAATTAAGCGAATTTATAATGAAGCGAAAGTATTATTCAGTTTTTTTTATCTTTGATTATAGATTTCTTTCTTGAAAAGGAGACAGAGCAGCAAAATGGTGTTGGAGAAGTGAGGAAGCAGCATCCTCAATTGCGGATTGCGACTTGATATTAGCAGTGAAGTTAGTATTTTCTAGTTTGCCGGAAGGAAGCAAAGCATTAGTCTCGAAGTTGTAGGTAGAAAGTGAGTGTCAGAAGAAGAAGAATATTGGTTGAGAAATGTGAGAAAGCATAGAAGGAATTGGGATCCACATGGGAAAGAGCTTTGAAGAAGAAAGAAGAAGAAATTGTGTTTTCTCTTCTCTCTCAATTCTCTCTCTTTCTCTTGATTCTACCTTTTGCTAGAAACAAGGCTAATAGGTTTTCTTCTAGAAATATCCTAACCCAAAAATTTGAATCAAACTTAATCCAAAAATGGTACCAAATAAAACTTGGAACCAAAAAAAAATATTTGAATGGTCCTTGGATTCCTATTTCCGAAGAGCTGAGTCCAAAACCAAACCTAGAACAGAATATATATATCCAAATACCTGAAATACAATTATATATTTAAAAATATTAATTATATTTAGACTTCAAATAAATCAAATATCCAATACTACAATTATAAACCTGAATTTATATTTAATACTAAAATAATTGAAATACTCAAAATAACTGAAACATCCTAAATTCTTAGTTTTAATTGTTAAATTTAATAATATTATTCAAATTTAACAAATTTTGATTTAAAAATATATTTCAAGTATTTGAATCTGATCCGAATATGGATGAATGGAAACTAAATTCTAAATATTTGAACAAATTTTGTATCTCCGATCAAGTACCTAAAGGACCATGTCTACTTAAGATTGATTAGACTTTGCGTCTCATATTGGTAGGCAAGCTTAATGTTTACTAGATTTTGACCCGCCGATCGGCGGGTATAATTTTGTTTTGATGTTTATATATATTTTTTGGGTGTATAAATAATATATTTGTAATTAATAATATATTTTTATAACATATTATTAATATAAATTTTAGATATTTGAGATATGTTGAACATATATATATATATATATAAGTTTTATATAGCTTATTTTTTATTTCTTTTTGTAAATGATATCGATCCACGTAAGCTAAAGACATATAATTTTTTTTATTGTAGCATGTAAATATTAAAAAAAATTATTGATGATAAAATTAATGGCAAAGAATGAAGAATAATAAATTTAAAATATTACAAATAGTTTGAGTTAATGTTTTCAAAAATATTAGTTGTTTTTAATTTTAAAATCAACTTACTTTATTTTTATTTGAAAATTAGTAAATTTGGGTCAAAAAATAAATGATTGGGTCAAAAATATTCTCTATTATTATTAAGAAAAATAGTTTACTTTAAGGTGAAAGATTTTTTATTTTGGGAATATAATAAATTTTTATTTAACTAATTAATATAAAAATACGTTTGTAAAATTATATTTTTATTTATTAATATGTAAATCATATTTATGATATTAATATTTAAAAAATAATATTAGTTAAATACTAATAATTAAATCTTAAATATTTTTTTTATTTCTATTTTGTTAGTTAATTTTTTATTTCTATAAAATATTTGTATATTAAATAATTCCAAAAATAAATATTATTTACTTATATGATTAGTTAATTTCGAATTAATTAATTTTCAAAAATAAATATATTATGATTAAACAAAATATCTTAACGATAAATATCTTTCATTTTATTTAATATTTTTAAAATTATTTAGTATTAAGATTAATAAAGAAATTAAATGACATGATTAGATTTTTATTGTTTCGATATCGTTTTACTTGACCCGTGATTTCGAAAATAAAAAGTATAATATTTTACTATATATTTTGACAATGCATGTATTAGTTAGATGATTGTCCTTTTTGTTTCAGTATCGTTTTATTGACCTATGTTTTATTTGAGCCGTGATTTTGAAATGAATGACACACTCTCACTATATATTTTGACTCATGCTCAGTGCATGATATTAGTTAGATGATTTTTTTTTTCAATATTGTTTTTCTTTTCGTGCTTTACTTGACCTGTGATCTTTAAAATGAATCGCCCAATTTCTTTTTGTATATTTTGATTCGCGCTCAACTCAGAGTGTTAGTTAGATAAAAAAAAAATTGAGATTTTTTCTTGATCTATGCGTTATTTAACTCGTGCTCTTGAAATAAATGGCGCAATCTCTCATTATATATTTTGACTTGCGCTGAACATGGAATATTAGAATATGATTCAAAACAAATACTGTAAATTTTTTATTGGGTATAAAATTTTGAGTGTGTTTAATCAATATTTTATTGTATTTAATAAATTTAATATGCATTTATGAGCAGAGGTCTCTGATGTACAAAACCAAAAAACAAAACAAATGGAAAAAAGAAAATGAAAAATATAGAAAATCTGTCGAATAATCTGAATATATATATATATATATAAACTTATCATCCTCCCATGGGCAACACCAAAAACTAATCCTATTCTTCTTAAACTATTCGACAAATTTTTTTATATTTTTCATTTTAGTATATATATACACTAACAACGAAGGTTAGTTTTTATTTCAAAATATAGTTTGGAAATATTTAGGTTGTCATTTATGTTAAGGAGTTTAGAAAATCAAGATTTTTCTTTATAGTAAATCTAGATTTAGGGCCATAGTTTTAGGAAAATATATTTATTCTATAAAATATTTGTGTAGACATTTTTATCTTTAATAAATTTTGTAAATTAGCAAAGAAAATCAATGACATACATTGTAATTGAAATAAAAACTAAGGATATTTTCTATTTTGTACTTCTGTTTTAATAATAACACTACAAGAAAAATCTCTATTCTTAGCACACGAAAAACGCCAGGTCAGATACAATAGCATTTTTTGTTTGTGCTATAATATTGTTCACTATGATAGCGTTTTTGAAATGGCTATGTCTGCCCCAGCTATAATAGGTCAGTCATATATGATAGCATTTTATCCGTGCTATAATATCTTGCATCTATGATAGCGATAGTTTCCCTTGCTATTGTTAGATCCGAGCCGAGCCAAGCCGAACCAAGCCGAGCCGTATTAAATTATTATTATTATTATTATTATTATTATTATTATTATTATATAATATTTTGTATCAATTGGATTTATATAAAAAAATATCTGAAACAATTTTATTAATAAACCAAAAATATTTACACAAAGTATTATATATGGAATCTGCACTTGTTACAAAAATGTTTACACAAAGAAGATTCTTTAATTTCATCTCACTCACTCTTTCCTTCCTGTGAGCTCCATGAAGTCCACATTGACCTGAAATCAAAAGAAGACACGAAGTCACTATTTTTGTTTCATTTATCTTGGGATTAGAAGTCACAGGAAACCCATTAACATCAACAAAGTATAAACATTTGATTTCACAATCCCAGTCATATGCAAGATTTCAGAAACGACAAGGATTATAAACTCAAAAACACAGATATTAAGTTACCTAGTCGGGCTGAATGCCACATCTTCAATTGTATCGTCATAGCCTTGATATACACCTCGTGGCAGAAGGACTCTCAGTCTTATCACCAGCTTCACTAGTCTGTTTTATGATGGATCCAGATGACTTAAAATATGTACCAACCGTTGTGATGTGATCTTGGATACTCCACAAAACAACTGACTTGTCCTTGCCTAAGAGAAGAACCTTTGTATGAGAAACTTAAAAAACCAGAGGATCAAAAATAATACATATCACAGAAAAATAGACCTCCGGAGTGAACAGAGGGTTCGGTTGGGCACATTGCAAGAGAGAATTCAGCATTATCTTAATGTCCAGTTAGTATCTGCAATATAAATGGTTCAGATGATGCAAACAAGTAGCACTATATAAGAAGATATCAAAGATATATACTTCCAGTGATGAGGCTAAGGCAAACAAGAATAAAGTGCACACGATGATTTGCAACAACATGTCTCAGAAGTGGACATACCAAACCCGGACAGGAATTTGCAGCTCCAAGCACATCATGACGGTTTGGTTGGGTTTCAAGATCTCAAATGAGAACCTGGAATCAACATATTATATTCAAAATACTGAAGGTTGAAATACGTCCAAAACAAAGGATGCTCTATGATGTCCAATAAAGAGAGGTGAAAACGACATATTTCAAGTTGTCATGACTCATGACCATAACAAAAAACAAGAAGCAGCACTTACATGAGGACTGTCAGTGTGAGTAGCAACAACTTTACTGTTTTGCAAGAGTTCCATGATTATGTTAACCTGCAATTGCAAATTAGTGATGGATACGCATCAAACAGAGTTTTTAGTTTCATCAAAGTGCCAAACAAGTAAATTTATGGACCAAATTAAACAACATTGCAGATATAACAATATTGATACAGGAATCATACCTCTCCAGGGTGGATAATGGTCTTGTACTTCTGCACAAATAGAGAACGTGCTTCTTCAATGAACTGGAAAGAAATTTTTAGTAGATAGTAAATGTAACGGGTAGCATGATAAGGAAAAGTGCACAAGATTGATATAAAAGAAACTAAATACCAATCTTAAAGGTTAGGTTCATTATAAACTTCAGGAATACGAGAGTGTTAGAGGAATGTACTTTCATGTTAGCATCCACTTCTGTGTCAGGAATGATTCCTGCTCCCCTTTCTCTTTTATTAACTTCCATCAATATCTGTTTCCGCAGGAAAATAACGAGCTGAGAAGTCAACTGTCTCCCTCACAGTCATCTCAGCAACGGGCAATCATATTGGCTTATGTACGCCGAGGTTTTCTGAAGGACTGTGGAAACAGAAGAAAAACAAGAGAAAAGTTACACACTTCATACTGAGTAGAAAGGAGGGAAGCGTTAAATAATGCCATCCAAAAGAAACAATTTACGAATGAAAGCAGAGTTAGTTACTGTGGTAGTATGAGTTTCCTGGTTTTGAGAGAATCAAGACTTCTTGATTAATTTCCTGAAGGTGAGAAAGGCCAACTTAGTACCAAAACCGTCACCTCTTAAAGAACATGTATATGTATATTAACTCACTTGAAAACCAGAACTGATGTCTTGTAAACTTTATTTCAAGTTCCACACCGTCAGATTTTGTGGCATGATAAACATTAGCCTGCAAGATAACAAAAGAGAATGTTGTTAACAAATGAATACAAACGTGTCATCTTGTCTATGGTTTATTACATTGTAAAAACAATGACAAAGAAACGTAAATTTACAGTTACCTCTTAATGAAAAACTCTTCATGAGGATCCTGGAGAATCCCATAGACCATCCAAGCCGCAAGCTGATTATACATGACCTGATGTCCATGCCAAAGAAGCCTACGTATGGACATGGGAATAAGCATCAATACAGAAACTTTAACAAGTGTTGAAGCTGGACCAAAGATGATACTGTAGATACAGCCACTGAGGAACAAAGCCAGTGAATACCTTTGGAGACAAGCCCTCAATTCAGGCACACCACAATGACACCTTTTATTCAATACATTCAGAAGCTGCCCTCCACGAATATCATCACGCTCAATCTCGAGAACAAGCTCGTACAGGGGCGGGAAGAGAACAAAAAACTAGAAAGAAAAATAATAGCGTCAGATTCAATAAACACCTATTCATATGCAAATCCTAAACTCAATCATCAAGTGATAAAAGTGTTAGTATTGGAGTTGAGAATGTACCTTATTGAGTCCCTGAGTAACCGTAGCTAGAATAGGCGTAGTCTCCGCCAATAACTTCTGCTCAATGTGAAGAACCGCAGACCTGTAGACCGAAAGAATCTCCCCAATTCCATTAGCAATGGCTATGCGGTACACGCTAGGCTTCTTCTCGCTACTCTGCTTCAACAACTCATCGGCCCGTTCCCATGGATGCACGCTTACGGACCTAATCCAGCTCAAATTCCGGGAATTCTTAGCAAACCGGTCAAGCTCCCTGTAGTAGAACCCTAGCTTGATCAACCTCTCGATCAGGTCCCTACAAGGAGCGCACGAGAAATCAAAATCAGCATAATTGCAGATCATGAAGAACACATAAAAGAGAAAAAGCGCAAGGAGATACTATCTTTCGCTGGGTTCGATAAAGGAGATGTCGGGAGCGAGTTTGAAGGTACATTCATCATAGAGAGGGGAATCGAGGCCTAGGGTTTTCAGTTGCTCCCGCTCGTCGACGATAAGATCTCCGGTGAAACCTAGGAGAGCTAGAAGAAGCTCGTGCAACATTGCGACTAGGACAAGAAATTGCAAATTTCCGGGAGGGAATATGTTAGATGGATTCATGGAGAGGAGGGAGACAATTTTTTGGGTAGAATAGAAGAGGGAATTTTTTTTAAGGGTTTCGCGGTTCTGGTAAAATTTTGTGTAAGTATGGCGGTTCAACAAAATTTTGCCTAAGTTTTGGCGGATTAGATTATTTTTGTTTCCCGCTTACTAAAACACTATCTTAGCATTGTATCAATGATATAAAAAGATAAAAAAATCTAAAATTTATCTACAATAGCATTTTGGAAAACCGTGCTATCATATTATGCTATCAATACACATAATTTTTGTAGTGTAAAGATTATTGATTATTATTTGGGCTTTACAATCATGAATTTTATGGATAACTATACTCTTATCATCAGTTGATCCAGTTCATTTACGGCCTAAGCTATTTTAATAATTTACAAATGGTATAATGGTACAAACTTTTGATAGTGTAGAATACATGAAAGCTAAGCTTAGAGCATGTCCATCGGTGTTATTTGGCACGAAATCATAGGCAAAAACATTAAAAAAAAGTAATAAAGTTAAGAACCCCCACCATCGGTCCTTATATTAGGATCCTTTAGAACCTGTTTCTTCACTGTTTAGACGACGTGACGCGTTTCTATTGGTTCTTTTATGTTATTTTTACAGATGAAAAAAAACAAAAATTAATAAATTAATGTTAAGAATCCCAAGTGGGGGATAACACGGATGTACATGGTCTTAGCCCATAATCAGACCCAGGAACATGCCCACCAAAATTTTTATGGTGATCAAACAATTAGCTAACCTAATTTGTAAACGGAAGCCTAAAGGTTTCATGAGTGATTGGTGCAGTATTAATGACGAGGACTGAAATTCGCAGGAAACAGACTCACCAATTAGCAATCCAACTTTTTCTAAGGTCATATCTCGTTCCTCTCTGTCTTAACATGTTTGGTTATGTTTTTAAAGATATGGACATGATCAGTGGGTTGCCTGATTATCAAATGTTCCACATTGGTTAGGACAAAGGTTTTTGGGCAATATATAAAGGATGTGGCAATCCTCAACTCTTGAGCTAGCTTTTGGGTTGAGTTAGGCCACATTCCTAATACTGATGAATTGCTTCTTAAAATATTATCGTTTGTTCCTACAAAAATTGTTGTATCTACTAGCATTTTGTTGAAACGATGGGAGTATCTCTGGATGTGCTTGACTAAACTTGAGTACGGTGAGAGACGTGCTTCACGTTATGAATGCAAGAGGCTACGGTGTTTTCTTGACAGAAATCTGCCATTACATAGAGCTCCGGTTATAGAAAGCTTTCGTCTTGAATTATGTAGTTCACATTTTAAACCTGGCAATATCAATATGTGGGTTGAAATGGCAGTTTCTCACTGCCTACGTGAGCTGGATATCTTATATAAGTCTTATTTGTGGCCTAAGCCAAACATATTGCCGAGTAACTTGTATACCTGCAAATCGCTTGTGATCTTGAAACTGCGTGGTGAGATCCTCTTAGATGTTCCTCGAATGGTTTCTCTTCCCTCTCTGAAAACTCTTAAACTTCGAAGTGTGAGATACTTCAATGACGAAACTCTTCAACGGCTTCTATCTAATTGCCCAATTCTTGAAGATCTAGTGGTGGATTTACGTGATGGTGACACTACGGGAAAGTTAACTGTTATTGTTCCATCTTTGCAGCTTTTATCACTCTATATACCCTATAAGCTTCTTCTAACTTGCAAAGGCTAGACCTTTACGTCAAAAATGTAAGTTTGTTTCTTATACTTTTTTTTCCTTTTTTTAGGGTCTGATGACAATCTGATTTCAGTCTGATAATTTTTGTGATTGATATCAGTGTCATAAGCCTTATAATATGGATTACTGGAATCAACCAAGTACTGTTCCTGAATGTATGTTGTCGAGTCTACGAACTCTCAACTGGTCTCATTACACAGGAGAAATACAAATGAGAGATATTTCGGTTTACATTTTGAAACATGATGTTCACTTAAAGACTGCAACATTCACGTCGTCAGAATCGGATGTTCAGAAAAAATATGAGACGATAAAGGAGTTGGCACTTTCTTCTAGAGCTTCACCAACATGCCAACTCATGTTTGATTGAGTATGTTATCACTAGAATTGGGTTTGTTCTTGAGTTCTTGTTTGTGCTCGGACTCGTATGGTTTGTCTTCAACTCTGAAAACTTGTTCTCTACAACAAACTGTATTTTCTAAATGTTGAAAGAAACGAATTATTTTGTTTGGAGCTAAGTTATGTGATCAGATTTAATAGTTAACAGGTATCTAAGGTTTCTAGTCTCAAGTGTAGTTTGTAGATTATTAGCTGTTGTTCTTTTTTTTGCTTCTGCTTCTGCTTCCAGTTTGGGCTGTAGTATCTTCGTTATTGATAATCAGATTAGTTTCGTAAGATATGGGGTAGTGCGGGCCTTGTCGTTTTGATGGCTTTAGGATTGCTTTGTTTAGCGTTATTATTGTTCGGTATCTTAACTTATGCTTCTTGGTAGTCTCATTTTTAGTTTGTTCCATTTGGTAGCTAATAAAATTAACTATGTATGAAGATGCATAACTTTCGTTTTAGGTTTGTTAGAGCACGTACAACGCTGTTTCTTGACACAGATTTTAAGGAAAAAAACAATAAAATAAAGAGAGGTGCTTACGTGGTTAGTGTCTCTTGCAAGAAGCGGTCCTTATATAAGGACTTTTAGAAACCACATCTTAACTGTTTACGCCTATGTGGCATAATATGATTGGTTCTTTTTTTTTTTGCTTTTTGCTTTTTTTTTCGATTTGCAAAAAAAAATAATAATAATAAATTTTTTTTTAAGAATCCCAGTAGGAGGTTCACCAATATATCTGCTCTTAGGCTTTAAAGTCTCAAAGTCTCAAACAGCTACTATTATATAGTATAATTATTTGGGTCTAGAGTCACATATCTTAGGCCATCTTTAACCATGTACAAAAACACTAAATTTGGTGTCAATTCCTCTAACCATGTACAAATCCAACACCAAATATTTTTTTTTTTGGTGTTTTGTACACCAAATATTAAAATATTATTTTTATTTATTAATATAACTAAATTGTTGTTTATTAGTTAACTAAGTTTTATTGGTTTGGGCATTCGGGTATCGTTCAGATTCGAACTCGGATAAGTTTATGGATTTTGGGTATTTTTGATACTAGAAATGTAGGATTCATTTTGGTATCAGAGAATTACACAAAATATCATTATATAAATATGCAAATTGATTAAAATTAAAAATACATTAAAGTTCTTTTAAACATTACAACATAAAATTACTAAATTGAAACACAAAGCATAAAAAAAAGATAAAATGCAACAAGATAATTTTAAAACATAATATATCTTTTTCGTCACCGAATGTACTACTGTGTTTAATATGTCGTTAATCTATTATATGAATAATTAGTATTTATCAAAACTATTAAAAATAAAAAAAAATTTAAATTTAATAATATAATAATAATAATATTTTTTCGGTGTAAGATTTGGTGTTGTGTTTGGAAATTTAAAAAAAAAATACTATTCACCAAAACACCAAATATGATTACTATTCATGACATCAAATTTGGTGCTATGGTTGGAGATGGTCTTAGAGCATTTTTAATAAAGGATTTTAGTGAGGTTTTAAAATTAAAAAATGAAAATAATAAAAAGGAGAGATAATAAATGAATTTTTTAATAAAATATAAAAGATTCTTAAACACGAATCATTGATTTTTTTTTGTCAACGGTATTAATTTCCTGGGCCAAGGTTATAAATACACAAATGGGCCGAAGCCTTACACAGAATTAAAACGCAAGTAAACCGAGCCCATCCAAAGCCCGTAGCTACGTGGCAAGCGCAGGGACGAACACGCAGCAACACGGGTCAGGTAGTGGAAGTACCGCCGGAAAATAGCCGGAGAACGAGGAGGAAACCGCAGCCGAGCCGCACCGATCCAAATCTATGCAAGCACAAGGGACCATTTGCCGATCAAAAGCTTCCAAAGACCGCCGAGTGAATCACCTGCATACATAGAAAACGGTAACACCAACGCCGCCGGGGACAACCATGCCCAAGGAGACACCGACGTCGACGGGGTTAAGAACCCCAACAGAATCCACCATGCGCTTTTCCTCAAAAGCGGTGGCACGTAGACGATATTAATCCCGGTGAAATGGTCGAGCGGAGACGAAGCCGAAACAAAACAGAGAAGACACGACGAGAGAGATAAGAGGAAGCGAGACCGTCAGGGCCGGAAAGACGATAAGAAACCGTGAAAACCGGTAAGATCTGATGAATCGGAAAGGTCAGCCAGCCATAGAAATGACGCAAAGTTTATTGGAGAAGGGATCCGAAGAGGATCACCCAAAACCAAAAGCAAAACCGAACTAGATCAGAAAAGGGAATTCGATCGAGAAAATCGGCGAGGAAGAACAAACCCGATGAGGAAAAAGAATTCACTCACAAACGGAAAAAAGAAGTGAAAGTAGAGTAGAAATCAGAAAAACCCCACCTATGAACAACCAAAAAGGAACCGTATATGCAAATTTTCACCGCCTTGTGAAAGATGACATCGGAGAACAAGGGAGAGAAAGTCTCTCTCGTCGAAGAGAGAGAAGCGGTCGTCACTTCCGAATCATCGATACTTCATTAAGAAATTCATATGATGTATATCTTGTTTTCATTGGTCTAAATTTATTTTTAAACTTAGTTTTAGTTATATAACTAAATATAATATTAAATAATAATATTATATTAGTAAGATTTTTTTTTTGTCACGAAATGTTAAGAATTTCAAATTAAGGTTTGTACAATGTGAGATATTTACACCTATAGTCTCCTTCTCAAACTTTAATAACACCAAGAATCACTTAGGTGTTTTAAAACACTTTCAAAGAGTGAAATAACAAATTTACCCTTAACTCTTAACTAAACACAATTTTCCTTCCCATTTCCCCATCTCTCTCGTTCTTCACATCTCTCTTTCTCTTTTTTTTTTTTTTTTGTCAACACCCTTTTTATTTATTTTGTTTTCTTTATTTTGTTTTTCTCTTTTCTCCTATTTTATTTCTTATTTCTTTCTCATTTCTTTTTGTTTTTTTAAATGATAGATATTTTTATACGGTAAACTATATTTTATTTTTCTCTATACTATAACACCCATTTTGATTTTTTTTTTTAATTTTAAGATTAGATTTTGTGGACATGAAATAATTATGACCACTTTAAATGGACATCTTAATTTATATACTTCACCATAGTTCTCGTTTATTATATATGTGTGGACCACTTCAGATGGACATGTGACAACTTCGACTAGACCGTACAATCGTTTTCGTGTTCATCCTAGATATATGTATGGACACGGTTAGATGTTATTGAATAGAAATTAGATTAATCATATATAACTTATTAAAACTTATCGTTTATCATTTTCGTGTGAACAGATGCAGATGGACAACTGATTTATAAAATGTTAGTCAATATTAGTATGCATAAATTCGTGTGGATATTTTGTAGTGCAAATTATATATCAACTTCATGGATATATGTTAATGGACACCGATTTACTTTTATTACGTTTAGATAGCCATTTAGGCACTCATTATTCAGTTGACACATGATACCTATATAACTTATTAAAGTGTTCTTTTATGGATATGTCTCATTCGATGGAAATGTTGTATTTGTTTACAGTACTACTAGGTCTTTTGTCACCACATCGTTCTGGATGGGATGTTCGTTTTCAGCTATTGTACTCGTGTACTACTTCTCCAATGTACATATTTGTTTGGTTTTCGAGACTTGTTTTACCTACATGGTTGTACATACTCTTACATACATTCGTCCTAGTGGAAGATCCTAAACAATATTTACAAAAAGGAACATTTAATTTAACAGTATCCAAATGTATATGTACAAGTGGACAAGAACACATGAAATTAGGAGTTCACAAAAATGACTTTCATATCACATAACGTTATCTACAGACAACATCCATAAGAACAATTCTAACTAAATACGACAATGTATCCGTCTTAATGGACACAAACTTCTTTTACTTGTTCATCCATAGATCAACAAATTATTGGAACATTATTAGTTGATGTCCTATCCATGGTGGAGTGGCAATTCTAATAGCTAGCTCCTTGCTGCTTGTCACCAAGCAGTGCTCGTCCATAGCAACATGTTTGTATAGATGAGAGGTTAACAATGTTTTGTTACCCACACAGAATAATCCACACAAAAGTTTACAATATTCATTTGTATTACACGAAATATAAACACAACAACATCCTAGTGGATCTTACAAATCCAGATATATCATCCACGTGGACATATAAACAAAATGAATGATGGAGATCTTAAAATGCGCCAGTTTACCAAAATTGTGTTCATGTTTATTTGTCCAAAAAACTATATCCATGATATGTTGTTCATGTCATTCAAACTATAACTTTTCAATGTCCACAAATTTTGTTTAAAAATCTACAAAATATATTAAAATAGATGTCAAAATATAGAGAATTGTTTTTTATAACTTATAGTACTAATTAAAATAATTTTTTGTTTTCCATAAACCAAAAAAATAACCAAATAAAGATGTATGGGACATAAACAAATAATGTTCTTTTCATGTCTATATATCAATGTCTGTGTACATATGTTTGGATGGGCTTTTTAAATCAAAGGTCTAGATTATAATACATTTAATTCACCAATGGCCAAGATTTGATTTATATTAATAATAGAACTACGTTTTAAATTTAGTCACAAACCAACTGGATCATAACAAATTGGAGGGGCTGTTTTGCCATTAAAAAATTCGTACAGTGAAAATCTCCTTCTTTTTGGCAAAGTGACTAATTGTGTTACTTTCAAAACATAAAGTGACCTATTATGTTAATCACTCGTACAATGTTCTTGTTTCTTTTGACGAACAAGATAAACATCTCCATATCAGACCATCTCCAATGTATTTCTCCATTTTTACCTCTAAAATAGAAGAACTCTATAATAAAAGTAGATTTTGCTCCAATGTATTTCTCTATATTTTTCTCTAAAAATGAATAGTCTCTCTAATATTCTTTTTTTATTTTACTAATAATACTTTTTATTTACCAAAGTTGCAATTTAGCCTATTTATTTTATTTTTACTAAATTTTATAAAATTATAATATTATACGATTTGATCCGATACCAAAATAACAGTTTTTCGGATTGGTACCGGTTCATATCTTCGGATTCGGGTAAAATGTCTAACCATAATTTTTTCACAAATGATCAAAAAATGTTTTTCTCAAACATAATATTTTTGATTTTTTAATATTTATTTAAATATTTAATAGTATTATTTATAATTTGTTAATTTTTATATTGTTAGTTATAAAAATATTAATATTTAATTGTTTTAGTTATAAATAAAAGTATTTGAAAGTCGATAGACTGATTTGTAAATTAAAAAGTTCACCTCTAGAGGAAAAAATAGAAATCTCAGTCCATTCCATTTGGTGAAAAAAAAAAAAAAAAAAAAAAAAATAGAGGTGGGTTGTAGTAGATTTGCCTCTAAAATAGAGTTTAGAGGCAAATATAGAGGTGGGTTGGAGATGCCCTCAGACCATTCACACAGCTAGGTCTGGACATTCGGGTATTCGGTTCGGTTCCGGGTAGGAACCAATCGGTTCCGGGTATTTCGGTTCTATAGATTTAGGATCCAATGGGTACTTTATAATTTTCGGTTCGGTTCCTGTCGGTTCCGGTTCGGTTCGGTTCCATCATTTATGGAACCGTAAAATACCCGAAATTTTACGGATCCAGGTATTTTGGAATCGAAATAACATTTTTTACCGGAAATCAACAAAAAGATACCCGTAATCAACAAAAAAATATCTGAAATCAACAAAAAAGCCCCAAAATTTCTATTAATTTAACAAATCATTAGCCAAAAAAACAAAAAGGTATATGATTCATGTTAATTACATATCACAAACATAAATTCCATATATATTAAAATATTTTCATATGATTCCTTATGTGAATGTTGAAACTATGGGTAATATTTTACTAAACCTTATATAAGTTCGGTTCTTCGGTTCCATGTTTCGGTTCTCGGTTCGGTTCCGGTTCCTACCCGATACCCACGGTTCTTCAACTTAGGATCCAATGAGTATTATAGGTGGAACCAAATAAAAAATTCGGTTTCGGCTATCGGTTCTTCGGTTCGAGTTTTTATGCCCAGGCCTACACACAGCCAAACTGTTTCAACAATTTATAAATGGTAAATGGTAAATTGTAAATTGTAAATGCCCACCGAATATTTAGATGAAAGCTAAGCTCATAATTAGGCCCAGGAACATGCCCGCAAAAGAATTATATCTTCTGAGAAACCATTGGCTAACCTAATTTGTAAATGGAAGCCACCGGTTTCATTCAGACGAAGTTGAGAGTTCGGATGCTTAGTGATTCCAATTATATCTTCTGAGAAACCAACTCCTTCGTCTACCTTTTCCGATTCAAGCCTTATTTGCATTTACCCTTTCTATCGATTGATAGCTCAGACAACCCATCTTGTTCAGAATTGAAATGGGTGAACAAATGCTTTCGCAGTCCTCCGGGCACTTCCGATTTATCTCTTGATCTAAGGTTATGTCTGTTCCTCTGTGTCTTTAATTTCACTTGTTACTAATTCGTTTGGTTAGGTCTTAACATGTTTTCTTGTGTTTTGTTTTTACTTATCAGGATCGGAAAGAGGAAGAAGATAAAATCTAAGTTCTGTCGTCAACGGTAACATCAGTACCTTAGGTTTTTCTTTAAAGATATGGACATGATCAGTGGGTTATGTCTTGTTCCTCTTTGTGTCTTTGGTTTCACTTATTACTAATTCGTTAGATTAGGTCTTTTTTTTACTTATCAGGGTCGGAAAGAGGAAGAAGACAAAATCTAAGTTCTTTCGTCGGTAACATAGGTACCTTAGGTTTTCTTTTTAAAGATATGGACAGGATCAGTAGGTTGCCTGATGAATTGCTTCTTAAAATATTATTGTTTGTTCCGACAAAAGTTGCTGTATCCACTAGCATTTTGTCAAAACGATGGGAGTATCTCTGGATGTGGTTGCCTAAACTTGAGTACGATGATAGAGATTTGTCAGAGCCTGAATGCAAGAGGCTACAGTGTTTTCTTGATAGAAATCTGCCATTACATAGAGCTCCAGTTATAGAAAGCCTCTGTCTTGTGTTACGTAGTTCACATTTTAAACCTGAGAGTATCAATCTGTGGGTTGCAATAGCAGTTTCTCACTGCCTACGTGAGCTAGAGATCTTATATTGGTTTCTGGGTAAGCCAAACATATTGCCGAGTAACTTGTATACCTGCAAATCGCTCGTGATCTTGAAACTGGATGGCGAGATCCTCTTAGATGTTCCTCGAATGGTCTCTCTTCCCTCTCTGAAAACTCTGAAACTTGATTGGGCTAGATACTTCAATGACGAAACTCTTCAACGGCTTCTATCTAATTGCCCAATTCTTGAAGATCTAGTGGTGGATTTACTTAATGGTGACACCACGGGAAAGTTAACTGTAGTTGTTCCATCTTTGCAGCGTTTATCACTCAATATACCCTATTATCATGATATAGATGGGGTTGTGATAGATACTCCTACCTTAAAGTATTTCAAACTTAAGGATCAAAATTGGAAGGGTCACTCCTATTTTATTGAGAATATGCCTTACCTGATCGAGGCACATGTACATGTTGAATGCCCTGATATCAAGAGTCTTATGGAATCAATCATATCTGTCAAGCGTCTTGCAATATGTTCAGAGGTAATCATTTTTCCATCTATCAACTCATTTATGTGATCATTTGTCAATAATTTTAATATTGTGCGCAGGCTATGTGTGATGAAGGTTTTGTCTTCAACAAGCTTGAACATATGGAGCTATGTCTACACAACAAGCATTCCTCGAATCAACTTGTCCGGCTCCTCAATGCTTCTCCTAATTTGAAACGACTGGACCTTTTCTTCATGGATGTAAGTTTGTTTGTCAAACCTTTTTTTAGGGTCTGATGCACAATCTGGTTTCAGTCTAATCTTTTTTGTTTGATATCAGTATCATGATCAGCCTGGGGATATGGATAACTGGAATCAACCAAGTACTGTTCCTAAATGTTTGTTGTCGAGTCTACAAACTCTCAACTGGTCTCCTTACACAGGAGAACCACAAGAAAAAGATATTGCTGTTTACATTTTGAAACATGCTGCTCACTTAAAGACTGCAAGAATCACGTTATCTGAAGAATATGTTCCAAAAGATGAGATGATAAAGGAGTTGGCACTTTCTTCTACAGCTTCACTAACATGCCAACTCATTTTTGATTGAGTATTTTGATCACTAAAATAATTGGGCTTGTTTTTTCAATTCTTGTATGTGCTCGGACTCAGTATGGTTTGTCTTCAACTCTGAAAACTTGTTTTCTACAACATGCTTATATGTTGTAGAAAGAAAAACGAATCATGTTGTTTGGAGCACTGAGAAGCCTTGTAAATGAAGAAGAGAGAACAAAAAAAGTCAGTTGATGCACCGATGTACCATGTTGGAGAAACTGGAAAAGGGATGGGTCGTGTATGAATATGATCATGTTAATGTGTGTATTCGTGTGAGTTGTGGTTGGAGTTGTCGCTGAATACCTCCCTTGGTCTTTCTCTATCTTAATCTTCTTCCAACAAAAGGGACTAATAAAATCTGGACAATAAAACAATCTACTATATTGATAAAAGGTAAAAAAAAATTGAAAAACGTCTAGTTTGTAGTCAATTATATAAATTGATCGACATGTATTACTAAATCTGCATATCCTATATATATAATATATATATACATAGGCGGAGCCAGTGAAGAAGTATTGGGGTCACATGACTCCGGTAAATTTTCATAAATTTTATTTTACTAAAGAAGTTTATTTTGTTTTGAAAGAAAAAAATGGCAAAACATCACCTTGACCCCACTAAAAATCATAATTAGATGTTATATGACCCCTATTATATCATATTTTTTACTTATTTTTTCCTTTTTCAATCTCAAATAAAAAAAATTCTTAATTTTAAGTGTTTGTATACATATTATTCTAAAAAAATACGACTCCAATAAATGTATATATTTTCATTTGTTTTAAAGCTTTAATTCCTTTTGTATTATTACATATTATACTATTATGACCCCATTAAATTTATTTCTAGTTCCGCCACTGTGCAGAGCCGAGGAAAGATACGGTGATTCTCCGGCTACCAAGGAGCAGCAGAAACAATCCGTTGAAATGGTGTGTCACCGGTTTATTGTTTGTGTTCGGCCTTTTGCTTATCTTCTTCGGGATTGCTACATTGATTGTGTTTCTTGGGGTTAGACCAAGAACCCCTGAATTCGACATCCCAAACGCGAACCTACATGTAATCTACTTCGAGTCACCTGAGTCTTCCAACGGCGACTTATCGATGCTGGTGAATTTCACCAACCTTAATAAGACGATAGAAGTGAGGTTTGAGCAGCTTAATATAGAGCTTTTCTTCTTCAATAAAGTGATTGCCATGCAAGGGATCCATCCATTTTCGGAGAGAAAACGTGAGACAAGGTTGGTACCGATTCAATTAGTCTCGAGCTTAGTCAAGTTACCTGTAAACTACGGGGTGGAACTCAAAAGACAGGTGCAGAACAACAAGATAAAATATCAGATTAGAGGTACCTTCAAAGTCAAAGCTCATTATGGGAGGATTCATTACTCTTATTGGCTTTGCGGGATGTGCCACCTTCAGATGACCAGTCCACCAAACGGAATCTTATTTTCCCGGAACTGTACAACAAAGAGACGATGAAGAAGACGAAACGGTTGTCGGCACTGGCGGATGCAGTAAGGAAGGTGGGGAGGTCAGCTGACCCCACCAAATTATGAAAATATGTGCCTTTTTGTTTCATAAAAATATTTTGACCCCCATTAGATTTTTTGTTTTGACCCCATAAAAATTAATCTAAAACATTATAAAGTTAGTTAAAAATAAATTGGTTTAAGATTTCTTCTACTAAAATTTGGGCTCCTATCAAATTCAAGCCCAAATTTAAATAATATTAATCCATATATTCTGTGGATCTCAAATAAATATTAACTAATTTATAAATAAAATTTAAGGAAATTTTTTATTTCAAATAAATGAATATTTAAAGAAGCATATATATATATATATATAAATTATTAACTCTATAAATTAATAAAATACCAAAGTTCCAACATTATTAATTTATAGAGCTTTAATTGTATGTTCTATTCATCAAAAAAGTAAATCATAAAAAATAAGCAACATATAAAGAAAACATAAGCAAAGCATAAGTAAAATAGAACTAAAAAGTTTAAGTACAAGACAATAAAACAAAAGAACTTAAAATAAAATTTATAGAACATTTTGTATTAAAACTTAATTTTGAAATACTCAATTTTAAATTTTCAAATTACTTATATTTTAAAAATTATATTTATTTAAAATAAGTTTTCGCGTGATTTCAACACCTAGTAACTATAAAAACAAAATGTAATTAATCTACTAAAACTAACGTTTCGGCGTTTTGTAATTTTTTTTGCAGAAACTTGATTCAGTTGAGTTCATCCCGTCAACAATTATTCAGTTATTACGCTATTTGCTATTCATCTGACATACCATTCAAAACGTTTAATACATTTATAGATTTTTTCGATTTTTATAAGCTATACTATTTTTTTTTTTGCCCCCTGTACAAAAGTTTTCTGGCTCCGCCACTGTATATATAAATGTATAGACCGAAGATGATTGAAGATCCGATGGACTGATCGGGTTTCATTTCAGACTTGAATATCGTCGACACTATTAAAGAGAGATTCTCACATTGGCCGTAATGATAATCTAGTGGCCGACACCCTTGCTAAAAAGGTTATGACACAAAATCGAGTGTTTTCGCTTGTAAGTCATAATCTATCGGATTTCAGAATCTTACAAAAAAACCGAAATGTCCGACCTATTTTGATTTAGTTTTTAAAAACGTAGGTAACAAATATATATATATATATATATTTATTCTCAATAATCTAAGTAATTATTTTTAAAACTACAAAATGTTAATTATATAAGTGGAAATTATGTCTAATATTATTGTTCATTTCTTTGTTTTTTAAAGTAAAAAAATTTAGTCAGGGAAGATGACCCCGTTGGATGTAAAATACGCCAGCCCTGACCACGTCTGATTGTCCATTCCATTTTTGGAATTTTTTAGGTAGGCTTAATTAGCTGGCTCCACAGGTTTTATATATGGATGTCACCCACTTCAAGCCTGAGTACACTCGGAAAATGAGTTTTAATAAAAGCTTAGACCATCTTCAATGCGACTGCATTTTTCATTTTAAAATAGAGTTTTGGAATAAATCTTCTCTAATGGGACTCCATTTTCCACTCCAAAATAGAGTAAAAAATGGGATTACTTCAAATATGAAGTAATCTCATTTTTGTTTGTTTATGACTGCATTTTTTACTCCAAAATGGAATATGATTGGAGTAAAACTCAACTTCATTTTGGAATGATTCCATTTTGGAGTAAAAATGGAATAGCTGCTAACAGTTTCATGAGTGATTGGTGTAGTATTATTTAATAACGACGACGAAGTTGTGAGTTCCGATGCTCAGTGGTTCCTATTATATCTTCTTATAAACCAACTCCTTCATCTTCCATTGTCCACAAATGCTTTCGCACTTCCAATTTATCTTTTGATTTTGGTTCACGAGAAACAGGCTCATCAGTCATCATCTAACAATCCAGCATTTTCTAAGGTTATGTCTCGTTCATCTTTGTGTCTTTTTGTTTCACTTCAGTTGTTACTAAGTCGTTTGGTTATAACTTAAGATGTTTTCTTGTGTGTTTTTTTTTTTAACTTATCAGGGTTGGAAAGAGGAAGACAAAATCTAACTTCTGTCGACGGTAACATCGGTACCTTAGGTTTTTTGGATATGGACAAGATCAGTGGGTTGTCTGATCAATTGCTTCTTAAAATACTATCGTTTGTTCCGACAAAAGTTGCTGTGTCCACTAGCATTTTGTCGAAACGATGGGAGTATCTCTGGATGTGGTTGCCTAAACTTGAGTACGATGATAGAGATTGTTCAGAGCCTGAATGCAAGAGGCTACAGTGTTTTCTTGATAGAAATCTGCCATTACATAGAGCTCCGGTTATAGAAAGCTTCCGTCTTGAATTATTTAGTTCAAGTTTTAAATCAGACAAGATCAATATGTGGGTTGCGATAGCAGTTTCTCGCTGCTTACGTGAGCTGGAGATCTTATATGAGCTTAATCCTATTAAGCCAAACATATTGCCGAGTAACTTATATACCTGCAAATCGCTCGTGATCTTGAGACTGTTTGGCGGGATCCTCTTGGATGTTCCTCGAATGGTCTCTCTTCCCTCTCTGAAAACGTTGAAACTTAAATGGGTGAGATACTTCAATGACGAAACTCTTCAAAGGCTTCTATCTAATTGCCCAATTCTTGAAGATCTAAAGGTGGTTTTTCGTGATGACACCAGGGGAAAGTTAACTGTTGTTGTTCCATCTTTGCAGAGTTTATCACTCTATATACCCTATTATCATGATATAGATGGGGTTGTGATTGATACTCCCACCTTAAAGTATTTCAAACTTAAGGATCAAAATTGGAAGGGTCACTCCTATTTTTTTGAGAATATGCCTTACCTGATCGAGGCACATGTAGATGTTGAATGCCCTGATATCAAGAGTCTTATGGAATCAATCACATCTGTCAAGCATCTTGCAATATGTTCAGAGGTAATCATTTTTTCCATTTATCAACTCATTTATGTAACCATTTGTCAATAATTTTAATATTGTGCCCAAGCTATGTGTGATGAAGGTTTTGTCTTCAACCAGCTTGAACATCTGGAGCTATGTCTACGCAAAGTGCATTCCTCGAATCAACTTGTCCGGCTCCTCAACGCTTCTCCTAATTTGAAACAACTGGACCTTTTCCTCATGGATGTAAGTTTGTTTATTAATCTTTTTTTTCTTTTTTTAAGGGTCTGATCAACAATCTGGTATTAGTTTAATTTTGTATTGTTTGATAGTAAGATCATTGCCCTGAGTATATGGATGACTGGAAACAACCAAGTACTGTTCCTGAATGTCTGTTGTCGAGTCTACAAACTCTCAACTGGTCTCCATACACAGGAGAACCCCAACAAAGAGATGTTGCGGTTTACATTTTGAAACATGCTGTTCACTTAAAGACTGCAACAATCACGGCATCTGGATCGGATGTTCAGAAAAAATATGAGATGATAAAGGAGTTGGAACTTTCTTCTAGAGCTTCAGCAACATGCCAACTCATTTTTGATTGAGTATTTTATCATTAAAAATTAGGCTTGTTCTTCAATTCTTGTATGTGCTCGGACTCGTATGGTTTGTCTTCAACTCTGAAAACTTGTCTTCTACAACAAACTTTATTTTTCTATATGTTGTCCTCTGAGAAGCCTTGTAAATGAAGAAGAGATAAAAAAGCAGTTGATGCACTGATAGACTAAGATTTATTTGAGATAGATTACTCAAATTTAGTGTATAATTATATGTTGGAGAATCTAGAAGATTAGCTGGCTTTCTTTGTCCGAGCTGGATGGTGACATATTTCTCAGACAAACATTTGTAGAATTTTAGCTAACTGTTGTTGTTCCATCTTTGCATAGTTTATCACTCTTTATACCCTTTAATCATGATATAGATGGGGTTGTGATAGAAACTCCTACTTTAAAGTATTTCAGATTTAGACATCATAACTGCGAGAGTCACTACTGTTTGATTGAAAATATGCCTTACCTGGAGGAGGCATATGTAAATGTTGATTGCCCTGATATCAAGAGCCTCATTGGATCAATCAAATCTGTCAAGCGTCTTGCAATATGTTCAGAGGTAATCATTTTCTATTTATCAACTCATTTATGTAATCATATGTCAATAATTTTAATATTGTGTGTAGGCTCTGTGTAATGAAAGTTTTTTCTTCAACCAACTTGAACATCTGGATCTATGTCTATGTAAAGAGCATTCTTCGAATCAACTTGTCCGCCTCCTAAACGCTTCTCCCAACTTGCAAGGATTAGAACTTTTCTTCATGAATGTGAGTTTGTTAAACTTTTTTCTTTTTTTAAGGGTCTGGTCAACAATCTGGTATTAGTTTAATTTTTTATTTGTTTGATATCAGGATCATTGCACTGAGTATATGGATGACTGGAATCAACCAAATACTGTTCCTGAATGTCTGTTATCGAGTCTCCAAACTCTCAACTGGTCTCCATACACAGGAGAACCACTAGAAAGAGATATTGCGGTTTACATTTTGAAACATGCTGCTCACTTAAAGACTGCAACATTCACGTCAGCAAAATCAGGTGTTCAGAAAAAATATGAGATGATAAAGGAGTTGGCACTTTCTTCTAGAGCTTCAGCAACATGCCAACTGATTTTTGATTGAGTATTTGATCAATAAAATATTTGGGTTTGTTATTTTAATTCTTGTATGTGCTCGGACTCGTAGGTTTGTCTTCAACTCTGAAAACTCGTTTTCTAAAATTAAGTTGTTTGGACTTGGGATTTGAGTTATATGATCAGATTTAATAGTTTAAGGGTATCTAAGGTGTATAGATATAGACCGGAGAAGCCTTGTAAATCGAATTATGTTGTTTAATGCACTGATGTATACCATGTTGGAGAAATTGGAAATAGGATCGGTCGTGTATGAATATGATCCTGTTAGTGTGTGTATCCGTGTGAGTTGTGGTTGGAGTTGTCGCCATCCTAAGACGCAATAATTCGATTGAAAAGAATACATCCATTGGCCTCTCTCTCTCTATCTCATTCTTCTTCCTTGATAGGCATTTTGAGATACTTAAGCGATTACGATCTATTTGAGATAGATTACTCAAATTTAGTGTATATGTTGGCTTTCTTTGTCAGAGCTGGATGGTGACATAGTTCTCAGACAAACATTTATAGAATTTTAGCATCTCATATCCTGCATATTGTAAATCCTCGATCTAACTTATAATATTACAAATTGTTAATATATAAGTGTAAATTACGTCTATTGTTATTGTTCATTATGCTTTTTAAAATTTTAAAGTAAGACAAAAGTACGGAATCATGCCAAATATATCAATGAATCTAAACCAAATTTTATATAAATTTATCTGAACCTAAACTTTTTTCATTTAACAACAAAATACGAAAAACGAAAATCTAAATCTCAATCATTTATATTGGTGGCTCTATACTAACATCAATACTCTTCGACGATCTGAAACGAGTGTTGTGTGCCAATTTATTTGCTATCAAATTTCTTTTACGAGGTATATGTTTGAAGTCGAAAATCAAATTCATTTTTTTGTTTGAACTCCTTCGGTTGAACCGAAAAAGATGGTCATTCTTCTGATTCATATATTATCTTAATCAATTACAAACAGTCTATTACATGAAATTGTTGATAAAACTTCACACTAAATCAACATAAAACTAAAAAGGAATTTTTATTTTGCTACATTTGTTCATAAATAATATGTATATAGATATGGTTTCTAGAAGTAAAGTGATTTGTATTTGACAAAAAATGTGATTTGTATTAATAACAAAAAGACAAGTAAGGGGGGGCTTATACATGGATGAATTTATGTAGAGTTGGTTGATTTGAAAAGTTGAGAGATTTGTTAAATTTTTAAAGAGTTGTTAGATTTGGTAAGAGTTTGTATATTTAGAAAAAATATCAAAATGTTTTTTACTGTATTGATTTTGAGAATTTAAGGGATATACATAGTATTTTGAAAATCTTGTTCTATGTGTTAAACTGTTTAAAATCTATATCCCAAGAACACAATATTTTGATAGAATCATAAAATCATTAAAAACCAAACTTTTTGAATAACAATGGATTTTGTATGGATTTTCAAAATCATCAAACCAATAACAATAGATTTTAATAAGAATGTTAGAATTCATAAACCAATAACAATAGATTTTGAAAATTTTAACAATCATTTGAAATTCATTTACCAATAACCCCTCCTAAATTTTCAAAACCTTCAAGATTTTTTGTATGAGAATAAAAAATACAAAGGCGAATAAATAGAAAAAATGATCATAGATAAACAATATGAAAATAGTGACATGTACCGTCATGTCGCGCTCGCCGTTTCTGCAAACCAATCTTGTTTGACGCACCGACCCTCGATAAAACCATGACGAAAATTTGGACAAGCTTTTGTTACAACTAAACAGTCATTGAAGAGAATAACAGAAAGACCAAAACTTTCGAACAATTATTCTCGCCTTGGCAAATTAAAGGTCACCATCATCACACTCGAGTCTGACGAGTTGGGGGGCTAACTGATGGGGTCAAAATCCCCGTCGAAGAAATCAATAATCGAACATGGATTGAGAAATCAGACATAGAAATTTTCCTCACAAGCAACACTTTGTACGGACGATGTTTGGTATGAATAACATTTCATATAAAACGTATGAAACCACTTAGCCGAACTTCCGAGCAATCAAAACGGCTCGGATGGGTCACTTTGACAAGCATAACGCTTGACAAAATCCATGGACAAGCACAGACGCTCGGACGATCCAAGCAAGGCAATCAGTGCGGACTATCTGAGCAGGACACACTTCTCGGAAAATCCGAGCAGGACAGCCTGAGAAAGATGCATTTCTCGGACTTTCCGAGCAGAACACACTCCCACGGAAGTTCTGAGCAGAACATATTCCTCGGTCTTCCGAACAAAAACACCTTGTTTAGAGTAACTTATCGGACACTTTCCAATATCTTCCTCCGAATGTGCGACTAGCCGCAACCCATCTTTATAACGATAACTTACAACTAGTCGTTGACAGAATCGCCGAATAAGCTATACGAAATACGAACTTGGGCCAAACCCACAAATTTTATACTCTATATACTTTGGGCCGGATCAAGAATACATATACTTAAACAGACTCGGATAATCCCTAGTCGGCCCATTCAGAAGATAAAGTTAAGCCGCGTAAAGATAAACTCGAAAAAGAAATATGCGATAACAGTAAGATCTCTGAAAATCTTGCATGTGAATACCCGCTAAGCCGAATCGCCGCAACTATATATAACAAAGGACTTACTACGATCAGAGGAGGCTCAAAATCCTAGCATAAATACTTGGATTTTTCTTTGTCTTTTACGCTTTTGTACTCTGCTTTATGTCAATCAAATCAATAAACTATTCTACGGATCTCTTTTTGTGTCGTTTACACTAGAATCTTATGTTCTCTAAAAGTTACTCAACAAGAATCGATCGCGCGAGTTCCGACTCTCACAATACTCACCGTCTAAAATTGTTTCTTTTTTTTTTCTTCATGTTTTTCGGTGTTTTTTTAAAGCTAGAATTTAAGACTTTTACATTTAAAAGTCACATAAAAGTCCAAATTTTTTTTTTTTTTTTTTGTTAACAAGGGATATTATTCATAGGCCAGGGTCAAGTCCGGGTGGGCCGAAGCCCGTACAAGAATGAAAACGACAAAATTACATAAGCCCAAAATTGGAGATAGGAACGCCACATGGCGAGATCTGCACAAAGTCGGGCATGCAACCGAACACGCGTCGCTAGTCGGAGAACCGCCGTGAAAGACTGACTGCCGCGGAGGAAAACGGAGCCAAGACTTGCCAGACCAAATTCTTGCACTTGCTGAGGACCACCCGCCGATCAAAACGTCCAAAGAACGCCGAGAAACCCACCTGCATCAAGAGAAAACGGTAGCACAACTTCGCCGAAAACCACCAAAAGCAAGGAGGCCGCCGCCGACGATGGTTAGAAACCCATCAGGACCCACCATACGCTTGTCCTCTAAAGCGGTGGACACGGAAGCGATATTAATCATGTCTAAATGGAAGTTCAATAACGAGGCTGAGAAAGAACAGAGAGTTAACGGCGAGGGATGAGAGAGGAGGCTTGATCGGAATCGCGAAAGCGAGAGAAGCCGAAAATCCGGCTAAATCCGAAAAGTCGAAGGAAAGCCAGCCATAGAAGATATCTCCGAGTTTATTCAAACAAGACGGAAAAAGCCGATCAAAAGCATAGAAATGAACAAAGGAGATCGGCGCGAGTTCAAAACAATCGGGGGAAAAAGATCTCTCACCAGAAAAGATAGAAGATGAAACGCAAGAGAGAAGCAGAAAAAAACCCCAACTCCAAAGCTTGCCGGACCTTCTGAAGGATCAAAATCGGAGAAGAAGGGACGGAGAGCCGGAGAGAAATTTTCTCTCTCAACCCGAAGAGAGAGAAAGCATTTTTTAGGAAATCCAAAATTATTTTAAAATTACATTTTAGCACATCTCTCATGGTAAATTGCAAATTTTAAATGCTGTACAACAAGAAATGCCCACCAAATATTTAGATGAAGCTCAGCCCATAATGAGGCCCAGAAACATGCCCACGAAAGAATTATATCACTTAATTGTGATCAAACCATTAGCTAACCCAATTTGTAAATGGGCGAGGACGAAGTCGAGAGTTTCCTATTCAAGCTTTATCAGCAGAATCGATTCCTACCTCAGACGACAAAACCCATATTGTTCAGAATTGAAATGGGTCAACAAATGCTTTGGCAGTCCTCAGGGCACTTCCGATTTATCTTCTGATTCTTGTTCCCGAGCCTTCAACTCTGCAATTCACGGGAAACAGATTCATTACATAACAATCCAGCTTTTTTGTAAGGTCGTTCCTCTTTGTGTCTTTGGTTTCAATTGTTACTAATTCGTATGGTTAGGTCTTAAAATGTTTTCTTGTGTTTTGTTTTTCCTTATCAGGGTCGGAAATCAGAAGACAAAATCTAAGTTCTTTCGACGGTAACATCGATACCTTAGGTTTCATTTAAAGATATGGACAGGATCAGTGGGTTGCCTGATGAATTGCTTGTTAAAATATTATTGTTTGTTCCTACCAAAGTTGCTGTATCAACTAGCGTTTTGTCGAAACGATGGGAGCATCTTTGGATGTGGTTGCCTAAACTTGAGTACGATGATAGAGATTTGTCAGAGCCTGAATGCAAGAGGCTGCAATGTTTTCTCGATAGAAATCTGCCATTACATAGAGCTCCGGTTATAGAGACTCTCAGTCTTGATTTACGTAGTTCACATTTTAAAACTAAGAATATCAATCTGTGGGTTGCTTTAGCACTTTCTCACTGCCTACGTGAGCTGGAGATCTTATATGATCCTGATCCGGCTAAGGTAAACATATTTCCGAGTAACTTGCATGCCTGCAAATCGCTCGTGATCTTGAAACTGAATGGCGAGATCCTCTTAGATGTTCCTCGAATGGCTTCTCTTCCCTCTCTGAAAACTCTGAAACTTGAAAGTGTGAGATACTTCAATGACAAAACTCTTCAACGGCTTCTATCTAATTGCCCAATTCTTGAAGATCTAGTTGTGGCTTTAAGTGATGGTGAAGCCACGAGAAAGTTAACTGTTGTTGTTCCATCTTTGCAGCGTTTATCACTCTATATACCGTATGAGTATGGTATAGATGGGGTTGTGATAGAAACTCCTATTTTAAAGTATTTCAAACTTGAGGATCTTAGTAGTGAGAGTCACTACTGTTTGATTGAGAATATGCCTTTCCTGATCGAGGCATATGTAGATGTTAATTTCCCTGATATCAAGAGCCTCATTGGATCAATCAAATCCGCCAAGCGTCTTGCAATATGCTTAGTGGTAATCATTTTCCATTGATAAACTCATTTATGTAACCATTTGTCAATAATTTTAATATTGTGCGCAGGCTCTGTGTGATGAAGGTTTTGTCTTCAACCAGCTTGAACATCTGGAGCTATGTCTACACAACGAGCCTTCATCGAATCAACTTGTTCGGCTCCTCAACGCTTCTTCTAATTTGAAACAACTGGACCTTTTCCTCATGGATGTAAGTTTGTTTGTTAATCTTTTTTTTCTTTTTTAAGGGTCTGATCAACAATCTGGTATTAGTTTAATTTTGTATTGTTTGATATTAGGATCATTGCCCTGAGTATATGGATAACTGGAATCAACCAAGTAGTGTTCCTGAATGTCTGTTGTCGAGTCTACAAACTCTCAACTGGGATCCATACACAGGACAACCACTAGAAAGAGATATTGCGGTTTACATTTTGAAACATGCTGCTCACTTAAAGACTGCAACATTCACGGCATTTGAAGAAACGGGGGAAATTACAAAAGATGAGATGATAAAGGAGTTGGCACCTTCTTATACAGCTTCAGCAACATGCCAACTCATATTTGGTTGAGTATTTAATAATCTCTAAAAATGGGCTTGTTCTCCAATTCTTCTATGTGCTCGGACTCGTATGGTTTTGTCTACAACAATCTTTTCTTTATTTTGTCCTCTGAAAGAAAAAACGAATTATGCTCTTTGGAGTTAAGTTATATGAACATGTTATACACCTTATATAGATATATACCTGAGAAGCCTTGTAAATGAAGTAGACTGGTGAATAACATGTTGGAGATATGGGGAAAAGGATCGGTCTTTATGAATATGATCATGTTAGTGTGTGTTTCCCTTGGCAGCACTTCAGCGATAAAGAATTACTCAAATTTATATGTTGGAGAATCTGGAAGATTAGCTCGCTTTCTTGTCAGAGCTGGATGGTGACATCTTTCTCAGACAGTGTATTGTGTATGCCCGATCATAAGCTATTGTAAAAGAAAACCAAGTTGGTGCTAGGTTATTCATTCACGTAAACCAGACAATTCCAAAATAAGGAGTTCTACTAAACAACCATTTTGTTTTGTGGGTAGACGATTTAGAAAAGTGTCATTCTTCTTTCTATAACTGTCGCACAAAAAATTCCCAAAACATTTATTTTCTTTTACATTCAATTATTCTTAGACAAAAGGGACTAATAAATTCTGGACAATAAAACAGTCTTTTGGCTTATCCTTAATATATTGATGACGAGGCGGCTAGGATTTCCGTACGAGGGTGATTTTCCTGGCGATTCACGCTGCTAGTGACCTTTCTTGATTCCTATTGCGTTCCTAAGCAAGATCTAGTCTCTCTTTTGCTGGATCTTGCTCCTTTAAGCTTTTGTAGCTTTTCTACTGTGTTCGTTTTTCCGTTGTGTTTACCTTCCTCGTCTCCGAGATCGTAGATCTGTGACTCCTCGGGAATCCAATCATAAAGTCTCGCCCTTTCAAGTCACAAAGGCGAATGGAGGATGATTTCCAAAAGATGTTACGGGATGCGGAGGTCCCAGATGAAGAAAACCCGATTGAAGTACCTAACCTCGACAATAATGACCTTATTGAGGAAAACTCGATGAGTCTCATTGTTAGACTCCTAAATCCGGGAGTCCAAAAGGTAGCAGGTGCGGTGCTCGAGCTACCCAGGATTTGGGAGATGGAAGATAGAGTCCGTGGAAGGGGTGTTGGCTCGGACAGAGTCTAGTTCTTCTTCAACGAGGAAGCGGATTTGATGAGCGTCATTCGCCGAGGGCCATGGTTTTTGATGGGATGGATGATCACGGTTGCCCGGTGGAAACCTAACCTAGACCTCGCCGAGCTCTCCGACATTCACTTTTGGATCCGCATTAGGGGTATTCCCCTCCACTTGTTGAAGGATGAGGCAGTTCATAGTGTATGCAAGGAATGGGCTAAAGTCGAGCAAATCATTCTTCACGCGAAACAGTCTGATTCCATTGAGTATGTTCGAGCACGAGTCTGTATTAGTGCAGATAGCCCCTTGGTGTTAAAAAGAGTTCTGAAGTTTAAGTCAAGGGAAGCAGTTGTTGTGGAGATTGAGTACGAAAAACTGTCAAAATGCTGCTACCTCTGCAAACAGTTAACTCACGAGAAGGATGATTGTCCCTTTCGCTTAAGGAGTGAATCAGTTGGTGATTCCAAAAGCCAGCACAGGTCTTCGAGTGGCAGGGAACCCTTAACCCCAAGTCATGCCAGAACATCTTCTACTGATCTCAGACAGAAACTCCAACGGTCGCGATCGTCCGGAAAGAACTCAGTGAGTAATGACCAGTTGAGGGATGTCTCAGTGGATTATGTGGATAATGTGAATCAAGTGGAGACTTTCAAGCAGAATACCCGAGGTAAGCAGGTTCATAGAGATCCACGTGATGCTATATCTCGCATTGGGGTGGGAAGAGCACCAACTCGCCAAGGTCCTGAGAAGCCAGTCTGCAGTGAACCAGAAAGAGATCAAACTCGTATTCCTGCTGCTAAGAGACTCTCCTTTCCAGCAACTCGAAGAGGTAATGGTCGTTCATGGAAGAGGAAAGAAGAACGTGGCCAGTCTGCGACTGATAGCATTCTATCAGGAGAGACTTCTTGTGCTTCCATCCTCTCCCCGTCCAAGAAACGTAAGCTCTCCCCATAAGCAGGAAAAGCTGCTAAAAGATTAAGATTTGATAGACGTGGTGAGCTTTCTTCTGAGGATGATGAAGAAGGAGAGCTGAGAAATGAGGAAACGGCTGGTGGAATTCTCCCGACCAATCCAGGATCCGCAGCGGTGTCAACTGCTTCCATGGCACGACCTTACGCTCCTGTAGCGTCCAAACCTTCTAAGTCTGGATGTCAGATCACCAGGGCCAACGCCCAATGAGGCTACTGGCTTGGAACTGTCAGGGGATTGGGAACTCCCCTACAGTTCGTCGTCTTACGGAGATTCGTGGTCGGTATCTCCCAGACTTAATGTTCCTGAGTGAGACCAAAAACAAAAGAGACTATTTAGAGAATGTTTTTGGCTTCCTTGGCTTCCATGATCTTCATACGGTGGAACTAGAAGGAAGAAGTGGTGGATTGGAATTCTCTGGAAGGAATCTGCTCAAGTGAGGGTTTTGGAATCTAATCCGCGCTTCATTGATACAAAGATCACTTGGCAAGATAAATCCTTCTTTGTTACGTTCGTGTATGGTGATCCAGTAAGGGAAAACCGTGAGTATGTGTGGGAAAATATTTCCCGGATTGGCTTAAATAGACATGAGCCATGGATGATGACATGTGACTTTAATAAAATCTGTAGTAATGAGGAGAAGCAGGGAGGTATTGTGCGGCCGGAGAGCTCTTTTGGACCCTTCCGTGTGATGTTGAATGCATGTGGTATGCTTGACTTCCCCTTCTATGGAAATCCTCTTTCGTGGTATGGATGTCGATACAATGACATTGTCCATTGCCGCCTTGATAGAGCCGTGTGTAATGTGGATTGGTTGGATCTCTTTCCCCAAGCTCATTACTTATACCTCCAACGGGCAGAATCTGATCACATCCCCTTGATGCTTAGTATTGATGGTGATAAGAACAAGAAAAGAGCCGGCTTTCGGTTTGATAAAAGATGGATTAAACATCCAGGCTTTAAGGATGTGGTCAAGGACTATTGGGCGCAACAAGGTTCTTCTTATTCCGGTTCCTTGGCCTCAAAACTCGATGGATGCAGGTCAAGCCTCTCGGGTTGGAGGAAAGAAAATGTTCCAAACTCTGCAAAGCGTATTACCGAGCTTCAGACCTCAATCCATAACTTAACGCACCAAGCACAGTTTGATACCGGTGAGCTAAAAACTCTCAGATTTGCACTACACAAAGAATCGCGTGAAGAGGAGGCTTTTGTCAACAAAAGAGCTGCATTCACTGGTTAAAGGCGGGCGACATACACTCCAAATTCTTTTTTACAGCCACTAAAGCTAGAAGAGCAAGGAATCAGCTCAAAAGTCTTAGATATGCAAGTGGGAAGGAATGGTTCTCCAATGAGGATATGGGAGGAGTGACTGAAGCTTATTTTGGAAGCTTATTTACGTCAGATTCACCACCTGATGATGAGAGTTTATTCGAAGGGATCCAACCTCGGGTCTCTACTGCTCAAAATGAACAGCTTCGCAAACTGGTCTCCGCTGAGGAAGTCAGAGCAGCGGCCTTCGATATGAACCCTGGCAAGTGTCCTGACCCTGATGGCTTAACGGGATATTTTTCCAGTCATGCTGGGATGAGGTTGGGCCGCATGTAATCCGGATGGTTCAATCCTTCTTCGTCTCTGGGGATCTTGAGGAACATTTGAATGAAACTAATATATGTTTGATCCCGAAGAAGAAGAACCTGATGGACCTCTCTGAGTACCTGCCTATTAGCATGTGTAACATTGACTATAAGATCATTGCCAAGTTAATGGTGAGACGGCTCAAACCGATGCTCCCAAGCCTGGTTTCTGAGACCCAAGCAGCCTTTGTCAAGGGACGACTCATTTCTGACAATATCCTTATTGCACATGAGACTGTTCATGCTTTGCGTACTCGTGATAGCTGTTTAAAGCATTTTATGTGCATTAAGACTGATATGGCTAAGGCCTATGATAGATTAGAGTGGAAGTTTATTGAAAAATCTCTTTTGACTCTTGGTTTTGATGCTCATTGGACTATGCTAATCATGAGGTATGTTTCTTCTGTGTCCTATGCAGTATTAATAAATGGCCAGCCTCATGGGAGGATTACACCGTCGAGGGGAATTAGGCAAGGTGAACTGCTGTCTCCATACCTGTTTATCATGTGTTCTGAGATTCTAGCGCAACTTCTCCATAATGCAGAATCTCAAAAGAAGATAACATGACTAAAAGTGGCAGCGGATTCACCTCAAATTTCCCATCTCTTATTTGCTGATGACACTCTTCTCTTCTGTCGCGCTACTAAAGAAGAAGCATTGGACTTGTTCCAAATCATTACTGCCTTTGGTGCAGTCTCTGGACAGAAAGTGAGTCATTCCAAGTCAAATATCATCTATGGGAAGAAGGTTGGTGAAGATATCAAATGTGAGCTAAAGGCACTTATTGAGATTGATAAAGAGGGAGGAGAAGGTATTTATCTTGGCCTTCATGAGTCTTTTGTTGGGTCCAGAGTGGAAATCCTCAATAGTCTCCGAGACCGTCTTGAAGGTCGGGTTAATGGTTGGACCACAAAGTACCTGTCACAAGCTGGTAAAGAAGTCCTCCTCAAAGTTGTTGCTATGGCAATGCCGACCTTCACCATGACATGTTTCCGCCTTCCAAAGACTGTATGTGAAGGTTTAACTTCAGTGATGGCACGGTTCTGGTGGAGGAATGGCGGAAATGGTAGGGGAATTCATTGGAAATCATGGCCTAAAATCAGTACTCCGAAGGGTGATGGTGGTCTTGGCTTCCGATATTTTGAAAGCTTCAACACTGCATTGCTAGGCAAGCAGATTTGGCGGATGCTGAACTTTCCGGAGTCCCTCTTAGCTCGGGTTTTTAGAGGAAGGTACTTTAAGAATGGCTCTCCGCTGACAGCGGAGTTGGGGTCCCTACCCTCCTTTGCTTGGCGGAGCATCCATTCGGCTCAAGCTCTTCTCAAGTCAGGTACCATCAAGGTCGTTGGGTCTGGAACAGATTTGAAGTTGTGGTATGATCCTTGGCTGCAGTGCAACCCTCCTCGACCCCCGAGACCTGATCCTCTGCTTAACCCTGTGGATGTAACTTTCTTGGATCTTCGTTGTGCTGATGGTCATGGATGGAACTTGAATCGCATTGCCTCGACTATTCTTGACGAAGACAGAGACTTGGTCACTTCGGTGAGTGTCTCTCGTGGAACGCAACCAGGAGGATTCATGTGGAGTTATAACAAGTCGGGACTCTACACAGTTAAGTCAGCATATTGTGCCTGTGTTCATGTCTTAAATCCTTCAGAGTTTGAGCTTGATTCTTTGGCCCAATCTGCACCCTCTGTTCCAAGCTATTTGGAAGTGTAATACAAGTCCCAAGATTCGGAATTTCATATGGAGATGCCTTTCCAAAAATTTGGCAGTTGCGGGGAATCTGAAAAATCGCCACTTGGCGATAGATGATAGGTGTGCTCGGTGTGGGATCAGTCCGGAATCTGTGAACCACGTACTATTCGAATGTGCTTATGCAAAACCAGTGTGGTCAATTGCTCCTGGGTCAGGCATCTTCCCAAGGTCGATATCAAGCTCGATTTTCTCTAACTTTGCAGCATTCCTCCTTGCGGGAACGGGTCGTCTTCCTCAGATATTGACTTATGCTTCATTCCCTAGATTCTTTGGAGGTTTTGGAAGTCAAGAAATGACTTTTGTTTTAATGCTAAGGATGACCCGGCTTCCCTCACGATCTCTAAGGCCAAATGGGACACTGAAATGTGGACTAAAAGCCAAGAGAAGGAGGATGATTTGGTTTCCCGAGCCCCCCACTCCCTGGTTGCTAGTGTGCAAGAGTCGCCGGACCGCATCCAATTGAAGGGATCGGATTGGGTTATTTGCAAGTGGGATGGTGCGTGGTCAGCTCAAAGCAACTCATCGGGGTTGGGATGGACATTATGGAACAGTGCATGAATCCCACTCCAGTGTGGTATGCAGGCGATCCCACGGACGAGCTCCGCTCTCTTTGCGGAGGTAGAAGCGGCTCAGTGGTCAGTGGATTGCATGCTAGCTATAGGAATGAAGAAGGTTTTGTTTCAGACTGTCTATATGGACCTTGTCCTAGCCTTGAGAGATCCCTTACAGTGGCCTAGTCTAGCTCCCTGTACTCAAGAGATCAAAATGAAGTTGGCAGAATTTGAAGAGGCATAAATCATTTCCCAACCAAGAAAGTTCAATCAAGTGGTGGATGCTTTAGCCGGTGCAAGCCACCAACTAATGTTGTATTCCCCATCTATTTTTTCTGTTATTCCTGATTGGCTCCAGCCCTTTTGTAAAGTTGATTTGCAAAACTGTGAACTTTTTAATTAAAAATAATATGAGTTTTTGAATTAAAAAAAATATATATATATATTGATGACAAGTATAAAACTGAAAATAACATTTAATTTGTAATCAATTATTTTTCTTAAAGGTCTGATAACGCTTCTTCTATAATCTAACTTATTATTTTTTTAATATTACAAAATGTTAATTATATAAGTGCAAATTACATATATTAGTATTCATTATTTTTAAAAATTATAAAATAAGGCAAAAATATGGAATCATACCGAATATATCAATCTAAATCTAAACCAAAATTTTATAATCACATAATACGTTCAAAAATATATCTAAATTTATCCGAATATAATTTAATTATATGAAATCAAACAAAATCAACATCAAACTAAAAAATGAAGTTTATTTTGCTGCGACATCCGTTCAAAACAAACAATATGTAGATAATTTACGGAAATAAAGTAACTTGTATTTATGACGAAATTACTATAGGTATTATAAAAGAAATTTGATTATCGTAAGTAAACTTTCATCGCTACACGCTGATTTTGATGCATTAATACAGCTCATGAAATATATAATTTTCTAACAAAAAACATAATTTTCGTTATAATCTATTAGTTGATGAAAATAGTGTCTAAACCAAACTGATGACTCATAACTAATATTTCAATTCATATGAAAAGTTTAAGAGGCGGAAATTTTTGTTCAAAACTTTTGAAATTTCTTAAAATACATGAAAAATACGAAAGTAAAAATTGCTCGTGTTCAATCATTATACACAGTCCACCTCAATTATAAGTTAACGACTTGGATGACTAAGTTATTTGAGGTTCATATTTTATTGCCAAAAAGAATTTTGCTATAAATTTTTTGTCCAAAACCAAACTAAACTGAAGCTAAACCAGAATTTTTGCAAACCGAAATAAAATTCAATCCCAAGTAAGACCAATTTTCTAAAATCCAAATCTAAAAAATCTGAACCGTACCAAATAACCAAATCTGACAAGGACTAGTAGTTGCTAAGTTGTGTTTGGCAACAAGGTCTATAGTACTCTTCCTCCCACTAGGTGTTTGTGGCTTATAAACACCAGTACCACTTTCAATTACCCAAACTAGGGATGTTAGTTTCTTCCACGTGCAGTATTCTGATCTCTTCTGCGTCTTGCCAGGATTCATAAGCTTGGATTGTGGATTACCCAGTAAAGACTCTCCTTATACTGAGCCAAATACCAATTTGAAATTCTCTACGGATGCCGATTTCATCAAGACTGGAAAAAGTGGTAGAGTTGACGAAGATTGGTTATCCGAGAACAAGCAATATAAGTTCTTGAGATACTTTCCCGAAAGTGATGGAAAACGAAACTGCTATAATCTGATGGTGAAACAGGGCACGGATTATCTCATAAGAGCTGGGTTCTTATATGGAAATTATGATGGGCTAAATAAAGATCCCAAGTTTGATATGTTTATAGGACCTAATTTGTGGACTAGCGTCCAAGCGTTGTATGTAGTGGCGGAGCTGAGCAAAGACATTTGAGGCAATAGTCTAGGCCCCCGTTTTTTAAATGATCCGTTTTGAGGTAATAGTAGAGATAAAATTAACTTGATAAGCTCAAAAACAGAGCATAACCAACTTAAAAACAGAACTGAATATGGCCATGTTCGTTTGATCATTCAATATATCCATTCAGATGGTTCATCTAAATGATCCATCCAAATGATCCATCTGAATGATGTTCGTTTATTTTTCAATATTCATTGGATGGATTATTTAGATGAACATGTGTTTGTTTACTTTTTTTTTTTGTAAACTTATTTTCATCTAAATGAGTTTAATGAAAAAATGACTAAATTACCCTACGTTGATCTAATTATATTTTTACTATTTATATCTCAACTATATTAACTTTAACTACTAATCTCAAATATATTTACAACTATTTAATTTTAAAATTATTATTATTATATTTATAATTCAATTTTAATCATAGAAATTTATAAATTTTTATAAATTAAGATTAAAGTTTGCATTAAAATTCATTAAAATTCGATATCGAACCAATTCTTTTTTAAAATTTAAAAATAACAAAAAATATTATGGTTTTGATTTTACAATTTTGGCGGGAAAACGTGATTTTGCGACTTTGACAGGAAAATGCGATTTTACGGTTTTGGTGGGACACGCGATTTACGGTTTTGGCGGGAAAATGCGATTTTACGGTTTTGGCAGGAAAACGTTATTTTACGGTTTTGACGTAAAAACACGATTTTGCGATTTTAACGGAAAACACGTTTTTGCAGTCTTGGTGGAAAAAACGATTTTACAGTTTTGGCAAGAAACATAATTTTACGGTTTTTGCGGGAAAACGTGATTTTTCGATTTTAACGGAAAACGCGTTTTTGCAGTCTTGGCGGAAAAAAAACGATTTTACAGTTTTGGCAAGAAACATAATTTTACGGTTTTGGCGGGAAAATCCGATTTTACGGTTTTGGCGGGAAAACGCGATTTTACGATTTTGGCAGGAAAACATAATTTTACGGTTTTGGCAGGAAAATACGATTTTACGATTTTGACGAAAAACATGATTTTATGGTTTTGACTAAAAAACGTGATTTTGTAGTTTTGGTAGAAAAATGCGATTTTACGGTTTTGCCAAAACTGTAATCGTTTTTTCCCGCCAAAACTGAAAAAACGCCTTTTTCGTTAAAACCGCAAAACATAATTTTACGGTTTTGGCGGGAAAACGCGATTTTACGATTTTGACGGGAAAATGTGATTTTTTATTTTGGTAGGAAAACATAATTTTACGATTTTGGTGGGAAAACGCGATTTTACGGTTTTGGCGGGAAAACGCGATTTTACGTTTTTGGCGGGAAAACGCGATTTTACTGTTTTGGTAGGAAAACACGATTTTACGGTTTTGACGAAAAATATAATTTTATGGTTTTGACTAAAAAACATGATTTTGTAGTTTTGGTAGAAAAATGCGATTTTACGGTTTTGGCGGGAAAATGTGTTTTTAATGTTTTGGCGGGAAAACATGATTTTGCGGTTTTGGAGGAAAACACGATTTTGCGGTTTTGGTGGAAAAACATGATTTTACGGTTTTGGCGGGAAAATATTATTTCGCAGTTTTAGTGGAAAATGCGATTTTGCAGTTTTGATGGGAAAATATAATTTTCGATTTTTTTGAAAAATAATTTTAATATATTATTACGGTTATTTTTTTTGTTCATTTAATTTTTTTATCTAAATAATTCATTTGAATAGTTAGGATATATTAGTCACTAGGTACTATATCTCCGCGCACGCCCGGGGATGTGTTGACACTATTTAATTTTTTGGGTCTGGTTTCATATTATTCCTCTTAGCTATTTTTTGTCTTAAAATATGCTGCCGCTACTTTATATCCATTTGCATGTAACGTTCGCTTGATTTTTTTGCCACTGAAATCTTTGTTAGAAAATTCAAATACTTGACGGACCCTTTCAATCTAGTCCATATGATGTCTTTTTAGGGAGCTAGAGGAAATGCATATGTTGGATTCTATATCTTGTGTTCAGTCAATCAGTATATTCGTTATTTTAAAAACAAAATATTTGCCTTGTATTTTCTCTGAACAATATTTCCTCTGGTAGTTGCAGATTGCAATTTCAACCATGTGATTCTCTTTTTCCGAGTTGCCTTTCTCAGTATTAGTTATTGTACGAAATTGTTATATATTAGAATGTATATATAGTTTCCGGTGGTTGTTTTCCAACATGGAGAACATAGACTTCAGTCTTGTCCCTACTCAATGTCCCATAATTAACCTCATATATATATTCACCAAATCACTACTGTTTTATTCTCTGATGATCATATATTGATAGAAAGGAAGTCCAAATACGTAATAAGAGATATTGATGCAACACCCATCAAGCAGTGAAGTAATAAAATCACATTCTTTCCTTTATTTTTCGTTGTTGTTTTTGTTTTGGGTTAGCTACAATTGAGCTACAAAGATTGAAGGTCCTTAGACATGGCGGATGGTATTGCATAACGTTTTAAAATCTTAGAGTGACTTTTTCCCAGATTTGTGACCAATGATGATGATATTATCGTTTTCTAGGTCAAGTCTTAAATCCTAAGCACAACATTCCTCTATGAGCTGACGTAGATGCTTCAGATTCTCCACTTGCGCTCCGTTCACTTACTCTACCTGTTTCCACCACAAATATGAATCGTTTAGTATAAAAATTAATTTGTGAGTGTGGAACTATATGATTCATATCTTTCAAAGTTTATGTCGTTAAATTCTAAGCTGAGTCAAGGGGCATATTATAAGCAATACAAATATGACCTGGGAACAAACTTAACCCGCAAATCTTCCAAATCCGTGTATCCTACAGTGATTTCATCCTCTAGCACTTGCTCTAAAAAATGAACTCTCATTCTTACCGACAACTCAACTCGAAAACATTCCAAATAAAAATCGGTATTGTGGCAGCGAGTAACACACAAAATAACCACATATATGAGTAAACCCACGTTGGTACGATCAGAAACCTCTTCACTTCCACCTTTTAAGCTTGTTTGGATCTTGGTTTTCTTTCCAGCTTTTTGACCTCAGCTTTTCAATTTTCGAATCCAATCAAATAAAAGTAAATCGTATTTATATGAAACCTAGAAGAAGAAGAAGAAGAACATATGGATTATCATCAAGTCAGTTTCCTCACAGTTATAGGTAGAGAACTCAAAAAGAAGAAACAAAGTCAGCCCAGTATTAGAACATACCCGAAGACGAACATTCATAACTCTGCATAGAATATTTTGAGGAAGATCGAGAAGCGGTTTCATTGTATTCAAGTCTTGTGGTGTTGACGCTTCGAGCTGAAAAAAAAAAGTCAAAACCTCCACCAAAAATGAAAATATTGTCCGATAACAACTTTCTTAAAAACCAAATAATCTTTTCACGTAGATCCAATCATCATCGATCTATAGAATAAAGAAGGAACTTACTTGTTCCATGTGACCTTGAGGGAAGTAATACACTCTTTCCTCAGCTTGAGGAACAGCAACAGAGGTCCTGCGCATAATTTCCATAACTCACCATATATGGTTTACCTGTTTACCGCCAAATTCTTAAACAAAATAATTAATAATTGAAAGTAAAAAGACAAAAAAAACTCTGGTCGTTACGTCACTTCCACCTACAAAACTATCACACTGCGAAAAACATACCTATCGTCATAAGCTAGCTGTATATTCACACACACACACACATATACACACACTTATCTCTCTCCGATCAAGGAGGAAGCTTTAAATCAGTCTAAATTATAATGCTCTAAATGCGATAATTAAATTGTAGTAAAGCCAAGAGCCTTGATTTCCTTCTCTACGTTTTCTCTCTCTTTCTCTTCTTTTGCATGTAACGATCGCGAGATTTGAATCGTAAGGAACCTAAAATCACCAATCACCAATTCTTCTTATGCTTCACTATCTCGTGTCGTTTGCTCTCTCTCTCTCTCTCTCTCTCTCTTCGTGCTATCGTCAAACTGACGCCGTTACAAAAAGATGAAAAGAATCTTCAGTCTACCTACGAAATTTTCTTTTTTATTATTTGTTTTTTTTAATATAATCTGTCAAACGTGACGTCTAATGAGAGAGCAATTCAATAGCCACGTCAGCTTATTGGGCCGGAAACATAGTTTTTTTTTTTTTTTTTTTTTTTTTCCGGCAAATTGAAACTTTATTAATATACAAAGAGATACATCGTAACAATATCAAAGACATTTACAGAATTAGATCAACACACTTGGTACATATACATATACTGAGAAGATACAGCAGAAGGGAGTTTAACGATGCTTTCCTAAGAGTAGTCTTATTCGCTAACCGATCGTAGTATCGGTTATTATCCAACTTCATATTTGATCTGTCTCTGATGTGATTTGAATGCAGCTTTTCTTGGCTGAACTTTCTTTTAACAAAACACATTTTGAAGGCTGATGTGTTGCAATGTAACTCTGAAAACAAGACACATTGATACCAACATTTCCGTATCAAGGTCTTTTTGATGAATCTTGTCTCTGAATCTTGTTTCCTTGTTGAAATGAACATTTGTTTTTGTAGTTGCAGCACCATATCCGACCCGGTTATTTGGAGAGATTCCACTTCAAAAATTATTGATGTGTACAACCACAATGTCTGACCAAACCGTAGTCTTTTGTGGCCCATATCATTCACGGACGTTGATGATTTATTCCACGACAATAAATCATTCCTCATCACTCTATGACCATAAGAACTTAGAGATATCAAATCGAAATGTGTAGATTTATGTTCATACTCTGTCCTTATGAAACGAAATCCTTCCGATTGTAGAACCTTGTTATGTCGAATGGAAACTATCTCTGTGTCCTTTGTCCAAATATGTGAATCAAAATCCTTTGGGAACAAGTACCGTATTCGCCATTGTCTCAGACTCGAATCATAAACCAAAGGAAGTATCATTGAATCTATCTTCCAAATGCTAGAATCACAATTGTTGATACCAGGATCCCAGATTTCTCGGACACCGTACGACGTTGACAACGTTGACGGAAGGAAGCCGACACATAGACAATCGGGTTTTGGCCGGAAGATGGTCGGAATGATGCTCACCCAAAAGGAGAGAAGAAGGATGTGAACATGAAGGATCAATCGTTCGCTACAAATATGAACCAATTGATAAAATCTGGTTGCGCTTGGATCGAAACCGTCTTTGGTAGATGATGAAAAGTGAATATCATGAGATTTCGAAAGCGTGAACAGATCCGAGATCAAGGCTCCAGAGTGAAGGAAGCGGTGCCGGAGAACAACGCCATGGATTTGAAGATGTCCAAGAGCCATTATTATTATCGTAAATAAGTAGAGATTAGATAGTAGAATACACAAGAACAAATTGAAATTGGCTATGGCCGACGCCGGAGAAGCCGACGTCGGCCGGAAAAAATGGTGGTTAAGAAACTGGTTTTTATCGCCTCTGCAATCGCACGGTTTCGGGAGAGAACTGTTTCACCAAAACTTTTTCAAGCCCAGATTACAATTTGATTGTACATGTGATATATTAAAAAACGACACGTAGATTAAATAGGAGTTGATGACGTGGAGCTCTCTAAGGAGAGTAAAAAAGTGCCTAATTATATATATGATTCCACATCTTAAAAACTCCAGAAAAAATGGCTATCCGATCTGTCAAAACGCCGACCTTGATAACTCCGGGCGCCGTAGTCTCCTCCTCAACTGTTAACAAGCCTCAGTCTTTCAGATTCGCCTTAAAACCAATGGCAGCACTAGCCGTCCACAACCGCTATCAACCGATCTACATCATCCGTTCGAATCTCAAACTCAAACCAGCTTCTTCCGCCTCAAATTCTGGTGCTCAGCGTCCTCTCTTACGCCGCAGCTTAGAGATACGCTGGAAAAACTGGTGAATTCGGAGAAAGTTGTACTCTTCATGAAAGGAACGAGAGATTTCCCGATGTGCGGATTCTCAAACACGGTGGTGCAGATCCTGAAGAATCTGAACGTGCCTTTCGAAGATGTGAATATTCTGGAGAACGAGATGCTGAGGCAAGGATTAAAAGAGTACTCGAATTGGCCGACTTTCCCTCAGCTCTACATCGGCGGTGAGTTCTTTGGTGGTTGTGATATCACTCTTGAGACGTTTCAGAGTGGAGAATTGCAGGAAGTTGTTGAAAGAGCTATTTGTTCTTGAAGCTGATCAATACTTCTTTGTTGGTTTTGATTGTGGGTTCCTGGATTTGGGTTTTGTCCTGAACAAAAAGTTTATTGTTGGTAGCATAGGAGACATATTGTATGATGAAACTAGCTATTGAACAATGGTACTACTATCTACTTGGATATCTATACATTTATAATCTTGACTCTCCTTACTAATTTGATCCTTTTGACATGTGCCTCTTGTGTTGTTGAGATGTTCATGTGCAAAGATTGCAGGAAGTTGTTGAAAGAGCTATTTGTTCTTCAAACTGATCAATACTTTTCTATTGGTTCCTGGATTTGGGTTTTGTCCTGAACATTTCTTGATGTCTTAAGAGTTTATAGCTGGTAACATAGGAGACATATTGTATGATGGAACTAGCTATAGAACAATGCCCACCAAATACTTAGATGAAAGCTCAGCCCATAATGAGGCCCAGGAACATGCCCACCAAAGAATTATACTCCCTCCGTTTCACAATGATGTAAGTTTTGGAAAAAAAATTTGTTTCACAAAGATACAAGTTTTGTATTTCCAATGTAAAATTTGGAGTTGTTTACCTATTTTACCCATGCTATTAATTGAGATTACATTTCCCAACATAAAGTTAAAAGTATTAATAATATTATTGAGAGGTTAAAGTTGGTATTATATTTTATTTCTTAAAATGTGTAAAAATGTTAAAACATGTAACATTGTGAGACGGAGGGAGTATCACTTAATGGTTTGATCAAACCATTCGCTGACCTAATTTGTAAATGAAAGCCTACCGGTTTGATGAGTGATTGGTTAGTGTAGTAAAATGGCGAGGACAAAGTTGAGAGTACAGATGCTCAGTGAATCAGTCGACAACCCATATTGTTCGCCTACCTTTTCCTGTCGATTCCTAGCTCAGTCGACAATCCATCTTGTTCAGAATTGAAATGGGTCAACAAATGCTTTCGCAGTCCTCCAGGAACTTCCAATTTATCTTCTGATTCTTGTTCCCGAGCTGCAATTCACGGGAAACAGACTCTCACATAACAATCCAGCTTTTTATAAGGTTATGTCTCGTTCATCTTTGTGTCTTTGGTTTCACTTATTACTAATTCGTTTGGTTAGGTCTTAAGATGTTTTCGTGTGTTTTTTTCCTTATCAGGGTCGGAAAGATAAAATCTAAGTTCTGTCGTCAACGGTAACATCGGTACCTTAGGTTTTTCTAAGATATGGATAGGATCAGTGAGTTGTCTGATGAATTGCTTCTTAAAATATTATTGTTTGTTCCAACAAAAGTTGCTGTATCCACTAGCATTTTGTCGAAACGTTGGGAGTATCTCTGGATGTGGTTGCCTAAACTTAAGTACAAAGATTTGCCAGAGTCTGAATGCAAGAGGCTACGGTGTTTTCTTGATAGAAATCTGCCATTACATAGAGCTCCAGTTATAGAAAGCCTCTGTCTTGTGTTACGTAGTTTACTTTTAAAACCTGAGAATATCAAAATGTGGGTTCTAATAGCAGTTTCTCACTGCCTACGTGAGCTGGAGATCTTATATGAGTCTGATCCGGATAAGTCAAACATATTGCCGAGTAACTTGTATACCTGCAAATCGCTCGTGATCTTGAAACTGAATGGCGAGATCCTCTTAGATGTTCCTCGAATGGTTTCTCTTCCCTCTCTGAAAACTCTGAAACTTCAAAGTGTGAGATACTTCAGTGACCAAACTCTTCAACGGCTTCTATCTAATTGCCCAATTCTTGAAGTTCTAGTGTTGGATTTATGTTATGATGACACTACAGGAAAGTTAACTGTTGTTGTTCCATCTTTGCAGAGTTTGTCACTCTGTATACCCTCTAATCATGATATTGATGGGTTTGTGATAGAAACTCCTATTTTAAAGTATTTCAAACTTGAGGATCATAATTGGAAGAGTCACTACTGTTTGATTGAGAAGATGCCTTACCTGATCGAGGCATATGTAAATGTTAATTGCCCTGATATCAGCAGTCTTATTGGATCAATCACATCTGTCAAGCGTCTTGCAATATGCTCAAAGGTAATCATTTTTCATTTATCAACTCATTTGTGTATTCATTCAAAAAAAAAACAACTCATTTGTGTAATAATTTGTCAATAACTTTAATATTGTGTGCAGGCTCTGTGTGATGAAGGTTTTGTCTTCAACCAGCTTGAACATCTGGAGCTATGTCTATGCAGAAAGCATTCCTTGAATCAACTTATCCCGCTCCTCAAAGCTTCTTCTAACTTGCAAAAACTAGACCTTTTCGTCAAACATGTAAGTTTGTTTCATAAACTTTTTTTTTTAATAGGGTCTAATGCACAATCTGGTTTCAATCTAATTTTTGTGTACGATATCAGTGTCGTAGGCCTATGGTTATGGATGACTGGAATCAACCAAGTACTGTTCCTGGATGTCTGTTGTCGAGTCTACAAACTCTCAACTGGGATCCATACTCAGGAGAACCACAAAAAAGAGATATTGCGGTTTACATTTTGAAACTACAAACTCTCACTTAAAGACTGTAACAATCAAGTCATCTGGATGGGATGTTCAGAAAAAATATGAGATGATAAAGGAGTTGGCACTTTCTTCTAGAGCTTCAGCAACATGCCAACTCATGTTTGATTGAGTATTTGATCACTAAAATAATTGGGCTTGTTATTTCATTTCTGGTATGTGCTCGGACTCGTATGGTTTGTCTTCAAATCTCTGAAAACTTGTTTTCTACAATAAACTTTATTTTTCTATATGTTGAAAGAAACGAATTATTTTGTTTCGTAAGATATGGGGTAGTGAGGGCCTTGTCGTTTTGATGGCTTTAGGATTGCTTTGTTTAGCTTTATTATTGTTCGGTATCTTAACTCATGCTTCTTAGGCTGCCTCGTCGAATATTTAGTCTCATCTTTTAGTTTGTTCCATTTCGTAGCTAATAAAGTTAACTGTGTATGAGGATCCATAACTTTCGTTTTAGGTTGCTAGGTTACGGATTAGGTGTTAATGTGTTAGATTTTTGTTCATGTAGTTTCTTTGTTCGTTAATCATCTGTTCTTTTTCTTTCTAAAAAACCAAATCTAAAAAATCTGAACCGTACCAAATAACCAAATCTGACATGACAGAGACGAACAATAGAGGCTAAGGTGTGTTTGGCAACAGGGTTTATTTCAATTACCCAAATTCCAAAATCTTAAAATAACTCCAGGCGTCGTCGTCGTCTCCTCCTCAACTGTCAACAAGCATCAGTCTTTCATATTCGCCGTCCACATGTCCGTCCACATGTCAACAAGCATCAGTTTCGATAATTCTCACTCAAACATCTCCGCAAGGTTGAAGATATGCAGTATCAATTTGACTTTGTTCGACTTTGGATTACATCGATTTTTTCTGTCTCAGTTGTAGGTTTAGTTTCCGGGGATATCCTTTTATTCCGCCTGCTTTGTATCCATGTGTGGGCTTAGAGCTAGTCCAACGGGGGATCTTAGCTGAGGTCCTTAGGAAAAAAAAATATAAAATATTGTGTGGGTCCCACGTGGACCCCACACAAAAATAACAACCGGTCTCTTAAATCTCTTATATAAGGATCGCTGCTTAACTGTTCATGACACGTGTCGTTTTATGATTGGTCAGTTTTTTTTTTTTGTAGGATCCGGAAAAAAAAAATTAAAATTTTTTAGAATCCCAATAGAGTAACACCATTGGGATGCTCTTATGCTTTGAATGTTTGCAGATTCTACACTAGTTTTGGGTTTTTGTTTTTTCAAAAACTCTTTTTTTATCCAGTCAAGATTCTAGTCTAATATATTTCCTATTTTTTAGGGAAACTAGTTTTTGACTAAACTACCTATTCCTAAGTAGAAACTAAAATCTCTGTTCTCTAGGTTTTTCCTATTGATTTGCTGCCGAGAGCCCGTGAGTGCTATTTTTTTAACAATTTTTTTTTTTAATTTGTTTTACTAATTATAGATCTCATTTGTTTCTATTTAAGATACACTTCACACTTTCATTTCTTATCATCTCTCATCAATGCATACGCAAAAAAAAAAAAATTCACGTTGCAAATCCCACTAAAAGTTTTTGAGGTAAGATTAATTAATAAATTTTATGCTATTGTATCAATTTTTATTGGCGATAGTGATCAAAGATTCTCAAAGATCCAAGTATATCTTTCGGTAGAAAAAATAACGATTAAATTAGTTGTTAAGATAAGGCCTAGGAATATTTGTTAGTTGGCCAGAATCTTTATTCTCTTGTATATATAGAGCTCGTGTAGCACATTAATAAAACGGGAGAGAAAGTTTATGATCAATACCTTGTTCTACATGGTATCAGAGAAATTGATCAACTAAAACCAGATTCAAAAAATCAGAGATTTCATCTTTTACGATGTCAATCGAAAGCAAAGATGACGAAAAATCTTTGCCGTCGCCATATCTTTTGGCAACTTCTGATAATCCAGGAGCAAAGATCACTTCTGTTCAACTTGATGGAGAGAACTACAACGAGTGGTCTTTGGAGATGCTCAACGCACTTCAGGCAAAGCGAAAAACTGGTTTCATCAATGGCACGTTGAAGAAACCTTCGAAAGATTCAGCCGATTTGGAAAATTGGTTGACTGTTAATTCTATGGTGGTGGGATGGATTCGCGCTTCCATAGAACCCAAGGTGAGGTTGACGATTACATACATCAGTGAAGCACACTCGCTTTGGCTGAACTTGAAAAGAACGGTTCTCGGTGGGCAACACGATGAGAGTACATCAGATCAAATCCAATCTTGTCGCGTGTAGACAAGATGGACAAACCGTTTGGAATACTTCGGAAAGTTGTCTTCCTTGTGGGAAGAGTTGCAGATGTATCAGCCGATACACGTGTGTTCCTGCGGAGCAGCAGAGGCTATAGCCAAGGAAAGAGAGACAGAAAGGGTTCATCAGTTCATAATGGGGCTAGATGAATCAAGGTTTGGAGGAATAAGTGCGACGATCGTTGGAACTGATCCTCTGCCCACTCTCGGTGAAGCATACAACAAAGTAGTGAGAGAGGATCAAAGAATGACCGGAAGCAAAGGTTGGGAACAAAAAGAAGTGGTAGGTTTTCATGTTAAGCGTGAGAAACAAGTCACGAGTGAAGTGCGGTCAGACGCAGCTGAAGAACAAACCGGAGATAATACAATTCTTCGAAGCAGAATGCTCTGCTCTCATTGTGGAAAAACCGGACATCTCAAACGAGATTGCTGGGAAATAATTGGACTTCCTGAATGGGTTACTGAACGAAGTCAAGGACGCGGTCGAGGTGGTCAAGGACGCGGTCGAGGTGGTCGCAGTTCCGGTAGAGGACGAGGTCGTGCAAGCGTAGCACATGCAACAAGTTCGAACTCTTCAGGATTTCCGGATTTCTCTGATGAACAAATCAAGTTTCTTACGCAGCTGATTCAAGAAAAATCAGGTTCAGGAGACAAATTATCTGGTAAGAGTAAGCTCGGTGATGTTATCCTCGACACCGGAGCTTCACACCACATGACAGGAATGTTATCTTGTTTAACTGATGTTCAGCCCATGGATCCTTGCTCAGTCGTGTTTGCTAATGGAGGGCAAACGGCTGCAGCAAGCAAAGGATTGTTTAAACTTTCGGCCAAGATAACTCTGTCTAATGTCTTATACGTGCCAGACTTAAATTGCACTCTAGTATCAGTTGCGAAACTATTAAAACAAACGAACTGCCTTGCAATGTTTACTGATACGATTTGTGTCTTGCAGGACCATTTTTCGAGGACGCTGATTGGAACCGGTGAAGAGCGTGATGGTGTGTACTACTTGACGGATAGAGTCACAGCGAAAAGTCATAGAGTTTCAAGCAATTCAGATCAGCTTCTGTGGCATAAACGTTTGGGACATCCTTCTTTTTCAGTGTTTTCAAGTTTGTTTAATAAAACAGCTAGCTCAAGTCCTTGTGACATTTGTTTTAGAGCTAAGCAAACCAGAGAATTTTTTTATGAAAGTATGAATAAAACGACCGAGTGTTTTTCCCTTATTCATGTTGATGTTTGGGGTCCATACAGAGTTCAATCATCTTGTGGTGCTGTGTATTTTCTGACTGTTGTTGATGATTATTCTAGAGCTGTATGGACATACTTGCTGCTTGAAAAATCTGAAGTCAAAGATGTCTTAAAGAATTTTGTAGCTTACGCAGAGAGACAGTTCAAGAAGCTGGTCAAAACGGTACGTAGCGATAATGGAACAGAGTTTATGGTGTTATCTACTTATTTTAAAGAAAAGGGGATACAACATCAGACTTCTTGCGTGGCAACACCACAACAAAACGGTAGAGTGGAAAGGAAACACAGACACATCTTGAACGTGTCTCGTGCTCTTTTGTTTCAAGCTAGCTTGCCTATCAAATTTTGGGGGGAAGCTGTACTAACAGCAGCTTATTTGATAAACCGAACACCAACGGCAATACATAAGGGACGATCACCTTATGAGGTTCTCCATGGCTTCGCACCAGACTATAACCAGCTGCGTATCTTCGGATCAGCTTGCTATACACATCGCCAGTCGCGTGACAAGGATAAATTTGGGCCAAGGAGTCGTATGTGTGTGTTTGTTGGTTATCCCTTCGGGAAGAAAGGGTGGAAAGTCTATGGCATCGAGAAGAATGAGTTTCTTGTCTCAAGAGACGTTGTGTTTCAGGAAAATCAGTTTCCATTTGCAAAATTGGAACACACGACTCGTGATCAGATTACTGATAATTGCGACGATGGATTTGCCGAGTGGAATAATGAACACGACGTAAGGAGGAGCACTGATGTCCCTGAACACGTTTCAGTTGACACAACACAAGAAGCTCCGGTTGAAGAAAATGCAGAGAATGCAGACCAGACTGATAACAATGTAGTAGCTGAAGACATCACTGCTGACGGAACAGAAGAACTTGGACGAGGTTTAAGGCAGAAATCACAGCCTGTGACCTTGAAGGATTATGTCTTGTATCATGCAACTAGTAGTCTTCGTAGTACACATCACACGCCTCACGGGTACCACTCACTGCCCTCGTCAAATGCTCCAGGTAAGTCCCAATATCCTTTGTCAGTTTATCTAACTGATGATCAACTTTCGCTTGGACACAAAGCATATCTTGCAGCTATCGTTTCTTCGACAGAACCTAAGCATTTTAAAGAAGCGGTTGGTATTGATGTTTGGAATAGAGCAATGACAAAAGAAGTTGTTGCCTTGGAAGACAAACACACTTGGGACATTGCAACACTTCCTCCTGGGAAAGTGGCAATCGGTTCGCAATGGGTTTACAAAACCAAGTACAGAGCGGACGGCTCTATCGAACGTTACAAAGCTCGACTAGTCATGCAAGGTAACAATTTTTCTATCATTTTTATTTAAATTAATTGAATTGTTAATTATATGTAGTATACATATGCTATGTTGTTTTATATTTTATAATTATAGCTGTTAATAATTTTATGATATTTCTGGCACATAATCATTATATTTTTATATATTTTATCACATTTTATTTTATTTATTTATAGTTTTACACATATAATATATTTATTATTTTCTAATATTTTCTGTATATAATCTATTATATATTTTCTCATAGTTTATAACAAATATAGAATTTATTTTGTTTTAAAAACATAGTTACTAACTATGTTTTTACTACAGAAATGGCGAATCAAGGACAATCTTCGAATGGCAAAGAGGTATTTATTTAGTTAACATTTTTTATTTTATTTTTTATAGTATACAAATTAGTTGACTAATTATATATAAATATTTGTTATTAAAGGGAAAGATACTATGGTTCATATATTTCTTGATGTATATGAGACTGAGATAGAACATATTAGTTGGCGTACTGGTCCTCTAAAGAAAGAGAGTAAAACAAGAATCAGAAATGCATTTAAAGATGCAACTGGTCAAAATTCTGAATGGCTTCCGTTAAAAAATAAATATTACGCTATAAAAAAAAAGTTACGATATTTATCGTCGACTGATCCGTATGACTGGAGTTGCACTTAATCCTGACACACAAGCTATTGAAATGGACGACGAATGGTGGCGTGATCGTATTCAGGTAATCTTTGAATATTATATCATATCAATGTTTTTAATTAGAAATATATAATAAACTAATATTTTTAAATTTTTAATATAGGAAATACTTGATGCTTCAAAGCTTAGAACACACCCTCTTACTGATCTCGATAAATTGGATCGACTTTTGGAAGCAGACACATTTCTACTGATGATGGATACTATCCAGGGTCAGGAGTGGATCAACATACCAAGATATGCTATACATGTTTAACCCATGGTTATTACAGCAACGATGGTGCTACACAATTTCATCAGGTTATCAAAATTACGAGATGTTGATTTTGATTCAAACCACATAGCTACTAATGTGGTTGAAGAAGATTCATATTCAGATGAAAAAACCAATAATGCTCCGATGTAATATATGGAAGGGATTCGAGATAAAATTGCCAAATCTTTATGGAATTCACGATAATTTTAGTTTGTGTTTGTTGTCTTTTCCTTATAATAATTTTATGTGCACTTTCTAAATAAATTTTGTAATAGTTACTATTTTAAATAATATTTCTTAATAATAAATTTAGATTTTATTTTTGAAAATTCAGCATTATAAATAAAACTAAAAAATATTAAAAATCCAAAAACTAAATAACTCAACATTCAAGTTTTTTAAAAACTAAAATCTACAGCAAAATCAAAAATCAAAAACTCAAAAACCAAAATCTAAAAATCAAAAACTAAAATTCAAAAACCAAAAACCAAAATCCAGAAACTATTAAAACATTCATGGCCTTAGTTTCCAGAAATTTTTTTTGTTTTCTGCCAGCATTAGTATTCCAAAATCGCATCCTACATGGTTAATATAAATATAACTTCAGACGGAAAAAAACATATTTGATATTTATCCAAATATTCTAATTGATATCATCAAAATATTCTAATGGGGTGAAGGCTTTGAGTGCTACATGCTTTCAATTTTTTTCTCTCTAGAAGTTTCATCGTCTTTCGGGTTCGTTGACGGAGATCTCTCCGATGACGGCGTTTGTCGTTGCCGTAAGTAGATCTCCAATAGTTTTGTTTCTCGCGCTATACAGAAGCCGGGTCAGATCTTAGAGATCAGAAGTTTGCTTTGGGGTTGCTTTGCTTGGTCGTGCGTAGTGGGATGTCTTCTACGGCGGAGCTAGCAGAGGGGGGTTTGGGTTTCGTTGGGGTCCATGTGTCGTCAAGCTTAGGGGCCGTCGGAAGACTGCGGCGAGCTAAGGCAGGCGCTAAAGATTTTTGACGGACTATACCTTTCGAAGACTCCGATGTCATCAAGCTTAGGAGGTCGGGCGAGGACACCGGCGAGCTAAGGCAGGCGCCAGAGTTGGAGACGAGTCCGAGTAGCAGCGGAAGCCGCGGTGAAAGTCGCGGTTGGAGTCGCGGTGAGTCGAAGAGGTAAGTGAAATCGCTTGGTGAGGATTTCGCGAGAGAGGAGGAGCCTGCGGAGATAAGAGAGGTGGCCCTGTTTCCGTCGATGACTGCTCTTGGCCTCCGAGATCGGGTCAAGGTAAAATCGAGGTGGATCTGAGGAGATGAACCTCGACTGGTTCTGCAAACTACCGGAGAAGGAAGAGCAAGGTGTCCGGGCATCGCTGGGTTAGACCGTGGAAACCAGTCGCCGGAGTTCAGAAGCTCGGAGGCATCGCCGGCGTGGAAGAAGGAAGACGAAGGGTGTAGGCCTAAAGAAGTTCGCCCTAATTCGATTCTGTTTAAGGCTGGTTTAGAGGTTTTCCTTTTGTTATTTTTTGTTCGATTTTGCTTTCGGTTATTTTCGGTCTGTAACGGCTTATCTCCGATTTTGATCGGTTTAAATAATTAATATATTAATATTTAAAAAAAAAATCTAATGAATAAACATGTTTGATATTATCCAAATATCCTAATAGATAAATATCATCCAAATATCTTAATAAATAAATATCATCTAAAAATCATAATAGATAAACATCATCCAAATATCATAATAGATTAACATGTTTGATATTATCATCCAAATATCCTAATAGATAAACATTAGTATTATTAGTTTTGATCTCAACCATTATGTTTACTTATTAATTAAGTAAATTTAATTATGACCACATAATAGGATAGGAATATAAATTCCTTTACAACCATCTTGTTCAGAATTGAAATGGGTCAACAAATGCTTTCGCATTCCTCCGGGCATTTCCGATTTATTTGATTATGGTTCCCGAGCCTTCAACACTTGCAGCTCACGGGAAACAGACACATCACCTAACAATTCAGCTTTTTCTATAAGGTTATGTCTCATTCCTCTTTGTGTCTTTAATTTCACTTGTTACTAATTCGTTTGGTTAGGTCTTAACATGTTTTCTTGTGTTTTGTTTTTACTTATCAGGATCGGAAAGAGGATGAAGATAAAATCTAAGTTCTATCGTTAACGGTAATATCGGTACCTTAGGTTTTTCTTTAAAGATATGGACATGATCAGTGGGTTGCCTGATGAATTGCTTCTTAAAATATTGTCGTTTGTTCCGACAAAAGTTGCTGTATCCACTAGCATTTTGTCGAAACGATGGGAGTATCTCTGGATGTGGTTGCATGAACTTGAGTACGATGATAGATATTTGTCAGAGCGTGAATGCAAGAGGCTACAGTGTTTTCTTGACAGAAATCTGCCATTACATAGAGCTCCGGTTATAGAAAGCTTCCGTCTTCATTTATCTAGTTCACATTTTAAACCTGAGAATGTCAATATGTGGGTTCTAATAGCAGTTTATCACTGTCTACGTGAGCTGGAGATCATACATGAGTTTAATCCGATTAAGCCAAACATATTGCCGAGTAACTTATATACCTGCAAATCGCTGGTGATCTTGAAACTAGTTGGCGGGATCCTCTTGGATGTTCCTCGAATGGTCTCTCTTCCCTCTTTGAAAACGTTGAAACTTAAATGGGTTAGATACTTCAATGACGAAACTCTTCAACGGCTTCTATCTAATTGCCCAATTCTTGAAGATCTATTGGTGGATTTATGTGGTGATGACACCACGGGAAAGTTAACTGTTATTGTTCCATCTTTGCAGAGTTTGTCACTCTATATACCCTATTGTCATGATATTGATGGGTTTGTGATAGAAACTCATAACTTAAAGTATTTCAAACTTGAGGATTATAATAGAAAGAGTCACTACTGTTTTATTGAGAATATGCCATTCCTGATTGAGGCACATGTAGATGTTGAATGCCCTGATATCAAAAGCCTAATTGGATCAATCAAATCTGTCAAGCGTCTTGAAATATGTTCAGAGGTAATCATTTTTCCATTTATCAACTCATTTATGTAATCATTTGTCAATAATTTTAATATTGTGCGCAGACTATGTTTGATGAAGGTTTTGTCTTCAACCAGCTTGAACATCTGGAGCTATGTCTACACAAGAAGCATTTCTCGAATCAACTTGTCCGGCTCCTCAACGCTTCTTCTAATTTAAAACGACTGGACCTTTTATTCATCACTCATGTAAGTTTGTTTGTTAACTTTTTTTTTTCAGGGTCTGATTCACAATCTGATTCCACTCTAATTTGTGTATGTTAAGAACCTACTTGTATTACTATGGATTCACCCAGAACAGAGATCAACAGCCTCTCACGAGCTACTGTTTCACTCTAACAATCTCTCTCTCTCGATACAATTCTCTCTGTAATTGCATAAAGAAACAAGACGATATACAATCCTTATTTATACTAACTAAATTCAGTAACAGCAAACCCTCTGATTGTCCATGAGTCTTTGCTTTACTTTGCTAACTCTTCCTCCACGTCAGCATCTGCGTTTCACCTCGTGCCTATCAGTGTATGATATCAGTATTATGAGAGTCCAAAGAATCGATATATGGATTACTGGAATCAACCAAGTACTGTTCCTGAATGTCTCTTGTCGAGTCTACAAACTCTCAACTGGGATCCATACACAGGAGAACCCCAACAAAGAGATGTTGCGGTTTACATTTTGAAACATGCTGTTCACTTAAAGACTGCAACAATCAAGTCATCTGGATCGGATGTTCAGAAAAAATCTGAGATGATAAAGGAGTTGGAACTTTCTTCTAGAGTTTCAGCAACATGCCAACTCATTTTTGATTGAGTATTTTCATTAAAAATTAGGCTTGTTCTTCAATTCTTGTATGTGCTCGGTCTCGTATGGTTTGTCTTCAACTCTGAAAACTTGTCTTCTACAACAAACTTTATTTTTCTATATGTTGTCCTCTGTATGAAACATCGACTTATGTTGTTTGGAGCTAAGTTATATGATCTGGTTTAATAGTTTACTGGTATCTAAGGTGTATTGATATAGACCTGAGAAGCCTTGTAAATGAAGAAGAGATAAAAAAAGCAGTTGATGCACTGATAGACTAAGATTTATTTGAGATAGATTACTCAAATTTAGTGTATAATTATATGTTGGAGAATCTAGAAGATTAGCTGGCTTTCTTTGTCCGAGCTGGATGGTGACATATTTCTCAGACAAACATTTGTAGAATTTTAGTATCTCATATCTTGCATATTACTAGTATGATTTGCTCGCAATATTTGCGAACACAACCATTAATAAATAATATTTTTTTAAATCATTAATTTAATTTAGCAATAATAATATTATTAAAAATATTTGTATCATATTAATTATAATTATATTTAACATATTAGTAAAATTTATATTTAAATAAAAAATAAAAAAATAATATTTAAAATAATATATATATGTATCCAAATTTACTTTGTAAACATATTTTCACATTAGCTATAATAAATTATAGTTATATATATAACCATCAACATATTAATGATCATTTATATTTATCTAAATTTAAAATTTATATAAATAATATGAATTTACTATATAAAATTTTATTATCTACAATAATCATATTTATCAATATTTAACTCTCTTATGTCTAAAATAGTTTTGTATTTATCATCTTGGTTTTTTTGTTTTTATATGAATTTATATTTATTTTTAAAATAAAACAAAATAAAACAATTTTAAAACAAATAATAAATAATAAAATTATTAATATAAACTAAGGTTAACAAAGTAGAAAACTTATTTTTATTAAGGATAATCAAGTAATCAACCATTTTAAGAGTGAATATAAAGCCAAAAGCACTTCTCAATTAATATAAAGATAAATGCTCTCAAACTTATAATATTACAAAATGTTAATTGTATAAGTGTAAATTACGGAATTTATAAAGTACGACATAAGTACGGAATCATACCGAATATATCAATGAATCTAAACCAAATTTATATAAATTTATCCAAACCTAATTTCTTTTCATTTAACAACAAAATAAGAAAGACGAAAACTAAATCTCAATCATCTATATTTGTGGTATGACATGAATGTTATGTGCCAATTTATCTGCTATCAAATTGTTTCTACGAAATATATGTTTGACGTTGAAAGTCGAGCTCATTTTTATTCAAACTCCTTCAATTGAATCGAAAATAGTCATTGTTCTGGTTCATACACTATATTAATCAATTATAAATAGTCCATTACAAATGTAATATGATATTGTTAGATAAAACTTCACACTAAATCAACATAAGACTAAAAAGAAAATTTTATTCTGCTACATTTGTGCATTGAAAAAATAAAAAATATGTATATAGATATGGTTGATAGAAGTAAAGTGATTTATTTTAATAACAAAAAGACAAAAGTAAAATTTTAAGACCTTCAAGATTTCTTGTATCCTAAATATAATAGATAAAGGGGTTCTCTTCAACTGCCACATCAGTCTCATTTGATTGGTCAATTTCAAATAAATTTTTTCACATCTTCATTTAAACTAAAATAAATATACTATATAATGTAAATCATTTATTTAAATATAATTATTTAAAATTATTGAAATTCTAATTTTAAAATTAATTTACAATCTCATAAATATAAAAATGTTATATATTATAAATTTCAAATACATATTTCATATTTTTATACAATAAATAAATAAATCTCAATAGAAGTTAAATATAAAATTATAAGATTAAAAGTTAAGATAACATTATTTAAAAAATTACAATAATTGAAAACTAGAAGCAAAAAACCATAGAACAAAAAAATATAAAAAATTAAAATAATAATTATTAAGAATAAAAATATTATAAAATGAGATACAATAACCATAAAAATAAAAATATACGAAATATAATAACATAAAAAATAAAATAAAATCAATATATATATAAATAAATAAAATCTAAAATAATAAATAAAAATACTAAAATATAGAACTAATAATTATTAAGAATAGAAAGAAAATGTTACATAATGAGATAAATGATAATAAAAAGAAATCATATAAAATATAAAAAATAAGAAAGAAGACAAAATAAATGAAATATATATAAAAAATAAACAAAACTTAAAATGATAAGTAAAAATAATAAAATATTATGAATGAAAAGAAAATTTAAGATTTTTCATGAATGAAAATATATAAAAAATTATATATATATTTACTATAGTTTATAAAAAATTAAAAGGATGATAAAAAGGTTGAAGGAAATAAATTATAAAAATTTCATTAAAATTTGATAATTAAAAATATTAATTTATAAAATAAATTAAATTAATAATCATTTGTTATCGTATATTTTCTCCTCCAAATTATTATAATAATAAAAAATACAAATTTTTAAATTAAAAACATATAAAAATATTGATACTCAGAGTAAATATCAAAATATATTAAATATCTATAAATTAAGCAAAATCCATGCATTCGCGCGGATTCTCTAAGTGATAAAAATGAAAAGGCGAAGAAACTAGTAAAATCATAATACATTGTCCATATCAATTATAAATTTATAATCATCGATTTTGATGACGTTTTAGGTTTTTTATTGGAAAACAAAAAATTGCTATCAGATTTTTTTCTAAAAACAAACTAAACCTAAGTTAAAGTGGTATTTTTCAAATCAAAATAAAATTTAATCCCAAGTTAGACCAATTTTCTAAAATCCAAATCTTCAAAAACTAAAACCGTACCAAAAAAAAATAAATCTGACAAGCACTAGTGGTGGCAATATGGTTTATACTACTGTTCAACCAATAGGTGTTTGTGGCTCATAAAGATTTTTCCACATCCTCATTTAAAATAAAATAAATATACTATTTAATATAAATCATTTAATTTAAATATAATTAGTTAGAATTATTGAAACTCTAAATTTAAATTTAATTTAAAATTTCATAAATATATAATATTATATATTATAAAATTTAAATACATCTTTCATATTTTAATACAATAATTAAATAAAAATAAACAAATTTTATTATAAGTTAAATATAAATTATAAGATTAAAAATTAAGATAACATTATTAAAAAATTACAGTAATTAAAAACTTGAAGCAAAAAAAACCGTAGAACAAAAAAAATATTAAAAAAATAAAAATAATAATTAGTAAAAATAAAAAATATTATAAAATAAGATACAATAACTACAAAAATAAAAAATATACAAAATATAATAACATAAGAAATAAAATAAAAGCAATAATATACATATATAAAGAAATCTAAAATAATAATTAAAAATACTAAAATATAGAACTAATAATTATTAAAAATAGAAAGAAATATTACATTATAAAATAAAATGATAATAAAATAGAAATTATAAAAAAAATAAAAAATAGAGAATGTAGAATTGATTGCCACTAGCCTGAGACTTCTATTGAGGCTCTACCGTTACGGTACCTGGGATTGCCTATAACAACCAGAAGTATGCGAAAATCAGAATACGAGCCGTTAGTTGACCGGGTAAGATCTCGCTTTTTGAGTTGAGCGGCCAGCAGCTTATCTTTTGCGGGGCGTCTGCAGTTGGTGGTCTCGGTAATATCGGACATTACTTCCTCCTGGTGTGCAGCTTTTATACTACCAAAAAAGTGTCTTGATGAGATAGGGAGCCTTTGCTGTGTGTTTTTGTGGAAAGGTAACCCCCTGGCCAAAGGAGGAGCAAAGATAGCTTGGGAAGATCTATGTACCCCAAAGAGTGAGGGAGGATTGGGAATCCGTCGGCTTCAGAATGTCTCAATGTGTTATAGTCTCAGTCTAATCTGGCGGCTCCTCTCCAAATCGAAGTCCTTATGGGTTGATTGGGTACATTCATATCTAATTAGAGAGGGCTCTTTCTGGGACGTTACTTCGACTACGATGAAGGTGCAGCTGAGTCACTTCATGTATCAGTCAAGGAATAGCTCAAGGAGTGATACAGACGGGCGACGTGTGAAGAGCGATTGAGGACTTCGTGGATTGACTTAAACCGAGAGCTGGAGCTGAGGTGGACTATCTGAGATATGTGGCGAGCTGGACATATATCTTGGAGAATATTTGAGATAAATATTCAATGCGGATTAGAAGAATTTCCTAAGATCTTAAAGTAGTTAAGGTTGTTAGGATTCTATGAATATATCTTAAGAGATAAGGTTTATCGTCTTAAGGGTTTTTGAGCTAACTAGGTTAGCGATCCCATCTTGTATAAATGAGACAATTTGCGCCGTGTATAGGGCAAGCTTTGAAAAAGAGAGAAAATTTGTGAGAGCTCAAGTGATCAAGTATAGATCATTGAGATTGAGAGATTAGATCGAGCGATAGTGTTCTTGTAAGATCATATTGTCAATCTAATATAACGCAAGTTTCAGAACCAAAGTGTGTTGTGTTACATTATTCTGAAAAACACATAGCCTTACATTTTCATTTGGTATCAGAGCTACCACTCGTAGCTATCTATTCGGGTGAGATCCTGAGGAGAAAGATGGAAGGCTATCAAGAACTCTTGAACAGCACAAGAATCATCCTTGATGCTGTAAACTATGGGTTTTGGAAATCAAGGATGAGGTCACATATCAGGGGAATCAATCCATTGGCATGGAAGGCAGTGATGGAAACTTGGAAGGAGCCCATGGTCAAAGATGAAAAAGGCGTGGAAACACCTAAACCAGAAGAGAGTTGGACTGAAGAAGAAATAAAGAGATCCAAATACAACTCCAAGGCTCTGAGTGCAATCCATTGCAGTGTCTCTAAAAAGACTTTTGAGCTAATTCAAGGCTGTGAAACCGCTAAAGATGCATGGGACATCCTACAAACACACTTTGAGGGAACTCAAAAAGTGCAGAACTCGAGGAAAGATCTTCTTGCCTCACGGTTTGAAAATCTAAAGATGGATGAGCATGAGTCTATTGCTGATTTCAGCGCTAAGCTGAGCTCACTCGCTCAAGAAGCTGCAACTCTTGGGAAGAAATACAAAGAGAGAAACTTGTTAAAAAGTTTCTAAGGTGTCTCCCAGCAAAATACATGCCATACAAATCAGCTCTAAGCGTGTCTCAAAACACAGAAGAACTTACCTTTGGAGAAGTAGTAGGTATGTTGCAATCACATGAATTGGAACTAGAAGGCATTAAGAAACCACGTAGCTTAGCTCTGACGGTTAATGAAACAAGAAAACATGCTATTAATGAAGAAGATCCGCTAAGCTTGTTGGTTAGAAGGTTTGATCGTGCCTTGAAAAGGATAGAACAAGGACAAGGAGCATCTCAAAAGAATTCAAACACCTTCAGAAAACAAACCGAAGGAGACAAGTCTGCTAGGCGTGCTGAAATCCAGTGTCATGAATGCAAAGGTATTGGACATTATCGAACTGAATGTCCAACAGTCAAGAGAAGAGAAATCAAGTGCTTTGGGTGTCAAGGTCTCGGACATACTCAACTGGAGTGTGTAAATGATCAAAAGAAAAGAAAAGAAAAATCTCTACTGGCAGAGGAAGATACTGATGAAGACAACACTGAAAGTGAAGATGAATTGAACAACTTGGTTGCGTTTGTTGGAATCACTGAGTTTGACGGAGAAGAAGATGAGTCAGGGTCTGAATAAGAACCTGACATAGATCTGGAAGAGGTAAGAGACACCTTAATCAAGATAGGAAAGGAGAATATGGAACTGATCAAGGAGAAGTCACGTCTTGAAGCCATCATTGAGTCACTAAATCTTGAGCTCATGACCATAAAAATATTGAGTGATGAGAGTGTGGTACTAATGAAGGAAAAACTGAATCTTGCTGTGAAGGCCGACAAACTTGAACAAGAGTTGAAGGAGGAAAAAGAAACATCAGCTCGTCTGCAAGCAGAACTAACCCAGTATCACAAGAAGATTCATATGCTTACAGGAAGTAAGCAACTTGACAAGATCTTAAGTGCAGGAAGAACTGAAAGAGGGTATAGAGGACTCGGATACACAGGTAGGGGAATGAAGGAAGCCGAGAATATCAACTTCGTGTCAGGAGGTTACGTGAATCAAGATTTCAAAGAATCTTACAACAGAACAGATGGATGCTGGTTCTGTGGAAACCAATGACACATCAAGGCATATTGCAGACGGTTCAGAGAAAAAGTGAGTTGGCTGAGAAGATAAGGAATGTACTACTGGAATGGATACAAGAATCAAATCTGGATCAAGAGAACCGATCTACATCAGACGGCAAGGAATGTATCTACAAAAGCTGGTCTCGGATTCAGATGCAACATGGCCTTTGTCTCAGATGAACAAGAAGAAACAATTCCGTGGTATTTTGACAGTGGATGCTCCAGACACATGACTGGAGATCAAAAGAACCTTCAAAAAGTCAAGACAATTAAAGGAGGGAATGTTACCTTTGGAGATGGAGGTCACGGAAACATCCTAGGTAAAGGGAAAACCAGTGAAATTGAGGTACCACAACTGATGAATGTTTACTTGGTGCAGGGACTCAAAGCAAATCTCATAAGTGTTAGTCAGTTATGTGATGAAGGATTGATGGTGATGTTCACACGCACTGAGTGCAAGGGGATTAATGAACATCAAGAGACTGTCATTCAAGGAGTCAGAACCGGCAACAATTGCTACATGTGGAGAAATACAATGAAGTGCTTTAATGCAAGAGATGAGCTGAATCTGTGGCATCAAAGACTAGGACATATGAATGTTCAAAATTTGACCACACTTGTTAACAAGGAAATTGTCCGTGGGGTCCCTCATATAAAAGGATGTGACAAGATGGTATGTGGTCCATGCAATCAAGGGAAGCAGGTTAAGGTACAACACAAGAAGGTCCCTGACATTCAATCTAAGGCAGCTCTTGACTTGGTGCACATGGATCTAATGGGACCAATGCAAACTGAGAGTGTAGCTGGAAAAAGATATGTGTTTGTATTGGTGGATGACTACACAAGGTTCACATGGGTAATGTTCATCAGAGAAAAGTCAGATACATCAAGCTGCTTCAGGATCTAGGCACTTCAGTTGATCAATGAGAAAGGAGGTGTGAAACAAATTAGGAGTGATCATGGAGGAGAATTCCAAAATGATACAATGAGGATGTTCTGTGAGAACCATGGGATAAGTCATCAGTTCTCAGCACCAAGAACACCACAACAAAATGGTGTGGTAGAAAGAAAGAACAGGACACTCCAAGAGATGGCTAGAGCTATGCTGCATGGGAATGATGTACCAACCAAATTCTGGGCTGAAGCAATCAACACTGCGTGTTACGTCATCAAGAGAGTGTATGTTCGGAAAGGATCCACAAAGACACCATATGACTTGTGGAAAGGAAAAACTCCAAACCTGAGTTACTTCCATGTGTTTGGGTGTAAATGCTACATCCTAAATGATAAAGATCACCTCAGAAAGTTTGACTCAAGAAGTGATGAAGGGATATTTCTGGGTTACTCAGGAAATAGTACAGCATTCAGGGTGTATAACAACAGAACATGTCTTATAATGGAGTCAGTAAATGTGGTATTTGATGACTACTCACTGACACAGTGTGAAGAAGGGAACCATGAAGGAGACTCTGATAACGAAGGAAGGAATGAAATGTCTAGAGAGATGAGACATGTGACTCAAACTGATCTGAAGCAGAACGTGACTCAACCCAAGAAGGAGTTACAAGTTCCGCGAAATCATTCTGCCAAAGACATCATTGGAGAAGCAGGAGAGGAAAGGAAGACTCGAGGAGGTCTGATGAAACTCAAGAACAAGTTAAAGACACCTGAGAAATTTAAAGAGCAATCCCCAGAACCGATAAAAATGAGCAACGAGCTGCATGTTCCTCGCAACCATTCTGTTGAAGACATAATCGTAAAAGCAGAAGAAGAAAGAAAAACCAGAGGAGTCAAACTTGACTTTAAAGAAATGGTAAGGTTTGCTTGTTTTGTTTCCACTATTGAACCTAAAACTCATGTGCAGGCAATCGACGATGAATTCTGGATCGTGGCTATGCAACAAGAACTGGAACAATTTGTCCGTAATGATGTTTGGGAGCTAGTTCCAAGACCAGAGCAAGGGAACATCGTTGGAACCAAGTGGATCTTCAAAAACAAGATTGGTGAAGAAGGAGTTGTGGTCAGGAACAATGCTAGACTAGTTGCTCAGGGATACTCTCAAATCGAAGGGGTGGATTTTGAAGAAACGTTTGCTCCTATCGCAAGACTTGAGTCAATCAGATTGTTTTTGGGAATGGCATGCATCATGAACTTTACAGTCTATCAAATGGATGTGAAAAGTGCCTTCCTAAACGGATTCCTTCAAGAAGAAGTATATGTTGAGCAGCCAAAAGGATTTGAGGATGCACTAAATCCTAAGCATGTATACAAGCTAAACAAAGATCCCTATGGTCTCAAACAAGCACCTAGAGCATGGTATGAAAGACTGACGAGATTTTTGTTGGATCAAGGCTACAATAGGGGAAGTGTGGACAAGACTCTGTTTATTCTTGAACACGGCAAGGAGATTCCGATGGTAAATATATGTAGATGATATCATCTTTGGTGGCACATCACAAAAACTGGTCGATGAGTTTGTTTCAAGCATGACAAAGGAGTTCGAGATGAGCATGGTTGGTGAATTGAAGTATTTCTTTGGGCTACAGATCACGCAATCCAGTGATGGAATATTTATATCACAGACAACCTATGCAAAGAGTCTTCTCACTAAGTTCAATATGGAACACTGCAAGGAGGCCAAAACACCTATGAATACTACGGTCAAGATGACAAAAGATGATGAAGGAAAAGATGTGGATGTTGGACCTACAGAGGAATGATAGGAAGTCTACTTTATCTCACGGCAAGCAGGCCGGATCTAACGTTTAGTGTCGGAGTATGTGCACGGTTTCAAGCCAAACCCAAGCAGTCACACCTTGAAGCTGTCAAGCGGATCATCAGATATGTTAAAGGATCGGTGGGATTGGGAATTTGGTATTCTAAAGGATCAAACAAAAGTTTAGTTGGATATTGTGATGCTGACTGGGCTGGGAGCGTTGACGATAGAAAGAGCACAAGTGGTGGTTGTTTCTTCTTGGGGAACAATCTTATTGCATGGATGAGCAAGAAGCAGAACTCAGTATCCCTATCTACAGCTGAAGCAGAGTACATCTCAATGGGAAGTTGTTGTGCACAACTCTTATGGATGAAACAAATGTCTGCAGATTTTGAAATGGAGTCAGGAATACTACTGGTCTATTGCGACAACAAAAGTGCCATAAGTATTTCAAAGAATCCAGTACAACACTCTAGAACCAAGCACATTGACATAAGGCACCACTTCATTCGGGAGTTAGTGGAGGAAAAACAGGTAATGATCGAACACATTGTCACTGAGTCTCAACTGGCTGATTTCTTCACAAAACCACTTGATTTTACTCGATTTATCATCTTAAGAAATGCACTTGGTATTTGTGAAATATGACGGTTTGTAAAAGTGTGCAGGACTAGTACAGGCTGTGACTCAGGATGTACATCTAGCTCAGATTTAGTTTGGAGTCATACGTGAAGTGGAAAAGAGCTACCTACTATTCCGTCTTGTCAAAATCCAGTATAGGTTTCGTAGAAAGAGAGAGCAAAAAGATCAGGAAGAATCAGACTGAGCTAGTCAAGTCTTAAAACTAGCTCAACAAGTAATACAACAAGAAAGCAAAAAAAAAAAAAAAAAAAAGGAATCTGCTCTCTCCTACAGAATAAAGGTTGAAAACTGGCAAGGCAAGATAAAGGAATAGGAGTGTGAAAGCTAGCCATGGATATGTAGATGGCCAAATGCATGAATCAAGAAAAGCTAGAGTACATTCTAGTACAAGCACTGGGTCAAAAAGGTACAAAATAATTCAAAAAGGTTTGTCAATACTGTTTCTTTTTAAAAGCCAGTTGATTCTTGTGAAAAATAGTGATCATCATACTCTGTGAAAAATTCCCACTTTAACTCTGGAACAAGCAGTGGATGCAGTTGATTTGGTATGTGTTAGACTACATTGTGTCTTGTGAAAGAATAATATGGTCTGTTGCAGTAAACCAGTGGGTACAGAAAATCAGCTTCAACCAAATCGAGACGGTCCAAAAACTAAACCAGAGGAGCGCTAGAAGACAAAATATAAGAGATTAAAGAGTCATATGTTCGCGGCAAAAAACACTACTCGCTTCTTGCTCATCTCCGAAAAACCCTAAGAGAAACAAAGAGCGAAATTCTATCCTAGCTTCCATGAGTTCCGAAAAGAATAATCCAGCTCAAATCGAGTCTCAGATGGAACATGCAACCGAGAATGAAGCTCAATCAACTCAATTTGCAACTCAAGAGAAGCTTAATCCGCTTGCGATTGTCGTATACAAGGAATGGAACCTCTTCAATGAAAGCAAAGCTACGACTGAAATCCGTGAAGCAACTGAGCAAGAAAGGATATCAACGGAAGTTGGAGCCACGAGAATCGAAACCGGAGCAACTATTGAAGAACTTGATTCGATAGCGGACTATGCTCGGAAGACTCATGAGTCCGGTTCAAAGAAAGAGAAGAGGACCAATCCTGCTAGATCTACAAAATCGAAAAACAAGAAGAAGTCAGAAAAGAGCAATCTAACAGCAGTGAAAGAATCAAAGAACAAGAAGAAGGAGAAGCCCATTGAAATCTCTGAGGAAGAAACAGAATCTGATGGATACGAGTCTGCCACGAGAATCTCGGTTCATGAACAGTCTGAGAGAGCAACACGACTGCAGTCAAGAAAGAGAAAGCAAGAACCAGAGAAGAAAGGTGCCAGAGTGAAGACATCTTTTGGGAGACCAATGCTAGCTAAGAAGCCAAAGATATCTCGGTCCTTGGATAAAGAAAGGTACAATCTTTTTCACACTCGAGGTATACTGCCTGAGAGATTGGTAGATATGGAAGAAGAGGATGAATGGGGATATCTTGAACTAATTAAGGATGAAAATCTGGTGACAACTGTGACTGGACTAGCTGGGTACGTCAAAGAGCACATTAGTGAGTTCTACGCTGGTTTGCCAAGTGTAAAAATTGAAGACTCGGTTGAAAAGGTGGAAGTTTGGTTCAGGGGATTCGTGTATGAGATTTCTCCAACTGCAATTAACGAATCCCTGGGTCTTCAAGAGCTGACTGATGAAGAGGTTCAGGCTGATACTGAGGCCGAATCTGAGAGCATGGAAACAATAGCCATGTTCCTCAGTGATGGAAAGAAAGGATGGGAAGAACTCACTGCCACAGGTCTTCCACCGTGCTACGCAGCATTGAGTGTTCTTACGGCGTATAACTGGATTCCAACCACTCACAAGCATCATCTGTCTGAACAAAGAGCAAGGCTACTCTACAAGATAGCTCGAGGTATCAAAACTGATGTTGGAAAGATGATTTATAAGCAAATCTTGTCTGTAGGAGTAGTGAAAGAGTCCGAGTCCCGTTGGCTGGTATTTCCAAGGATAACCACTGGTCTGATGAAGGTTCAACATGCGACTACCTTGCTCAGAGGAGAAAAGGTGATTGTTCCAGTGTTCTACAAGAAGGACTCACGATCCGGGAAAGTGTTCATCAAAACTGGGGAGGCTAAGCCTATCAAGAAGAAAGAGGTTGTCAGGGCTAGTCCAAAGAAGTATGCACCACTTCGAGCCAGCTCCAGTGCATCAGCTCCACGATCCTCGACTCAAACAATGCAGGAGATAGTGAATCTTGGATCAGTCCGTGTACCAGTTGGAAATTGTAGCCCTCCTGCAGCTAAAGAAGCAGTTGAAGATACGGCCAAAGCGCTTCAGACCTTCTCAGAGGTGATTCAACGTCTTCTCAGAGCCATGCCAGGTAAGAATCTCTCTCCATAATAAGCTTTTTTAGTGACTAACCATATGTTTTTAACATTGTGTGCTCTCAAGCAAGGGAGATGAGGATAGTGGCTAAGTTATGAGCACAAGATTATGGGGGAGTGAAGCCGATTTAGTTAGCTCTTGTTTTGTTATAATCGGTTCACTTGGGAACAAATCTAGGATTCTGGGGGAGTTCTCATTTTGGTCTGTAGCAATCTGATGATGGCATCTCGGTTATGTTTTGATGTGCAAAACTCTTGTGTTAAAACTCATGTTTGTGTTTATGGAACATGTATTTGCGATGTGAGCAATCTAATCAAAAATACAAGTGTTCAGAATGCGATTTGTTCTCTTGTCTAGTGTGTTTATAGCTTTGCAGATACTTGAGAGACACACAATCCTAAAAAGGAGGAGATTGAAGGTGCATCTGAGTCACTTCATGTATCAGTCAAGGAATAGCTCAAGGAGTGATACAGACGGGCGACGTATGAAGAGCGATTGAGGACTTAGTGGATTGACTTAAACCGAGAGCTGGAGCTGAGGTGGACTATCCAAGATATGTGGCGAGCTGGACATATATCTTGGAGAATATTTGAGATAAATATTCAATGCGGATTAGAAGAATTTCCTAAGATCTTAAAGTAGTTAAGGTTGTTAGGATTCTATGAAGATATCTTAAGAGATAAGGTTTATCGTCTTAAGGGTTTTTGAGCTAACTAGGTTAGCGATCCCATCTTGTATAAATGGGACAGTTTGCGCCGTGTATAGGGCAAGCTTTGAAAAAGAGAGAAAATTTGTGAGAGCTCAAGTGATCAAGTATAGATCATTGAGATTGAGAGATTAGATCGAGCAATAGTGTTCTTGTAAGATCATATTGTCAATCTAATATAACGCAAGTTTTCAGAACCAAAGTGTGTTGTGTTACATTATTCTGAAAAACACATAGCCTTACATTTTCATACGAGAGGTTCTTGGATTTGGCAAAAGCTGCTGAAGTTAAGGCCATTGGCATGGGACTTTCTTCGGTGGGAGATCCATAATAGTGAGTCAATTATGTTCGGGTCAGACCCGTAGCTACCGTTGGGTAAGCTTAAGGAGCTAATAGGTGGGGACGGAACGCAACAGCTGGGAGTACATTGTTGGGACAGAGTATGTAAAATTGTACGCAACGATGAATGGTGTTTGAGGCTTCCTAGATCGCCAGCAGCGATGGTTATCAGAGAAGCGGTCTATGGACTCTAGCCACCATCAGCTCACGCGGGGAAAGATGTACTACCTTGGAGACATGAAATTGATATTTATAAACCAAAATACTCATCGCGCAAGACATTGGACCAGATTCAAATACATAGAGAAAAGGTTCCATGGGAAAGGTTGGTATGGTTCTCTCAAGGAGTCCGAGGTATGCTTTCATAGAATGGCTAGCTATAAAGAATCGACTCTCCACGGGTGACAGGATGCAACAATGGGGTGCTACTCAGACTTGTGTGCTATGTGGAGGACAGAATGAAATTCGGGATCATCTGTTTTTTGCTTGTCCATATTCCTTCTCCGTATGGATTGAATCATGTGGCAGTTTGTTAGGTGGACCGGCAACTCCTGATTGGGCAGATATGATTCAAGCACTAACAGCTCGGCGTTTTGACAATCTTGATTCATCTTCATATGTATGGTCCTCCAAATGTCCATTTACTTGATTTGGCGGGAACGGAATGGCCGTCTCCACTAGCAGCAGCCGTCTCCGGTCTCGGTGTTGGTTCAGGTCATTGATCGCACAGTGCGAAACATAATTATTTCGATGAATTATCATACTAATCCATGGCTGCAACAACTGCTCCAGCGTTGGTATGGCTCAAGGGCTTTTGACCATCAAGTATAAGCATTGCTATAATCTGATTTAAAGCTTCTTTGGTCCCTGTTTTGTAAGAGGAATTGTTATCATCCTCTGTTGTCTGATTTTACGAAACCACTTCTGTAAATATTCATCTCACATTAGTAATATAAATTTAAATTTTACCCTCAAAAAAAGAAATTATATAAAATATAATAATATAAGAAAGAAAATAAAATCAATAAAATATATATAAAATAAATAAAATTTTAAAATGATAACCAAAATAATAAAATATTATGAATAGAAAAATTGTTTAAGATTTTTCATGAATGAAAATGTATGAAACAAGTATATATATATATTTATAAAAGTTTATAAAAAAATAAAAGGATGATAAAAAAGGTTGAAAGAAATAAAAAATTATAAAAAGTTCATTAAAAATGATAATTAAAATATTTGTTTATAAAATAAATTAAATTAATAATCGTTTCTTAGCGTATATTCTTTCCTATAAATCATTATTATAATAAAAAAGAAAAAAAATACAAATTTATAAATTAAAAACATATAAAAATATTGATATTCAAAATAAATATCAAATTTTATTAAATATCTATAAATTAAGCAAAATCCATGCATTTGCGCGGATTCTCTGCTAAGTGAGAATAAAAATGCAAAGACGAAGAAACTAGTAATAATCATAATACATTGTCCATATCAATTATAAATTTATAATCACCTATTTTGATGACGTTTTAGGTTTTTTATTGGAAAACAAAAAATTTGCTATAAGATTTTTTTTGTCTAAAAACAAACTAAACCGAAGTTAAACTGGTATTTTTCAAACCAAAATAATATTTAATCCCAAGTTAGACCAATTTTCTAAACTCCAAATCTAAAAAATCTAAACCGTACCAAATAACCAAATCTGACAAGCACTAGTGGTGGCTAATTTGTGTTTGGCAACAGGGTTTATAGTACTCTTCCTCCCACTGGGTGTTTGTGGCTCATAAACACCAGTACCACTTTCAATCACCCAAATTCCAAATCTTAAAATCTCCAGAAAAATGGCTCTCCGATCTGTCAAAACGCCGACCTTGATAACTCCCGGCGTCGTCGTCTCCTCCTCAACTGTCAACAAGCCTCAGTCTTTCAGATTCTCCTTAAAACCAACGGCAGCACTACCCGTCCACAACCGCTATCAACCGATCTACAGCATCCGTTCAAATCTCAAACTCAAACCAGCTTCTTCCGCCTCAAACAAATTCCGGTGCTCAGCGTCCTCTCTTACGCCGCAGCTTAGAGATACGCTGGAAAAACTGGTGAATTCGGAGAAAGTTGTACTCTTCATGAAAGGAACGAGAGATTTCCCCATGTGTGGATTCTCAAACACGGTGGTGCAGATCCTGATGAATCTGAACGTGCCTTTCGAAGATGTGAATATACTGGAGAATGAGATGCTGAGGCAAGGATTAAAAGAGTACTCGAATTGGCCGACTTTTCCTCAGCTTTACATCGGCGGTGAGTTCTTCGGTGGTTGTGATATCACTCTTGAGGCGTTTCAGAGTGGAGAACTGCAGGAAGTTGTGGAAAGAGCTATTTGTTCTTGAAACTGACCAATACTTCTTTATAGGGTTTGATTGTCAGTTGATGGATTTCTGTTTTGTCCTCAATCTTCATGATGTCTTAAGAGGTTATGGCTGGTAACATAGGAAACATATTGTATGATGGAACTAGCTATAGAACAATGGTATTACTACGTACCTGAAAGTCTATAAATTTATAATATTGAGTTTCCTTGTTAATTTGATCCTTTTAACATGTGCCTCTAGTGTTGTTGATATGTTCATGTGCAAAGATCAATCCTTGAAGATTTCAGTATCTTCCTGGAGACTTTGTGACTGACTATGGGGTTTGTTTGCTCATTCTTGAAATTGGTCTGAATGACAAACGAAGTTTAACAGATTTAGTAACAAGGATTCTGAATAGTTTCCTGCAAACTTGCTGGTTTGTACTTCTCTAGAAACGAAGCTCCTGATCAATGAAAAAAAGCAGGTTAGATCTTCAGAATAACTATAGTTTAATGCAGGGACTAGAGTAATGATGGCCATATGCAGTCACTCTACTTAAGTGCAGGGCGTTTCGCTAAATTTTTTGAAAACCTAACTAACCTAAAACAAACTTACCCGATCCGAATTACCTGATCTATCCGAACTCGGACTCCTAATTTAATCTCATTCAGAATCCTCCATGATTTTGCCTTCATTGGAATTTCTCTAAAGGTTTAACACTACTGGATTTAGACTCAGTTTTGAAAAATCTGTGGGGTTTGAAAAGATATTTTAAAAATCAGTTGGTGAATACTGAGTAGTTAGGGAAGACCACAAAAATTTGATTCGATGTCCTGTGATAATTTGTATATATGTTTTTTTGGCGCTCTAATTTTTTTTTCTTTACTCTTGGATAAATGGCAAAAAGGTAATTAAGTAGATTCGGTCTTTATCTGAACCACACAGAGCAGATAGAGAGATATCTAGGAGAGAAGAACATGATATAGAGAATACACGTCGTCCAATGAAATAGCCATGCTGGCTCTCTCTAGCCAATAGCAATCTGATTTTAGATTCGCATTCCTACCAAACCTTACTTATACGATCACTCTTTCACACTGACTACAAACCAAACACCTCTCGTTCACATCTTTCTTCTTTGTGCTAAACAGAAAGGGAGAGAAAGAGAGACAGAGAGAGATCAAAGAAAACAATGGCGTCGAACTCACTCATGAGCTGCGGCATCGCCGCCGTCTACCCTTCCCTTCTTTCTTCTTCAAAGTCTAAATTCGTCTCCGCTGGAGTTCCTCTCCCCTACGCTGGAAACGTTGGCCGCATCAGAATGGCCGCTCACTGGATGCCTGGCGAGCCACGTCCAGCTTACCTCGACGGTTCTGCTCCTGGGTACGCTAATCACATCTCTCAACTCTGTTTCCCGCTCTGTTTCTTGCATGATATCGCTATGAAACACCTTAGATGTGTGTCTAGAGATAGAAATGATTGAAACCCATTGTGATGACATAAAGGTTATGATTTTAAGATTGGAGGCTGTTTGAAAAGCTTTAGTTTTTAAGCTATTTGGTACTAAAAATGTGCAGTGACTTTGGGTTTGACCCACTTGGACTTGGAGAGGTTCCAGAGAATCTTGAGAGATACAAAGAATCAGAGCTCATCCACTGTAGATGGGCTATGCTCGCTGTTGTAAGTATCAACCTTTACAACAATATCCAATTCTTGTAAAATCAAAATGTTTATGATTTGGGTATGATGTGTATAGCCAGGGATTTTGGTACCAGAGGCATTGGGTTTAGGAAACTGGGTTAAGGCTCAGGAATGGGCAGCAGTACCTGGAGGACAAGCCACTTACTTGGGGAACCCAGTCCCGTGGGGTACTTTGCCCACAATCTTGGCTATAGAGTTCTTAGCTATTGCATTTGTCGAGCACCAGAGGAGTATGGAGAAAGACCCTGAGAAAAAGAAGTACCCGGGAGGCGCATTTGACCCTCTTGGATACTCTAAAGACCCAAAGAAGTTCGAGGAGTTGAAAGTTAAGGAGATCAAGAACGGTAAACAAACACATCTTACATTTCTTGATCATTTTGTAATAAAATGTATTGGCTAATGTTATGTGTTTTTATTGGTTGGGTATGTCAGGGAGGCTTGCGTTGTTGGCATTTGTAGGCTTCTGTGTGCAACAATCAGCTTACCCAGGAACAGGACCATTGGAGAACCTGGCTACTCACTTGGCGGATCCGTGGCACAAGAACATCGGCGACATTGTTATCCCTTTGAACTAGTGACTTGTAAAAAAAGATAGTAATATATCCTATGAGCTTTATGTGTATCAAAACTCTGTGTAATGAAAGACATATTGTGAAACCTGTGTTTTGTCTCGGTGATCGGTTGCTTCGTATGAGCTTGGATTCTAAGTGATAAACCTTTTTGAATCGGTTTACGAACCCAAATGTGGTTAACTTGTAATATATGATTCCTGATGCTTCTTTGAAACCAAATTTACATCATTTAGATTTTAGCAACTCAATGAAAGGAACCATTGAAGTCGATTATTTACATCATTTAAAATTTGTCACTTTGTCAAACTCTGAGTCTTCTAGCTTTGGTAAATAATCACACGTTATCAATTCCATTAGATAAGAAACATTGTACTTGCATGATTTTTTATTTAAATTTATATAACTCGGATAATCCAGTTCAGCGGATATTATGAGCTCCGAACTAGGTCACAAGTTGCTTATATCCTAGCTAGTTATCGGGTCAACAAACCATGAGATCCGGCTTATCTAGGAGGAGCCATGTGAAAACTCATGTTTCCACACGATTAGGATTTAGTTTTGAGGGAGATTCGAAACCGGGGAAACACTACTAGTGGATTCTCATGTCTCGCCTACCACTAGACCACGCTCATGTGGGTTGTAGTTGCATGTTGTTGTTGGGAATGTCCTGAAATCTATTGTACTTGCTCTAAGTGAGAGTTGTATTGTCAAGACGAGACAGTCATATAATACTGGGCAATCATAATGCTTTGCTAGAAGCCACTTATGATCAATGAGTTTAGAACACATTGCTAGTATTATATGATCCTACAGGGTCACACACCTAAGCAAACTGGACATAGAATATGAGGTTGATCATTAATATAATGATCTGGTAAAATGCATAGTTGATATGCATTCAATATCGAGTTTCTGAGGCAGTGTCGATCGTTGCAACATGTGCATCGATCGACACAAATCGCGAATGACCCGATTAACTTCGGTTTAATCGTTGGTTAATCAGGTCGTGGTATAAGTCAACATATATAAGATGTATGGTCGACTTTTACAAAAGTTCTAACCTAATTCACAACCACCAAAAGAAACAGAAAACCTCTTGAGAGATCTGATCTCTAAAGACACTAGCATCCCACCTGTTCAGTTTGTGTGCGTGTGGATACCAGTAGAGGCGCAGCATTTGAGGCGCTTAAGAATCTCGATTACTTGCAAACCTTCCGCTGCTAATCACCAGGTAATCTTGAGATCTCTTGATTCAATTATATGAACCTCTAGATCCTAGGCTTGGAATTTATACCTAGGGTTGCTAATCCGATTAGGAACTGCTAGAAATTCCTACAGTGGTATCAGAGCCTTAGGGTTCCATTGAATCAGTAGCATGTTGATTAGATTAGTTGAATCTAGATCACTGTATAGATGATACAAGCATGCTAAAACTCGTTTTAATCAAAGTAATCTAGTTTAGGTTTTTTGCTTGAAAACGATTAGGGTTCATCGCCTTGTGTCGATCGATGCCAATCCGGTATCGATCGACACATAAGGATAACCCGAATAAAACTTGAGTTTAACCTAACTGTGACGATCGACACAAGAGTTGTGTCGGTCGACACAGACCTTACGGTCAGGTTAATTGGTCCAATTGGATTGGACCGGTTATCTAGCTTGGTTAAACCGCAAAAACGGTTTATTGCAATTGAGTTGACAAGGTTAGCATCGACCGACACTAATGTAGTGTCGATCGACACAGGCCGGTTATCATAAAACCGGATCAATTGGATTGATCGGTCATCGCAAATTGGTTTTGGTTAATCTGCATCGATCGACACTATAGTAGTGTCGGTCGACACAAGATCCGCTGATTTAGGTTATTGAACCTGAAATCACAGAACCAAACCAAGATAAATCAATTTAATTAGAAGAATTAAAACACATTAAAACTGAACGTTTTAAAGGTTCCGTTCCTCAACCAAATATCAAGTAATCCTTGATGTCTTCCCGATCTTGTCAACTGTCAAGACTTGTTTCATTGTGCGATAGACTTGCAGTGCAAGGCGTCCACAATTACATAAGTAAGACATGAAGTAATCGTGTTGATGGACTTGCAGTGCAAGACATCAACAATTACATGACTCAAAAGATTGGTTTACTTGAATGGGCCATCAAAATCGTTTTGGGCTCAGAGACATCAGGTGGTTTGGAAATGAGATGTCAATCCACAACCAAGAGTTATATTGGATATAACTAGCAAAGTTGTTGCTTACCTAGATAGCTGAAATTTGGGTGATAGCCAGTGGCTCACCCAAGTTTAGTGAAGTATGGGTCTTGGATCATTATATTCATTTGAGGAAACATTGTTTGAATATACTGCGAGTTTTCTTAATAAGTTAAGATTTCTCATTTCTTGAACATCATAACTAAACCTTTTCCTTTCTTTGTTCTCAGCTATGACTAACACTCATCATAACACTTTCTCCCTGAGATCCGTCCTTGAGAAGGACAAGTTAAATGGATCGAATTTTCTCGAATGGTATCGGAACTTGAGAATTGTTCTCAAGCAGAAGAAAAGGGACTATGTCCTGGAAAATGTTCTCCCTGAAAAACCGAGAGCCAATGCTCCACATGCAGAAAGGAGTGCTTGGGATAAGCATTCTAATGATGTGGTCGATGTGAGTTGTCTCATGTTGGCTACCATGAACTCGGATTTGCAGAAGCAATACGAGAACGTGGAGTCGCCAATGGAGATGATCGCTAGCCTGAAAAGTATGTTTCAGGAGCAGGCACGAACTGAGAGGTACCAGACGGTTAAGTCTCTCATTGAATGCAAGCTACCAAAGGACGGTCCATTCAGTCCTCATGTCATAAAGATGATGGGTTATATTGATAACCTGGGGAAGCTGGATTGTCCCATTAGCCAAGAGTTGGCTACTAACATCATTCTACAGTCACTGCCGTCAAGCTATGATCAATTTGTTATGAACTATAACATGAAAAACTTGACGAAGACGTTGACTGAACTGCATGGCATGCTCAAGACAGCTGAGCCTAATATCAAGAAGGGCACTCCAAACGTACTTATGGTACAAGGAGGCAAGAAGTTTAAGAAACTTGGCAAGGGCAAGGGAAAGGGCAAGGCCGTCCAGGTTGAGAACCAGGACAAGCCTGCGCCGCCTACCAAACCCAAGCCCAGCCCATCTGAGACTGATAAGTGCCATTACTGTAATGAGCTTGGGCATTGGAAGAGAAATTGCAACAAATTCCTGGAAGAGAAGAAGAAGAAGAAGAAGACTTTCGAGACTTCATCTTCAGGTATTTATGTTATAGAAGTAAATGTTACTACTTCTGGTTCTACTTCTTGGGTATTGGATACCGGTTGTGGTGCTCATATTTGTACAAATATGCAGGGCCTAAGCAACAGTAGGACGTTGGAGAAGGGACAAGTGTACCTGCGCGTGGGGAATAGAGCAAGAGTTGCTGCATTAGCCGTAGGAATATTTAATTTGTCTTTACCTTCTGGTTTGGTTTTAGAACTTAATAATTGCTAATATGTACCTGCTATAAGCAGAAATATTATTTCTATTCCTGTTTTGGATATGGAATGATATCAGTTTTCAATTAAGAATAAATGTTGTTCTTTTGATTACAATGATATATTTTATGGTAGCAGTCCATTAGAGAATGGGCTTTATGTTCTAAACCAAAGTACACCAATCTATAACATTAACACCAAGAGATTCAAGTCAAATGACACGAATCAGACTTTTCTGTGGCATTGTCGTTTGGGCCACATAAATGAGAAACGGATCCAGAAGCTCCATAGTGATGGACTTCTGGGCTCATTTGATTATGAATCATGTGAGAAATGCGAATCTTGTTTACTGGGCAAAATGACCAAGACCCCTTTCAACAAACAAAATGAAAGGGCCAGTGACTTATTGGGCCTTATACATACGGATGTGTGTGGCCCAATGAGCACAAGTGCCAGAGGAAATTTTCGGTACTTCATTACATTCACTGATGATTTCAGTAGGTATGGCTATGTCTATTTAATGAGACACAAGTCGGAATCTTTTGAAATGTTCAAAGAATTCCAAAATGAAGTACATAATCAACTTGGCAAAAGTATCAAGGCTCTTCGATCAGATCGTGGAGGAGAATACTTAAGTCAAGAATTCAGTGATCATCTAAGAGATTGTGGAATTGTTTCACAACTCACTCCTCCTGGAACACCCCAATGGAATGGAGTGTCCGAGAGGAGGAATCAGACTTTATTAGATATGGTTCGATCAATGATGAATCACTCTTCTCTTCCATTATCCTTTTGGGGATACGCTCTAGAAACGTCCGCGTTTACACTTAATAGGGTTCCGTCAAAATCAGTTTCAAATACACCACATGCGATGTGGACTGGAAATGTTCCGAGTTTGTCTTTCCTGAAGATTTGGGGTTGTGAAGCTTATGTTAAGCGATTAATTACAGATAAGCTCAAACCCAAATCTGATAAATGCTAATTCGTTGGTTATCCTAAGGAAACCAAGGCTTACTACTTCTACAACCAATCCGAGAACAAAGTGTTTGTTGCTCGGAACTGCTTTTTTCTTGAAAGAGAGTTTCTTTCCAAGAGAAACAGTGGGAGTAAAGTACAACTCGAAGAAGTTCGAGAGCCACAGGAGACCGCTCAGCCCGTTGAGGAAGAGCAACAATTGGATCTACAAAGAGTTGTAGAAACCACGCCTGTGGAGCCTGAAATTCGCAGATCCAAAAGGATCCGTCACGAGCCTGAGAGATATGGATTTCTCGTAACTAATTGTCATGACTTGTTAATCATTGACAGTGATGAGCCCGCGAATTTTGAAGAAGAAATGATGAGCCCTGACTCCGAAAAGTGGCTGAAAGCCGCTAAATCCGAAATGGGATCCATGTCACAGAACCAAGTGTGGACTTTGGTTGATTTACCCGATGGTGCAAAAGCCATTGAGTGTAAATGGATTTCAAGAAGAAAATTGATGTGGATGGAAATATTCAGATATATAAAGCAAGGTTGGTGGCAAAAGGTTTCAAACAAATTCATGGTATTGACTATGAAGAAACCTATTCCCATGTGGCTATGCTTAAATCCATTCGGATTCTCCTAGCAACAGCTGCTCATTATGATTATGAGATCTGGCAGATGGATGTGAAAACAGCTTTCCTTAATGGAATTCTGGAAGAAGATGTGTACATGACACAGCCTGAAGGTTTCATCGATCCTAATGCTGCTAGGAAGGTATGCAAGCTTCATCGATCCATTTATGGATTGAAGCAAGCATCTCAGAGTTGGAATCTTCGTTTTGATGAAGCAGTCAAAAAGTTTGACTTCATCAGGAACGAAGAGGAACAGTGTGTATACAAGAAGACTAGTGGGAGCGCAGTTGCATTTCTCATATTGTATGTAGATGACATACTTCTTCTCGGAAATGACATTCCGTTGTTACAGTCTATCAAGACTTGGCTCGGAAGTTGTTTTTCAATGAAAGACATGGGAGAAGCCGCATACGTTCTTGGAATAAGAATCTATAGAGATAGATTAAATAAGTTAATTGGATTGTGTCAAGATACTTATATCGATAAAGTCTTACACAAATTCAGTATGCATGATTCCAAGAAGGACTTCATACCAATGTCTCATGGCATAAGTCTCAGCAAGAAGCAGTGTCCTGCGACACCTGCTGAGCGAGAACGCATGGGTCGGATTCCTTATGCTTCGGCCTTAGGATCCATCATGTATGCCATGCTCTGTACTGGTCCAAATGTTGCTTGTGCTTTAAGCATGACGAGTAGATACCAATCTGATCCAGGTGAAAGTCACTGGACAACTGTCAAGAACATTCTGAAGTATTTGAGAAATACTAAGGATAAATTCTTGGTGTACGGAGGAAGTGATGAGCTGGTAGTAAGTGGTTACACAGACGCAAGTTTTCAGACGGACAAAGACGATTTTCGATCACAATCTGGTTACGTCTTTTGTCTGAACGGCGGTGCAGTTAGTTGGAAGAGTTCCAAGCAGGACACTGTAGCAGATTCCACGACTGAAGCTGAGTACCTCGCTGCTTCTGAAGCGGCAAAGGAGGCTGTTTGGATCAAGAAGTTCATCACTGAACTTGGTGTGGTTCCTAGTATTTCTGAGTCAGTGGCTTTGTATTGTGACAACAATGGAGCCATTGCGCAGGCGAAGGAACCTATGTCACACCAGAAGTCCAAACACATAGAGAGGAGATATCACCTTATCTGTGATATCATTAACAGAGGAGATGTGAAGATCAGAAGAGTCCCCACGGATGAGAATGTTGCTGATCCTCTGACCAAGCCTCTCCCAAGGCCTAAGCATGAGAGTCATACTGCTTCCATAGGCATTAGATTTCTTAAGATATGATCTTGATTTCAGTGGGAGCTGTATTTGGTTTTTAGTTATGACATGATGTTCGTAAAACATAATTTGGTTATGTTATTTTAATGAAATTGTTTCAGTATTATTTAATTGTGTTATTAAATAATTGTCCCAAAGTAATTTATGACATTTTATAGGTCATCAAGTATGTGACTTGATCATGAAACCCTATAAGTAATAAATGACATAAATTACAATGGTCCCTGGTCGAGGTTGTTAAAGTGGGACATTAACAACCGCGTGAGACTGGTATGTGAGATGACTGATGACTAAGTTTCATGGAGTCATTAATAAGAGTATTAAAGTCAATCACATAGATATGTGTTAGAGAACACAGGATCGGATTTGACCCATTGATGAGAACTCTACAAGATGGTTATATGAGTGTCATAAGAGTTTCTCATTACGACTATAGAGTATAGTCCTTAGACCTGAGTCCATCATGATTTCTTACATATGGATTGGTCCGTCTTGACTTTGTCAAACGTCAGCCTTAACTGGTGACTATAAAGACACTGATTGGGCGTATCATGAAATGTGAAAGGGACATGGATGGAACAAGATGGGATTTGTACCTTCTATATAACAGGAGATAAATATCTCAGGGCCTATCGAAGATTTGATACTGGAAATGCGTGACCGCGCTCAAACGAGGTGATTGTCAGTCGTTTGTCTTATCAGTATAAATCGGAGTTCGATAAACATGATCTAACTAAATAAGGATGACACAGTTCTTGCCTTATACCAGATCGAGATATAGATACAAAGGGATTATAGGAATAAATGATTCCAGTACAAGTGGGAGATTGTTGGGAATGTCCTAAAATCTATTGTACTTGCTCTAAGTGAGAGTTGTATTATCAAGATGAGACAGTCATATAATACTGGGCAATCATAATGCTTTGCTAGAAGCCACTTATGATCAATGAGTTTAGAACACATTGCTAGTATTATATGATCCTACAGGGTCACACACCTAAGCAAACTGGACATAGAATATGAGGTTGATCATTAATGTAATGATCTGGTAAAATGCATATTTGATATGCATTCAATATCGAGTTTCTGAGGCAGTGTCGATCGTTGCAACATGTGCATCGATCGACACAAATCGCGAATGACCCGATTAATTTCGGTTTAATCGTTGGTTAATCAGGTCGTGGTATAAGTCAACATATATAAGATATATGGTCGAATTTTACACAAGTTCTAACCTAATTCACAGCCACCAAAAGAAACAGAAAACCTCTTGAGAGATCTGATCTCTAAAGGCATTAGCATCCCACCTGTTCAGTTTGTGTGCGTGTGGATACCAGTAGAGGCGCAGCATTTGAGGCGCTTAAGAATCTCGATTACTTGCAAACCTTCCGCTGCTAATCATCAGGTAATCTTGAGATCTCTAGATTCAATCTACATGAACCCTAGATCTTAGGGAATGGAATTTATACCTAGGGTTGCTAATCTGATTAGAACTGCTAGAAATTCCCACAATTGTTAGTTCATGAATTTTAGTTAGAATGCTTAACTTAATCTAAATATAACTTTTCTTTAAACATGACATGATGAATACACTAGTTTTTGTTTATGTATATTGAACATTTGAACCACATACGACGCATGTATTCTACCCATAATCTACATTTGAGTTTGGGTTTTTAATATTTTGATGTTAACCTACATCAGATAAAGCGTACGTCGTTTACAAGTAGTTTTTTTTTATCTGATCAGAGCAATGAGAAGAATCTGATGAGAATATGTCATACCCTCTTAAGTCTTTACACTGTTATATACGAAAACTGTTAGATTTTGAGAAATTAGTATAGAGCTAGAGTAGAGAGATTAAAGAGAATAAAGAATAATAGAGAGAATAAATCTTTCTTGATTCACATACAACTCATTTTATAGAGTTAAAAAAGTAGGTTAATAAACAATACAAGACACATACAACGCCAAAAAGAAGGCTAAGCGCCATAAAAAGAAAATGGAGGAAACCTCTCAGTTAGTTCAGGATCAGTCTGCTGCAACTGTGGGCTCTCTCAAGCAACAGCAAGTGAAGCTCTTACCTCACTCTGGAATCCTGGAGTCCGGGGAGACAAGCACGGCGAAACACCCCAAATTCACAGCTCCTCTCCGGCTTGACCAGAAGAGCAAACCCTCCGACACAGAGATCTCATCGGTGGAGGCCGACTCATCAGATGTCTCCACGGATGAATCCATTGAAGAGATTCTCCCTCAAAGTGAAGCAGTCCGATTCAAAAAGGTTCTGAACAAACGGAACAGAAATTCAAGGAGCAAGAGCTCCCCATCTCAGTAATTTTTTTATGTATACGGAAATTTTTTGCTGGAACGTGCGCGGTTTTAATATTAATAGGCATCGTAGAGGTTTTAAAAAATGGTACAGGAAGAATAAGCCTCTTTTTGGTGGTCTCATCGAGACCCATGTGAAGCATCATAAGCAGCAGAAGCTCCTCAATAGTACTCTCCCCGGCTGGTCTTTTGAAGGCAACTATGAACACTCGGATCTTGGCAAAATCTGGATCGTGTGGCATCCGAGTGTCAGAGTGAAAATCCTCCTCAAGTCCCTACAGATGATCACTTGTGATGTCCTGTTGCCTGGTCAGAGTAATTCCTTTGTGGCCTCTATTGTCTACGGTGCAAACTTGGAAGAAACAAGGAAGTTTTTATGGGAAGAGTTAGTTCAAACATCGCTGGATCCGAGAGTCAAATCAAAGCCTTGGACTGTCCTAGGCGATTTTAACCAAACCATTCGTCCGGAGGAGCACTCATCGCCCTCATCTCTGAATCATGATAACGCTTCAAGGCTCCTTAGTAACTGTCTTCTGAGCTCCGGCCTTGCAGACCTCACTTATCGGGGTCATACCTTTACATGGTGGAACAAGAGAGGCCGCTCCCCGATTGCTAAGAAGCTCGATAGATGCCTTGTAAATGATTGTTGGGCGGATTACTTTGGATCCTCTTATGCGATATTTGGTGAGACTGACTTCTCCGATCATAGCAGTTGCAGACTTATCCTAAGTGAGGAGCATCAGCATAAAAAGGGGAGTTTTCGATTCAACAATTTCTTACTTCAAAGCGATGATTTCTTGCCGCTTGTTGCAGATTCTTGGTTCTCTACAACAGTTAATGGCTCTTATATGTACAGGATCACCAAGAAGCTTAAATTGCTCAAGCAAAGAGTTAGAGACTTCAACAAGGAGAACTTCTCAGGCATTGAAAAGAGAACCGCTGAAGCGCATCAGGCTCTTCTAGCTGCTCAATCTAGGGTCCTCGCCAACCCATCGCAAGCGGCGGCAGAAGCTGAGCTCGAGGCCCAAAAAAATTGGCTAATCTTGTCTAAGGCGGAGGAATCCTTTTTCTACCAAAAAGCTTGTATCTCTTGGCTATCTGATGGTGATGCAAGCACCTCCTACTTTCATAGACTGGTCGTAACCAGGAGAGCCGCAAACCACATCCATTACCTTATGGATGAAAGAGGAAGCAGAATTGAAGGCAAAGACAATATAGCAAATCACTGTGTTCACTACTTTAAAGATCTCCTAGGATGTAATGAAGAACCTGCGCAGTTTTATCAACCTGATTTAGTGTCGCTTCTGAACTTCAAATGCTCCGCGGATCAGTCGACGGCACTGACCAGACCCTTCACTCCTGAGGAAATCAAGTGTGCCTTTTTCGACCTGCCTGGGAATAAGTGCAGTGGACCTGATGGATACACAGCCGAATTTTTCAAAGGGTGTTGGTGCGTTGTTGGACCAGAAACAACTGCAGCGGTTCAGGAGTTCTTCAACTCTAAGCAGCTTCTCAAGCAGATAAATGCCACCACGCTAGTCCTTATTCCGAAGACGCCCAACGCTGCTTCTCCAGGAGACTTTCGCCCTATCTCGTGCCTCAACACCATGTACAAGGTCATCTCGCGGCTGTTAGCTAGCAGGCTAAAGGAAGTTCTCCTCTCAGTCATCTCGCACACTCAATCTGCCTTTATGCCTGGACGTCTGCTGGCTGAAAATGTCCTCTTAGCAACTGAAATTGTCCAAGGATACAACCGGAAAAGTGTCTCGCCAAGAGCCATGCTCAAAGTGGACTTGAGAAAAGCCTTCGACTCCGTTAGATGGGATTTTGTCCTTGCAGTTCTAAAAGCCATTGGTATCCCGGACACTTTTGTTGAATGGATTGATCAATGCATCTCAACTGCATCTTTTTCGGTCTGTATCAATGGAGAATCTTCGGGTTTCTTCAAAAGCTCTAAAGGCCTAAGACAAGGCTGCCCGCTTTCGCCTTACCTGTTTGTCCTCACCATGGAAGTGTTCTCCAAGCTTCTATCCAGTCGATACCAGTCGGGCCAGATTAGATACCATCCGAGAACTGAAGCCCTCGACATCTCTCACTTGATGTTCGCCGACGACGTCATGATCTTCTTCGACGGGAATGAAAATTCACTCCATGGCATTGCTGAAACGCTCGATGACTTCGCCTCTTGGTCCGGTCTAAAAATGAACCCAAGTAAAACGGAGATCTATCTCGCGGGCCTGAGCCAAATCGAAACCACGTCTATTGCAAGATTTGGTTTCAACATTGGCTCTCTTCCCATTCGATACTTAGGCCTCCCTCTCATGCATAGAAAGCTGAAAGTTAGTGAATATGCTCCTCTCCTTGACAAGCTCATTGGTACTTTCAGATCCTGGGCTGTTAAAAGCCTATCTTACGCCGGCAGAGCTCTGCTCATCAAATCTGTCATAGCTGGAAATGTCATATTCTGGATTTCTACTTTCATCATTCCTAAGGCCTGTATCCGGAAAATTGAATCTCTATGCTCGCGATTCCTTTGGTCGGGTGACATTGATAAAGCTAAAATCGGTAAGGTGGCTTGGCGGACAGTTTGTCTTCCTAAATCAGAAGGAGGGCTTGGTCTTCGTCGATTCGGAACTTGGAACATTGTCCTCTGCCTGCGGCTGGTTTGGTTGCTCTTCGAGAACAGCGGTTCCCTCTGGGTTGCCTGGAACAAGCACCACTACATCAGAAACAAAAGCTTTTGGGAAATTGAAGCAAAGACCACTGACGCCTGGGGATGGAAGTCTCTGATGCATCTCAGACCTTTGGCCCGGACCTTCATTAAAGGGAAGCTTGGAAACGGCAATACCCTCAGTTTTTGGCATGACTCATGGACCCCCTTCGGTCCCCTCATAGACTTCATTGGCTCATCTGGCCCATCAGCCTTGAGGCTTAGACTCTCTGCCAGCGTCAGCGCAGCTTCCAACCGTGATGGCTGGTCTCTCCCACCTCCACGCTCAGACCATACAGTCGACCTCCACGCGCACTTAACCACTGTAAGTCTTCCTTGTCTTGCTTTGACGGACGATGAATATGTGTGGTGTGTTGACAATGCAGATTATGGAAGATTCTCCTCGCATAGGACGTGGGAAGCACTGAGAGAGCGTGATGTAGCTAAGAGCTGGGCCAAATCTGTTTGGTTCAAAGGTTCAACCCCGAAGCACTCGTTTCTGGCCTGGATAGCGCAGCTAGATAGGATGCCCACGAGAGCTCGGCTTGTCAGATGGGGCATGAACTTACCTCAAACCTGTCCGCTTTGTTCATTGGCTTCGGAAACGAGAGATCACATCCTGCTGTTCTGCCCTTATGCGTGCCATATCTGGGACTCAATTAAAATGCGTCTAAGGCTGAGACAATCTGTCTTTACGGACTGGAACGAGCTCATCTCTTGGTCTTCTTCATCAACGCCCACCTCTCCTAAGACGCTGAGAAGAGTGGCTATGCAAGCTGCAATCTACTTAATCTGGAAGCAGCGGAACAATATGGTCCACAACGGCACGGCAATCCCTTGGCAAACGCTCTTTAAGCAGCTTGATAGGCTCGTTGTTAACTCGATCATGGCGCGGCGTAACAGACGGAACTTCCGCAACCTTTTGGGTCTCTGGCTCTATTAAATGGAACTAACTCTTCCCCTTCATTTTGCAACCTTGTTTTTCCCCTTTTTTTTCCAAGGTTTCTCATGTCTTAGGCTTTTCTTGTAAACCTTAACCTTCATTTCAATGATATTATTTACGTCTTAAAAAAAAAAAAAAAAAAAGTTATATTTATGGCTGTCTAATAGCTCTATTCCAACGGTTACGATTTTGAATTAAAGTTGAAGACTGTTTATACGGACTATACTGTACTGAATGCCTCCTTTCTTTTCACAAGTCTGTCAAATTTTGAAGTTTAGTAAGTCTGCAGATCCCTAATCCCTAAATTTGTTAAGTCTACAGATTATGAAGTTTGTCTTCTTTCTTTTTCATAAGTCAACCAGATCCTAAAGTTTCCTAGACTAATACTCTCTCTCAAGCTTAGACTTTAGAATCACCTTAAAGACTAAGTTTGGAAACACATGACATCACCTTATATTAAAAACCTTAACATGGAAAACCACTTGAAACAAAACCATGTTGAGGGAAAATGAGTATGATGCTCAAAGATTAAGAGACATTTGATCAAGGGTGTGTTCGGTGTACGAGTCCAAGTCTGTCAAAGATATGTTTCCTCCAATTAAGATGCAATAACGAGTTGTAAACCTCATATCAACTCTATCTCCAGCCCAATCCGCATCACAATACCCAACAATCTTAGTGTTACCATTTTTATCCATCCAAATGCTTTGACCCGGAGACCCTTTTAGGTATCTTAGGATCCTTTCTACCATGCTCCAATGATAAACCCTAGGCTCTTGCATGTGTTGGCTCACTTGGTTTAGTGCAAAGCAAAGATCCGGTCTTGTGAGTCTGAGATAAATCAATTTCCAACAAGCCTTCTATATTGAGAGACATCCTTGAATTTCTCATCCGATTTCTCCCTCTTTCGATTGATCTTGTAGTCATCTTCAAAAGGTTTCTTGGCTGGTTTTGAACCAATTTTTCAGTCTCACTTAAGAGATCAAGTGCGTATTTACTTTGGGATAGGAACAAACCTTTCGGACTCCTATACACTTCAAGCTCAAAGAAGTACTTCGACTCTCCAAGATCCTTGATATCAAATGTAGAGTTAAGAATGGCCTTACTGTATTTAATAGCCTCCCTGTCATTACATGTTATGATGAGGTCATCCACATATACAAGGACAACAACAAGGCCTTGAGCACTATGAAGGGTAAAAAAGGTGTGATTCAAATTTGAATTCTTAAACTTGTTCTCTGTGAGTGTAGATCTCAGCTTATGGTATCATTCTATTGGGTTTCTTCAAACTATAGATAGCTTTCCTTAATCTCAACATTTTACTGGATGCACAAAGGTCTTCAAGACCGGGTGGAGGAATCATGTACACCTCTTCTTCAAGTTCTCCTTGAAGGATTGTATTCTTAACATCTATTTTCCATAGATCCTAAGAGAGGTTTGTAGCCAAGGAGAGAACAAGTCTCATGGTATGGAGCTTGGCCACCGGGGAAAATGTATATGTTTAGTCTTCTCCATAGGTTTAAGTGAATCCTCTAGCTACCAAGCGTGACTTGTACCCAAAGCTCCTTTGCTGTTTCACAATATAAGTAGGCCTCAAGGATTGATGTCTCTAGAGATTTTGGAGGAGCCCAAGAACGGATTGGTCTTCTTGAAATCATTTAGCTTCTTCTTCCTTGATTCCTTTCTCTTTTTTTTTATCTTCGGTGTTTCCCATTGGAGATTTGTCTTCTAATACATGGTTCCAAAGTCTACGACCACACAAAGCCGTTTTTGTGGTTCTTGACAACAAAATAGTTCACTCCTTTGAGAATGACTGGAATAACAATGGGTTTTGAGTTTTCAGTGGTAAAAACACAAGACTCCATTTTGTAGAGCTTAAAGAAAAGAAATTTCGTTTAGAAATTTCGTCAACCACTTGGTGTATGTATTTTTTAAAAATGGTGAGATATAGAGAATTTTGGAGAACGAGCGAGAATCAAAGAGAGAGTAGTAGAATCAAGATCATTGCTTTGATATTATGATAGATTTTGAGAGATTAGTACGTAAATGATAAAGATAATAAGAGCTAGAGTAGAGAGAATAAAGAATAATGGAAAGAATAAGTCTCCAATGAGTATATTTTCTTGATTCACATACAACTCAATTTATAGAGTTACAAAAGTAAGTTAATAAGCAAGATAAGATGCGAGATTACATTTATGAATGTCTAACATCTGTGAAGCAACCGTGGCCTAGTGGTCAAGTGGTTAAAGCTTTATACCGGTAGGTACTAGGTTCGAATCTCCGAAGCCGCAGTTTTACAAGATTAATGGAGGCAAGCTTATAAGGAAGTTTTCAGGAGCAGGTGGAGCCGTTGATCGTGACCGTTGATGAATTCTCGTAGAACGGAGGTAGTACTATCTGTAAAATTGTCCTTGTATTAGTTCTCATAATCTGTATCAGCGTTAAAAAAAAAAAAGAATGTCTAACAGCTCTGTTACAACGACCATAATTTTGAATTGAAACAGATGACCATTTGTACGGACTGGCTCTTTCTTTTTCACAAGTCTACTTCACAAGTGTGTCAAATTTTAAAGTCTAGTAAGTCTGAAGTTTGACTCTTTCCTTTTTATAAGTTTTTCAGATCCTGAAGTTTCCTAGATCAGTAAAAATAATACGATCTAGTTTCCTAAAACGAAAAAATACAGAGTGAAGAACAAGGAAACATAAATGAACATGAGAATCTTGAGAGTAAGAGTTTATATTTGATTGTCTGATTGAGATCTTAACAATGATCAAGATTTTAAAATTATAGTAATGAATAGGGAAAACAACCGTTTCCTCTATATATTTAATATCAAAACAACTTTTCATACATGATATATTGACCAATGTCATAAAACATATGAACTATCTAAATATTTGAATTTACGTTATGATTTTTTGAAATGTGGTCAATTCAATCAAAATCGTAAACCGTGTTAATTTTCTGTTAACGATTGCTGACGTGGATGACACGTGGAATACCAATTTTTTACTAATGCCATAAAACAAATGGATTATTTAAATATTTGAATTTACTACCTTATCTTTTGAAGTGTGGTCATTTCAATCAAAATTTTAAACAATGTTAGTTTTCCACTAACGATTGTTGACGTGGATGACACGTGGTATATTGATTATTTTTTATTTGATAAAATTAAAACAACGTTGTTTTGGTGTTTTGTTAAAACTGAATGATATGTGATTGAAAAGAAATGGACAGTGGTTTGAGCTTATGAATATAATCTAACTGTCATACTTGAGTTTTTGACATATATGGAACAAAACAATATTATTTATGAAAATAAATTAATATTATACATAATAATACATGATAATGATGTTTTGTAAATTTTTTTCCTATAAAAACAGATATGAATATCTTGGTTTCGAATTTTTACATTTGAAGATTCAATCACAACTACTGCTACAAGGATTTCTCTATTTTTAGTGTGACTAGAATTATTTTCCATATTTATATTACAAATATTGTTTTATTTCATATATGTCAAAAACTCAAGTAGTAGTGGCAGATAGATTATATTTAGAAGCTTAAACACGATTCGATTCTTTTCACACATATTGTTCAATTTTAACAAAACATCAAAACGAAATCGTTTTAATTTGATCAATTAACAAAAAATTGGTATTTTACGTGTCATCCACGTCAGTAAGCATTAACTAGAAACTAATATTGTTTACAATATCTATACTATTATTTTGGAAGTGATTTTGAGAGAATGGAGCTCTCTCATTAATTTTCAAATTTAATTCTCAAAATTAATTATTTCTAACACAATATCTAAAATATCTTCAAATTTAACTTAACTCTCAAAATTAGTTATTATTAATTATTTCTAACACAATATCTATAATATCTTTAAACATTATTTTATTTTATTTTAGGTATATTGGATGATGTCATAACATTATCACATATATACAAAATATATAAGATATATCTTGCAACTAACTCATTCATTCTCAACATAAAATATTTTAATGATATTGTAATTTTTTTTTGATTTCTTAATAAACTTATTTGATGATTAATCTTTTGATATAAGAAAGTGTTAACTACGTTGTATATGTAGATATATCTATATAAAATTAATTTCTTATGTGATATATGTAGATATATATATATGACTATATTAAATATAAATATTTCTACAATCACTTTTTGTCTTTATACCACCACAAATTTCTACTATTCTTTGACTTTATCTAATATTATTATTTAAAACAATATAAATAGATACAATATTTTATAGAAAATGCGATAAACATGATTACCTTATTTTAATGGAAAACACGGTTTTGACGTAAAACGTGATTTTGCGGAAAAATCATAATTTTGCGGGTTTTGAAAAAACCATAATTTTGCTAAAACATAATTTTACGGAAAACATGATTGTGCGGAAAATACAATTTTGAGAAAGACAAGATACTGCCGAAAATTATGATTTTTTACAGAAAACATGATTTGACGGAAAACATTATTTTGGTGGAAATGCGATTTAGCGGAAAGTAACATTTTGACGGAATATGATTTTGACAGAAAATATGATTTCTCAAGAAAGTGATAAACATGATTTCGCAGAAAAACAAGATTTTGACGAAAAACACAATTTTCCAACAAATCACAATTTTGCGGTCAATTTTATTTTGAGAAAAACATGATTTTTAAGGAAAACATGATTTTTTCTGCAAACAAGATTTTCCGGGAAACATGAATTTGCGGAAAAACATGAATTTGCGGGAAACACGATTTTGGAGAAAAACGTGTAAAAAATGGGATTTTGCGTAAAATGTGTTATTGACGGAAAATATGATTTTCCGGAAAACATTATTTTGACGGAAACATATAGAAAATATGATTTTGCGAGAAAACTCAATTTTGACGGAATATGTAATTTTGACTGAAAATACAATTTTGACGGGAAACGTGATTTCGACGAAAACCTGATTTTGCAGATATATGTCAAGATCTAATTAAAAATAATTAAAATATATATCTAGAAGTAACCCTTATGTATTTAAATTAAAATATATTTTTTAATTAGTCGCATTGCATTTAGATAATGATCCAAGATAGAAAAAATAAACAAACAAATATTTAGGTTTACTATCTAGATATAAAATTAAAAATAAAACATCTATATGCAACATCCAAAATAATTATTTAAAATATATTAATGCCTGCACAAGGTGCAGGCCAATCACCTAGTATACTATTAAAGCAAAGAGATTTTTTGAGATAAACTTTTCTTCATGTATTATATTACGAAAACTGTCACTTTAATATTTAATTATATTTTATTAAGGGTATAGAATATAATATTATCTTTACTAAACATATTTTCAAACAAGACAATTATTAAACATATTTTCAAACAAGGAAATTATTAAACATATATCCAAAAAATTAAATATAATGGGTCTCACCTCCCTAATTAATTTAAAAACAATATATATATATATATATATATAATCATGAACTATTAAATGAATTGATAAATATAATTAAATAATTTATAAATAAATTATTTTTTTAAATATATATAACTGTTATCTTATCTATGATTTTATTCAAAATATATTTATAATTTATTTTTATATCTTTATATTTTAAATATAAATATATATTCATATATTATAACAAATCTTATAAAAATATTTTAATTTTACTAAATTCGTATTTATTATTAAAATTTATTATACAATAATTGTAATTATATTTGATCTATATATATATATATTTAGATTATTACAAGATGGGATAAAATGGATTAACTAGTTTCAATTATAAAAATATTAAAACAAACTTTGCTTACTCGAACCTTGTTAAAAAATAGATTAACTAATTTCAATTGACATATTCTTAATTTGATAATAAAAATAAAATTATTCAATATTTATATTAGTTGAATATATTTTGAGTTAAATTACAGTTAATTTTCTTACAATCGCAGTTTTTACGGGTTGTTTTATCAAAAATTTTAAAACATTTAGACTATTATATGATAGATTGAAAAATAAATGAATTTGTTTCGATTATAAAAAATGTTCATTAAAAGACAAGTTAAAAAGATGAATTAACCAATTTTAATTATACAAATATTCTTTGACCATAAGAAAATTATATAAACTTTTAATCAAACTAAACCAATGCAGTAATGTTAAATGAACGGATTATCATATTTCGACTTTTATAAATCTATAATTATAATATACATAATTAATAAATTTAATCACTAAAATACTAAAAACATAAATAAATTTTATATATGAGCATATAATGTTTTATAAAAATAAATATTTTTAAATCATTATAATACATATTAAATTTATATCACATAACTTTTTATAATGATTGTTATGATAGGTTTAAAAATAGATTTATTTATTTTGATTATACAAATATTTTAAAAGATTTTTGTTCATTAGAATACAAATTAAAAAGATGAATTAATCACTTGTAATTATATAAAAATTAAAATGAACTTAAATCAATACAAAAATTTTCAATGAACAGATAATTATGTTTCAAATTTTATAAATTCATAATTATATTTATATTAAATTATTAAAATATAAAACACACATAAATTATATATATGAACATATAATGTTTTGTAATTTTTTTTAAAATTAACACAATACATATTAAACTTATATCACATTATTTTATAATGGTTGTTTTTAAACAAAATAAAAATTTATACAATTGCTAGTTTTTATATTAAAATGACCATATTTCAAAAGATTATGTAGTAAATTCAAATATTTAGATAGTTCATATGTTTTATGACATTGGTAAAAAAAATTTGGTATTCTACGTGTCATCTACGTCAGCAATCGTTTACGAAAAACTAATATTGTTTATAATTTTGATTGAATTGATCATATTTCATAAAATTATGTAGTAAATATAAATATTTAGGTGTTTTATGTCATTGATCAATATATTATATATGAAACGTTGTTTTGGTGGAAACTGGAAAGTTTATAAGAGAAATGACTATTTTTCTATATTAAATATGCTCTCGGATAACTCTAAAGATAAGTTCAAGGAGCTATAAGCTAAGAGGAGATCAAGAATGGTCAGTAAACCAAACATGCACACATCTTAATGACCACTAGATTTTGATCCGCGTTTTCTGAACGCGGATATATTATTCTTTATAATTTTAAAATTTTAGCTATTTTATTGCTAGTAATTTTTTATTTATTTATGTAATATAATTTTATTTATAATCGTTTAACCCATATTATAAAATGTGGATTAATAATTTAAGTTTAAAAAATAAATTTTGTATTATTTGGGAGGAGATATCGTAAAGATAAAGAGATTAAAATAACGATTCACATTATAAGTTCTAATATGAGTTGTATCATATAAAATAATATATATATATATATATTCATATTTAGCTTTAATTTTTTTATTTTATAGATTAAAGTTTAATTAATAATAAGTTGTATATTTTTATAGTATTCAAATTATAAAAAGTATAAAACAACCCGCTAAAAATATGTTTTAGTATAATCATTAATTAACCCGACAATTATATATTTGAATAATATAAATATTTACTTATTGTTGATATTTTACGTTTTTATCAAATTTAAATATATATCTATTTTTAATATTTTAGCTTAATTTTTAATATAAATTATTGTTTAGGTAATAGTAATTTGAATATTTTTATAGAATTCACTTTTTTGAAAATGAAGTATATTACATATTTTTATTATTCTTTTATGTGTATATTTGATATAAAGTAGTGGGTTATATATTCTTTTTATTTTAAAAATATTTCTATAATTTTTATATTTATTTTATAATTTATAAACATAAATGTGTATTAATTCATCTAATTATACTTATCATTATTGATTAAATATAAATATATAATATAATTACGAAATTAATTAGTTAATTAAAAATAAAATGGATTAAAAAGATTTTTTTGTTAGATTTTGTATAATAAAAAGGAAATATACATTTATATTTAAAGTAATGAAAGATATTGCAAGATATTATGATTAATTAATTATAATTTAGTTTTACAATATTACCCTTAATGAATCTATTTAATTACTTCTAATTTTTAATGGCATACCTTGTAAATAACACGTAAAGACAAGGTTAATTTTTTAAAACCTTTCTGTTTTAATAGAATAGATTGATATGGTCAATCATCTAGAGGAAAAATCAAGTATTGTATGTCAATTATATAATATAAAAATAAATACTATTACAACAAGTGACAAAATTTCATCATTTATCTTACTATATAGTAAAAGGATAATATTATCTCTCCTAATCACATCCACGTAGGATTGAGAGAGAAAGTTGTGTAACACTATTTGTTTTTATCATATGCGTGGGGCTTGCTTCAATTTTTCTGTCTCATTGACCCAATATAGATCTGGATATAATTTTATTAGTCATCTACCAACAAAGTAAACACTTAATATTTTTTATATTATATACTATTTTCGGCTATTATTCCTTTAAAATTTATTGACCCAAGATCCAAATTTTTCCTCTACATATAAACCTAAATGCAACCAAAATGAAGCTTCAATCCTCCCACCAAAATTTCTGCTGATACTTTCGCGTTAAGGTAAATCCTCTTTCCTTTATTTTTTCTGTAAATTTTCTCTTTCTCTCACGAGTTTTAGCTTATCCCTAAGCAAATATTTGGATCTAGAATGTATCTGATCTCTTTAAATTTTGGATCTTTGAATAAATACATCTTCTTAAGGAGAACCTAAGAATTTCTGCAATTCAAAATCTATTTTTTGTTGCATTATAGATGAAGATTTGTTAATGAATCTGAACGCAATGTGGAAAATATGAATCTTTTTTGTTTTGTTTTGTTATGTTGCAATGAATTTGGTGTTGGATATGATTTGTAGAGAAATGTAGTTATATTGTATTGTTTTTTTTCTTCTGAGAAATCTGGTATACTTGTTTCTTGAATCTTTTTTAGGGTTTTCCACAAGCTGATTGATGAAAATGTCAATGAGGTAAAACTAAAACCAACCCTTTCTTGTAAAAGTTATCAAGATTTTCTTTTGAATTTGGTTTTAATATAATGTTTTGTTTCCTAGCAGCTTGTGTGGAAACCTTTGATGTTTTTGTTGTGTAATCGGGTTTATTTCGTAAAGGAATGATCACAAAAAAATGGAGCTTTATACTGCAAATTGTCTGTCCACCGAAAACAAACCTGTTGATCTTTCAAAATTGGTCATAGAAGAGAAAAGCTCAGTTAAAAAGAACAACACCGAAAGCACCCTTACATTTGTCAATCACGGTACTATATTCCCACAACTTCAGCTTAAGAAAGATGATTGTTTATGTTATAAAGATTCAAACTTTGTTTCGAATATTGGTCATGTAACATCATAACAACCGTACCTCTTGAGATTCTAACTTGTGGGTTCTGTAGAATATTGAGATTATTTGTTCTTGAACACTCTCTATAAGCATCTTTCTTGATTGCAGGTGCAAAGTTGTGGCAGGAGACCAGGGAAAAATGGGTGGGAGATCAATCTCGACAAAGAAAAAAACCTGCACAAGATCAGATTATAAGGTCATTTTAATAATTGGGATCATAATTCTTGTTGCAGTGTTGTTATTATTCTAATGATAAGTACTCTTAAGACAATCTTGAAATCTCTTGCAGCTGGTCCACTACATATGAAGATCTTCTCTCGACTCATGAACCTTTCTCTGAGTCGATTCCTTTAGCCGTAAGCTTAATCTAATCATGTTTTTACCGAGTCAAAGAAGCTAAAATCATTCTTGATACCTGAATGTTCCATCTGATATTTATGTAGGAGATGGTGGACTTCCTGGTTGATATTTGGTATGACGAAGGCCTTTACGATTAGAAGAATCTAACAATGCCTCGGACTAGATCGACAAAGAACAGAGCAAAAAGAGATTCAGTTAAGATGTGAAGTTAAAATCATTAGGAGTTGTAAAAACATTTTACATATAAGATGAACTATCTACTTGTGACCACTCGCATACTCCATTTTTAACATTTTTATCATTGTTATATGAGTACAAACAAAGATATCTTTTTTCTTTTGGTGACTATCCATAAATACTAAGCCAAGTTTAAACCGTTGTGGGAAGCTTCCCTAGAGATTCTCTCGTTCGGGCTAGTCTGGCTTATATGTGAGAAAACACTTTAATGCAAAAAAAAAAACTAGAAGAGGGGACTTGAGTTTGAACATGTACTCGTTGTTTCTCAACATCAATCATACATAGGAGAGCTGGCCACATGAAATTTCAAATTTCAAACCAAGTTGTATCCACTACATATTTGTTGCACAAATGATCAAGAACATATCGAAAAATCAAGAAAACTGTTCACAAAAATTGGCAACGGAGACAGTATACAACAGAGACAGCATACAACATCCACATATGATTACAACACAATCTCCTAACATGTCTTTTGTAATAATCTTAGCTTCTCTCCTTGATTATCTTCATCCCAATCACAAAGTCCATCTAATGACATTCTCATGGACTCAGCTAAGAATCTGTACCACTCCCCAGTTATGTTTATGTACATGTCTTTACCTGTTACTTCTTGTTCAGCTTGAGAAGTGAGGGTTTGATTTGAGTATCTTCTTTGCTAAACTGCGAATATCATCTCTACTCGACTCCACTGATATTCTTACGATCTCTGTCACGCTTCCCGTTCTTTTGAAATCATTTGCGTTTTCCTCTGCATCCAATAAGAGGAGATATACAGATTAGTCATATGTCTCAACCGCAAATACTTTTGATAAAAGAACTGTAAAACCAGCTTTACCATTTTGAGCTAAATGGCAAAGGGCAAGCTCAATGTGACGTTGTGTTGATGCAGAATCAATATGAGAGTTTGAAGTCAACCATTCTAGAGCACCCTCTTCCAGAAGAAGAGAACGGCCTTTTCTACGCCCTGCAAGGTTGTATTGGCAAACTTGACTTAGATATGCATCTTATGATATATATTTGTAAGCAAATATGTGAGTACAAACCTTGCATAATTTCTCGAGTTTCACACTTTGCAAAATTTGCCATCCCTCTTGCCACTTGAGCAATGATATCTATGTTTCCGGACTGCGCCATCGTCAGTAATCCCTTGATGCCTTCTTCTTCTTTCAGGAGCTTAAGAAACTTCTCTGTTTATGCAAAACACAGCAACACATTTATTGGTAAAGATGTATAGATACGTTTGAAAGTGTCTGATATTGTGGTAAGTCACTGGAACCAAAATTATAAGTCTTGTGCTCACCGTTTCCGCATAAATTGGCAAGTGCACCAGCTACCATTCTTAGAGTCTGTGGATCATCTGTTTTGGTCACCATCTTTGCTAGTAGTTGAGCACCTCCTTTATTCATTATTAGATCTTGACTCTTCTCTGCGGTTAAATAAATCATATAACAGAAAGAAATTATATTCTCATGTAGTTCATGGCATCAAGGACTGTCTCATGCAACTTACAGTTCCAACATTCAAGTAAACAAGCATTGTAAATAAATGACACAACCACATGAGACTACTTAAAGTCTAAACTGGTCCTGCTTCTTAGTAGTAAGTTTACTTGTTTTATGAACAACAAAATCATAAAAGTACTTGAACCAACAATAGAATTGCTTACCGTTCATTGCTAAATTAGCAATTGCACCAGAAGCCACTCTAAGAATTGTTGAATTTTGAGATGACTGCACAAGCATAAGCAAAGCTTCTACACCTCCTTCCTCCACAATCTTCACCTGATTAGATTCTAAACACATACACACAGAGAATGCAAGTCATTTAGGTACCATGACACATACTATATAGAGATGAAATCAAACTTTCAAAAATTGAGAATCAACTAATAATATATTGAGTGATGAAGTCACACACCTTCAGCGGCGAGATTAGCCACCACTTTTACAGCTTGGATTTGAACTTCCAAGTCCTCAGACTTTATTAGGTGTAATATCTTCTGAACTCCCACTGAAATCGAAGTAGAAAAGAAGATGTCAACTGGATTATCCAACAATGAAATGGAGCTAAATTCATGAGAAAGAAGTATGCCTTCTTCACAAAGTCTTGCCATGGTAGCTCTCTGACCAGATAGAGACTTTTTTAACCCTTGTGATCTCTGTGAGCCTGTTAGAGCTCCAGATTCTGATGGTCCTTTTGGAAGATCTTCCTTCATACGCTTGTCCTGTGAAATGAAATCGACTTAGCAAGACCATCAAAAAGGTGAAACAAACTCATTGTGAATTCACCTCAACAACAATTTCACTCTCTCTTAGATTCTTCTTGAGTTTGGAAAGCTCATTCTCCATTTGTTTTCTCTGCTTTTCTTCCAAAATGAGCCGTTCCTTCATATCCTGAACCTCTTCACCAAGTTTTTCCTATGTAAAACAAATTTTACGTATATTCATCAGCTGAAATTAACTGTCAAATGTTTTTGAATATGACCAAACAAGTGAGCAGACGTTTAAGGGTCAGACCTTTTGGTGGAGCAGATCATCATAGTCTAGTTTCACTGTCTGGAGTTCATCTACTGTCGATTCATACATTTGTGAAAGTTCTTCTAACTTTATCTTGAGTTCTTTTGTCTCTTCATTTTCCTGAACCCAAAACCAAGATTAAAAATAAATGGAGACAGGAAGTTCTTATGTTTCTTGTCTTTTCACAATTTTATGTTTCTTATGTTTTCAAAATTTTATGTTTCTTATCTTTTGAAAGTATCATGCTTATTAAAATCCAGATTCAAAGATTAAGAATAAGCCTATAACCTGTGATAAAACTTGGCGATCACTTATAATCCTTTTCATCTGTCTAAGCTGTTCTTCTGCAGAGTTAGACCGAGCATGTTCATCTTCCAATTTCTTCTGCAGTTCCGCGATTTTAGATTCATAAGTGTAAGTGGTTTCCGCAAGTTCCCTTTGATATTGATAGTTGCCAATCTCTTGTTCCTATCAACACCAAGAAAATACCATTTAATTTGAACAGAAAACTAAAGCATTCAATTAAAAAAGGGTTTTAGTATTAACTAACATGAATAGACTTCTGCTGATTACTCAAAATATTTTTCATTTCGTTCAGTTGATGCTCGGCGTTTGTTGACCGGGCTTGTTCATCCTCAACTTGTTGAACCAAATCTGCAATTTTTTTCTCATATACTTGACTGACATCTGCAAGTTTTTCCTTATATGCTGAATTTTCCAGCTGTTGCTGCTACTAACAATTAAAAGGACACTGTCAGAGCCTATCAAACTATACATACACAACTCCAAAATGGACACTGTTCAAAGTATTTCTTATACTGACGCCATGCCTTTATATTCTAAGTAGTTGCTGAGAGAACTACTAGAGAGAAAGTGTACCTTGGTATTTTTCAAGTTCATCTCCAGTTGTGTGGCTTTGTCACGCATTAAATCACACTGATCTTTCTGCATTTGCAAATCCTTCAATAGTTCTTTCATGCGGAGCTCCAAGCGGGCATTTTCCTTTTCCAGGAACTGTAAGTCATATTCACCCCTCAAGAAATAAGCACAGTAGTTTAATATCAATGACTAGTTGCCGATCATTAGAAAAGACAAATACCTTGGACCTTGTAACCGCGTTCTTTTCTGCTTCAGCGAAAGTGTTTTCACATTCTCTCAATCTTTTCTCCAACTCGTGTTTCTCACTATTTCTTAGTTTGTTTTGTCTTTCAACTTCTGCAGTAAGATGATCCACCTGAGTCTCAAGCTTCCGACACAAACTTTCATAATCGAATTCTTCTTTAAGCTTTACCATGTTTACTATTTTCATTGCCTGTAAAAGCAAGACATACCCACCAAGGCATTAACTACAAAAATTCTCTGAAAGAAATAAAACTGTTATGCATAGGAGATCATGCAGAGATACAAAATAGCTATGCAACTAGAATCATGGATCAACAGAAATATGAAAACTGACCCTTTGTCCAAACATTATTGTGCTAGTTGTTTCTGCATGATACCGTGCAGACGGCCCAATTGTTATTATAAGTGAAGTCCTTGCAGAACCTGTTTGTTCAGAGACAAACAACCAATTTCAAAGTTTATGTAACATGCAAAAGCATAACTAGAAAAATATGGAAAAAATGTATAAGACACACAGAAGTGAGCCCGGCTTATGAGTTCTATACGTACACAGACATCTCTGTATTTTTGATAAATGGCGCAAGAAAAGTCTGGTAAACTAACCCCCGAACGAATCACGAAGAAGCCTTGTTAGCTTAGAATCTCTAGTCGGTATATGAGAACTGCCTTCAGCTAATGCATTGATGCATTTTCCCAGGGATGTAAGTGAAAGATTAATGAACTTCGCCTCTTCAATCAAGTGGCCATCAGTGCCTTAAAAAAGAGAGGATATAACTCAATCATAAACTACTTGATATAGCATCAATGGCGGTTATATGAACAGTGAAGGAGTTCAAACCAGATTTATTTATTCTTTCTGAGCCAGCAAGATCCACAATTAGAAGTTTGCTCTTTCTAACTCTTGGAATGCCTTTATCTCCCAAAGATTCAAGTTTTGGCGATTTAGTTCCTGTTTCAGCCTTCTCGTTCATAGCTCGCCTAACATAAACCTGCATAGAAGATAACATTTCACTATTCCAAAACATGGATTCTGTTGATGAATAAGAAACCAAATAAGACCAAATATTTTGAGGAATCACACACCGTAAAAATTGCATGACTACGTGAGGATTCTGTATTCATCTTTGTATTAGCTGCATGACGGTTTGTCTCGCCGACTTGCAAAACTTGCAAGAAATGGTCTAGATCTTGAACGTTAACTACTGTAGCGCCTGGTACTGATACTTCCCCAGTCTTCCCATCCTCATTGATTGAAATGTTGCTCTTTTCAGGTGCAAGAAGATCTTGTATAGTTTCCATATAAAGCTGTGAATTACAAGAAGAGTAATATATATGTTAGGCATGGATCTTGTATAAGGTCTATAATCATTTCAAATTCATCAGGTTTCCATATTCCTGAATGTTCAACAAGAAGACCAGATCCTAAGCATTGAAATGACACTACGAATACAAAAATGCAGAAGATGTGTAGTGTCACACCTGCAAATAAGAGATCTCCACGGAAACAGAAGAAGCAGAAGAAGAGGTTGCAAGTATGTCCTCTAGAGCTCTAACCATGATACCACGCTCAGCTGCATCATCTTTACCGATTTTTCCTACAGTGTAAGTTTTACCAGTGCCAGTTTGACCGTAAGCCATAATTGTGCCATTGTATCCATTCAGAACACCCTGCAGAATCAATGCATATCGATAATCAAACATCTTAATCCTCGAAATTCTTCATGAGGAAAATTTCTAACCTCGACTACAGGTTTTGCTACTCCTTCATAGACACGTTTCTGAGAAGCTGTGTCTGTAAAGACTTCGTCAAATCTATAGGACTCAGAATTCCAGTTGTTTTTCCTCAACTTAAGCCGCTTTATCTGCACATAAGAAGAAAAATAACACTTTTTCTAAGGATCTAAAATGCCTTTTATGTCAATTTTTTTGCTCTTATAGACATGGTTAGTTAGCATCTATCTACTCACCTCTGGTTGTAACTCAACAAGATCAGCAAAGTCAGCATCTGATTTAAGCTCCTCTCCGTTTCGAGGTCTAACTCTTACAGACACTCTCACCCTCCCAGGATCTGTAGAGAAGTTCCAGTACACCACAGTTATAACTAAAAGTTAACAACTTCTTTTGTAAATGAATCATCTAATTGCAAATGTTCCAGTAATCAAAGTCAAGTTATCAAATTTCAATATCACACAATTTCAAAATCAACGATTATACCAAACAATCCTTAAATATTCCGCAAATCGATCATACCATTGCCCTAGAGTGAGAGTCAAATCGGTTAAAGCAAGTGAGAAAAAAAATCTCATCTTTCAAATGAAGAATTGTACGGATACACGAAGGAGAGAGAAAAGGGACAGACCATTGTCTTCGTCGAAGTCTTTAGACTGAGATCGGCGGACGGGAGTTCCGGAGCGGCGTGTAGAAGGAGAAGAGGCGGAGACGGAGGAGGCGGAGGCGGAAGGTCGATCTTTAGGGCGAGAAGAGTGGCTAATCGGAGCGATGATAGAGGTCCTAGCGGGTAAATTCAAGGAAGAAGAAGAGAGAGAACCAGGATTGCTGGGAGGCAAGTGCTGCTGAATCCTCTCCGCCGCTTGTTTCGCCGACGATCTGACGGCGGAGGAGGAATTCGAAGAAGAAGTCATAATAGTTAGCTCGTCACGAATGCACGAATGAGAAGAGATTGATTCAAAGGAATGTGAATTTTGAAAATTTCGTGGAGAAGTGGAAAGGGATGAAGAGAGAAGAGGGAGGCACGACGACGACGACTGAATGAATTTGGGTTCCCGCCTTAGTGGCTTAGTGGGTGACGTTAAGGACCTTTGTGTCTTGTTTTATTTCCTCTTAACACTTGGCAAGATCAGGGCTTGTTTCATTACAAATTTCGGTTTGGTCTAAAATTCGATTTAGTACAGATCGGTCTGGTTTGAATTTTACATACAGTCTCTTAACATTCTTCATTTTGATTTCCCACTATATGACTAAATAAAAATCATTAAAACCTTGCCAAATTCTTTTGATAAACGTGGTCTTGTCTACCTCAACTTGTATAAACTCCCATATTTTGATATTGACACATGAGAGAATGTACTAATGACATATTCGTATTCTTTTTTTTTTTTTTTTGAACTGAACATATTCGTATTCATAATGATAATTTTCGTCATATATATATATATATATATCAATACTATTAAAACAGGAAGGTTTGCCATGGTACATAAATGTTGTTTCCGGAATTTACCCTTTATATTATTAGGATTTGTAACTTTCATTAAGGGTAAAACTGTAAAACAATTTATATTTGATTTATTCATAATATCTTATAATATCTTTTGTTTTCTTTTTTTTATCATAATCATATCTAACAAAAATATTTTTCAAAAATTTAATAAAAATAATAATTAATTTCGAAATTAATATTAAAATAAATATTATAAATTATTCTTAACTAAAATTTAACTTAAAGAAATAAAATCAAGCATTACTAAATCAATTGGTACATATAATTATATAATTTAATACATAATTATTTTATAAATTATATAATCATTAAAATTAATAAATTATTATTAAAATAAGAAAGTAGTATATAATATTGTACTAGCGTGCGGGTATAAATTATTTATTTTGTAAGAAACGTTTTTTAAGATTGTACTTCTTAACGGGTTGTTTCATCAAATTTTAAAATATTTAAATTATAATAAAATGGGCTAAAAATAAATTAACCAATTTCGATTTCTAAAAATAAAATTTGCACGAGTAACCAATTCCAATAGATATATTTTAAATTTAATATAAATATTTAAATTATTTAATATTTATATTATTCAAATATATGATGCGTCAAATTATAGTTCATGTTTGAATGCAATTTTTAACGGGTTGTTCCATCAAATTTTCAAATTATATATCATTACAACACGTGTTGAAAAATAGATTAACCAAGTTCAAGCATGACTAATCATATACTAAAAATAACAATAAAATACAACTACTAATATATAATATACAAGTTAATAATATCAAAACAAAAACAAAATTTATTAAATTTCTTCTCACATTTAGCAGTATATCATCTTATTTTCATTTGATATAGATTAGACGAAATAGATAACGAAATTAATTTATAAAAATATAAATTTAAGATAAAAGTATATATTCTAAGAATGAAAACATAAACCCGCACTTCTTTAGCGCGGGTCAAAATCTAGTCTAATCTATTAAAACAGGAATGTTTGCCATGGTACATAAATGTTGTTCTCGGAATTTGCCCTTGATATTATTAGGATTTGTAACCTTCATTAAGGGTAATTAGGGAATATAAAATTATCTCTACAATGCATGTTTCCAAACAAGACAATTATTAAACATGTAGTCAAACAACCAAAATCTAATGGGTCCCACTTTCCTGATTAATTAAAATCAAAACAAATTAATTGATAAATATAATGAATAATTTATACATCAACTATTATATATAAATTAAGATTCTCTAATTTATGATTTAATTCAAAATATATTATAAATATATTTTAATATCTTTTTATTTTGTTTCAAATATATATATATATATATATATATATATATACACATATTACGATTGATGTTTTTATGATTGTACTTTTTAGCAGGTTTTTCCATCAAACTGAAAAAATATTTAATTAATTAAACGGGTTGAAAAAATAATTAGCCAATCTCGATTATAAATTTTCTAAACAAAAATTCGCATATAGTAAATAATTTCAGCTGATATATTTTAAAATTAATAAAATTTTAAAATGATTTCATACTTATATTATTCAAATATTTGAAGCGTCAAATTATGTTTTAGGTTTGAATGAAGTTTTTAACGGATAGTTCCATCAAATTTGCAAATTATATATACGACTACAACATGTGTTTTATAAAATAATATTTTAGATAAATAAAATAACAATTAAATATATATCACATAACTTTTACAATAGTTGTTTTCACATATATATATATATTTAAACATGTAGCCAAACAAGACAATTATTAAACATGTAGCCAAACAACCAAAATCTAATGGGTCCCACTTTCCTAATTAAATAAATCAAAACAAGTTAATTGATAAATATAATGAATAATTTATACATCAACTATTATATATAAATTAAGATTCTCTAATTTATGATTTAATTCAAAATATATTATAAATATATTTTAATATCTTTTTATTTTGTTTCAAATATATATGTACACATATTACGATTGATGTTTTTACGATTGTACTTTTTAGCAGGTTTTTCCATCAAACTGAAAAATATTTAATTAATTAAACCGATTGAAAAATTAATTAGCCAATCTCGATTATAAATTTTCTAAACAAAAATTCGCATATAGTAAATAATTTCAGCTGATATATTTTAAAATTAATAAAATATTAAAATGATTTCATACTTATATTATTCAAATATTTGAAGCGTCAAATTATGCTTTATGTTTGAATGAAGTTTTTAACGGATAGTTCCATCAAATTTGCAAATTATATATACGACTACAACATGTATTTTATAAAATAATATTTTAGATAAATAAAATAACAATTAAGCATATATCACATAACTTTTACAATAGTTGTTTTCACATATATATATTTCTCCAAACTATGATCTTACGATACAACACAGATTAAAATATATAATGCGAAATCGTTATTTTAATCTCTTAATCCTTACGATATATCTCCTCCAAATAACACATAATTCATTTAAAAAAAAAACTAAATTGCTAACTCACTGTTTATAATAATGTTGGTTAAACAATTATAATCAAAATTAGATTACATAATTAAAAATCTAAACTACTATTAACAAAATGAATAAAAAGTAAAATTTGTAAAGAAAATTAAACCCGCACTTTCTAAGTGCGGGTCAAAATCTAGTATATATATATTTCTATTCATAACTATGCCCCAAGTAATAAATATAGTCAAAACTCGGTCTTGGAGAGAGTTCCAACAGACATCAATTCCAAAAATAAAATTAAATAAAATAAAGTTAAAAATGTTGGGAAAAAAATAAAATAAAATGTTGTAATCCATTATTCCATTTAACATTTTATTGACAAAACATACTATTAGCTAATTAACACCATTCAAGCTTATTGAAAACTTGATCAATATAGTTAACGACCAGGTTGTCCTAGATTTCTTCCCAAGCGCATTTCTAAAAGTCGGCCGAAACTCAATCCAAACTCCTCTCTGGCGATCGGCGTCTCTCGTTGTTGCCACCGGAAGAGGCCCTCTTGTTTATGTATTGTTTGATTCTTTTCGCCGATGTTCTAGCTCCTCCAAATCTTCTCTCCTCCTCCACTTTCCGACTGTCGTCTATGGAGTAGCCAGATCTGGTCTTTTGGGGCAGTGCGGGTCATTAGATGCGTCGTGTTCAGCCTCGAGTTTGTCTTTGGCCTCTTCGTCGTGGGGTATTCGGTGTAGCAGAGGAAGCTTCGTTTTCTTCCGTCATGGTGGTGTTGTCATCGCTCCGACGGTTGATGGGTGCTGGTAACAAGCTGCTTCAGGTGGTTCTACTCGTGACTTGTTACATCTAGCGAGGGTTTGGCTTCTGATCCTGTTTCTCGTCATTGTCGGTTGGATTAGACTATTCTTAGTGTAGCTCTTCGGTTTAGGGTGGTTTGTTTGGTTTGTTTTTAAGATTGTTCTGCTCCCTAGCTTTTCTTATTATTTTCAAGTTCATTTCAGGATTCATGTCTTCAAACTCTCCTTGGGTGTTCGTGTCCTTGTGTTGCTGGTTTGCTCGCTTGTTTCAGGTCGTCCAACTGCATTGTCTCGGCTTTTTAGATCTCGGCCCGTTCTTAGTTTCTAATTGGCTCCTGCTGTGATCTTGTGACTATTTGGGGTTTTGTTCCTTTGCTTCTTTTAGTGTGAGAGAGAGAGAGAGAGAGAGAGAGAGAGAGAGAGAGAGAGAGAGAGAGAGAGAGAGAGAGAGAGAGAGAGAGAGAGAGAGAGAGAGAGAGAGAGAGAGAGAGAGAGAGAGAGAGAGAGAGAGTAATGAGCGCACACACACAGAAAGAAAAGAATACACAAAACCACAAAACATCGAGGAGAAAGACACATTTTCAAGTATTCATCGAGGAGAAAGAACTTATGGCTAACATCTTATGATGCAAGACACATTTTCAAGTATTCATCGAGGAGAAAGAACTTATGGTTCAGATCATAACCAATATTAACTGTATAAATACCATTCTTTATATGATTCTATATAAACCCGTCATGGAATAGTTTCTACTAGGTCTCAAACCTAAAATAAGCTTGACATTATCTAGTGGAAACATTCCCACAAACGTGGAATATTACACTCTCTTAATTCTAGGTCCATAAAGGAGTAACCCATAGTTTTTGGGTGTCTCTCTAAAACCTGATCAGAAGGTATTACTGGCCGAGCATGATTGTTTGGGATCCAAGGTTTAGACCATACATAAGTGTTGATTCTTGATCCAGTAGTCATTTTCAGACTCATCTACAAGAATGGCTTATTTTCCATTATACTCTGCCATCCATAGGATGGTGTGTTTACCTTTCGATCTTCCATGGGACATGAACGGAAAAAAATAGTGTCTCCACAAAACTCTTGCGAGTAGAGATGAGGGGAAATGAATCAGTCGCCAAAGTTGTTTTCCTAATAAGGCAATATTCATGTATTGAAAGTCACATAATTCAGTCCGCCTTCATCTTGAGGGATACAAATTCTATCCCATGTGATCTAGTAAAAACCACATCTGGTTTGTTTAGAACTCCACCAATAATTCAAAATGGTGCGTCTAAGTTTGTTGGTAATGCCTTTGGGTAAAAGAAAGCAAAAGATTACACATGTTGGCACCACTTGAGCTATATATTTATTTGTACTTCTTTTCCGCCTTCGAAAGGATACAAGCGAACCATGTGTATTTAATAGAAAAGACTTGCATCTTTGATCCATAGATAGAGTGATAGGTACATTCCCATATCTCCTTCTGTCGTGATACCAAGGACGGTCTTGATAGTGGTTTTTTGTATTTTTGTTTACCTTCGAGCAAAACATGATAAACGATTTTTCAGTATTGAGAAGTTGTCATAAAGCCTTGCCGTAAATATCCAAAATCTTTATGATCTCTTCGCATTTTTTGTCTTCCGCTCTGCAGAAGAACAAAATATCATATGCAAATAGTATGGGAGTTACACATGATCTTTCCCTAGCATTGCGAAGACCCATAATGCGGTTATCCTCCTCTGCTCCCTTTAGTAGAGAGATTAGTGCCTCCATGCATATAATAAATAGAAAAGGTGAAAATGGATTTCCTTGACGTAGTCCTCTTGAGGGAGTGATCCTACCTTTTGGTTTGCCATTGATAATAACTTGGTGTGTAACATAAGTAATGCATGCCATTAGAAGATTGACAAATTTCTCATTGAAACCCATCTTAAGCAATAGTTCTTCGAGAAAATTCCATTCCACCCGGTCGTATGCTTTACTTATATCGGTTTTTATCAACATGAATTCTTGTTTGCATCTCTGGTTAGTGTGGAGTGCATGAAATTTTTCTTGAGCCAGTACGATGTTGTCTATAATCAATCTTTTGGCCATGAAAGTTGATTGTGTTTCTGAAATGCGGGGAGGTAGTGCTTTCTTCAAACACCTACACATAAGTTTAAATATGATCTTGTAGCTCACATTACATAGGCTGATGGGTCTGAATTCTGAAATCTCTCTGGGCATGTTCTTTTTTGGAATGAGACAAATATTTGTATGGTTTAATCTCGGGTCTATACTCCTTGTTTCAAAAAAGTCCTTCACCAATTTGATAATATGCACGATGTTGTTTGGTGAAAGTCTATGATGGAACTTAATATTTCTATCTCCGCTTGTATGTCGTAATTCATACTCTTCTGTTCCAGTACATGTTTTCTTCTTGAAATGCCACAGTCAATTGTCTTTGTAAGTCTTCTATTTCTCCGACCATCGGATTTTCATCATCATGAGCAACATCAATTTTATCTTTTAGTTCTTCGATGAGATTTTCTGTATTTTTAGTATTTGACTTCCTCCAGCATGATATTTCACTAAGGCAAGAAGCGAGTTTTTGATGGAAATTCCGCACAGGGAAGCCGTCAACAGGGCCCCACCCGAGAAAATAACTTGTTTGAATCCTAGTTTACCCTTCCATCTTGAGTCGAATATAAAGCTCTTTTTTGTTCATATAAGACTTGATTGAACCCGGGTAAGAACCGGTCTATGGTCTGATCCCCATAGTTTTAAATATTTTGTAGTCATATGAGAGAAGAAATCATGCCATTCTTCGTTGCAACCGCTCTATATAGTATGAATTTTACTTTTCCACAACTTTTTCCCCCACCCACGAGCAAGAATTTCCTTTGTATGGGAATACAAGCATCCCACAGTTATTTGGCACGGTCCGAAATGGTATGAATGTGCTTTCCGCCCTTTTCCGACCTCTTCGCTTCTCGTGGTTACCTGTAATTTCGTTAAAATATCCTACCATGAACCACGCGTGGCTGCAGCATATGCCCATTGATGTAGCCTACATCTTGCTGGTTCGCACAACGGTTTACGATTGGTTTACTTTGATTTTTAAGTGTTCGATTGATTTTATTTGGTGTTGGATTTTATTTAATTCTGTTTTAATTCTAGTTAAGCTAAGAGGATTGGTGTTTATCTCTAAGCTATTTTTAAGTCAATCGATGTTATCTTCTAGTCCTATAAAGAAGAGTCGACCCTTATTGTATTCATTCGGTTTTGATAATGAATAACAAAAGAATCTCATTATCGAACTTTAAGTCTTCGTCTCTCTTAACTTTGCGAACGTCGTTACTTGAGAGCTAAGCAACATGTCTTGTTGAGAATCCATTGATCTCTCATGCAGTTCTTGTTAATCCGTTACATTAGTTGGTATCAGACTTTTTCGATCCCATGCCATGCCTCCAAATAAATTGTTACATCAGGCACTGGTTGAGCATGATGAAGCTTTCCGTTGAGTCCTGGCCAATTTCCAGCAAGAGATGCGTAACCCATTACACACAACAGTCAAAGTCGATGTACGTACAACTCTCGACGATCATGGTATCCACCGTCCCAAACACCCTAAACTTCGAATGAACCCTATGTTCAAACCCTTTGATGATGTGGAAGACGAAGTGCCCAATTTGGAAAATCCATTCGTTCAGGTTCATGAGCCGGAACAACGTGAGGCGTTGATTGCAGAACCTCATGGAGATAATCGCCGCTGGGATCCGGGTTTTAAACTTGACTTATCGGAATTTACAGGCGGTCTACAACCTGAGGAGTTCTTAGATTGGCTTAGTAACATTGAGGAGGTGCTTGACTTTAAGCATGTTGGGTTCCCTAGGATCCAGGGTCTAGGTGATTGAATATAAGAACTGACCTCGTGATTACCTGGAGATTGGCAGCGGAAATTGGAGCAGGTAAACGAGATCTAGAGCGCCTCAAATGCTGCGCCTCTATCGTAGTCCACACGCACACGAGCTGGAATCCGCCGGGATGCTAGTACCGGGAATCGGATCTCCTGTGGATTATGAGTTTCTGTGTCTCTGCTTTCTCTCAGAGAAGCGACACTGACGGCTAGGGTTCAGGTCGATCATATAAGACATTATATATCGACCTGGTATGACCCAAACGAGTTACGGATCAAGCCCAATTCGTTCAAGTCAATAACTCGAAACATCAGTCTCGAGGCCCATGGTGCATCGATCGATGCACATACTGCATCGATCGACACACCTCTTCAAAACTCAATTCAATGTGTATCCAATACACATTGATCAGATCATATGCCAATGATTAATCCCACTCAAAGTGTATCTAGCTCGCTTAGGTGTGTGACCCTGTAGGTTCACACGATACTAGAAATGAGTTACAACTCATTTGTCATAAGCGGTTTCTAGCAAAACATTATGACTACCCAGTATCATATGAATTGTCCGATCTCGACAATACAACTATCTTTAGAGTAAGTACAATCTGATTTCAGGACATAATCCCAACAATCTCCCACTTGTACTGGAATCATCTATTCCCATAATCCCTTTGTCGCTATATCTCGATATGGCATAAGGCAAGAAACTGTGTCATCCTTATTATAGCCAACATCATGTTCATCGAACTTCTGATCTATACTGATATAACAAACGACTGACAATCACCTCGTCTGAGCACGGCCATGCATTTTCTCAGTATCAAATCTTCGATGGGCCCTGAGATATTTATCTCCTTTTATAGGAGGGACAAATCCCATCTTGTTCCATCCCTGTTTCTACACATACTTCATGATACGCATAAGCAATGCCGTTATAGCCGCCAGTTACGGAACGACGTTTGACAAGGTCAAAACACACCAATTCATATGCTAGAAAGCATGATGAACTCAGGTCTAAGGACTATACTCTATAGTCATAATGAGAAACTCTCATGACACATATATAACTATCTTGTAGAGTTCTCATTAGCGGGTCATGTCCGATCATTTGTTCACCAACATATATCTATGTGACTGACTGTGATACTCATATCATTGACTCCATGAAACTTAGTCAACAGCCACCTCACAAGCTAGTCTCTCGCGATTATCAGTGTCCCACTTTGACAATCTCGACTAGGGACAATCATAATTAATGTCATCTTTTACTTATAGGGTTTCATGATCAAGTCCTCAACTTGATGACCTATAAAATAAACATAAAATATTTGGGACCATTATTTAATCATCCAATGATCAAATAATGCTGATGTCAGTTTTAACTTACATAAAAGACTATAACATAACTAAAGTTACTCCCACTAGAATCAAGATCATCTCTTTAGATATCTTATACCTACAGCACTCAGAATGAATTCCGTGCTTAGGTTGTGGGAGGGACTGCGGTGTTATTGCTTGAAACAATTTCAACAAACCACACCGCCATTCAGATAAAGCACTATTCTACGGTCCACTGGTTGGAGCCTTTCCAACAGTTAGCACCGCTATTTAAACAAAGAGACATAACCAGGTGAGAACCGTGAATCGTCTTTGTCCGTCTAACTACTTTCAACTGGTTCGTCACTTTATTAGTTCACCATGAAGCTATCCTTAGTGTTCTTCAAACACTTGGGATATTTCTGGTAACTGTTCAGTGACTATTATCGGAATATATTGGTATTCTTTCGTCATGCTTTATGCTTAAGCTGCATCTAGACGAGCGCAAAAATATGGCATTCATGATGGATTCTATTGCAGCAGCATTAGAACTCACACTCATTATTATTAGTTCAGACAGTGTTCAGAAACACATCTTCTTACTAATATTGTTACTAGCTCAGCTAGTGTCCAAGACACTTCATCTTGCTCAGATTATTGCCACAAGACCTTTGGTATGAAGCCATTCTTGGAATCAAGCGTATTAGATCTGTCCAATACCTTATCAACATAAGGATTTTGACACGATCCAATTAGCTACTCTGATCCATTCCAATGGATCCTTATTCCAAGAATTCACGCGGCTACTCCCATGTCTATCGTTTAAATTTGACTTCCGACCTAAATCTTGACAAGACTTTAGCGTCGGAACGTCGTTTGTGAGATTCAAGTATGTTAACTACATACTGTGTGAGAATTGCCATTACGCTCCCACTAGTCTTCTTGTAAACGCATGGTTTCCTTTTCTTTCTGATCAAGTCAAAACTTTTGACTACATTATCAGAATGTTGATTCCAACTCCAAGATGTTTGCTTCAATCCAGAAATGGATCGGTGAAGCTAACATGCATACCCAGCTAATTTTCGGAGTTGGGGCTCACCATCGCTTCTTTGAATTTCGCATGCTCGTCACTTTTCAATGATCAACGGATCACGACAATCGGCTACGAGAAATCACTCTCGAGTTAGTGACGGATCCTTTCGGATCTGCGAATTTCAGGCTCCACAGGTGCAGATCCTACATCACTTTGTAGATCTCACCGCTGCTCTTCCTCATCAGGTTGAGCATCCTCCTGTGTTTATCGAATTTCTTCTATGCGTACTTTTACTCCCACTGTTTCTTTTGAAAGTATGATCTTTCTCAAAAGACACAGTTCTGGACAAAAGTACTAAGCCTTGGTTTCCCTAGGACAACCAGCGAGGTAGAGCTTATCATATTTGGGTTCAAGTTTGTTTGTTGACTACTGTCTTACACAAACCTTGCAATCCCAATTAATCAGAAAAACAAATTTGGAAATCACCCAGTCCACATCCAATGTGGTGTTTTTCACTGATTCTGATAGAAACCTTTTCTGCGCAAAGACAGACATTTCAGGACGTATTCTTAAATCATTATGGAAGATTCCTGTGATTCATCTTTAATCGGAGTATATCTAATAAGATCCGATTCATTCTGTTAGATGATCACCCAATTCTTGACTTAAGTATTTTTCCTCCGCGATTCAATCGAGGATCTTAATACTTTTGTCAAATCGGTTCTACACTTCATCTTGGAACTCCTCAAGGGATTCCTGCTTGTGTTTCATCAAATGAACACAACCATACTTATTGATGCCATCAATAAGGTAATGAAGTACAGAAGATTTCCTCTGGCACTAATGCTCGTTGGACCGCATACATCAGTTTGCGTAAGGCTCAATAAGCCTCAGGCCCATTTCTAAGGGTTATGGTTTGCTAAAAGGGCCTTATTCATTTGGTCCAGTGAACAGAATTCATATCTCAAATGATTAACAATCGAATGAGTCCAAAACCATGGAACCTTTGAATTCGCTTCACTCTATGTGGTTAAACGACTATACCAAAGAAAAGTCGAGTTCAAATCATCAGACTTAAACCTTTAGTATTTGTGTTATATTCTGTCTTTGTTGGTTTAAGATATAAAACCCATTCCAAATGGGGTGCTACCATAGAATATTTCATTAAGATCTAAAGAACAAAACTTGTCTTTTATCAAAATGAAAAACATCCAAATTCTCAAAGAAATGAAAGACATTTCTGCACAAGGCAGATACATAGTAGCAATTACTTAATTTCTAAAACCAAGTATGAAAGGCTCCTACAAGTGGAGAATCTCTACGGCTCATGCAGCAACCATTGCTTCATACCAGACACGCAGTTCCACTTGTCCTTTCAACATTCTACTGTCGCTTAGGTCCTGCATATTTCAAAAATATCAGTACCACAACTAGTATCCAATACTTATGTAGAACTTGAATTAATAACACAATACCTGAAGAAGAAGTACTATACATCTCCTTCATCTCTTGTGAATCTTCCAAGAATTTAATGCAATCTCTCTTCCAATGCCCTGACTCATCGCAGTAGAAGCACTTTCTAACACCAGACGGGCCTGACTTGGGCTTATAAGATGACACAGGCTTATCCTGATTCCAAATTTGGACGGCCCTGTCTCTACCCTTGCCAGCACAAGATTTCTCAAATCTTTTGCCCTTTATGATGTCTTGCTCTACTTCTTTGAGCATGCCATGCAGCTCAGTCAACGTCTTCATCAAGCCTTTCTTAATATAGTTCTTAATGAACTTATCATAGCTTGACGGCAGTGACTGCAGAATGATGTCAGTGGCCAACTCTAAGCTGACAGGACATTCCAGTCTCCCCAGGTTATCAATGTAACCCATCAGTTTAATGACATGAGGACTTACTGGAGCATCCTCTGGTAGCTTGCACTCAGTTAGAGACTTCACCATCTGGAATCTCTCAACTCGTGCCAGATCCTGAAACTTTAGTTTCAGGCTGGTGATCATCTCTATTGGCGACTCCATGTTCTCGTATTGACCTTTCAAGTCCGAGTTCATGGTAGACAACATCAGACCACGCACATCTACCACATCAATATAATGCTTATTCCAAGCCTTATATGCTGCATGCGAGCGATTGGTCCCAAGCCTTTCTGGAAGAGCCTTTTCAAGGACATAGTCCTTGCTCTCCTGCTTGAGAATGAATCTCAGATTTCGATACCAATCCAGGAAGTTGGATCCATTTAACTTGTCCTTCTCAAGGACGGATCACAACGAGAAAGTAGTCATAGACATAAGCTGAAATCCAAGAAAAACAAAGATTTAGTTATGCATATGATTAGAAATCTTATCAAATAAGAAAACTCGCATTATATTCAAACAATGTTTCCTCTATGAATATAATGATCCAAGATCCATACATCACTAAAATCTGAGTCGGCGACTCGCCATTACCCAAACTTTAGTCATCTAGGTAAGAAAATCATTGCTAATTGTACCCAGTACAACTCTTGGTTGTGGATGAGACAAACTATGTCTAATCCACTCTGATGTCTCTGGGCCCAGAACTTCCGATAGCCCAGTCATGTAAAACCAATCTTTTTCGTCTTGTGATCACTGACAGTTGCACTGCAAGTCTGTCAATGACCACTTGCCTTGCTCATGCCACTGTGGATACCAAGGACTCCAATACTATCCAACAATGACACGAGTAATGACAGTAGACAAGATTTGGGCAAGACATCAAGGTTACTTGATATTTAGTTTGAGGAAACTAAACCCAAAAGTTTAGCAAATCAATCTCTTAGGTCAAGTAATTGTTGATGTTAATGCACTGCAAGTCCATCAACATTATTACCTGCCTTACTCACCTAATTGTGGACACCAAGCTCTTGGCTAGACCATCACACAACTAAATGAGTCATGACAGTTGACCAAACTGAAGCTAAGCTTTGATCAAGGTTTAGGTCGAGTTTGGTTTCTGCAAATTCAAGGTTCAATAACCAGAATTTCGAATACTGTGTCGATCGATGCAGACTATGTCTGTCGATCAACACTACCAAACAGCACCGGACTGCAATAACCGGTTAATCCAATTAACCCGGTTCATTGAACCGGTCATGTCGATCGACACAACCCATGTGTGACGGTCGACATAGACCTGAACCGAAGACAATTTTGATAACCGGTTCAATCCAATTTAACCGATTAACCATTTGTTCGGTCTGTGTCAACCGACACTAACCTGTGTCAATCGACACAGGCTGGCCGAATTTGTTCTGTGTCGACCGACACTAAACCTGTGTCGATCGATACAGTAGGGTATAATGAATTTTAATCCGATTAAACCGACATAACCATGCGAGATAACCGGTTCAATCCAATTGAACCGATCTATCCTTTCGCACAGCCTGTGTCGATCGATGCACCCAGTGTGTCGATCGACACAGTGCGATTTCTAAATCGAAACCCATTCTTTAATTAGGCGAGTTCGCGGTGCATCGATCGACACAAACTTGTGTCGATCGACACTATGCGAAAACACAATCGCTTATGCATTTTCGCGATGCATCGATCGATGCACCCAGTGTACCGATCGATGTTGTGCGAAAACCCTAAATCAGTTTTTCTGTTTTCGCGCTGCATCGATCGACACACCTAGTGCATCGATCGATGCTGTGCGAAAACACAGTTCTTCGTTTTTCGTTATTAACCAATCCTAGATTCTTACTAACAAAACGAATCCTAGCTAGCATCAATTCAATCAAAACCATTCTAATCGAATTCCAGGCAACTGATTCAATCTATTAAAACCCTATGGCTCTGATACCACTGTTGGGTTCCCTAGGATCCAGGGTCTAGGTGATTGAATCTAAGAACTGACCTCGTGATTACCTGGAGATTGGCAGCGGAAATTGGAGCAGGTAAACGAGATCTAGAGCGCCTCAAATGTTGCGCCTCTATCGTAGTCCACACGCACACGAGCTGGAATCCGCCGGGATGCTAGTACCGGGAATCGGATCTCCTGTGGATTATGAGTTTCTGTGTCTCTGCTTTCTCTCAGAGAAGTGACACTGACGGCTAGGGTTCTGGTCGATCATATAAGACATTATATATCGACCTGGGATGACCCAAACGAGTTACGGATCAAGCCCAATTCGTTCAAGTCAATAACTCGAAACATCAGTCTCGAGGCCCATGGTGCATCGATCGACACACCTCTTCAAAACTCAATTCAATGTGTATCCAATACACATTGATCAGATCATATGCCAATGATCAATCCCACTCAAAGTGTATCTAGCTCGCTTAGGTGTGTGACCCTGTAGGTTCACACGATACTAGAAATGAGTTACAACTCATTTGTCATAAGCGGTTTCTAGCAAAACATTATGACTACCCAGTATCATATGAATTGTCCGATCTCGACAATACAACTATCTTTAGAGTAAGTACAATCTGATTTCAGGACATAATCCCAACAAAGCAGGTACCGGACAAGATGTGTGTTCCGCTGGTTGCGACACGGTTCAAAGGTCGAGCATCCGCGTGGTGGCAGCAATTGAAAACTCATCGTATGCAGAGTGGTAAGGATCACATTGTGTATTGGGAGAAAATTAAACGCAAGATGTGCGCTGCTTTTATTCTGTATGATTAATCTCGCACTTTGTATACCCGTTTTCAAAACTTGATGCAAGGATCTCGTTCAGTGGATGATTATGCGACTGACTTCTTGGCTCTAATGGCTCGTACACAATCGGTGGAAATAGAGGAGCAATTGGTCTCTCGTTTCATTGAAGGACTACAACTTCCGATACAGAACATGTTGCTACATTTCAATCCTTTGTATGTGTCAGAAGCTCATCAGCCAGTCTTGTTAATTGAGCAAAATTCCAAATCTGCGCAATCAGTATGTTCGTCTTAATCTGCGCGTTTGCGTTTGACTGCTTCTGATACTTCGTTAGCTACAGAGGTTCCACACATTGCATGTTGATATACATGTGTTTTCATTCATTTAGGATAGTGATTTGTTCTTGTTTTGAATTCTTTTCATTTCTTTCTTCATTCCTTTGTTGTTCTTTGTCTAACTTAGAGTATAGTTGCATTTAGGCTAGGATTTAGCATTCTAGGTTGTTTTTGGAGTGTTTGCTTATGTTTTGTAGGTTCATGGACATGTTTGGAGCATTTGGGAGATTTAGGAAGCAAAGGAAGAGCTCAAGGAAGAAGGGAAGATTTTGCACAAGTCGACAGAGAAATCATCGACCAAGCCAATCGACCAAAACATGTCGATGATTTCTCAGCACTCAAATCGACGTCTTCCATCGACGTCAACACGTCGGTGGAAACACGCGGAAAATCCACGAAGAATTCCAGTGAAATCATCGACGACGCGAACCGACGAAAACGCGTCGATGATTCCATACAATTTTCCATCGACGTCCCGAACCGAGCAGAACAAGTCGATGGATTCGAGCACCTCTCGACAAGTTTTGGGCAGAGAAATCACCGACGTCGCGAACCGACGAAAACGCGTCGGTGATTTCACATCATTTTCCACCGACGTGTCGAATCGACGTAGACAGGTCGATGATTTCTCTGCGAACCAGATTTTGTCCAATTGGACCGGGTCAATACCCGGTTTGTTCCGGGTTGACCCGGTTCGCCCCATTCACACTATATAAGGCAAAAAACCTATTTTTATTGTCTTAAGCTTGTTTTTGGATTCAAAACTCTTTTGGGAAGACAAGTTTCAATCTTTTATTAATCTAAGAGTTATTTGTGTTTGATTTCTTCTTTTCTTCTTTTAATCTTTTGCTAATCATCATGTTTAACACTATTCTCATGGATTTTGTTGAACAAGGCATGATTAGTGAGTAGTATCCCTTTGAGCTTTTGGGTTAGGAAGATTTGAGTGATTATGGGTTGAATCTTGATGTCTAGGGCTTAAATTTGATTGATCCTTTCTCATTAGATGTTCTATTTGCTAGATTAGGCTTAGCTAACCTTGATCTAGAACTTTGGGTTTTTATTGCACACAAGGTGTTCGATGAAATGCTAGCTTTGATTTAATGAGAGCTTTACATTCTTAGCCAATGATGATTGATGTTTAAGGTGTTTAGTGGCTAAAGGACTTGTGATTAATGCATGCTTGCTTTTGATTAGCCAATGGAAATTGATGTTTAATGCTTGTTTAGCATAGGGTTAATGACATGAGAGTGTATTAACTTGAATTAGTGTTCCTAAGCTAAAGGGTTAGCATTTTAATGTTGTGTTTGACATCTTGATTCAATGCTTAGTTACTTAGATCAATTTCCTATACCCAAGAGCTTGATCTTTAATCATCTATTTGAATTATCTTGTTTGTTCTCTTGCTTGTTTATTGAATTTGTCTCTTCCTTGTTTACTTGTTTGGTTGCAATTAGGATTGTAGTATTACAATTTGAATGTTATTTGCTTGGCTTTAAGGGATTGGTGCATTCTCGATTGGTCCATTCATTCCCAATTGGTTCGATACCTCTTACTACACGATAAGTAAAAGGAATTGATACCTCTAGGATTTGCAAAAATCCTGTTATCAATTTGGCGTTGTTGCCATTTTGGGAACTTGGATAGATCAATTAGATTTCCTTTCCTATTTAGATCAAGTTTTGGTTACTAATCTTGTTTCTTCGTCTTGCTTTGATGACAGGTGCATGAACCTACGCAGCAGAGGACCAACGAACTTAGTTGCACGGGTTTCAGACATCAAATCACTTGAAAGACAATTAGCAAGAGAGCGACGAGCACTAGAGCGGGCTGTTCACTTAGAGAGACTTGGGTTGGAACCAGTTGTAGAGGTTCAACAGGACTTTGAGGGTATTGAGCAGCCGGTCATGGAAGATCACGATCAACAGGATCAACAGCAAGGCCAACAGGGCCACCGAGAGCAACAAAGGCCAGCTAGGGCCATTGGTGATGGAGATACACCGGATACAAATGCAAACCGGCGAGGGATCATTCCACCACCGGTCAACAACAACAACTTTGAGATCCGGGCCATGGTGATGAACATGGTGCAAAATAATCAGTTTCATGGGCTTGCTTCTGAGGATCCCTTGCAGCACTTGGATACATTTGACAAGATTTGTGCTAATACAAGACTTAATGGTATGACTGATGATGGTTTGAAGATGCGTCTCTTCGTCTTCTCTTTGGCGGATAGAGCTAAGGATTGGGAAAGCACCATCCCTCCGGGTTCCATTACTACTTGGGGAGACCTTAAGAAGGCTTTCTTGAAGAAGTTTTTCTCACCTACTAGGACTGCCCGTTTTCGCAATGAGCTATCCGGGTTTGTGCAACGCAACAATGAGACCTTTGCTGAAGCTTGGGAGAGTTTCAATAAGCTAACTACTCAGTGTCCCCACCACGGTTTCACTAAGGAGACACTACTCAGTAACCTCTATCGAGGAGTGCTTCCTAGAATGCGGGGATGCTAGACTCTTGTAGCAATGGACAATTCCTAGGGAAGGGTGTTGATGAAGCTAAGGAACTAATTGAGAACCTTACCACAAGCGATGGTAATTATAACGAGGATTATGAGCGCACCAATAGAGGATCTTCTTCTTCTTCGGATGAGAGGTATGAAAAGGAAATCAAAGCTTTGAATGAGAAGATAGACAAGATGATCACCTCTAGCCAAAAGCAAATCAGCTTTGTGGGCAACTATGCAGATTCTCAGCCACTCCTCTACAGTGTGGAAGAAGATATGACACAAGAGGAGATTAACTTCATTGCGGGGCAAGGTGGTTTCAACAAGGGCTTCAACTAAAACTACCGAAACCATCCAAACTTCTCATATCGCAACCCCAATGTGGCAAACCCTCAAGAACAAGTCTATCCCCAAGCTCCACCTCAAGGACAAGCTCAACAACAAGGGCAGCAAGACTTTGCTCAAACACCTCAACCGACGCCTTTTGTTCCCTACAACACTCAACAAGGAGGATTTGTCTCTAAACCTCAGTACCAAGGGCAACAAGGAGGATTTGTGCCTAAGCAACAATTTGCTCCACCCGGTTTTGTACCTCAACAACAACAAGCTGTTACTTCTTCCAGTATGGATTCTGAACTCAAGGGTATGGTGCAACAACTTCTACAAGGACAAGCTTACGGGGCTGTGGAAGTAAGGGATCTCAAGAGTGAGCTGCAAAACTTAAAATCTAGGGTCCTCAACATGGAGAAGCAAAAAGGGAAGGCTGATTCTACCAACCATTGCAACACCATCTATTCAAATGTTGACCATGAAAAGGTTGTAGCTGAACTTGAAGCCCTTGTCTATGGTTCTCCACTTGAGAAGGAGAAAGATGATAAGTTGGATGAAGAGGACATCATTGAGGAGTTTCTTCTTGGTATTTGTGATGAAACCGTACATGAAGACATGGTTGAGGAAGAGACACACACGACCAAATTAGCTCATACTTCACTTCCTAAGCTAGGAGCACCGGGCAAGTTCTCATTATCTTGCTCTCTTGGTCACTTGAAGATTGAGGATGCCTTGTGTGATACAGGCTCAAATGTGAGTGTCATATCCCTTGAGATGGTTAAAGAGTTGGGGATCAAGAGCATTGAGAGTTACAAATCTACTCTCACCTTTGGGGACTCTTCAACAAAAGTACCATATGGGGAGCTTAAAGACTACCCGGTGATGATTGGGGATTGTAAAATCCCAACTGATTTTGTCGTTATGAAGATGAAGAAGGGCAAGAAGCTTCCTCTACTCTTGGGCACTGATTTTCTCAACACTACTGGTGCAACAATGGATTTCAACAACAAGAGGGTAGTACTCACAAAGGTGAATGATAAGATGTTCTATCCCATGAAGTCATCCTCCATCAACATTTGTGGAACCATCACAAGTGACCTTAATCTCTAGGAGGAAAGGAATTTTGCTAGTCTTGCCAAGCTTGAGTATTGTGCATCCATCGTTTTGGGAGATTTGAGGATTGAGGAGCCACAAGTTGAAAAGGTTGAGAAGTTGTACTCTCCAAAGGTTGAACAAGTTGTGAAAGATGCTTTGGTTGGAGAGAGTAGTAAAGAGCTGATGAGTGAACACTTGGAAAGTGTTCCATTAGAGGAGGTGAGTGGAGAAAAGGAAGCTCCTCTTAAGAGAAAGAAGAAGAAGGGAAAAGCACCTACAAACTCTACTCATACTCAAGCTCCTACCACCCTCACTCTCCACCCTTTGAAGCTTAAGGATGGGACAATAGAGTATAAGGTGAAATGCAAAGGGATGTCTAAGCCATTCTCCAGCGCAAGAGCCATCCTTACTCCTGAGCTCCAAGCTGATCCAAACAAGCTCCAAGAGCACCTCAACAAAGTCTTGACAATCACTCAAAAGGTCAAGACTCCTCCACCTCCTCACTAAAAGAAAAGGTAGTCAAGCTTAGTGACTTAAAGCAAACTCACTTGGGAGGAAGTCCCATGTCTATCTCTTGTAAATACTGCTTTATGTTTTAAGTTTCCTAGTCAATGTTGATCTCTCTATTAGGTCTCTTCATGTTTTAGGCTATATAGGTTTTGGCATTGGAAGAAAGAAAGAAGAAGGGTCATGGCGAAATCAACAAAGGATTGAGCTCTCATCCCATTCCACTCCACTTAAAGCACCAAGTAACACTCCATCTTTGTACATACTTCTTTTCTTTTCTTTGTTTGCATTTTGTTCGTTTGCGGTCTTTCTTCCTCGCTTAGATCACACAAAGGACCGTGTGATTTAGGTTTGGGGGAGAATGTAATACCCTGTATCAAGAATGGTCAACGGGCAGCGGAAATGTCAACGGAGGGCGTTTTTCGTAAATTTGCAAAGTTAAGGGGTATTTTGGTAATTTTACCATAATATGAGCCGAAAGCAAAGACGGGCAAAATGTTATTATTTTTAAAGAAAGAAAACATTTAGAAGATCAAGAATGGTAGAAACGGACCGTAGATGAGTTTTTCGGGTTATCGGGAATGGAAACCGATAAAACTGACAAAACTTGTAAAATTCATAACTGGAGCTACGGGTGTCCGTTTGAGGTGATTCAAATTTCTAAATTCATCTAAGAGAATCTAGAATCTGAAGATGAGACTTGGTGGATTTATAGAAGCGTCTAAAGGGTTTTGAAAATATTAACCGTAAAACCGGTTTTTCCGAGAAACCGATACAATGTTCGGGCAAGCGAGAAGACCTTCTAAACTCCACAAAAAATTATGAAATTTTGACCACAGATCCATTATAGGATGAAGAAGACACGGTTAAAAGGATGAAGCAAGATTTGATGCAAAGATGAAGTTATAAATTTTAGATCATTAATGGGTGATTAATGACTAAAACTCCAAAATAAATTCAAGGGAGCTTGGGCTTGGTTTGAGATGATTTGAGCTGATGTATGAAGTTATTATTGACTTGATTCAAGCCCATTTACAAGCTTGTGCCACGAAATTATGCAAGAAAATAAAAGGGGTTTTGTGAGCTAGATTCAATGAATCTACAAGAGGGTTTTGGCCCAAACTTAAAGGGCTTTACATGGGCTCTTCACATGTAAAATTTATGATAAATAAGATGGTTTTGGGCCTTGAAAGGAGTGGGCTTCGTGGCTTGGAGAAGAGGAGGCTTGCTCTCCAAGGTTTCACATGCATGGAAGGTGAGGTGTCAAAGAAATGGGTGAGATGTGTCATGGGACACTTGTCACACCTCAGCTCAATGGGTTTGGCTATAAAAGGAAGCTGAGACTCTCATTATTTCACACACAACAAAAAGAAAAGGAGAGGAGAAGAGGAGAAGAAAAGAAGCGTGAGGGAGAGGAGGAGGAGAAGAAGAAGAAAAGAAGAAGAAGAAGAAGAAGAAGAAGAAGAAGAAGGAAGAGGAGAGAAGAAGAAGAAGACCGGAGGAAGAGGAAGAGAGAGAGAAAGAGGAGAGAGAAAGAGGAGAGAGAAAGTAGAGAGAGAAAGAATAAAGAGAAAGAAGAGAGAGAGCCGGAAGAGGGAGAAAGATAAGGAGAGCCGGAAGAGAGAGAGGAAGAGAACCGGAGGAAGAGAGAGAGAGAGAAAGAGGAGAGAAAAATTAGAGAGAGAAATAATAAAGAGAAAGAAGAGAGAGAGAGCCGGAAGAGAGAAAACCGGAGGAAAGAGAAAGAAAACCGGAGGAGAGAAGAGATTAGTCCGGAGGCTCGATCAACGGCATGGTCAAGTGCGGGTCAACCGGTTCAGGAAGCCAAGGTCAACGGTCAAATACGGGTCAAGGTCGGGTCAAAGCGACGGAGGTTCGGGGAAGGTTCGGGATAGCGTCGGGTTCGTGCCGGGTCTCGTTGTTCCGCTAGTCCGTCAAGCCGTCCGTCCACGTCATCATAGCACTGTGAGTCGGCTCATACACCGTAGATAGAGCATATAGAACGGAGAAAGAGAAGCCGTAGAATTAGGGTTGCATACCCGGTTGTGAATGGATTGTGATTAAGAACCGACTCAAATGATTAACAATAAACTGGTCAGGGTATAAGACGCATGTTCGGATCGTATGAGTTAAACGGATTAAACATGTTGTGTGCCGCTAGGTGGCTAGTAATGTTGGGTGATGCATTCATATAGCCGTGGTGTGATAGGACGGTATATGCATACATATGCATTAAAGGAATGAATATGAATGAACGTATATACGGGAAATACGACGGAAGTAAAAGACAGAATTAAACTTATTAAACGTACGAGTATGAAATGGTAACGGGAACAAGTATAGTAAAGGTTAAAGAAAAGTAAGTGGATTAAGTAAGTGAATAATGAGATGTCGGGGAGCTTAGCAAGCTGCTAGCTCTAAAAACCGACAGATCGGAGAGTGATTAAAAGACACATAAGAAATGGGTATGAGATGAGATATGTGTGAAGTGTGTGATGAGCCGTCTACGGGTTAGCAATCCGCTAATCCAAGGTAGCAGACTTGAATCGGTTAAAAGACATTTGGAACCCCTAATAGGCCTGATTGTGTGGTGATACTGTTATTGTGTAGTTGTGTGGTTGTTGCTGTGTGTTCTTGTGCAGGCCTATTAGATTATCTCGGTGTTGGGCCGAGCAATCCGTGTGGATACTTAACTTGGTCATGCGACCGGTTAAGTCGTGGTTGTTGACTCGGTGTGGTGCCGAGTCAGAGCGGTGGTGTTGGTGGGTGTGTGTGTGTGTAGACTTGCGGGATGGGGTGTTGATATGGTGGTTGACTGTTGATCGAGTCTGATTGATTGCTAGAGTCCAAGCAAGTCTGCATGTTTACTTTTCTGCACTAGGACTCTAGGGTGCGTTAGATCCCGCAAGTCTAGGTGATTGGATACGTTCTGGTACTTCCGACCCGATTGGATCCTCGGGATTTGAGAACCTGGTCAGTTCACGTACCTTCGGTAGTGGTTCTGGCAGGTGCGAACCTATGGAGTGACGTCCATAGGGTGTAGTCCGGAGAATACGGGGTCGCGTCCTAGGACCGGACTGCATGGAAGCTCGGGTTGCCGGGGGTAACCGGAGTCACTGCGTATCGATGGGCTGAGAACAGTGTCCTAGCCGTTGGACTTCGTGTTGACGTCTAGGAGTTGTGGGGTTAGTTACCATGTTGGTGACAATGAGAACCCGTGGAAGTTACCGAGATCGTAAGGGCCCTGTGTTGAGTTTACATTGTTGATGTTGCGCGATAGATAGATCAAGTTTCGATCGAGAGCATGTGCCGCAGTGCTTTCGATTCCCATCGTTATTGTGTTATGTTATTTATTGAATTTCTTGTGTGTTGGGGGTTCGACACGACGTGGTAGTGCGTGGTCAACCGTTATCTTATTGCTTGTTATTTTGGGGTTTCGGGGCGGGAGAGTGTAGATGCTAGATAGCATAGAAGCCGTAGCGGGGAGCCGTCTCCCTGGGTAATCTTAGATTGCTCATTAGACTCTGTTGTGTTTTTCAGGTTTAGCAGTGACGGACGCGGGAGGTCCTCGGTGTAGTCTCGGGATTGCTTGTGGCGGGATTTTGATTTGATGACTTTTGGGATTTTATTTCGGTTCGGCTTTTGGCGCCATTTTGTATTGAAACACGTGGATTGTTTTTATTAATGGCAATCGTTTTGTAAAGACTGATAAACGTTGTACGTAACGTTTGATTACTCAGAAATGAACATGTTTCCCTGATATGGTGTTTAGTCCGAACCGACACAACTCACGGAAATGATACAAGTTGAAAAGCTTTGTATCATGGAAGTGAGGATAGCGGGGTCAAAGACGGGTTAGTGCGAGCCTCTGTCTTAAACCGGTCTGTCTCTGGCTTCGTCTTGTGACAAACCTTTTCTGTTTGACTTGCTCGGGTTCGACTTGGTCATGTTCTTGTTTGATTGTTGACCGGTCAGCTCGACGGTCAGCGGATAATGGGAAAGGGGCGTTACAACAAGGTGGTATCAGAGCATGGTTCTGCATGGGTTTCGAAGCTGTTCATTTCTGAGTGTTTTCCGTGTTTTATCGAGTCAAAATTGTGTTTTTCCCAAGCATCCATTAAGAAACCGAGCCGCGTCCGTAAATTCGGGGTTGGGATGGTTTAGGAATTTGTATTATCTGTACTAATGTGTATTTGTGTTTCGTTTGCAGTCAGCAGCAGAGTGCCCCTGGACGGATTGTGAGTGGGTGTGTGCATGGTATGAGATTTGGGTGTGTGCATGGCGTGATATTTCAGCGAGCAGTTTGAGTCATCGTCGGATGACAACGGCACAGTATCGAGATCTATTCGAGCAGCAGCCAGAGGATTAGAGGGCAAAGTCTGAGCCGTCACGAGGTTCGCAGATATCCGACCAACCACCAGTTCCTCCTCGCAAAACGCATGGTGAGAGCAGCCGCCGTAGATTGGAGACCGTTTCCTGATCCGTTACCTCAAGCTGTACAGGACGATACAGTTATCGGAGACGGTTGCACCACCGGAGCCAGTGGTACTGCCAAGAGTTTCAGCCGCCGATTCTTGAGACGCATGACATGCTATTACCTAGTTTGCATGCCTCAAATTTCATTTCGCTTTGTGTGGTGGACTTTATGGTGGACCAGTTACGCGCAGCAGTTAACCTGGACATGGAGGCACAAGTAGACGAGCAGGTGGCGATACTCGGAGATGTTCTGGAGCAGCAGATTGGTCCGTCTCACCAGCCGGATCCATATCTGGGTTCGTCTTGGACACCATTCGACCGATCCGCATTACCACCATCTGATCCTACCGAGCCATTCACGGAGGATGAACCGATGTCTGAGTTGGACATGCAATTTGAGTCAGTGACACCGCCGGGTACTCCACCGTCTGAGCCAGTTGTACCATCAGAGACCACACCAGCGGATACGTCGGGGACGCCACTAGTAATGCCGGCATACCTGATATGTAGTGCATGCGGAGTTCAGGGTCATTGTGCGTCCAAGTGTTTTCAGGATCCTTCTTCGGAGTTTGTTTTCTCTTGTCAGTTATGTAGAGCTTCGGATCACCAGGCACCAACTTGCTATTGTGGGCCACGCCCAGCGCCCGTTACCGTCTGTTAGCTTTGTGGTCGCAGGGAGACACATTGCACGTTTACGTTCGACAGAAGCGTTGTCGTGAGTTGGAGAACCGTTTAAAGATGCACACCCACCACATCCTCCCGGCACACCTGCCAGTGGTTACCACCATGAACTGAGATGTCGCCTGTGTTGGACATTCCGGTCGTGTTGGGGCTGTTAGGGTTAGAATAGTTAGGCCCAGGTAAGTAAGGGCTCTAACTCGTTGTTTGATGTGTGTAGATCGGCTTGCAATCGTCTCTGACGATTCGGTTGCGTGTAGTGGTGTTTCTTGTGGGACGGATTGGTAACCGCTAATAAGTAGACTTCGACGGACCTACGTATCTAGAACTCTATGTGATGAATAGATGTTTTATTTACGTAGTGGATGTGAAGTATTTCGGTTGTCGTTTTGAGTAGCGGTGTGGTTATATTGCATACTCATGATGGTTGTGAATGCAATATAGTTGCGATGTGAAAATAGATGATGGTCCGAGCAAGCGGTTTCCATCAGAACCCTAAAGAGACAACTGCAATCGCCGATTTGCTTGATTGATTGTGTGTGATTGAATTGCCTTGTGAGGTTGGTAGTTGTTGATTCTGAATCGCTGCATTTTGTTAAGTTGCTAGATTGCTAGCATTGTGTTTGGTTGATCGCGAAGGTGTTAGCTTGATTGATGCATTGCATTGTTCGCTAGGTTGATAGATTTTAATTGCAGCATTCACTTAATGGATATGATGGTAACATGACAGTCGCATGATCGTTAGGTTGTGTAGAATTTCCGTGTTGCATTGCGAATGATTGTTAAAACGGCCTTTATAGAGAACTTATTCGAGATTGAGCGGAATGATAGGATGTCGTTATTTAGCCATGTGTGACCGTTGGGTACATGACTAAGTAACTACATTTCTATGAGGAAGTGATATCGGGATTTAGTTAAAAGGATCTAACCGTTCCAGTGTTGTTGAGGTTATTGATGTAGGACGTGATGGAAGATTTGACGAGGACACGAGACCGAACCCGAACCCGAGAGACGAGACGTGATCTCAAGAAGAAGTTTGACCCGAGCCTCGAAGAAATTAAATGTGGATTCAGAAATGAGTTTGGGTATCATTGGAAGAAGAAATCAAGATGGATGAGTTTAATGAGTTAGCAAAGAGATTCGGAAGCATCAGAGTCAGTGGATGAGTCTGTTCGAGGTTATTAGTGGGAAGATCAGTTTTGGAGTCGATGAAGCATGGAGATCAGTGATTAAGGAAGTTCGCGGCGTGCATGAATATGGCGGTTTAGACGAGAGGAAGGAACTGGAGATGAACATAATATCGGTCGGGGAGATAATCATGGGAAACAAGTTAAGAAACGGGAATAAAGGACGAGATATTATTATGTGATCGGAGAAGTCAAGACAAAGTGGGGAATCCTGGAGTATTGATCGGCACAGATAAATTCATGAAGTGGAGTATAGCAATTCAGTCGGAATCTGTGGATTTGGGAATCCGAGAAAGAATCGATGAGGCAATCAAATGGAGAAGTCAGGATTGATCGAGAGGCAAACCATCTAGTGTGGGAAATGTCAGATATCAGTGTGATTCGAGATGGAGAAAAACTCTATTTCAAGAATTATCTGAGCATCGGGAGTGTAGTTGCAGTTGGTTCGGAATTCAAGCAGTATCAGATGACGCAAATGAAAACAAGATTCCGGGTGAGGCCGTGTAGTCAAGGGAAATAAATGTGCAATCAGAGTGCAGAGTGATGTAGAGAAGTTTGGTGCAAACCAGTGATTTGGAAGTCAGTATGCATCGGACGAGCGGGTTTACTTTGAGATCATAGCGTAAGCAGCGAAGCGGAGTTGGAGTAGATCGAGAGACGAAAACTTACAGAGTTCAGTTTCCGATTTGAAGTTTGTCAGTAACGGAGAATTCGGGGACCGAATTCCTGTAAGTGGGGAAGAATGTAATACCCTGTATCAAGAATGGTCAACGGGCAGCGGAAATATCAACGGAGGGCGTTTTCGTAAATTTGCAAAGTTAAGGGGTATTTTGGTAATTTTACCATAATATGAGCCGAAAGCAAAGACGGGCAAAATGTTATTCTTTTTAAAGAAAGATAACATTTAGAAGATCAAGAATGGTAGAAACGGACCGTAGATGAGTTTTTCGGGTTATCGGGAATGGAAACCGATAAAACCGACAAAACTTGTAAAATTCATAACAGGAGCTACGGGTGTCCGTTTGAGGTGATTCAAATTTCTAAATTCATCTAAGAGCATCTAGAATCTGAAGATGAGACTTGGTGGATTTATAGAAGCGTCTAAAGGGTTTTGAAAATATTAACCGTAAAACCGGTTTTTCCGAGAAACCGATACAATGTTCGGGCAAGCGAGAAGACCTTCTAAACTCCACAAAAAATTATGAAATTTTGACCACATCTCCATTATAGGATGAATAAGACACGGTTAAAAGGATGAAGCAAGATTTGATGCCAAGATGAATTTATAAATTTTAGATCATTAATGGGTGATTAATGACTAAAACTCCAAAATAAATTCAAGGGAGCTTGGGCTTGGTTTGAGATGATTTGAGCTGATGTCTGAAGTTATTATGGACTTGATTCAAGCCCATTTACAAGCTTGTGCCACGAAATTATGCAAGAGGAAAATAAAAGGAGTTTTGTGAGCTAGATTCAATGAATCTACAAGAGGGTTTTGGCCCAAACTTAAAGGGCTTTACATGGGCTCTTCACATGTGAAATTTATGATAATCAAGATGGTTTTGGTCCTTGAAAGGAGTGGGCTTCGTGGCTTGGAGAAGAGGAGGCTTGCTCTCCAAGGTTTCACATGCATGGAAGGTGAGGTGTCAAAGAAAGGGGTGAGATGTGTCATGGGACACTTGTCACACCTCAGCTCAATGGGTTTGGCTATAAAAGGAAGCTGAGACTCTCATTATTTCACACACAACAAAAAGAAAAGGAGAGGAGAAGAGGAGAAGAAAAGAAGCGTGAGGGAGAGGAGGAGGAGAAGAAGAAGAAAAGAAGAAGAAGGAGGAGGAGAAGAAGAAGAAGAAGAAGAAGAAGAAGAAGAAGAAGAAGAAGGAGGAGGAAGAGGAGAGAAGAAGAAGAAGACCGGAGGAAGAGGAAGAGAGAGAGAAAGAAGAGAGAGAAAGAGCAGAGAGAAAGAAGAGAGAGAAAGAAGAAAGAGAAAGAAGAGAGAGAGCCGGAAGAGGGAGAAAGATAAGGAGAGCCGGAAGAGAGAGGAAGAGAACCGGAGGAAGAGAGAGAGAGATAAAGAGGAGAGAAAAAGTAGAGAGAGAAATAAGAAAGAGAAAGAAGAGAGAGAGAGCCAGAAGAGAGAAAACCGGAGGAAAGAGAAAGAAAACCGGAGGAGAGAAGAGATTAGTCCGGAGGCTCGATCAACGGCATGGTCAAGTGCGGGTCAACCGGTTCAGGAAGCCAAAGTCAACGGTCAAATAGGGGTCAAGGTCGGGTCAAAGCGACGGAGGTTCGGGGAAGGTTCGGGATAGCGTCGGGTTCGTGCCGGGTCTCGTTGTTCCGCTAGTCCGTCAAGCCGTCCGTCCACGTCATCATAGAACTGTGAGTCGGCTCATACACCGTAGATAGAGCATATATAACGGAGAAAGAGAAGCCGTAGAATTAGGGTTGCATACCCGGCTGTGAATGGATTGTGATTAAGAACCGACTCAAATGATTAACAATAAACTGGTTAGGGTATAAGACGCATGTTCGGATCGTATGAGTTAAACGGATTAAACACGTTGTGTGCCGCTAGGTGGCTAGTATTGTTGGGTGATGCATTCATATAGCCGTGGTGTGATAGGACGGTATATGCATACATATGCATTAAAGGAATGAATATGAATGAACGTATATACGGGAAATACGACGGAAGTAAAAGAGAGAATTAAACTTATTAAACGTACGAGTATGAAATGGTAACGGGAACAAGTATAGTAAAGGTTAAAGAAAAGTAAGTGGATTAAGTAAGTGAATAATGAGATGTCGGGGAGCTTAGCAAGCTGCTAGCTCTAAAAACCGACAGATCGGAGAGTGATTAAAAGACACATAAGAAATAGGTATGAGATGAGATATGTGTGAAGTGTGTGATGAGCCGTCTACGGGTTAGCAATCCGCTAATCCAAGGTAGCAGACTTGAATCGGTTAAAAGACATTTGGAACCCCTAATAGGCCTGATTGTGTGGTGATACTGTTATTGTGTAGTTGTGTGGTTGTTGCTGTGTGTTCTTGTGCAGGCCTATTAGATTTTCTCGGTGTTGGGCCGAGCAATCCGTGTGGATACTTAACTTGGTCATGCGACCGGTTAAGTCGTGGTTGTTGACTCGGTGTGGTGCCGAGTCAGAGCGGTGGTGTTGGTGGGTGTGTGTGTGTGTAGACTTGCGGGATGGGGTGTTGATATGGTGGTTGACTGTTGATCGAGTCTGATTGATTGCTAGAGTCCAAGCAAGTCTGCGTGTTTACTTTTCTGCACTAGGACTCTAGGGTGCGTTAGATCCCGCAAGTCTAGGTGATTGGATACGTTCTGGTACTTCCGACCCGATTGGATCCTCGGGATTTGAGAACCTGGTCAGTTCACGTACCTTCGGTAGTGGTTCTGGCAGGTGCGAACCTATGGAGTGACGTCCATAGGGTGTAGTCCGGAGAATACGGGGTCGCGTCCTAGGGTCGGACTGCATGGAAGCTCGGGTTGCCGGGGGTAACCGGAGTCACTGCGTATCGATGGGCTGAGAACAGTGTCCTAGCCGTTGGACTTCGTGTTGACGTCTAGGAGTTGTGGGGTTAGTTACCATGTTGGTGACAATGAGAACCCGTGGAAGTTACCGAGATCGTAAGGGCCCTGTGTTGAGTTTACATTGTTGATGTTGCGCGATAGATAGATCGAGTTTCGATCGAGAGCATGTGCCGCAGTGCTTTCGATTCCCATCGTTATTGTGTTATGTTATTTATTGAATTTCTTGTGTGTTGGGGGTTCGACACGACGTGGTAGTGCGTGGTCAACCGTTATCTTATTGCTTGTTATTTTGGGGTTTCGGGGCGGGAGAGTGTAGATGCTAGATAGCATAGAAGCCGTAGCGGGGAGCCGTCTCACTGGGTAATCTTAGATTGCTCATTAGACTCTTTTGTGTTTTTCAGGTTTAGCAGTGACGGACGCGGGAGGTCCTCGGTGTAGTCTCGGGATTGCTTGTGGCGGGATTTTGATTTGATGACTTTTGGGATTTTATTTCGGTTCGGCTTTTGGCGCCATTTTGTATTGAAACACGTGGATTGTTTTTATTAATGGCAATCATTTTGTAAAGACTGATAAACGTTGTACGTAACGTTTGATTACTCAGAAATGAACATGTTTCCCTGATATGGTGTTTAGTCCGAACCGACACAACTCACGGAAATGATACAAGTTGAAAAGCTTTGTATCATGGAAGTGAGGATAGCGGGGTCAAAGACGGGTTAGTGCGAGCCTCTGTCTCAAACCGGTCTGTCTCTGGCTTTGTCTTGTGACAAACCTTTTCTGTTTGACTTGCTCGGGTTCGACTTGGTCATGTTCTTGTTTGATTGTTGACCGGTCAGCTCGACGGTCAGCGGATAATGGGAAAGGGGCGTTACAGGCTAGTTACTAATCTTGTTTGCTTTGCTCCTATTTTTCGTCTTGTATCTTGAGTCTCATGCATTCACTTAAGGCATAGAAAAACCAAAAAAATTGAAAAATTTCAAAAAAATTTCACAAAAAGAAAGCATGTAGGATCGAGTCTAGCTAGTGTTGTAGGATTCATGCATTGGGGACAATGATGATTTTGCCTTATAGAGGCTCACCAATTAAGTTGCTCGTTGCTTTAATCGATTTTCAAAACAAAAGAAAACCCATTGCTTGACTTTGAGATTCTGAAATTCCCTATCCTTGTGAAGCTCGCATGAACTTAGCTAAATTCCGTGATATTGGACTTAATTTGACTTTGAAATATCTTGCTTAGGGGCTTGAAATTCAATCCCATGGTCCTTGCCCGAGTTATGCTTTCCTTTTTACCACTCTCTTGATTAACTCGGGCAACCATTGATCTTCTTGTAACGCCCCTTTCCCATTCTCCGCTGACCGTCGAGCTGACCGGTCAACGATCAAACAAGAACATGACCGATCGAACCCGAGCAAGTCGAACAGGAAAAGTTCGTCACAGGACGAAGCCAGAGACAGATCGGTTTGAGACAAAGGCTCGCACCAACCCAACACCGACTCCGCTATCCTCGCTTCCATAGCACAAGTCGGCCGTCTTGCACTACTTCTGCGAGTTGTGTCGGTTCGGACGAAACACAATATCAGGAAAGCATATTCATTTCTGAGTAAATCAAACGTTCAGTACAACGTTTAATCGTCACTTTACAAATCATTTTCATCAATAAAGGATCAACACACAAATCAATACAAAAGTGGCGTCAAGCCGAACCGAAGGAAAACCCCAAAACCATCGAATCAAAACCCCGCCACAAGCCATCCCGAAACTACACCGAGGACCTCCCGCGTCCATCGCTGCTTAACCTGAAAAACACAAAAAGAGTCTAATGAGCGATCTAAGATCACCCAGTGAATCGGCTCCCCACTAAGGCTTCTAATCTATCGATCAACTATAGATTCCCGCCCGAAACCCAAAATAACAATCAAGCAGAACAAAGTAGCCGATCACGCACAACCACGTCGTGTCGAGCCCACACACAATCAATTGCCAAAAGAAAGAGAAGGCGATTAGAGGAAATCGGGAGCACTGCGGCACATGTCCCCGATTGAGACTCGATCTATCTACCGCGCAACACCAACTACACCAAAACACAACGCTGGGCCCCTACGATCTTGGTGACTTCCACGGGTTTCTACAGCTACCGATATGGTAACTAACCCACGACTCCTAGCCGTCTACACAACGACTAGGACACCGTTCTCTGTCCATCGATACGCGGTGACTCTGACTACCCCTAGATAGCCCGAGTTTCCATGCAGTCCGGCCCTAGGACATGACCCCGTATTCTCCGGACCACACACCTACAGACGTCACTCCATAGGTTAACACCATAACCAGAATCACCACGGTCCGGTTAGGTAACTACCCGAGGATCCTATCGGGTCGGAAGTACCAGAACGTAATCAAATACCTAGACTTGCGGGATCTAACGCACCCTAGAGTCCTAGTGCAGAAATGTAAACACGCAGACTCGCTTGAACTCTAGCAATCAATCTCAATCACTAGCAACAACCAACCCCGCATCCCGCAAGTCAACTCACCCACACCACCGCTCTGACTCAGCACCGTACTGAGCCAGCACCACCACTTAACCGGTCCCATGACCGAGTTAAGTAACAACAAGGATCGCTCGGCCCAACACCGAGACGATCTAAAGGCCTGCACAAAAGTTAACCACAACCACACAACAGACAACCACGCAATCAACACACCACAACACACAACAGGCCTATTAGGGTTTCTATCGTCTTTTAATCAATTCACGCCCGCTACCTTGGGTTAGCCGCTTGCTGACCCGTAGACGGTTCACCGGTCACAACACTTCTCTTTACTTAACCACTCCTAATCATCTTTTAATAACTCTTTGATCCGTCGGTTTAGAGCTAGTAGCTTAATAAACTCCCCGACGTCTCATCATTTATTACTTAATTCATTTAACTCGGGAAACTCCAATACCATTCATATTCTATACATTCGTTCAGGTTAAACCGTATTTTAACTCGTCTTAATTTCCGTATATAGATTCCTTTAATACCGTGCTTTACTTACGTATATGTGCATATATAGTCCTACTCATGCCATGACTATATGAATGCATCACACAATGTTCTAACAACCTAACGGCACGCAATAGGTTTAATCCGTTTTAATCTAACATTCTTCTTTAACCCTAGCCGGTTTAATATCAATTCAATCAATCATTCAATTCACAATTCAATTCGGTTTAACACGATCGGGTATGCATTCCTATCTCTACGGTTTCCCATTTATCGATCTATATGAATGTTACGGTGTTTGAGCCGACTCACAGTGATTTCACGGAATGAACGGCACGGATGCGGATACGGTTCCCGAGACCCCGAACAAACCCGAATCTTCCCGAATACCCGAACACGAACTCCCGAATACCCCGAACCACCGGATAACCGTCAAACCGAGCGTTGACCGGCTCGTTTTCCGGCGTTGACCGCGTTGACCGGCGGCGTTGACCGGCGTTGACCGTTGACCGTTGACTTTGACCCGCTTGACCGTTGACCACCTCCGGTTTACCCCTTGACCCACTGAACCACCAAATCGAACCGAATCACCTTCAAATCAACCGGTTTAGTTAAACCGGTTCGGTCAAACCGTTGACCGGCGTTGACCGAGGCTTAACCGGTTTGACTAGACCGGTTCACCCACTGAACCAAGACCAAACCGACTTCAATGCATCCCCATTTCACCCTTGAAGAATCGCTGAAGATTTGACGGCGGAAGAGGCTTCTCCGGCGGCTACTCCGGCGTTGACCGCGGCGGCTCCGGCGTTGACCGCGGCGGCGGCGACTTTTCCGGCAACTTCCCACGGCGAACCACACACCAATCCACTCCTCTTGATGAGATCTATCTTCCCATGGCTTTGAAATCTTGAAATAAGTTGAGGAGAGAGAGAGATACCAAGAACTCTAAACCGCGGCTGCTTCTCTCCTATTTTCCGGCGAGCTCCGGTGACTTCTGACGACGGCGGCCGGCTGAAACTTGAAGAGGAGACTGAGATGAAGCTACTGGCCTTTGAATCACTGGATTTGAGCCTATGGTGAGAAAGTTATGCACTTTCTTGTGAAAGAAGGCATAAAGAACACCATAGAAACCTTGAAGAACTATTGAAGATTCAAGAAGCTTAGGAGGATTTTGTTGAATGTTTCTGGAGAGAATGAGAGAGTTCTGTCGACAGAGAGAGAGTAGAGTGAAGATTCAGAGCACCAAATGATCCAAAAAGAGTGAATAGTTAAGATTCCATGCATGTATCCCTTTTCATTCATGCACCAAATATGGTGGTGACACCTATCCTCCAAAAGCTGTCGACCTGGGGAGCTCACACCTATTTCTGGTAAGTTTCTGAAGCCCACTAAGGCCCATTGCACTGGCCCAAACCACAAAAACCCTTCCCTTAACTTGTTTGCTTTCTTTAGCTCGGTTTGATCATTTCCCCGATAATTGTTTTAGTAAATAGTAGATGTTTCCCATAAATCCCCAAACCTTCATAATCTGATTCTCCTTGCTTTTAGATGAATTTAGCAATTTGAATCACCTCGTTTGGAGTTTCCTAGCTCCCTTTATGATTTTCCGAAGTTTTCCCGGTTTAACTCGGTTTTCACCCGAAACTCCGAAAAATGCATTTCTGCTCCGTTTCTTCGAATTCTGATCTTGTAAATGTTCTTTATGTTTAATAAAGAGGACATTTGGCCCGTCTCGTCTTCCGTCTCGAACTTTGGCAAAATTACCATTTTGCCCCTGGGTTAGGCAAAATTACAATTTTGCCCCTGATGACTTTTCTTCTGCCCGTTGACCGTATTTTTGGATACGGGGTATCACATTCTTCCCCACTTACAGGAATTCGGTCCCCGAATTCTCCGTCACTACCAGACTTTGAATCGGTTCCGAACCTTGTAAGTCGTTCCATCACTACACCTTGACGCTTCTTCTTTGAACACCGCTGCATACCACTGACCTCACATCGCTCCAAAATGATGTCTTAATCTCGCATATCTTGATCTACTCTGATCCTCTAACTTAATCTTGGTTAACTGCTCTGTTCTGATTCCCACTTTGCGCTTCCCCACTTTGTCTCGACCTCCACATTCCTACCCACAACTGTTTGTCTCCGTGAGACACTCTTCAAAAATCTGATCACTGACTTCCGTCGCACCGCTTCCAATAAGACCCCTGATCTTCATTGCCAAATCTCTTTACTAACTTGTCATCCCAACCGTTTCGATCTTTCCGCTATTCTGGGCTGGCACAATCCCCTGACCATCCATCCTGACAATCCACACTGACCGCTTTACGATCCGATCTCCTTATTCCGCAACGTCTTGCCATTCCATCTCGCTTTCGGGTTCGGGTTCAGTCTCGTATTCGTATCGCATCGTCCATTCCGTCCTACATTCAACACAACAACATTTCACTGGAGCGGTGAATTCAAACCAATTCATTCTTTGATATCACTTCCTCATAGAGATATCGTTAGTTAATCACGTACCCAATGGTCACTCATGATTAAATAACGATATTCTATAATTCCGCTTTCTCGCGGATCGACCGTTTGATTACAACCGTTCTCGAGTTAGCTCAACACCTTAAACGAAAAGGTTCTAACACTTCCATCTTTAACAACTTAACGATTGCAACCAAATTAAACTACTCACCCGGATGGCTTACCACGCCATTCACACTCCGCACATGCTAAGCATGTCACTCGCACTTTCACAGTGCGATACTACTAACGAAACGCAACCCTATTTCAAGCAATTAAATCAAAACACGCAAGCAATTATCGCAAAAACAAACAATTACCACACACAGCCAAGCCATCATCAGATCGCTCCGGATATGTCGTCAGTCTGGGTTTAGGTTATGATGAACGGTCATCAGTTCCGCTCATCATCAGACTTCACATGGTAATTCGTTTGCATCCCAACCCATCATACGCATGCAAACAATTACTACGAAAGTCATAACGATAAGTTGAACAATCTGCATCACATACATACACAAAAACAACAACATACACATGTCTCGAGGTTTATAGAAATACATAAGGAAACAGAAATACAACCACAAGATGTCCGTCATCAACAACCCAACCCACAAACTGCACCGCCATATCCTGGAGATGTTCAAAACAACATACGAAAACCGTCGATCTGGTTACACACAAACAACAACATAGTTAGTGCCCAACTTACCTGGCCTAACTATTCTAACCCTAACAGCCCCAGCACGACCGGAATGCCATACACAACCGGCATCGCGACTCGCGCTGGTACCCACTGGCAGGTGCGCCGGGAGGGTGTGGTGGATGCGCATCTCTAGTCGGCGGTCCGACCTGCTGCGGCTCTGCCATCGGACACAGCTGCGCGACATGACCTCTGCGACCACAAATCTGACAAACCGGAACGGGCGCTGGGCGTGGCCCACGGTAACATGCTGCTGCCTGATGATCTGTCGCTCCACACAGCTGACACGACGAAACTGACCCTGAAGAAGGCTCCTGAAAACACTCCGCTGCTCGATGTCCCTGAGCTCCACAAATCTGACAAACAACTGGTGCTGAGCGGGACCGACGAGCACTGGACCGACGGGAACAAGCGGATGCTCGGTGTCCCTTGTCTCCGCCCCTCCTACAACTCCTCGATGGCCTCGGTGGCTGCTCCAATGGTGGCTGCGCTACTGGTGACTGCGCGGCTGGCTGCTGAATAACTGACTGCCGAATAAGACCACCGTCTCGACGACTCGGACCAGGTCAATACTCCTCAGGTAACGGGGCACGGTGCGGCTCTGCGTCTGACATACGAGGTCCGGGTCCTGCGATCGGGCAAATAGGTGCAAGATGGCCGTCCATCCCGCACACCTGACAGTAATACGGAACCGGCACAGGCTGGTACGGCTCATGGTAGCGTGGATCCACTAGTCGGGTACACCAATGTAAATGAAAGCCCTGAACTCCGCAAGCGCTACACGTCTGGTACACTGGCATCTGCGGCACTGAGTCTGGCGTGTCTGCTAGTGGAATCTCCAGTGGTGCCATCGGCTCAGTCGGCGGTGCCTCTGGTGATGTAGCTGACTCAAACTGCTCTGATCCTGCCGTCGACATCGGCTCAACTCCTGTGGCTGACTCCATCGCTGAGAGTGGCTCGGTAGAACCAGGTGATGGAGCTCCTGACCTCTGCGGCGATCCTGGCTGATGATGCGGCCCAACTCGCTGCTCCAAAACGTCCTCTAATATCGCCATCTGCTCGTCCAACTGCTGCGCCCACTGCGCATGCTGCTCCGGGTCCAACGGCTCCATGTCCATATCGAGAGCTGAGTGTAGCGGATCCAACTGAAAGTCTCCTCCACCAAGTGGAATAAAATCCGACTCGTGCATACTGAAAGATAGTGGCACGTCATGTGCCTCAAGCGGCATCCCCGGTGATGCTATCGGCGCCTCGAACTGTGGTGGAAATGGCGGCAACCCGTAATCTACGAATCTCAAATATCCCATCGCTCCAACGGTCGGGTCTGCGGTACCTGCGTCGTCCTGTAAGGAAGGCGGTAACGGATCTGGTAATGGCCTCCAATCCACAGCAGCGGCTCTCGCTCCCTGATGCCCACGGGGCACAACTGGCGGTCGAGCTGATATCCGAGAACCCTGCGACTGACCCTGTGGTGGCATCCTCAGTCCTGCCTGATGCTGGTCTACCAAAGCCTGATACTCTGCCCGTGTCATCCGCTGTGGACTCATCGTGCTCGATACAATCTCTCACACCCAATGCACACACCCACACACACACCGTCCAGGGACACTCTGCTGCTGTCTGCAATCAAAAACACAAAGACAGATTAGTATACATAACACAAAATTCCTACCCCATCCCAACCCCGGATTTACGGACGCGGCTCGGTTTCCTAATGGAAGCTTGGGTAAGACACAATTTTGACTCGATAAAACCACGGAAAACACTCAGAAATGAACAGCTTCGAAACCCATGCAGAACCATGCTCTGATACCACCTTTCTGTAACGCCCCTTTCCCATTCTCCGCTGACCGTCGAGCTGACCGGTCAACGATCAAACAAGAACATGACCGATCGAACCCGAGCAAGTCGAACAGGAAAAGTTCGTCACAGGACGAAGCCAGAGACAGATCGGTTTGAGACAAAGGCTCGCACCAACCCAACACCGACTCCGCTATCCTCGCTTCCATAGCACAAGTCGGCCGTCTTGCACTACTTCTGCGAGTTGTGTCGGTTCGGACGAAACACAATATCAGGAAAGCATATTCATTTCTGAGTAAATCAAACGTTCAGTACAACGTTTAATCGTCACTTTACAAATCATTTTCATCAATAAAGGATCAACACACAAATCAATACAAAAGTGGCGTCAAGCCGAACCGAAGGAAAACCCCAAAACCATCGAATCAAAACCCCGCCACAAGCCATCCCGAAACTACACCGAGGACCTCCCGCGTCCATCGCTGCTTAACCTGAAAAACACAAAAAGAGTCTAATGAGCGATCTAAGATCACCCAGTGAATCGGCTCCCCACTAAGGCTTCTAATCTATCGATCAACTATAGATTCCCGCCCGAAACCCAAAATAACAATCAAGCAGAACAAAGTAGCCGATCACGCACAACCACGTCGTGTCGAGCCCACACACAATCAATTGCCAAAAGAAAGAGAAGGCGATTAGAGGAAATCGGGAGCACTGCGGCACATGTCCCCGATTGAGACTCGATCTATCTACCGCGCAACACCAACTACACCAAAACACAACGCTGGGCCCCTACGATCTTGGTGACTTCCACGGGTTTCTACAGCTACCGATATGGTAACTAACCCACGACTCCTAGCCGTCTACACAACGACTAGGACACCGTTCTCTGTCCATCGATACGCGGTGACTCTGACTACCCCTAGATAGCCCGAGTTTCCATGCAGTCCGGCCCTAGGACATGACCCCGTATTCTCCGGACCACACACCTACAGACGTCACTCCATAGGTTAACACCATAACCAGAATCACCACGGTCCGGTTAGGTAACTACCCGAGGATCCTATCGGGTCGGAAGTACCAGAACGTAATCAAATACCAAGACTTGCGGGATCTAACGCACCCTAGAGTCCTAGTGCAGAAATGTAAACACGCAGACTCGCTTGGACTCTAGCAATCAATCTCAATCACTAGAAACAACCAACCCTGCATCCCGCAAGTCAACTCACCCACACCACCGCTCTGACTCAGCACCGTACTGAGCCAGCACCACCACTTAACCGGTCCCATGACCGAGTTAAGTAACAACAAGGATCGCTCGGCCCAACACCGAGACGATCTAAAGGCCTGCACAAAAGTTAACCACAACCACACAACAGACAACCACGCAATCAACACACCACAACACACAACAGGCCTATTAGGGTTTCTATCGTCTTTTAATCAATTCACGCCCGCTACCTTGGGTTAGCCGCTTGCTGACCCGTAGACGGTTCACCGGTCACAACACTTCTCTTTACTTAACCACTCCTAATCATCTTTTAATAACTCTTTGATCCGTCGGTTTAGAGCTAGTAGCTTACTAAACTCCCCGACGTCTCATCATTTATTACTTAATTCATTTAACTCGGGAAACTCCGATACCATTCATATTCTATACATTCGTTCAGGTTAAACCGTATTTTAACTCGTCTTAATTTCCGTATATAGATTCCTTTAATACCGTGCTTTACTTACGTATATGTGCATATATAGTCCTACTCATGCCATGACTATATGAATGCATCACACAATGTTCTAACAACCTAACGACACGCAATAGGTTTAATCCGTTTTAATCTAACATGCTTCTTTAACCCTAGCCGGTTTAATATCAATTCAATCAATCATTCAATTCACAATTCAATTCGGTTTAACACGATCGGGTATGCATTCCTATCTCTACGGTTTCCCATTTATCGATCTATATGAATGTTACGGTGTTTGAGCCGACTCACAGTGATTTCACGGAATGAACGGCACGGATGCGGATACGGTTCCCGAGACCCCGAACAAACCCGAATCTTCCCGAATACCCGAACACGAACTCCCGAACACCCCGAACCACCGGATAACCGTCAAACCGAGCGTTGACCGGCTCGTTTTCCGGCGTTGACCGCGTTGACCGGCGGCGTTGACCGGCGTTGACCGGTTGACCGTTGACTTTGACCCGCTTGACCGTTGACCACCTCCGGTTTACCCCTTGACCCACTGAACCACCAAATCGAACCGAATCACCTTCAAATCAACCGGTTTAGTTAAACCGGTTCGGTCAAACCGTTGACCGGCGTTGACCGAGGCTTAACCGGTTTGACTAGACCGGTTCACCCACTGAACCAAGACCAAACCGACTTCAATGCATCCCCATTTCACCCTTGAAGAATCGCTGAAGATTTGACGGCGGAAGAGGCTTCTCCGGCGGCTACTCCGGCGTTGACCGCGGCGGCTCCGGCGTTGACCGCGGCGGCGGCGACTTTTCCGGCAACTTCCCACGGCGAACCACACACCAATCCACTCCTCTTGATGAGATCTATCTTCCCATGGCTTTGAAATCTTGAAATAAGTTGAGGAGAGAGAGAGATACCAAGAACTCTAAACCGCGGCTGCTTCTCTCCTATTTTCCGGCGAGCTCCGGTGACTTCTGACGACGGCGGCCGGCTGAAACTTGAAGAGGAGACTGAGATGAAGCTACTGGCCTTTGAATCACTGGATTTGAGCCTATGGTGAGAAAGTTATGCACTTTCTTGTGAAAGAAGGCATAAAGAACACCATAGAAACCTTGAAGAACTATTGAAGATTCAAGAAGCTTAGGAGGATTTTGTTGAATGTTTCTGGAGAGAATGAGAGAGTTCTGTCGACAGAGAGAGAGTAGAGTGAAGATTCAGAGCACCAAATGATCCAAAAAGAGTGAATAGTTAAGATTCCATGCATGTATCCCTTTTCATTCATGCACCAAATATGGTGGTGACACCTATCCTCCAAAAGCTGTCGACCTGGGGAGCTCACACCTGTTTCTGGTAAGTTTCTGAAGCCCACTAAGGCCCATTGCACTGGCCCAAACCACAAAAACCCTTCCCTTAACTTGTTTGCTTTCTTTAGCTCGGTTTGATCATTTCCCCGATAATTGTTTTAGTAAATAGTAGATGTTTCCCATAAATCCCCAAACCTTCATAATCTGATTCTCCTTGCTTTTAGATGAATTTAGCAATTTGAATCACCTCGTTTGGAGTTTCCTAGCTCCCGTTATGAGTTTCCGAAGTTTTCCCGGTTTAACTCGGTTTTCACCCGAAACTCCGAAAAATGCATTTCTGCTCCGTTTCTTCGAATTCTGATCTTGTAAATGTTCTTTATGTTTAATAAAGAGGACATTTGGCCCGTCTCGTCTTCCGTCTCGAACTTTGGCAAAATTACCATTTTGCCCCTGGGTTAGGCAAAATTACAATTTTGCCCCTGATGACTTTTCTTCTGCCCGTTGACCGTATTTTTGGATACGGGGTATCACACTTATGATCATGGCTTCCCTCACCCAATGACCCTAAACCTTTCCTTGAAGCCAAAATGATTTGTGAGTGAGGCCTGTTCTTGATAGCTTTTGGCATGTGCAAAAACTTGAGAGTATCGAGAACGACAAATGGTCTTTTCTCATTTTAGCTAGCTCTATTTGCCATAAGAGTCTAGCATTAGGATGGGAAATAAGTTTGGGGGAGAGATGAGAGTTGTTTGGGAATGAAGAGGATCAATGAAAAGTGTTCAAAAAGGTTCAAAAAGAAAAAAAGAAAAAAAGAGAGAGTCACTAGGAGTTCATAAGAAGAGAGCATTATTCAAAAAGAAAAGAAAAAGAAGTAAGTCCCCTAGATTGATTCAAAAAGAAAAGAAAGAAAGATCAAGTATTAAGAGGGGAAAGTTATGAAAGAGTTTGCTCAAGTTTGAAAAAGAGAAATTCAGTTAAGTGTTTCCTAGTGACAAAGAAAATAGAGAAAAAGGGCTAAAAGGGTGAGTGTTTTGGTAAAGAGAATGATCATGGGTTGGGGTTTTTGTGAGTGTTTGTCTTTCATTATGGGATGGTATAGAGAAATCTTCTAGGGATCGGGTAGAACAGTGAGAAAAGAAATTTGTATGCATAAATTGTTCCCTTTCTTAGATAGATTTTGTGTAATGCCAATTACTCCTATTCTTGAGAGTTAACCACCCCAAATGAAACTCTACTTAACCACCTCAAATAGCCTCTCTTTAACCTTGCCAATTGGGATTGATTGATTGCTCCTTTGTGAGATCGCACTTAACTCTTAATGAATGTAGGGAATTGAGTTGATGATTGCTTGTGTTCTATAGGATCTCGGGAGTTGGAGTAGGGGTTGAGGGAACGGTAATGTGGAAGTACATGGATAGTCAATGTGATTAGAGCAACTTGTAACTTCTTTGAAAGATCTTGTATCTTGCTGTGAGTCTTGTGGTTTTGAGTCCCCGCCTTCAAACCTTTCTCCCAAATGGATTGATTGTCTTATGCTTGCTTGTGGACAAGCAAGATTCAAGTTTGGGGGAATTGATATACATGTGTTTTCATTCATTTAGAATAGTGATTTGTTCTTGTTTTGAATTCTTTTCCTTTCTTTCTTCATTCCTTTGTTGTTATTTGTCTAACTTAGAGTATAGTTGCATTTAGGCTAGGATTTAGCATTCTAGGTTGTTTTTGGAGTGTTTGCTTGTGTTTTGTAGGTTCATGGACATGTTTGGAGCATTTGGGAGATTTAGGAAGCAAAGGAAGAGCTCAAGGAAGAAGGGAAGATTTGCACAAGTCGACAGAGAAATCATCGACCAAGCCAATCGACCAAAACAGGTCGATGATTTCTCAGCACTCAAATCGACGTCTTCCATCGACGTCAACACGTCGGTGGAAACACGCGGAAAATCCACGAAGAATTCCAGTGAAATCATCGACGTCGCGAACCGACGAAAACGCGTCGATGATTCCATACAATTTTCCATCGACGTCCCGAACCGAGCAGAACAAGTCGATGGATTCGAGCATCTCTCGACGAGTTTTGGGCAGAGAAATCACCGACGTCGCGAACCGACGAAAACGCGTCGGTGATTTCACATCATTTTCCACCGACGTGTCGAATCGACGTAGACAGGTCGATGATTTCTCTGCGAACCAGATTTTGTCCAATTGGACCGGGTCAATACCCGGTTTGTTCCGGGTTGACCCGGTTCGCCCCATTCACACTATATAAGGCAAAAAACCTATTTTTATTGTCTTAAGCTTGTTTTTGGATTCAAAACTCTTTTGGGAAGACAAGTTTCAATCTTTTATTAATCTAAGAGTTATGTGTGTTTGATTTCTTCTTTTCTTCTTTTAATCTTTTGCTAATCATCATGTTTAACACTATTCTCATGGATTTTGTTGAACAAGGCATGATTAGTGAGTAGTCTCCCTTTGAGCTTTTGGGTTAGGAAGATTTGAGTGATTATGGGTTGAATCTTGATGTATAGGGCTTAAATTTGATTGATCCTTTCTCATTAGATGTTCTATTTGCTAGATTAGGCTTAGCTAACCTTGATCTAGAACTTTGGGTTTTTATTGCACACAAGGTGTTCGATGAAATGCTAGCTTTGATTTAATGAGAGCTTTACATTCTTAGCCAATGATGATTGATGTTTAAGGTGTTTAGTGGCTAAAGGACTTGTGATTAATGCATGCTTGCTTGTGATTAGCCAATGGAAATTGATGTCTAATGCTTGTTTAGCATAGGGTTAATGACATGAGAGTGTATTAACTTGAATTAGTGTTCCTAAGCTAAAGGGTTAGCATTTTAATGTTGTGTTTGACATCTTGATTCAATGCTTAGTTACTTAGATCAATTTCCTATACCCAAGAGCTTGATCTTTAATCATCTGTCCAATACCTTATCAACATAAGGATTTTGACACGATCCAATTAGCTACTCTGATCCATTCCAATGGATCCTTATTCCAAGAATTCACGCGGCTACTCCCATGTCTATCGTTTAAATTTGACTTCCGACCTAAATCTTGACAAGACTTTAGCGTCGGAACGTCGTTTGTGAGATTCAAGTATGTTAACTACATACTGTGTGAGAATTGCCATTACGCTCCCACTAGTCTTCTTGTAAACGCATGGTTTCCTTTTCTTTCTGATCAAGTCAAAACTTTTGACTACATTATCAGAATGTTGATTCCAACTCCAAGATGTTTGCTTCAATCCAGAAATGGATCGGTGAAGATAACATGCATACCCAGCTAATTTTCGGAGTTGGGGCTCACCATCGCTTCTTTGAATTTCGCATGCTCGTCACTTTTCAATGATCAACGGATCACGACAATCGGCTACGAGAAATCACTCTCGAGTTAGTGACGGATCCTTTCGGATCTGCGAATTTCAGGCTCCACAGGTGCAGATCCTACATCACTTTGTAGATCTCACCGCTGCTCTTCCTCATCAGGTTGAGCATCCTCCTGTGTTTATCGAATTTCTTCTATGCGTACTTTTACTCCCACTGTTTCTTTTGAAAGTATGATCTTTCTCAAAAGACACAGTTCTGGACAAAAGTACTAAGCCTTGGTTTCCCTAGGACAACCAGCGAGGTAGAGCTTATCATATTTGGGTTCAAGTTTGTTTGTTGACTACTGTCTTACACAAACCTTGCAATCCCAATTAATCAGAAAAACAAATTTGGAAATCACCCAGTCCACATCCAATGTGGTGTTTTTCACTGATTCTGATAGAAACCTTTTCTGCGCAAAGACAGACATTTCAGGACGTATTCTTAAATCATTATGGAAGATTCCTGTGATTCATCTTTAATCGGAGTATATCTAATAAGATCCGATTCATTCTGTTAGATGATCACCCAATTCTTGACTTAAGTATTTTTCCTCCGCGATTCAATCGAGGATCTTAATACTTTTGTCAAATCGGTTCTACACTTCATCTTGGAACTCCTCAAGGGATTCCTGCTTGTGTTTCATCAAATGAACACAACCATACTTATTGATGCCATCAATAAGGTAATGAAGTACAGAAGATTTCCTCTGGCACTAATGCTCGTTGGACCGCATACATCAGTTTGCGTAAGGCCCAATAAGCCTCAGGCCCATTTCTAAGGGTTATGGTCTGCTAAAAGGGCCTTATTCATTTGGTCCAGTGAACAGAATTCATATCTCAAATGATTAACAATCGAATGAGTCCAAAACCATGGAACCTTTGAATTCGCTTCACTCTATGTGGTTAAACGACTATACCAAAGAAAAGTCGAGTTCAAATCATCAGACTTAAACCTTTAGTATTTGTGTTATATTCTGTCTTTGTTGGTTTAAGATATAAAACCCATTCCAAATGGGGTGCTACCATAGAATATTTCATTAAGATCTAAAGAACAAAACTTGTCTTTTATCAAAATGAAAAACATCCAAATTCTCAAAGAAATGAAAGACATTTCTGCACAAGGCAGATACATAGTAGCAATTACTTAATTTCTAAAACCAAGTATGAAAGGCTCCTACAAGTGGAGAATCTCTACGGCTCATGCAGCAACCATTGCTTCATACCAGACACGCAGTTCCACTTGTCCTTTCAACATTCTACTGTCGCTTAGGTCCTGCATATTTCAAAAATATCAGTACCACAACTAGTATCCAATACTTATGTAGAACTTGAATTAATAACACAATACCTGAAGAAGAAGTACTATACATCTCCTTCATCTCTTGTGAATCTTCCAAGAATTTAATGCAATCTCTCTTCCAATGCCCTGACTCATCGCAGTAGAAGCACTTTCTAACACCAGACGGGCCTGACTTGGGCTTATAAGATGACACAGGCTTATCCTGATTCCAAATTTGGACGGCCCTGTCTCTACCCTTGCCAGCACAAGATTTCTCAAATCTTTTGCCCTTTATGATGTCTTGCTCTACTTCTTTGAGCATGCCATGCAGCTCAGTCAACGTCTTCATCAAGCCTTTCTTAATATAGTTCTTAATGAACTTATCATAGCTTGACGGCAGTGACTGCAGAATGATGTCAGTGGCCAACTCTAAGCTGACAGGACATTCCAGTCTCCCCAGGTTATCAATGTAACCCATCAGTTTAATGACATGAGGACTTACTGGAGCATCCTCTGGTAGCTTGCACTCAGTTAGAGACTTCACCATCTGGAATCTCTCAACTCGTGCCAGATCCTGAAACTTTAGTTTCAGGCTGGTGATCATCTATATTGGCGACTCCATGTTCTCGTATTGACCTTTCAAGTCCGAGTTCATGGTAGACAACATCAGACCACGCACATCTACCACATCAATATAATGCTTATTCCAAGCCTTATATGCTGCATGCGAGCGATTGGTCCCAAGCCTTTCTGGAAGAGCCTTTTCAAGGACATAGTCCTTGCTCTCCTGCTTGAGAATGAATCTCAGATTTCGATACCAATCCAGGAAGTTGGATCCATTTAACTTGTCCTTCTCAAGGACGGATCACAACGAGAAAGTAGTCATAGACATAAGCTGAAATCCAAGAAAAACAAAGATTTAGTTATGCATATGATTAGAAATCTTATCAAATAAGAAAACTCGCATTATATTCAAACAATGTTTCCTCTATGAATATAATGATCCAAGATCCATACATCACTAAAATCTGAGTCGGCGACTCGCCATTACCCAAACTTTAGTCATCTAGGTAAGAAAATCATTGCTAATTGTACCCAGTACAACTCTTGGTTGTGGATGAGACAAACTATGTCTAATCCACTCTGATGTCTCTGGGCCCAGAACTTCCGATAGCCCAGTCATGTAAAACCAATCTTTTTCGTCTTGTGATCACTGACAGTTGCACTGCAAGTCTGTCAATGACCACTTGCCTTGCTCATGCCATTGTGGATACCAAGGACTCCAATACTATCCAACAATGACACGAGTAATGACAGTAGACAAGATTTGGGCAAGACATCAAGGTTACTTGATATTTAGTTTGAGGAAACTAAACCCAAAAGTTTAGCAAATCAATCTCTTAGGTCAAGTAATTGTTGATGTTAATGCACTGCAAGTCCATCAACATTATTACCTGCCTTACTCACCTAATTGTGGACACCAAGCTCTTGGCTAGACCATCACACAACTAAATGAGTCATGACAGTTGACCAAACTGAAGCTAAGCTTTGATCAAGGTTTAGGTCGAGTTTGGTTTCTGCAAATTCAAGGTTCAATAACCAGAATTTCGAATACTGTGTCGATCGATGCAGACTATGTTTGTCGATCAACACTACCAAACAGCACCGGACTGCAATAACCGGTTAATCCAATTAACCCGGTTCATTGAACCGGTCATGTCGATCGACACAACCCATGTGTGACGGTCGACATAGACCTGAACCGAAGACAATTTTGATAACCGGTTCAATCCAATTTAACCGATTAACCATTTGTTCGGTCTGTGTCAACCGACACTAACCTGTGTCAATCGACACAGGCTGGCCGAATTTGTTCTGTGTCGACCGACACTAAACCTGTGTCGATCGATACAGTAGGGTATAATGAATTTTAATCCGATTAAACCGACATAACCATGCGAGATAACCGGTTCAATCCAATTGAACCGATCTATCCTTTCGCACAGCCTGTGTCGATCGATGCACCCAGTGTGTCGATCGACACAGTGCGATTTCTAAATCGAAACCCATTCTTTAATTAGGCGAGTTCGCGGTGCATCGATCGACACAAACTTGTGTCGATCGACACTATGCGAAAACACAATCGCTTATGCATTTTCGCGATGCATCGATCGATGCACCCAGTGTACCGATCGATGTTGTGCGAAAACCCTAAATCAGTTTTTCTGTTTTCGCGCTGCATCGATCGACACACCTAGTGCATCGATCGATGCTGTGCGAAAACACAGTTCTTCGTTTTTCGTTATTAACCAATCCTAGATTCTTACTAACAAAACGAATCCTAGCTAGCATCAATTCAATCAAAACCATTCTAATCGAATTCCAGGCAACTGATTCAATCTATTAAAACCCTATGGCTCTGATACCACTGTTGGGTTCCCTAGGATCCAGGGTCTAGGTGATTGAATCTAAGAACTGACCTCGTGATTACCTGGAGATTGGCAGCGGAAATTGGAGCAGGTAAACGAGATCTAGAGCGCCTCAAATGTTGCGCCTCTATCGTAGTCCACACGCACACGAGCTGGAATCCGCCGGGATGCTAGTACCGGGAATCGGATCTCCTGTGGATTATGAGTTTCTGTGTCTCTGCTTTCTCTCAGAGAAGTGACACTGACGGCTAGGGTTCTGGTCGATCATATAAGACATTATATATCGACCTGGGATGACCCAAACGAGTTACGGATCAAGCCCAATTCGTTCAAGTCAATAACTCGAAACATCAGTCTCGAGGCCCATGGTGCATCGATCGACACACCTCTTCAAAACTCAATTCAATGTGTATCCAATACACATTGATCAGATCATATGCCAATGATCAATCCCACTCAAAGTGTATCTAGCTCGCTTAGGTGTGTGACCCTGTAGGTTCACACGATACTAGAAATGAGTTACAACTCATTTGTCATAAGCGGTTTCTAGCAAAACATTATGACTACCCAGTATCATATGAATTGTCCGATCTCGACAATACAACTATCTTTAGAGTAAGTACAATCTGATTTCAGGACATAATCCCAACAAAGCAGGTACCGGACAAGATGTGTGTTCCGCTGGTTGCGACACGGTTCAAAGGTCGAGCATCCGCGTGGTGGCAGCAATTGAAAACTCATCGTATGCAGAGTGGTAAGGATCACATTGTGTATTGGGAGAAAATTAAACGCAAGATGTGCGCTGCTTTTATTCTGTATGATTAATCTCGCACTTTGTATACCCGTTTTCAAAACTTGATGCAAGGATCTCGTTCAGTGGATGATTATGCGACTGACTTCTTGGCTCTAATGGCTCGTACACAATCGGTGGAAATAGAGGAGCAATTGGTCTCTCGTTTCATTGAAGGACTACAACTTCCGATACAGAACATGTTGCTACATTTCAATCCTTTGTATGTGTCAGAAGCTCATCAGCCAGTCTTGTTAATTGAGCAAAATTCCAAATCTGCGCAATCAGTATGTTCGTCTTAATCTGCGCGTTTGCGTTTGACTGCTTCTGATACTTCGTTAGCTACAGAGGTTCCACACATTGCATGTTGATATACATGTGTTTTCATTCATTTAGGATAGTGATTTGTTCTTGTTTTGAATTCTTTTCATTTCTTTCTTCATTCCTTTGTTGTTCTTTGTCTAACTTAGAGTATAGTTGCATTTAGGCTAGGATTTAGCATTCTAGGTTGTTTTTGGAGTGTTTGCTTATGTTTTGTAGGTTCATGGACATGTTTGGAGCATTTGGGAGATTTAGGAAGCAAAGGAAGAGCTCAAGGAAGAAGGGAAGATTTTGCACAAGTCGACAGAGAAATCATCGACCAAGCCAATCGACCAAAACATGTCGATGATTTCTCAGCACTCAAATCGACGTCTTCCATCGACGTCAACACGTCGGTGGAAACACGCGGAAAATCCACGAAGAATTCCAGTGAAATCATCGACGACGCGAACCGACGAAAACGCGTCGATGATTCCATACAATTTTCCATCGACGTCCCGAACCGAGCAGAACAAGTCGATGGATTCGAGCACCTCTCGACAAGTTTTGGGCAGAGAAATCACCGACGTCGCGAACCGACGAAAACGCGTCGGTGATTTCACATCATTTTCCACCGACGTGTCGAATCGACGTAGACAGGTCGATGATTTCTCTGCGAACCAGATTTTGTCCAATTGGACCGGGTCAATACCCGGTTTGTTCCGGATTGACCCGGTTCGCCCCATTCACACTATATAAGGCAAAAAACCTATTTTTATTGTCTTAAGCTTGTTTTTGGATTCAAAACTCTTTTGGGAAGACAAGTTTCAATCTTTTATTAATCTAAGAGTTATTTGTGTTTGATTTCTTCTTTTCTTCTTTTAATCTTTTGCTAATCATCATGTTTAACACTATTCTCATGGATTTTGTTGAACAAGGCATGATTAGTGAGTAGTCTCCCTTTGAGCTTTTGGGTTAGGAAGATTTGAGTGATTATGGGTTGAATCTTGATGTCTAGGGCTTAAATTTGATTGATCCTTTCTCATTAGATGTTCTATTTGCTAGATTAGGCTTAGCTAACCTTGATCTAGAACTTTGGGTTTTTATTGCACACAAGGTGTTCGATGAAATGCTAGCTTTGATTTAATGAGAGCTTTACATTCTTAGCCAATGATGATTGATGTTTAAGGTGTTTAGTGGCTAAAGGACTTGTGATTAATGCATGCTTGCTTGTGATTAGCCAATGGAAATTGATGTTTAATGCTTGTTTAGCATAGGGTTAATGACATGAGAGTGTATTAACTTGAATTAGTGTTCCTAAGCTAAAGGGTTAGCATTTTAATGTTGTGTTTGACATCTTGATTCAATGCTTAGTTACTTAGATCAATTTCCTATACCCAAGAGCTTGATCTTTAATCATCTATTTGAATTATCTTGTTTGTTCTCTTGCTTGTTTATTGAATTTGTCTCTTCCTTGTTTACTTGTTTGGTTGCAATTAGGATTGTAGTATTACAATTTGAATGTTATTTGCTTGGCTTTAAGGGATTGGTGCATTCTCGATTGGTCCATTCATTCCCAATTGGTTCGATACCTCTTACTACACGATAAGTAAAGGAATTGATACCTCTAGGATTTGCAAAATCCTTGTTATCACATGTCTTAACACTGTTCCGGCTGATGCAATTACGGGACGTAATGCACAACTTCCAGCATTTAAATTCTTTAACTGTGGGGAGCAAGGGCATCAACAAGCAGGATGTCCAAAGGCTAATCGTCGGGCCTTACTCTGAGATGGCGAGCATGTGTTAGATGAATATGGTGATGGTCAGGAAGATACAGCCGACGAAGTTGTGTGTGGGGATACTGGTCCGCTATTGGTGGTCCGTCATAGTTGCCTACTGCCACATGAACATGATGAATCATGGCTGCGCACCAATATCTTTATGTCCACTTGCACAATAAGAGGGAAGGTTTGCCGCTTCATGATAGACTCATGGAGTTGTACTAACGTGGTGTCTGAGCAGGCGGTTCACAAGTTGGCTCTCTTTACTGAACCACATCCAGCTTCTTACAAATTGGTGTGGTTGAACTCACAAACGAACCTTCGAATATCCAAACGTTGTTGTATTACTTTCTCTATCGGGTATAACTACAAGGCCTTGATTTTGTGCGACGTCATTCCTATGGATGCTTGTCACTTACCTTTGGGTCGGCCGTGGGTGTTCGATCGGCGGACTATCCATGACGGATTTGTGAATACATATACATTCACCTTTGATCAGAAGAGAATCACTTTGTTGCCAGCACATGATGTTCCGTCGCCTCCTTATGCCATGACACAACATGTTAGACCGGCAGCGGCTGTAGCTCCTCCAGGGAAGCAAGTCTTACTCTTAAATAAAACTGAGTTTTATTTGGAGCTGCGTGATAGGTCAAATCTTAGTCCCTATTTCTAACTGCAAGTGCACAGTATCGAATGATGTAGTATCTAGGGTATCGAATCCATTGAGACTCAATTTTCACACGATAGATTATGAGTAGTTGAATTACGCTAAGCGAAGCAGGTTGTAAAGCAGTAAACAAAACAGCAAAGTAAACGAATTGAGTGAAGCGAATGTAAGCAATTAGCAAAGGCTTCAGGTTTCAGGAAGTTCTCAGGGAATCATGATATCAGATAACAAACAATCATGATTCAATCTATTAGTGCTCTTTAACTAGAATCACGGAAGTATAACTAACCAGCTCTCGCTGCGATAATTATATATGTCTAACAACCTAGCAAGCCAACTCTTGTTGTGAATCCTAGAGTTCTAGACATGCATTAATTCCAAGTTCGTTTCTTCGCAATTTTTCTAGACCAAATCTCTTTGCGAATAGATAAATTGCTCACCTAAATTCTTTCTAGTTAATTAACCAACTCTCCCTGCGGAAATCAACCTAAAATCAATAATCTAAATGGCTGATATACCATGGATTTTAGGGGTTTTAACCATGGTATATGTGTTATTTATCGAGTCTTTTAATATGTTTTAGAGTCTTTTCAGGTGTTTATTAGGTACAAGCACATTTGGAGCATATTTGGTGATTATTGCACTTTCTGGAGCTAATTAGAGTATTTGGCCGAGAGATAGAGTTCACTGTCGATATTTCAGAGATGCGTCGATCGATGCACTCTTGGCATCGATCGTTGCACATGCGAGATGGGCCAAACGACGGTTTAATGAAGAATAATGAAATTGCAGTTTTGCCCAGAAGTTCCTAATATTTACAAAGAAGCCCCAATTCGTGTTTTAGGTTATAAATAGAGTTTTTAAGCCATTGTTTAGGCGACGCTTTTCTTAAGCTTTTCTTACGTTAAGTTTTACTCAGAGAGAGTTGAGGGGCTGATCCTGATCTCGAAAGAGACTTGATTTTGAACCCCAGTTCTTATTTGATTATATGATATTTGGTTTTCTACTTATGATATTTTCTGTCTCGATGAATATGTCTGAGTAGATCTCCTGTTAGGTTGAAGGATTCTCATTAGGGATTTCATGGAACTATAGCTTAATTAATCTGTATAGATTCATATCTGCTAGTTCTTTATCTAAGTTGTTCTTAATGCTAAATCTGAAGTAGCTAATCAGAATTATGATGTTAGGTTGATTAATGCAGCGGAAGTTGGTTAATTTAACTAGAAAGAACCTAGATAAGCAATTAAACTTTTCGCAAACGAAAGTTTGGTTTGGGATAATTGTGAACATATCAAACTTGGAATTAAGGCTGGTTTAATCTGTTAGTTCTCGCAAACGGAAGTTTGGTTTGCTGCACTTAGACTTAGAGAATTATTGCAAAGGAATTTGGTTAATTCTATACCCGTGTTTGAGTTCTAGAACAGTTATTGATTAGATCCTAATAGATTGATTGCTTGCGTTCCTGATTTTCTGAGAACTCCTGAAACCTAACGCTTCGCCTTCTTGTTTACAAACTCACTTGATTTGCTTTGCTATTTCGTTTACTGTTTTAACACCTGCTTCGCTTAATTAAATCTGAACTACTAATAATCTATTGCGTGACTGAGAGTCCTTGTGGGATTCGATACCTTATATACTACGATTGCATTAACTGTGCACTTGCAGTAGAATAGGGATAAAACTACACGTATCAAGTTTTTGGCGCCGTTGCCGGGGACTCTTTGAGTTCGCCAATAGATTCAGTACTAGGATTTAGACTAAGCATTCTTTTTAATTTTCTTGTTTACACAGCGTTTTTGATTTTTGATTGCAGGGATTCACATTGCATCGATCGTTGCCTACCTTGCACCGATCGACACAAGGCGAGAACAGCGATGCCAAGATCTGAGACGTTCAATAGGTTTCACTCTATGGAACCTATAATTCTGATTCGCGGTGAAAACGGCGTTTTACGAGACCAAGAGGGTCACATATGCAACGCAAAAGGTCAGAAACTAGATGGGGAAGGAAACCCCATCTTGCCGGATTTCCATGTATTGGTTGGGCAGGTAGCTGAGATGAGAAATAAGATAGATGATATCCACGACGTTCTACTAAGGGAGAGACAATTCCGAGCAGATGCAGAAACTGAAGGATTTGCAGAGGTAAAATATATGGCTGGAGCTGATTATTATGGACATACATTTGGACATCAGCAGAGACAAGGTTCTAGGCATGCTCAAGGATCAAGAGATTATGGTTATACATCCTGCCTAGCATCTCATGTACCTGCACAGACGAGCAGATTAGAAATCATGATGGAGCAGTCCATTGCAGAACAACAACAGACCACAGCGTCTTTCAGCTCGAAGCTTGAGAGCTTGTACATTAATCTGAATGAGAAATTTGAGTCCTTGAACACTCATATGAAGTTGCTAGATACACAGATGGATCAGATTTCAAGTCCTACCAGAAGGAAGGATACTCAGGAAGCCCATGTCGTTGACATTCCTATTCAGGTTGACCACATGATGGATCATGGACCATATCTAGCAGTTAAGGCTATGGAATTTGTGGAAAACAGAGGGGAGTCTGATGTTGAATTCCCTGAGTTTGAGAGCTTCGACGGACCTGACTCAACGGAGATTGACATGGATCTTTTGGCTTGGATAGTTCAGACTGATACTGGACCAAGTCAAGAGGAGAAATTTGAGTTTGAAATTGCTGATTTAGACCAGGAAGCTGATGGACCCGAGACTGTAGTTGAAACTCGAGCTGAGACATCCGTGTCGATCGTTGCACCACATGCACCAATCGTTGCACCCCGTAAAGAATCAGTTTCACTTATACCTCGTGGAGTTGCTAAGGAAAGGATCTACAAACCTCCAATACCATTCCCAAAAGCTCCTATAAGGTCTAAAGATGTTGTTCAGTGCACAGTAGTGGTTGATAAGAAGATGGTGGTTCCACAGGAGTCTACTCTAACATCTTCAGAACCTAAGGCTACTCATAAGCAGAAGGCTCCGAACATCAGATCTCTGCCAAAGGTAAAGCATAAACCCTCTGTTTTGAATGCATGAAAAGGCTTTAAACCACCCAAGTGTCGATCCTACCCTACATTCCTTCCTACGTTCCTTGGACGACATCATGCTGCTACTGCTTACACACCACCATGGATGATAAGGCATTCACAGAGACACTCAAAGTCTCTGTTGAAACCTCCATAAGTCTGACCTCTTTCCAAAAGTCAAGCTAATGACTTAAAACAAGCACTGGGTGGGAGGCAACCCACCATTAGGTACTGGTGTTTTTCTACTTAATTTTTGGTGTTTTTGTTAGGATTTTACGTTTGTTTTTGTTTTTGGTGAGTTTATGATTGCAGGTCTCGGACAGATTCGCAGTGCGTCGATCGACGCACTTCTGTGTCGATCGTCACAACACGATCGGAATCGCATTGCAGCGATTGTTACGGTCCTGAGCAACGATCGACCATTCACGAAAATCGCCAAGTAACGGTCGATGCACTTAGTGCAACGATCGATGCCTGAGCGACAGAGGTAAACCCGGCAGAACTCAACAAAACTTTAACAATTTTTATTTCTTTTTACCGATCCTTCGCTTGACACTACTGGGAAAAGTGTGTTTTAAGTGTGGGGGAGGTGCTACTGACATTTATCTTTCTGTTTTCTTAAGAGTCAGTCCATTTTTCAAAAAATTTTGTTTTATTGAGTCAAAATTGTTTAAGTAAGAAACTATGATTTTCTGAGAAGATTTACAAGACTTGCAGGAACTTAAGTAACCATTGGGATGAAGTTGCAGGACCTATCTCTGACTATTAGAAAACCCAGACACGGATCAACCTACTGGGAACACCCATATCACTTCAGGTATCAGAGGATCCTTTTACTGACTTCAATTTAATACTGACTTAGATTTCTCACCTAAGGGCTTGGTATACTTTGTGTCGGATTCCCTTGTTAGTTCTGACACAACCTGTAAACCTGTCCTATTTAGTTCCCTTCTCCCCTTCCATAAAATAAAAAAAAAGATAATAAACTGAGGATGAGTTAGTAACTCCGAAGTGGTCATGAGAATAGTAGCAAACACTATTATCTCTTATGCATCCATGGAATGTGTCCAAAGTACACCCCATAACGGGAAGAACACTGATAAAAAAATAAAATGATACCCAATGTGGGAAAAATCAGTTGTTAAGGAAGGGAAAGAGAAGAAAGGGACTAGAGAAAGATAGTATGGTGGTCTAGAGCTGATAAGGTAAGAATCCATGTGCCCTTTGATCGATACTCCTTAGGTGAGACCGCACTTAAATACTTGCAGAAGTCAGTAGGGAGAATTTGAATGCTTGAATGTGATTGTGGAGTTTACTTAGGACAGTTGCTAAGTGTGGGGGAAGTACATGTTGGTCTTGATATCCTGTGATTGATTCTTGCAGTGGTTTACTAAGGGGAATCTGAGTGTTGTTGCTTCTATGACAAAAAGAGTTTCTGAAAGTTTTCAAACCTCTTGACTACATTTGGTTCTTTGTTTTACTTGAGGACAAGCAAAGGCTAAGTGTGGGGGAGTTGATATACCATGGATTTTAGGGTTTTTAACCATGGTATATGTGTTATTTATCGAGTCTTTTACTATGTTTTAGAGTCTTTTCAGGTGTTTATTAGGTACAAGCACATTTGGAGCATATTTGGTGATTATGGCACTTTCTGGAGCTAATTAGAGTATTTGGCCGAGAGATAGAGTTCACTGTCGATATTTCAGAGATGCGTCGATCGATGCACTCTTGGCATCGATCGTTGCACATGCGAGATGGGCCAAACGACGGTTTAATGAAGAATAATGAAATTGCAGTTTTGCCCAGAAGTTCCTAATATTTACAAAGAAGCCCCAATTCGTGTTTTAGGTTATAAATAGAGTTTTTAAGCCATTGTTTAGGCGACACTTTTCTTAAGCTTTTCTTACGTTAAGTTTTACTCAGAGAGAGTTGAGGGGCTGATCCTGATCTCGAAAGAGACTTGATTTTGAATCCCAGTTCTTATTTGATTATATGATATTTGGTTTTCTACTTATGATGTTTTCTGTCTCGATGAATATGTCTGAGTAGATCTCCTGTTAGGTTGAAGGATTCTCATTAGGGATTTCATGGAACTATAGCTTAATTAATCTGTATAGATTCATATCTGCTAGTTCTTTATCTAAGTTGTTCTTAATGCTAAATCTGAAGTAGCTAATCAGAATTATGATGTTAGGTTGATTAATGCAGCGGAAGTTGGTTAATTTAACTAGAAAGAACCTAGATAAGCAATTAAACTTTTTGCAAACGAAAGTTTGGTTTGGGATAATTGTGAACATATCAAAGTTGGAATTAAGGCTGGTTTAATCTGTTAGTTCTCGCAAACGGAAGTTTGGTTTGCTGCACTTAGACTTAGAGAATTATCGCAAAGGAATTTGGTTAATTCTATACCCGTGTTTGAGTTCTAGAACAGTTATTGATTAGATCCTGATAGATTGATTGCTTGCGTTCCTGATTTCCTGAGAACTCCTGAAACCTAACGCTTCGCCTTCTTGTTTACAAACTCACTTGATTTGCTTTGCTATTTCGTTTACTGTTTTCACACCTGCTTCGCTTAATTAAATCTGAACTATTAATAATCTATTGCGTGACTGAGAGTCCTTATGGGATTCGATACCTTATATACTACGATTTCATTAACTGTGCACTTGCAGTAGAATAGGGATAAAACTACACCTATCAATGGCCAGTTTAGATTAAGCGTTAAGAACAATTTAGAGGAAGAACTAGATGATGAATCCAAATTAATCAATCACTCTAACATTCTTTGAAATCCCTAATGATGTTCCCTAACCTAACAAGAAATCTACTCAGACATAGCAATCATCACAAAAGACATAATCAGACTAGATATCATATAAAATCCAAAAGAGTAAGAACAAGGGTTCAAAATCTCTTCTCTCTCTCGGGTACAAGACCATCCCCAAATCTCCTAATCTCTGATAAAGTAAAGCTTAGCCTAAACAATGGCTCAAAAACCTAATTAGTAGTCTAAAACACGATTTGGGTCATTATGTAAATATGGGAAACTTCTCGGTAAATCTTGAAACTCTCAAAATTCTGTATTTTTGACGCGTAGGAATTTCGTCTTTTAGTGGTGTCGACCGTCGGTCGACACTAAGTGCAGACGCACCCAGTGAACTCTGTGAAATCCATGTATGCTGCAAAATCACTCCAAAAGCTCCCAGAATCTCCAGATTCGCTCCAAACGTACCTAAACCTGCAAATGACTCAAAAGACTCCAAAAATAACTAAAAGACTCTAGTAGACATACATCATGGCATGAAAACCTATAAAAACTATGACATATCAACTCCCTCACACTTAACTTTTGCTTGCCCTCAAGCAAACAGAGAACCAAAATATGAAAAAGAGGTTTGAAAAACAGAAACTCATTTCGTCTTAGGAATATCGCATTCACATTAACTTAGTACACACATGAAAACATCCCTGCAGAGATCAAGACCACAATGTAATTCCCCCACACTTAGCAACTGATCCAAGTAAACTCCACAATCAAGACCGAGCATCCAAATTCACCACACTAACCTTTGTCTATAATTTAGCGCGGTCTCACAAAGGGGGTATCGATCAGAGGACTTAAGGACTCAATCCAGTCAGTATCTGACCACCAAACTATCGGTTTCTGATTCTTGTCTTCTCCCTTTCTCCCTTAGCAACTGATTATTTCCCACTGGGTATCATTTTTTTATCAGTGCCCTTCTCTTTTTATTCGGGGTGTAAATTTGGACATGGTTCCATGGATACACAGGAGGTAATAGGGGTCTCTACTACTCACGTGACCACTTCGAAGCTACTAGCTTATCCACAGTTTATCTATTTTTTTTTTTTTACTTTCAAGGGAGGGGAAAATCAGAAACCATACTCAGACATGATTATAGGCTGTGTGAAGCACATCAAAGGAATCCGATCCAGAGATACCAAGCCCCTAAATGAGAGAATTCAGTTAGGATTAGAGGAGAAGTTAGTGATGGATCCTATGAATACCTGAGAAGATATGGATGTCCTTGGTAGGTTGATCTGTGTGTGGTTTTCTAACAGTCATAGAGCTACTGCAGGTCTGTCCAATGGTCACTTAGTTCTTGTTTCAGCGAAAATCTCCTCGGAAAATCATAGTTTTATACCAATTTTGACTCAATAAAACAATTTTGAAAACAAAGGACTAACTCTAAGAAACGAAAGCAAACAGTGGTCAGTAACTACCTTCCCCACACTTAAACAACACTGTCCCCAGTGTTATCGCAGCTTGGGCTCGGGAGAACAAGGTATAACCAGCGAAAATTTGGAAAATCAGAAATCTTACCTGCTAGCGTGGTCGGTGTCGACCAACACACAGCCAGTGTCGAACGACACAAGGCTTTGGTCGACACAAATCTGATCCGAATTAAACGTCCTCGATTATTGTCCATGTTTTCGAGTTTGGTGTCGACCGACACTAAACAATGTCGATCGACACTTCTGTCTGCAACCTGTTCATCACGTTCTGAAACACCAAAAACCAGAAAAATCAAAGAACCCAAACCAAAAATCAAAAAGAAAGAAAAACTGACCAAACTATGGGTAGGAGATCAGGCTCCTAGGTGTTTCAACAGAGGATGCGAGTGCATCTGTGAAAGTCTCCTCATACATAGAGGTTTGTAAGCGGTATCAGCATGAGATCGTCCAAGGAATGAGGGAAGAAAGCTAGGGTGGGAGCGTAGCTTGGGTGGCATAGATCGTTTCCCTGTATTCTCATCAATGAAGTTAGGAGGTTTAAGTTTAGAAGATGCATACCTTTGCTTTGGTGGATGTTTGATATTTTGAGCTTTCTGCTTATGAGCAGTTGCAGGCTCTGAAGATGTTAGAGTAGATTCCTAACTAACCACCATCCTCTCTTCTCCAATATCAGACATTGTAGCCTCGCTAATATAAAATTCTTGCTCAACTTCAACACTAAAGGCTTGACCGTCAATGGTGGACTTTCCCAGCTTATCCATCTTGAAGTGCAGAGGCTTATCTCCCAGGTGGAGATCAATCAGACCATGCCTCACATCAATCACTGCTCCAGCTTTAGCTAAGAAGGATCTGCTAAGTAGTAGAGGATCATCTGGTTCCATATCATATTCTAGCACCACGAAGTCTGTTGGAATCAAGTAGTTTCCAACTCGGATAAGGATGTCCTCAAGAACTCCTTCTGGAATCCTTTTCGAGCGATCATCTAGGATAAGAGAAATCCTAGTTCGTTTGAAGTCCAGTAACCCCAATCTCACAGCCACAAAGTATGGCATGAGATTCACACTAGATCCCAAATCACACAGAGAGTGTTTGAAGCTGTCTTCGAAGATAGAGCAATCTAGCGCAAAGACTCCTGGATCTGGAAGCTTCTCTGGAATCCGATTCAGCAACACAGAACTGACTCGATTAGATACAATCATCACTTCTTCTTTCAAATGACCATCAGTGGAGATCATCTTCTTCGCATATCTCAGCACACTAGGATGAACTCGCGAAGCATCAACTGGTGGAGTTTCATTCAGCTCCTTATCCATCACCACCATGCATTTGACCACATTATGCTCATGTTTAGACCTCATAGGAACTCTGGGGAACGGTACAGGAGGTTTGTAGACCCTCTCCTTAGCAAAAACATCAGATTTGGACGAAACTGGATTTTCCCGACCGTAGTGTCGACTAACGCTGAAGTGGTGTAGGTCGACGCTGTTTCCTGTCGATCCTTCTGTGTCGAGTAGGGTCGATTTCTGTTCGTAATGAGAACTCGAAATTGCCGTTGAAACTAGGTGTCGACCGACTCTAAGAGGGAGTCGATCAACACTGAGAGCTATAGTCAAAAGATCAATGTCGATCTCGGTCGATTTCGGTCTGTCAAAGCTCTCGAACTCGGATTCTTCAGAAGGTGTCAACCGACACCAAGATTGTGTGTCGATCGAAACTGAGTCTGCATCTTTGGATTCACGACTGTTTTCCACGATTTTCAGAACCTTGACCTCAAATTCTTCATCCTGATCCAGCCTAGCTTCAACTTGAACTGAGTTAGCATTGATATGAGCACTCTAAGCATTCTTCCCCTTGACTCAAACTTCCCATTCAGGTCTTCATACACAGTATCAAACTTCTTGTTAAAGTCCACTGTGTTCTTTGTCTGCTCCTCAAGTATCTGCTCCATCATAGCTTCAAATTTACTCTCATGGGTGTTAGTAAAAGGAGGTGTTTGATAAGATGATGATCCATAAGTCCTCTGGTAGGAGTTGTTCTGCTGAAAAGGTTTATGGAAAGCAGGATTTTGAGTACCATACTTCTGAAATCCAGACCCTCCAATGTAATTCACGGCCTCTTGTGCACACTCTCCAGTCTCAGATGCCTCACATGGCTGCTTCTTCCCAAGAAGAATGTTGTGGACAGAGTCAATCTTGTTCCTCATCTCAGCTATCTGTGAGCTATCAGCTTTCCCACCAGATTTCTGCCTCTCCAGCTCAGCATTCTTGACACTATTGCTAGTGACCAAGTTATCAATAAGATCCTTGGCTTCTTCTGGAGACTTAGTGTAGAAGTTCCCATTACTTGCTGCGTCCATAGCCATTTGATACCACAAATCAACTCCTATGAAGAAAATGCTCAGCAGCTGAACTTCAGAGAAACCATGATGTGGACAATCTCTCTAGTATATCTGAAAGCGCACCCAAGCAGCCTTTAATGCCTCTGTAGGACCTTGCTTGAAGCTTAAGATGTCCTATCTTAGCTGATCAGATCTAGCATCATCATAAAAGTGTCTGAGAAACTGCCTCTTTATCGCATCCCAAGTAGTCAAAGATCCTGGTGGTAGCTGTTTCAACCAGTGAGTTGCTTTCCCATTAAGAGAGAATGGGAAGAGCTTGCAGAACAAATAATCAGAAGAGACTCCCTCAGACTTAATACTACTAACCAATTCCTCAAAGGTCTCTATGTGATCCATACGATGCTCGCTAGAGAGACCATGAAACTGATGCTGCCCAATCAAAGCATAGTACTCTGGCTTCAGCTCAAATTCAGCTCTGGTAAATGAAGGTGGTCGAATCGCAGACCGATTGGCATAAAACCGACCTGGTCTGTTATAGTCAGCAAGTGTCATCTTGCGACCAGCCTCCTGTTGTTGTTGTTGTGCATGTTCCGCGCCCACGGCAACATCTGGCACGATGGGGTTTCCTTCCCCGTCTAGTTTCTGACCTTTCACGTTGCATATATGACCCTCTTGGTCTCGTAGAGTGTCGTCCTCACCGCAAATCAGAATCACAGGCTCCATAGAGAGAATCCCGCTAAGTGTTCAAGTGATTGGTATCTTTGGTCGCGCCTGGTGTCGATCGATTCCCAATGTGTGTCGATCGACACTAAGCGATTCTTGCAACACCAAAGAAGCAAAGAACTTGAGTAAACAAGAAAAATAAAAATTCTTAGTCTAAACTCTAATATTGAATCTATCGGTGAACTCAAAGAGTCCCCGGCAATGGCGCCAAAAACTTGATAGGTCAAATCTTAATCCCTATTTCTAACTGAAAGTGCACAATATCGAACGATGTAGTATATAGGGTATCGAATCCACATAGACTCAAGTTTCACACGATAGATTATGAGTAGTTGAATTAAGCTAAGCGAAGCAGGTTGTAAAGAAGTAAACAAAACAGCAAAGTAAATGAATGGAGTGAAGCGAGTAAAAGCAATTAGCAAAGGCGTCAAGTTTCGGGAAGTTCTCAAGAAATCATGATATCAGATAACAAACAATCATGATTCAATCTATTAGTGCTCTTGGAATAGAATCACGGAAGTATAACTAACCAGCTCTCGCTACGATAGTTATCTATGTCTAACAACCTAGCAAGCCAACTCTCGTTGCGAATCTTAGAGTTCTAGACATGCATTAATTCCAAGTTCGTTTGTTCGCACTTTCTCTAGATCAAATCTCTTTGCGAATAGATAAATTGCTCACCTAAATTCTTTCTAGTTAATTAACCAACTCTCGCTGCGGAAATCAACCAAAAATCAATAATCTAAATGACCAATTTAGATTAAGCGTTAAGAACAATTTAGATGAAGAACTAGATGATGAATCCAAATTAATAAATCACTCTAACATTCCTTGAAATCCCTAATGAGAATCCCTAACCTAACAAGAGATCTACTCAGACATGACAATCATCACAAAAGACATAATCAGACTAGATATCATATAAAATCCAAAAGAGTAAGAACAGGGGTTCGAAATCTCTTCTCTCTCGAGTACAAGACCAGCCCCAAATATCTTAATCTCTAATGAAGTAAACCTTAGCCTAAACAATGACTCAAAAACCTAATTAATAGTCTAAAACACGATTTGGGTCATTTTATAAATATGGGAAACTTCTGGGTAAATCTTGCAAAACTCCAAAATCTGTATTTTTGACGCGCATGAATTTCGTCTTTAAGTACGGTCGACACTAAGTGCACACGCACCCAATGAACTTTGTGAAATCCATGTATGCTGCAAAATCACTCCAAAAGCTCCCAGAATCTCCAGATTAGCTCCAAACGTACCTAAACCTGTAAAGGACTCAAAAGACTCCAAAAACAACTAAAAAACTCTAGATAAAGACATACATCATGGCATGAAAACCTATAAAAACCATGACATATCATTGCGTTCATCCGGTATCGTGTATATTTTGTTGTTTTTGTTTCCTTCTTCTTATGTTACACATGACATACCGGCGGCATTACATGACATTTTCAATGAGTTTCGTGATGTGTTTCCATCGGAGCTTCCTGATGCATTGCCTCCACTTTGCGATATTCAACGTTGTATTAATCTTGTCCCAAACACCACTCTATCTAATCATCCACATTACCGGATGAGCCCAAGTGAACATGATGAGTTGTGTAGACAAGTTGAGGAGTTGCTTTCAAAGGGACATGTTCATGAAAGCTTGAGTCCGTATGCAGTTCTCGCCTTGTTGATTAAAAAAAAAGATGGCACTTGGCATATGTGTCGACAGTAGAACAATTAACAAGATCACATTGCGTTATAGGTTCCCTATTCGCTTGGATGACCTCTTGGATCAGATTGGTAGCTCCACCATTTTCACTAAATTGGATCTCAAGATTGGGTATAATCAAATCCATATTCGCCCCAAGGATGAGTGGAAAACAACTTTTAAAACATGCGAGGGTTTGTTTGAGTGGCTTGTCATGCCTTTTGGACTCTCCAACGCGCCCAGCACATTCATGAGGGTCATGAACCAAGCTCTCAGACCTTTTATTGGGAAGTATGTGATTATATATTTTGCTGAAATTCTCATCTTTAGCTCGTCTCTGGCGGATCAATTGGTCACATACGCGAGATCCATATGGTCTTACGATGGGAGCACTTATTTGGCGCCTTAAAGAAATGCTCTTTTGGTGTCTCCCACGAACTCTTTCCGTGATACATTGTCTTTGACCGTGGCTTGGAGGTTGACCTGGCCAAATTCGTAGCAAATCGTTCGTGGCCAGTTCCGACACCGATCTTTGAGGTTTGTAGCTCCCATGGGTTGGCTTTTTTCTATAGACGGTTCGTGGCTCACTTTAGCAGTATTATGGCTCCCATAATATACTGCATCAATTCTTATCCTTTCGTTTGGTCAGAGGAAGTTGACCACGCTTTTGAACTTGTTAAAGTAAAACTCACTATAGCCCCAGTCCTCGTCTTACCTAACTTCAGTCAACCATTCGAGTTGCATTCTGATGCTTCGATAGCAGGTATAGACGTTGTCTTGAGTAAATATGGGAAACCAATTGCGTATTTTAGTGAGAAACCACTGAATCCAAAGGACATTACATTTTATATGATGTTGAGCTGTATGCAGGATTACAAATGTTGAAGCATTGACGCCACTACCTCTGTCATCGCGAATTCTTTTTGTACACTGATCATGATGTGTTGAAGCATCTGGGACCACATGATAAGGTTTCTACTCGGCATGCTTCGTGGTTTGCTTATCTCAAGTAATTCACCTTTGTCATCATACACACTGTCGGGGTTTCAAATAAGGTTCCAGACGCATTAAGTAGACGCCAATTTCTTCTTGCGACGCTACATGTTTCGATCATCGGATTCTCTGCACTGCCTGACCTTTATCCTGCTGATCGGTTCTTTGGTAAGATTTGGTGCACAAGCAGGAATGTGTGATGAGTTCTTTCTTCTGCACGGTTATCTTTTCCGCAGGCTACAATTTTTTATACCAGAAGGAAGCCTGCAACTTCAAATCATCCATGATATTCACGCAGAAGGTCACATTGGATGAGACAAGACACTTCACCTGGTCACAGCTTCGTATTTTTGGCCTACAATGCGTCGGGATGTTGAGAGATTTGTTCAAAGATGCATGGTGTGTATGGCGCCAAAGGGTCATCCATCCAATGTGGGATTGTACCTCCCTCTACCTATCCCGACCCAACCATGGACCGATATAAGTATGGATTTGTTCTAGGTCTCCCTTTCATTCAACACGGCCTTGATTCCATCTTTGTGGTCGTGGAAATTTTCGAAAATGGCTCACTTTGTGCCATTTAAGAAGACCACGGACGCGTCACACGCAGCTATGCTATTCTTTCGTGAAATATATAAGCTCCATGGGTTGTCATTACCTTTTGTTTCCGACAGGGATTCACACTTTCTTAGTCATTTTTGGCGTTCACTATGGCGTTTGTTGCGTACTAAGTTGGATATGAGCTCAGCTCATCATCCTCAGACGGATGTGCAAACAGAGGTTACGAATAGATCCTTGGTGTAATACCTTATTTCCAAAAATGGGGACAACGGGCAAAGAAAAAGTCAACATGGGCAAAATCGTAATTTTACCAAAGTCCAGGGGAAAAATTACCATTTTGCCAAAGTACGAGACGAGCCAAATGTTCTTATTTTTCAATAAAAAGAACATTTAGAAGACTAGAGATGGAAGAAATAGTGTTTAAATGAGTTTTCGGGTTATCGGAAGGGAAACCTATAAAAGCAGAGAAATCTTGTAAAATCCATAACCGGAGCTACGAGAGTCCGAATGAGGTGATTCAAGTTTCTAAATTCATCCAAAGTCATCGAGAATAAGTTTTGGGGGTTTGAAGGATTTATGGAAGCATCTCAAGGGTTTCTAAAATATTAAACGCAAGAACGGGTAAACCAAAGCATCGAGAAAGAACGTGATTACGGAATGGTTTGGGCTGATTGGTGCATTGTTTCTACTCAGAATAAACCCTGAAAGGACAAGTGTCCTATCCTGGATGGCTCTACCTCTTACACCTTGGTGCATGCATGAGATTTTTGGATGCAAAGAACCATTTTGCATGGTATCTTCCATCATATCACATTCATATCACAAAAAACCTTCATTAAATCAATCTGAACCTCTTTCTAAACTCTCCCTCTCGGTTTTATCTCTCTATATTCATCTCATACTACCAACAAACTCAGTTTTCCTTTGTATCTTCAAGAAAATGTGAAGAACACTCTTATGTTCTTGGTGACTTGAGACACAAGAATCCCATATCTCTCAAACTAGGAGATGGATTCACAAACCACTTGCACAACTAAACTCACCATACTCTCCTCTACAACCGCCGCTCCTCAGCTGTAGCCGCCGTCGCCGGAGGTCACTGGAATCAAGCTGGAATCCTACCGCCGACAAGATCCTTCTTCCTTCCTCCTTTTTTCTTGGTGTTTCAAGACTTCTCTCATCTCCTAGAAGCTGTATCTCACTTCAAAAACCCTTCTCAATTTCTGGAACTCCTTTCTAGTCGCCGGAAAACCGTCAACAGTCGCCGGTTAATGCTCCGCCACCGCCGGTCAACGCTGGAGCCGGCCCCCAGAGAACACCTTTCCGCAACCAATCTTCAACCGGTTCTTCCTCAGTGGTTTTGAAATGGTTTGGGATTGGGTTAGCGTCGGTTCAAGAGTGAATCGGTTTAGTTTAAACCGGTCAAACCACGGTCAACTCTGGTCAACGGTTTGAATTAGACCGGTTTAGCTAGACCGGTCAATTGGATTTGGTTCAGCTAATTCGGCGGGTTCAGTGGGTTAGTCAACGGTTCAGGACGGTCAACAGTAAAGGTAAACGGTGAACGGTCAGTTGGTCAACGGCCAGTCAACGCCGGTCAACACGTTAGCACCGTCGATTCTTGCTCGGGAAATTTCTTGGGTATTCGTGATCCGGTTCAGAGTGTTTGGGGAGTTCGGGGTTCAGTCCATCAGTCTCGATCCATATCCGCATCAGTTCCGCCAGTCCGCACTAATCACTGTGAGTCGGCTCAACTTGTAGCTTAGATATATATTATATAGATCGGGAACCAAAAGCTGTAGAACTAGAAATTGCATACCTTTAATTGAATTGAATGATAAATGATATGATTGGTTAACTGTGAATTGGATAAGGTAATGAGTATACATGCTAGGAACTCTATGATTAATTCGTTGATTGTTGCTAGGTTGCTAGTAATAATTGTTGGATGCATTCATATAGATGTTGCATGATATGATCGTATATGCATATATACGTATTAAAGAACGGTATTAACTGAATTTATATACGGGAATTAAGACGACAGTAAAATATGGATTAACCTTTAACAAACATATAGCATACATAATGGGTCGGGTTAAGTTAATAGAGAGTTAAGGGTTAATGAATGAAATTAAGTTAATCAGAAGACGTCGGGGAGTTAGTAAGTTTACTAACTCTAAACCGACGGATCGAGGAGTTAATTAAAGACACTTAGGGATGATGAAGTGAAGAATTGTGTTATCGGTGAGCCGTCTACAGATTAGCAATCCACTAATTCAAGGTAGTAGATGGAAAAGAGTTAAAAGATGCTAGAGAAGGCCTCGTTGTGTGTGTAATGGTGTTGTTGCTTTGATGTTGTTGAGCTCTGTATGCAAGCCTGTTGTTAGACCATCTCGGTGTTGGTCTGAGCCGTATTTTTGGACACTTATTCCGGTCACGGGGCCAAATAATTTCGTAGTTACTGGCTTAGTATGGCATGAAGCCATAATGGTGTTGTTGGCGTGTGATAGGCTTGCAGAATAGTTCGTTTATTTATTGTTGATGATTGTGTGATTGATGCTAGAGTCCCAGTGAGCCTGCGTGTTCAAATTACTGCACTAGGACTTCAAGGTGTGTTAGAACCCGCAAGTCAAGGTTTTTGAAGGCGTTTTGGTACTTCTGACCCGATTGGAACCTCGGGTAGTGGCCTGACCAGATTGTGTGCCCTCGGGTGGTGATGCTGGTTATGGTGTGAACCTACTGAGTGACGCCGGTAGGTGTGCAGTTCGGAGAATATAGGGTCATGTCCTAGGGACGGACTGCATGGAAACTTAGGTTACCGGGGGTAGCCCGAGTCATTGTGTATCGATGGACTAAGAACAGTGTCCTAGGTCGTCGGTCTTCGTGTTAACGTATTGGAGTCATGGGTAGTTATAGTTACCTTGTCGGTAGCTATGTAACCCGTGGAAGTTACCGAGTTCGCATGAAGTGGGTCCAGTGTAGTAAGTGTGGTTTGCGCGATAGATATATCAAGTCTAATCGAGGACATGTGTCGCAGTGGCTTCGATTTCCTTAATCTCTTTTATTGGTTAGAGAATGCTTGTGTGTTGTGGGTTTATTCCGTCACGGAGGCACGGGATAAGCGATTCTCGTTTATTTTTGTTATCATGGGTTTTGGGTGGGAAATTGTAGTTCTAGATAGACTAGAAGCCGTTAGTGGGGAGCCAATTCACTGGGTGATCTTAGATCGCTCATTAGACTTTTTTGTGTTTTCAGGTTTAGCAGCGACAGACGCGGAAGGTCCTAGATGTAGTTTCAGGATCGCTTATGGCGGGAGTTTTGATTCGATGTTTTTATTGTTTTATGAATTCGGCTTTGGCGCTATTTTATTGCGTGGATTTTGTTGTTTGACTTTAATAACAAAAGTTGTTTTGTAAATGTGTAAACGTTATGTAAAAGTTTATTTTCTCAGTAATGAACATGGTTTCTTAATATATTGGTTTAGTTCGAACTGACACAACTCACGGAAACAATACAGGTTGTGAAGCTTTGTATTGTGGAAGTGAGGATACCAGAGTCAAGGACGGTTCAGTGCGAGCCTTTGTCTCAAACCGGGCTGTCCCTGGCTTCGTCTTGTGACAAACCTTTCTTGTTAGACTTGCTCGGGTTTGACTTGGTCATGTACTTGTTTGATTGTTGACCGGTCAGCCCGACGGTCAGTGAATAATGGGGAAGGGGCGTTACAAAAGGTGGTATCAGAGCGTGGTTCGTCATGGGTTCCGAAACAGTTCATTCTGACTGTTTTCCGTGTTTTATCGAGTCAAATGTGTCACCCAATAATCCATTAGGAAACCGAGCCACTTCTGCCAAACCCGGGGTGGGATGGGAATTAGGATTTTGTATTATTTGTACTAACATTTCTATGGTTTTGATTGCAGTCATACAACATAGTGCTCCAGGGCGGGTGGAGCGTGTGGTGCGTGTTGTGCAGAGTTTCTACGTCAACATGAGTAGTCAGGGGTCCACAGGTCCTAATCACGGTCAGCAAGGGCCGCCAACTTCAGGACTTTCTCGGGGTTCGCGTGTGTCGAACCGTCCCCCAATCCCTCGACGCACATTGACGGGCGCTAGAGCAGCAGAGGTTGACTGGACACCGTTTCCAGTACTGTTACCAACATCATTAGAGGATGACACAGATACCGCAGACATGTATGTCGGGATGTTGGAGTGGTTCGGGCTGGCAGATATAGAGCTACCGCCATTACCGCCGCAGATACCGGAGCCAGCCGCTCAGCAGATACCACATGAGCCTATACTGGCGGCCCCTGAGGTTCCCGTGCCTTTCAACCTAGGAGACTTTGATCTTAGCTCGTTACCTAAGGGCTTTAATTTGGATATGGAACCAGTTGATCCATACCAGCACCAAGAGTGGGAGTGTCATGTCGTCGAGCAGACTGTCATGCTCGCCGACGCATTAGACCAGTGTGTTGGGCCGAATCACCAGCCACGCCGACAGTCCGGGTCACCGTCTACACCGTTGGATCTGTCTTCGTCGTCGTAGGAGTCTTAAGAGCCACCATCCGAGTCAGAGCCACCATCCAGGCCATCAACGTCACCGCCTCCGGAGATGCCAGAGTATTCCCCATGTAGTTTTTGCGGAGCGCGGGGTTTTCATTTCCATTGGTACCCCGTCCAGTTGGTCCGCGCTATAGGGAGCCTTGTCAGCCAGTCCCAGCGCCAGATTTCTGTAAGGTTTGTGGCAATGATAGCCACCTCACCCATATATGTCCGATCGCCGAACTAGGACCTCGCATGTCAGCCCCCCGGATCCAGCCGAGCACCAGTGCCAGAACCCTACTGAGCCAGACCCAGCCAACCTGATCCCGCCCCTAGCAGGCCACCATCAGTAATGTCGCCCCGATCATCTGTCATTTGCCAGCTTTGCGGCGCCGAGGGTCATCTAGCACCCGTTCGTCCCAGCAGGCCATCCCTAACGCCTTCTACTATTTGCCAGCTCTGTGATCGTGCGGGTCACACTGCCTGTTTCTGCCTGACGGCCGAGCCGCACCACGTCGCCGCACCATCTCGCAGCATGCACCCTCAGCACCCATCTGGTACACCTGTCATCGTATTCCTCTGTGAGCCATATTGTCTCTTGTGTTGGGCATTTCGATCTTGCTGGAGATGTTAGCTTAGGGTTAGAGTAGGCCAGGTATGTCTGGGCTTTAACCTTGTTTTATGTATATAGATCGGCGTATCATCGTCTCTGGCTAATTTCGGGTATGCAGCGGCGCGATTTTGTTTTTGGTTATGGCAGCGACCGCCTATGTAGTGACTCTGATCGACTTATGTACTAAAACTCTTATATATGTGATATGACGTTTTATCTATGTGGCGGATGCAGAGTGTTCCTCTTATCATTTTGAGTAGCGTAGTAATTATTTACATGCGTGTGATGGCTATGAATGCAAGTGAATTACAATGTGAAACCAAATGATAAGTGGGAAGAGCGATTGCTCATCATAACCCCAAAACACCACTGTGCCGATGTGCCCGGACCGATCTATTGGTTGCTTGATTGTGTGTGGTAATTGCGTGGTTTTGATTCTTGCTTGTGTTGTTTTATTTAATGATTTGATTGATGCATTAGATGGTTAGGATTCGCGTCATACTTAGCAAGAGTAGCATCGTTAAGTTGGTAGTAATGCTTGATTGAGATTGTTCGGTTGATGGAGTAGTAATAGCTAGAAACCCTTAATTAAGTAATTGGGCCAACTCAAGAGTGGTTATGTTCGGCCGTCAATTCACGAAAGAGCGGAATTATAGAATATTGTTATTTAATCATGGGCAACCATCAGGTACGTGATTAAGTAACCATATTCATATGAGGAAGTGATAGGGTCGAGTTTTAATCCTATATCTAACTGCAAGTGCACAGTTCAGTGGTTGTAGTATATAGGGTATCGAATCCACATAGACTCTGGTATTCAATAGCTCAAGAACAAGGAAATTAAACTAGGAAGAAAGCAATGTGATCTAAATAAAAGCAATGCGAGAAAGTAAACAGAAAACAGAGATTGTTGGTTGTGAAAGCAAGTTATTAAAAGCGCTAAGTCTAGGGCGTTCTCAGGAAATCAGACAAGCAGACCGTTCATTCAGCAAGGATCTAATTAAGCACAGTTCTAGAACTCAAAACACAGATATAGAATTAACCAAATTCCTTTGCGATAATTCTCTAAGTCTAAGTGCAGCAAACCAAACTTTCGTTTGCGAGAACTAACAGATTAAACCAGCATTAGTTCCAAGTTTGATATGTTCACAATTAATCTAAACCAAACTTTCGTTTGCGAGAAGTTTAATTGCTCAACCTAAATAGTTCAGATTCCTAAACCACACTTTCGTGTCGTATTTAGCAACCTAAGATCTAGATTCTAATTGATCAGGTTAGAACTAGCTTTAAGCACAATTAGATTGAAGAACAGATATAGTTATGAATCCTTAACTGAATTAAACAAGTCTAGCAAGTCATGAAATCCTATGTGAGAAACCCTAAACCTAACTAGGAATCTACTCAGACATAGATAATGAAAACATAATCATATGAAGAATAAATTGAAGGATTGTTTAGTTGATCCTGATTCAATTCTTAGATTCATATCAACCTAAACATGCGGATCTAGGTTCTTCTCGAATAGAAACAAATGATGATCTCACCTTTTACCTGTTTTGTGCAGCGGAAAGGGAGAACAGGTCAGAGATCAGAGAGCCACCGAGAGGTAACTCCTCCAGAGGTTCACACACGCACACCGAGCAGGAAGAGGCTGCTAGACCAGGAGGAAATCGGCGCAGAGAGAGAGAGGAGCCTCGCGGCTAGGGCTTCTCATCGACCTGAACTCGTCTTAAGTTTATATAACTCGTTCAGTTCGTTTTGGGCCATTTGGCCCAAAGGCCAATTAACTCCGAGGCGTTCGCGCACTGTGTCGATCGACACTCCTTGTGTATCGATCGACACACAGTGGCCAAACCCAATTATTCTCTCTAAGTACAGTAAATGCCTAGCACTTTTACCGTACTTCTGCTACACCGTTCCTACACATTTTCCTGTTAGCTTAGGCGTGTGACCCATATGGGATCATATAATAAAGGCAATAAGTCCAAGACTTATAGATCATGAGCGGACTCTAGCAAGCCATCATGACCCCCAGTATTATATGACTTATGTCTGATCATTGACATACTCTTACTTTCTAGAGACAGTACCGAGATTACTGGACACAATTCCAACAATCTCCCACTTGTACTGGAATCTCTGTATTCATAATCCTTTTGTCACAATATCTCGATTAGTCATAAGGCAAGATTGGTGTCATCCTTATAAAGCCTAATCTTGTTCATCGGACTCTGATTTGATACTGACAATCCAAACGACTCGGGACAGTCCGTTTGAGCATGGCCATGCATTTTCCAGTATTCAAATCTCCGGTTGGCCTAGAGATATTCACTCCATTTATATTGGAGGGACAAATCCCGTCTTGTTCCATCACTGTAAACTACTCATTTCACAATGTACCCAAACAAGGTCCTTATAACTATCGCAGAACGATAGCGTTAGACAATGATCAAAGTACATCAGTCCATGTGCAGTCACATGCATGCGAACTCAGGTCTAAGGACTATACTCTATAGTCGTAGTAAGAATCTCTTATGACACAGATATAAATATCCTGAAGAGTTCTTATAAGCGGGTCTTGTCCGGTCGTATGTTCCCAAACATACACCTATGTACTGACTTTGATGCCGCGCATCTATGACACACTGAGACTTTGTCATAAGTCACGTACCAATCCAGTCTCACACGGTTGTTGGTGTTCCAATTTCAACAACCTTCGACTAGGGACAGGATGATATAAAACATTTATCAAATATAGGGTCTCATGATCAAGCTAAATGACTTCGATGACTCAAGATCAAGTCATTTACTTCGATGACCTATAAAATGGTTTATATCACTTTGGAACGATTATTTCATCACAGTTAAAATAATCTTGAAATAATAATTTCATTAAACATCTTAAATGTTGTTTCAAGAACATATCCAATAACTAAATAAAGCCCTTTAATAACTCCCACTGAAATTAAGACTACATCTTAATTTCACTTATCCTACAGCAACAGTCCGCGACTCGTGCTTAGGCCTAAGGAGTGGCTTCGTTAATAGATTAGCAACGTTCTCATTCGTTGAAACTTGCTGATCTACTTAACATCTCTGTCATTTATCTTACGGAATAGGTTATACCTATCCTCAAGGTGTTTGGACCTCTGATGTGCAGCTAGTCTCATCTATGCTGGGAATCACATCAAGTTCAGTGACGAACTCTTCTTTCCAAACAACCTCTTTCGCCACTTCCCAAGCTGCGAAATGTTCAGCTTAAGTCATTGAGTCAGCAACAGTGCCTTGCACCGCCAGATAGACACAAGATATAACCGGACTGTGATCGGAAATCATCTTTGTCTATTGGAAACTTGCCTTTCAGACTCTATCGACTTATAGCACCTCACTTTCTCCGTAAATCAAGAACTTATCCTTAGTATTCCTCAAATACTTTAGGACATACTTTAGGAAACTTGATTCTTTGCTGGATTTGACTGGTCTTTATTTGTCTTGCTTAACATTAAAGCAACATCAAACAAGTATGTTTCATGGCATACATGATAGATCCAATTGCCGACGCATATGGAATCTCATCCATGCATTTAAGCTCAGCAGTTATCGTAGGATACTGTATCTTGCTTAACTTAATGCCATGTGACATTGGCATAAAACCCTTCTTGGATTGCTCAAAACGTGTAGGACTTTGTCAATTTAAGAATCTGACTTTGTCCTATCAGCTCTTTTGGATCTCTATCTTTAGATCCAAAATCCAAGAACTACGTGGCTTTACCCATGTCATTCATTAAACCAACTCCCAAGCTAGTCCTTTACCGACTACAGCGTTGGGACGTCATTTTCGAGAATCAGTATGTCATCGACATACAATATGAGAAATGCAATATCGCTCCCACTAATCTATTAGTAAACACACAGTTCCGCTTCGTTCCTGTTCAAGTCAAAACCTTGACTACTTCAACAGAACGAAGATTCCAACTCCGATATGTTTGCTTCCATCCATGAATGGATCGATGAGGCTAACTTACATAAAATGTAATTTTTCGGAGTCCGGGCTCACTTTCGCTTCTTTGAATTTCGCAGATTCGTCGCTTTCAATGATCATCAGATCATGCGAACTTTCAATGATTATCAGGTTCAACTAATGACGAGAAATCACTCTCGGATTAGTAACTGATTCATTCATTTCTGCGAACTTCAGGCTCCACAGGTGTAGATTCTACAGAAATCTGTAAATCCTTCCGCTGCTCTCCCTTAATAGGTAAAGCAGCCTCCTGTATTTCTCGAATTTCTTCGAGTTATACTTTTACTCCCACTGTTCTTCTTGGAAAATAACTTCCCTTCTTAGAAAACAGAATGGACGTAAAAGTAACAAGCCTTGGTTTCCTTCGGACAAGGCTCCACAGGTGTAGATTCTACAGAAATCTGTAAATCCTTCCGCTGCTCTCCCTCAACAGGTTGAGCAGCCTCCTGTATTTCTCGAATTTCTTCGAGTTATACTTTTACTCCCACTGTTCTTCTTGGAAAATAACTTCCCTTCTTAGAAAACAGAATGGACGTAAAAGTAAGAAGCCTTGGTTTCCTTCGGACAACCAGCGAAGTAGTACAACTACAAATACTCAGTAAAGACGAATTTAGATCGATTCCAATCCACATTTACGTGGTGTCTTTCAACTGATATTTGTGGAACTATTTCAGCGTAAACTTAGATATTTTAGAGCGTTATTCTTAAATAATATCATGGAAGATTCGTGTGACTCATCTTTAATCATTTCTTATAAGATCTGATTCTTTCTCACAGAAAAACCTTCAGGTTTTCAGGAGAAATGAGCTGTGAAACGATTTCACACTCATTAAGATGATCACACAATCAATGACTTAAGTATTCTCACTCGTGATTTAATCCAGAGTCTTAATACTTTTGTCATTCAGATCCTATACTTCATTCTGGAACTCTTTCGACCATGTCAAAGAATTCCGACTTGTGTCTCATCAAATGAACACAGTCACACTCACTGAAGTAATCAGTAGAGACAATGAAGTACAGGAGATTTTCTCTGGCATTACTGCTCATTGGGCCACATACATGAGTATGTTCCAGGTCCAATAAGCCTTTGGGCTTTTCTCTAGCTCGGCTAAGATAGGCCCTTTATCTTTTGGTCTAGTAAACAGAATTCAAGTCTCATAAGATATTTTATCAAATGAGCCCAACAGTCCATGACTATGGGATTTCTGAATCCGACTTACTCTATGTGACCAAGACTTTATGCCAAGAAAAATCAGGTTTAATTCATCAGATTTAAACCAATTCGGTATTTATGTTACATTTAGGCACTCTTTGGTTTAAGATATAAAACCCATTCCATGAATAGGGTGCTACAATTAATATTTCATTAAGATCAAAAGAACAAAACTTGTCTTTTATCAAAATGAAAAACATTCAAATTCTTACAAGAAAATGAAAGACAACTCTGCTTAAAGCAGGTACATTGTAGCAATTACTTAATACAAAACCAAGCCTCAAAGGGATCTATAAGTGAAAAACCCTACGGCTGAGGCAGCATCCCAAGCTCCTTCCAGACATGTAGTTTCACTTGCCCTTCATTCAACGTTCTACTGTTGCTTAGGCTCTGCATATTATCACAAATATCAGTGCCACAACCAGTATCCAATACCTTTAAGGTAGAACTTGAAGTAATAACATGAATACCTGAGGAAGTAGTCGCATACATCGACTTTAACTCCTCATCATCTTCCATGAATTTAATGCAATCTCTCTTCCAATGCCCTGTCTCCTTACAGTAGCAGCACTTACCAACGTAAGAGGTATCTGACTCGGGCTCAGAAGACACACGCTTGCCATGATTCAAAATCTGGACAACTTTGTCTTCACCCTTGTCAGCATTAGGTTTAGTAAACCTACCCTTCTCATTCATGAGATTGTACAGGGTACTCTTCACGTTTGGCTCAACTGTCTTGAGCATATCATGCAGTTCAGTCAGCGTCTTCGTTAAGCCTTTCTTGATATAGTTCCTTCTGAACTTATCATAGCTTGACGGCAGTGACTGCAGAATGATCTCAGTTGCCAATTCTTGGCTAACTGGATAATCCAGTTTCCTCAGGTTATCAATGTAACCCATCATTTTACTGACATGAGGACTCACTGGATGATCATTTGGTAGCTTGCAGCTAGTGAGAGATTTAACCAACTGGTATCTCTCCACTCTTATCTGCTCCTGAAATTTCAATTTCAGGCTGCTGATCATCTCTATTGGCGACTCCATGTTCTCATATTGCTTCCGCAAGTCTGAGTCCATGGTAGCCAATATCAGACCACGCACATCTACCGCATCATTATAATGCTTATTCCAAGCATTATATACTGCATGAGAAGCATTGGACCCGATCCTCACGGGGAGAGCTCTCTCAAGGACATAGTCCTTTCTCTCCTGTCTGAGGACTAGCCTCAGGTTCCGCGACCAAGTCAAGAAATTTGATCCGTTCAGCTTGTCCATCTTAAGGACAGACCGGATCGAGAAAGTGTTTTGATTGTTTGTGCTAGTCATAACTGAAAATTAAGATAAAAGGATTTTAGTTAATATGTTCAATATGATTAATCTCGTATTAAATTTTAATATGATTAATCATGCATTATATTCAATAACAGCAGTTACCCTCAATAGAATATAATGATTCCAAGATCCACATATAACTAAGATTAAAGTGGGCCACTGGCCGTCACCCAACCTTAGCTTATATCGGTAAGCCCTATGTCGGCTAATTATATCCGTGATATAACTCTTGGTTGTGAATCTGGGCCCGAGGCCCAATTCACTCTGATGTCTCAAGGCCCGGGACTCCCGATGGCCTAGTCAAGAAAACCAGACTATACAGTCATGTAATCATTAATGTCTGGGACTCCCAATGACATTTATGAATCACAAACCGTCTTATCCACGCAAAAGCAGACACCCTCACACTGTAAGGCCATGAATACAATTGAATGGGCTTCGACAGCTGACATAGAATGGACAAGACATCCAACGCTTGATATTATTTGAGGTTCGTAGGTTTATTTAAAAAATTCATTCCCAAAATAGAAGATTACTATTTCGGGAAACTTTCCATTTTTGGAAACCTACTATTTTTGGAAACTTTCTAAAATTGGAAACTTTCTAAAAATGGAAACTTTCTAACTTTAGAAATTTCTTAAAATCCGAATCATGCAAATCTAGAAACTTCTATAAATTAAGAAACTTTCTAATTTCAAAATATCGGAAACTTTAATTTAAAATCGATTTATATTCTTTATAAAATAAATTTTAAATTAAATCTGAAGAAAGACTCAAATAATTGGCCCAATTGTTTTAACTTCTTGGCCCGAGGCCCAAGAATTGGTCCATGTCCAAGACATGACCCAATTGTCCAATTAAATGACATAACCGGTCTGGTTCATTAAAATTGGTCTAACCAAATTTTAATTACTACGATGACCACAATTGTCAACCGGTTATTTACTAAACCGGATTTTCTCAATTTATTTGGTCCAACCAAATCAAATTAGAAAATCCTGGTTTAGGCACTAAATCCAATAATTCTTTCGACATTGGATTTCTTGTCCCGGTTTAACCAGACTTAATAAAATTATTAAATCTGTTTATTAAACCAGGACGAATTAATTTTAATCAAAATATTAAACCGAGCCTTAAACCAACCATGTCGATCGATGAACCAACCGTGTCGATCGATCCATCAACCGCATCGGTCGATGCTCTTAGCATCGATCCTGCATCGATCGTGCATCGATCCTGTATCGATCGATGCTCTCACGCATGCACTGAACCGAGCCAAAACCCTAACCGTGTCGATCGATGCACCAACCGCATCGGTCGATGCACCAACATCGAACCTGCATCGATCCTGCATCGATCGATGCTTTCACGCGTTAACAGGTTTTGCCGAGAGTCTGTATCGACCGATCCATGCGATCGTATCGATCGATCCATGCGATCTCCGATTGTATCGACCGATCCATGCGATCGTATCGATCGATCCATGCGATTCTGGCCGATTCTCATTCTCTCGGATTCGATCGCATATCAAATCATATAGCTTGATCATGCGATTTTTTCATATGTTTAGGTTTCAATTCTTGTTACTTAAGTGATTTCTCTTATCAGTAGTTGATTCAAAACACTTTTAAACAAGAAAAACAATCCTAAACTTGAATCTAAACAAGAAAAACCAGAACCATTAGCTCTGATACCACTGAAGGATTGTTTAGTTGATCCTGATTCAATTCTTAGATTCATATCAACCTAAACATGCGGATCTAGGTTCTTCTCGAATAGAAACAAATGATGATCTCACCTTTTACCTGTTTTGTGCAGCGGAAAGGGAGAACAGGTCAGAGATCAGAGAGCCACCGAGAGGTAACTCCTCCAGAGGTTCACACACGCACACCGAGCAGGAAGAGGCTGCTAGACCAGGAGGAAATCGGCGCAGAGAGAGAGAGGAGCCTCGCGGCTAGGGCTTCTCATCGACCTGAACTCGTCTTAAGTTTATATAACTCGTTCAGTTCGTTTTGGGCCATTTGGCCCAAAGGCCAATTAACTCCGAGGCGTTCGCGCACTGTGTCGATCGACACTCCTTGTGTATCGATCGACACACAGTGGCCAAACCCAATTATTCTCTCTAAGTACAGTAAATGCCTAGCACTTTTACCGTACTTCTGCTACACCGTTCCTACACATTTTCCTGTTAGCTTAGGCGTGTGACCCATATGGGATCATATAATAAAGGCAATAAGTCCAAGACTTATAGATCATGAGCGGACTCTAGCAAGCCATCATGACCCCCAGTATTATATGACTTATGTCTGATCATTGACATACTCTTACTTTCTAGAGACAGTACCGAGATTACTGGACACAATTCCAACATAAATTGCATAGAAGATAGTAAAGAATTAAAGGGGTTCGAAATCTTCTCCAAATACAGATGAAGTAAAGGTTCAGATCAGCCCCAAAAGCTCTAAAAATCCTCTGCTCTTAATAATGAAAGCGTAAGTAAAAAGTCTGAAAGCGTATCTAATTAAAACACCAAAAAATCAATAATATAGGTCTAATCTCGGCCAGGGGCTTCTTTGTAAATATCAGGAACTTCTGGATCAGAGTGCAATATCTTGACTCTTCATAAACCGCCGAGTTTCGACCCATCTCGCTGGTGCAACGATCGATGCTAGTGTGCAACGATCGACGCAGTACTCTGTTTCGGACAGTGAACTCTATCTCTCGGCCAAACACTCCAACACTACAAGAAAACAGGGTTTTAGCGACTACGTAAATAGTCGCTATTTAGTCGCAAAATTATATTTTGCGACTAAATAGCGACTAAAGTTGTTAGTCGCTAATCCTTCGTCGCTAATTTTATTAGTCGCTAATTAGCGACTAATAATAATAATAAAAAATAATATTAATTTTAATATTTACTAATTAGATAATAATTAATATATTAATCTATAAACAAATAATTTCCAAATATAATAAATACAAAAATAACAAAATAACAAAAAAATATTTAAATTAATATTTATAACAAAAAAGAAATTATATTAAATAATTACATAATTAATTATAAAAACAAACAAAAAAATCAGAAGAGGTAGATCGAGTCTTCATCCGACGTTTCTTCCCACCACCTTCGTCCGGCACCGGTAACACGCTCTCTCTCAACGCCGTCATTACTTATCCGGAGTTGTCTTCGTCCGGCGGTTGAGGAGGTAGATCGAGTCTCTTCGATTCGTCATCCGGACGTGATTCTTCGATTCTTTATTCGTCCGACCTCAAACCCATAAATCAACTCGGGTTCTTCCCATCGACCCGACCAAAACAATATGCTTAACTCCTGCAGCCTTGGCTGTTTCAACAAAGGAATAAACCCACAAAACAATCTCTTCTTTCGACTTGATCTATTGTTGCTTCTCCTTTGCCGTCTTCTACCAGATGAACTTTCAAGCTCTTCAACATCAGAGTATTCACTACCAAACTGAGCATCCCAGAGTCCCTGTATTTAAAAGTCTTTCTTCAATCATCCATTTAAGACTAGACTACATAGACACTCACAAGCTATGCCGTTACAAGACAACTACCTTTATCAACCTCTGTTTTCTAGAAGCTGCAGCTTCGTGAACCACAACTATGTCTTCTAAGACCTCGATTATGTCCTCTACATCTAATCTGTATGTACTCACCTGCATTGTCACGAGAAAATAGTTAATCATTCTCTACATACGATTAAGATGCTTGTGCTGAATGCATGTATCTCACATTAACGACTCACCAGGCTTGAAGGTATGATGGTTACTCCGAACGAATCAAGCTCAAGTGATTCAACTATTCCTGAGTTAATGTTGAATGAGTAACCTCGAACCTGAAAAAATCAACTATGTGCTTTCCAGCTAATAAACAAGATAATGACAAAGAGAGATCTCATCACTGAATAAGATGAAGGAAGATTATAAACACCTTTCCAATGTTTCGCCCTCCTGATGTCACTACTCTGTAACCTACCTAAACAAAAGATGGGAACTCAATCTTAGACTTGCTTCTAAAGGTGGGTGACTCAACAAGACAATGCATAAAGAGACATAATCGATCTATACCAGTGTTTCAAGTCCAACCATTTTGAATTCAGTATCCAGTACATCTTCCACAAGAACAACATCACCCACCTACAGAGAGATGTTGACATAAAATGAGATGTAAACAAATTTTCAGAACAAAGTAGTTCAGTAGTAGAAGCCATATGTAGTACCCGAACAATGTCTTTGAGAAGGAATCTCTCAGATTCTCCAGATAGCAAGCTTGGTTTAACATCAACCACCAAAACCAACCACTGGAAATCGACAGACAAGTCCAGTAATTTGACAGATAAACCCCAAAAATCCGGTCAAAAACAGGATGAATCGAAACAATAATCAGTAAAATAAAAAGCGAAGAGATTTTCGCTGCCATTGTCGAGATCTAAGACAAGAGCTTGAATATACAAATCGGAAGCAGCAGAGCTTGAAATTTGCAGATTTGAAACGAATGAACATAGTAAATCGACATAGAGCCAACGATTTACACTACGAAATCGAAGTTAAATCACGATTCTAAAATCATTAGAGACAAATTGAGAAGAAAACAAAACCCTATTGAGAAGCAGAAGAATGAAGAAGAAGACGGTGTTGGAAGAGGAAGAAGAGTGATCTAGGGAGAAGAATAGTTATGAACAAAGAATCTATGGAGAAGAGTCTCGAAGAAAATGGGAAGGGAGAAGAAGACGAAGAGTGTGAAGAGATAGGAACCGGGAACTAAATTTTAGGGTTTGCACACTTAGAATTTGGGAAAAATCAGAAAGAGGGAAGTTTCCCGGTTAAACAAAATTTGGACAAAATATCCCCCTTAAACTAAAATGGGTTTGCTATATTTTTTAAGGTTTAGGGTCTAAAATAAAGTAATATTAAATAAGGTTTAAAGTTTAGATTTGAATATGTTATATTAATTGAAATTTTGTTAATTAGAATTTTATTTATATTTTAGAGTTTAGGGGTTTGTTTAAGGTTATAGGATTAGGATTTAGAGTTTTAATTTATTTTATGTAAACTATATATATAAATGTTTCAATATTAGTTTAGGGTTTAGGGTTTAAATAGCTACGGATAATGTTTATTTATAGTTTTAGGGTTTGTTTAGGGTTGTAGTGTAATTTATAGTTAGGGTTTATTTAGGGTTTAGGGTATAGAGTTTGAAGGGTAATGTTTAAGGTTTAAGTGTTGTACTTACTTTTATATCTTATATAGTAATTAGAGTTTTTGTTATTAGATTTTTGTTTATAATTTAGAGTTTTAGGGTTAGTAGGGTTTAGGATATAGAGTTTGAAGGGTTATGTTTAAGTTTTTAAGTGTTGTAGTAATTATAGTTTTAGTTATTAGATTTTTGTTTATAATTTAGAGTTTTAGGGTTTAGGGTATAGAGTTTGAAAGGTAATGTTTAAGGTTTTAAGTGTTGTACCTAACATTATATATTATATAGTAATTAGAGTTTTTGTTATTAGATTTTTGTTTATAATTTAGAGTTTTAGGGTTTATATAGGGTTTAGGGTATAGGGTTTTAAGGGTAATGTTTAAGGTTTTAAGTGGTGTAATTAATTTTTTATATTATATAGTAATTAGAGTTTTTGTTATTAGATTTTTGCTTATAATTTATAGTTTATGGTTTGTTTAGGGTTTAGGGTGTAGGGTTTGAAGGGTAATGTTTAAGGTTTTAAGTGTTGTACTTAATTTTATATGTTATATAGTAATTGAAGTTTTATTTATTAGATTTTTTTTATAATTTAGAGTTTTAGGGTTTATTTAGGGTTTAGGGTATAGTGTTTGAAGGGTAATGTTTAAGGTTTTAAATATTTGTGACTATTTAGCGACTATTTAGCGACTATATCGCAAAAATTAGTTACAAATTAGGTCTAACACGCGTGGCACAATATAAACGTGTTTGTAACGACTTTTTGCGACTAAATAAGAAACCGTTTAGCGACCCGTCGAATTTAGTCGCTATATAGTCGCTAAATAGCGACTAAATAGCGACTGATAAGTTGTGGTCGCAATTTAGCGACTAAATAGTGACTATATCCTATTAGTCGCAAACTTAGTCGCAACTTAGTCGCTAAATAGTCGCAATATTTAGCGACTATAAATTCAGTCGCAACTCGTAGTCGCAAAATGCCTGTTTTCTTGTAGTGCAAAAATCTCCAAAATACTCCAACATCTCCAATTCAGCTCCAAACCTGATTATACCTGTAAAAGACTCTAAAAGAACACAAAAAGACACTAAAACACACTTATATCATGGTCTAAAACTAGTAAAAACCATGATATATCAACTCCCCCACACTTAGCCTTTGCTTGCCCCCAAGCAAAACAGAGAACTAAAGCATGGTGAAGAGGTTTGAAAACTCTTCAGAAACTCATTTCATCCTAGAAGCTATAACACTCAGATTCCCCTTAGTAAACCACTGAAAGAATCAATCACAGGATATCAAGACCAACATATACTTCCCTCACTTAGCAACTGTCCTAAGTAAACTCCACAATCACATTCAAGCATTCAAATTCTCCCTACTGACTTCTGCAAGTATTTAAGTGCGGTCTCACCTAAGGAGTATCGATCAAAGGGCACATGGATTCTTACCTTATCAGCTCTAGACCACTATACTATCTTTTTCTAGTCCCTTTCTTCTCTTTCCCTTCCTTAACAACTGATTTTTCCCACATTGGGTATCATTATATTTTTTTTATCAGTGTTCTTCCCGTTATGGGGTGTACTTTGGACACATTCCATGGATGCATAAGAGATAATAGTGTTTGCTACTACTCTTGTGACCACTTCGGAGTTACTAACTCATCCTCAGTTTATTATCTTTTTTTTTTTTAATGGAAGGGGAGAAGGGAACTAAATAGGATAGGTTGACAGGTTGTGTCAGAACTAACAAGGGAATCTGACACAAAGTATACCAAGCCCTTAAGTGAGAAATCTAAGTCAGTATTAAGGTTGAAGTCAGTAAAAGGATCCTCTGATACCTGAAGTGATGTGGGTGTTCCCAGTAGGTTGATCCGTGTCTGGGTTTTCTAATAGTCAGAGATAGATCATGCAACTTCATCCCAATGGTTACATAAGTTCCTGCAAGTGCTATAAATCTTCTCAAAAAATCATAGTTTCTTACTTAAACAATTTTGACTCAATAAAACAAAAAATTTGAAAAATGGACTGACTCTTAAGAAAACAGAAAGATAAAAGTCAGTAGCACCTCCCCCACACTTAAGACACACTGTCCCCAGTAGTGTCAAGCGAAGGATCGGTAAAAAGAAATAAAAATTGTTAAGGCTTTGTTGAGTTCTGTCGGGTTTACCTCTGTCGCTCAGGCATCGATCGTTGCACTAAGTGCATCGACCGTTGCTAGGCGATTTTCGTGTATGGTCGATCGTTGCTAGTAATGCAACGATCGCTGCAATGCGATTACGATCGTGTTGTGACGATCGACACAGAAGTGCGTCGATCGACGCACTGCGAATTCGTCCGAGACCTGCAAACATAAACTCACCAAAAACAAAAACAAACGTAAAATCCTAACAAAAACACCAAAAATTAAGTAGAAAAACACCAGTACCTAATGGTGGGTTGCCTCCCACCCAGCGCTTGTTTAAGGTCATTAGCTTGACCGGACGAACAAGATTTTTCAGGCACCAGGAGATCCTGACAGAGACTTTTTCTGTCTCTGTTCAAGTCTCCTCATCCAAGGTGGCGAGTAGGCTGTTGCAGAATGCTCATGTCCAAGAAAAGATGGAGTAAAATGTGCTCCAGGATCTACAATCACAGTGTCATCCGGCTGCTCAGCATCCATGATGGTGAATGTCTGCCCATCTATCAGTGGTCTTCGCAGCTTATCCATCTCATAACGCAGCGGCTCATCTCCCAGATGGAGGTCTATCAGGCTGTTCCTAACATCTATCACTGCTCCTGCTTTAGCCAAAAATGGTCTTCCAAGTAGCAATGCTTCATCAGGATCACAGTCATATTTCAGTACTAGGAAGTCTGTTGGAACTAAGTAGTTTCCAACTCTCACCGGGATGTCCATAAGGAGTCTTTCAGGAACTCGTATAGACTGATCAGCTAGGACAAGAGAGGTCCTAGTAGGAGTAAAATCTAGCATACCCAGCTTCTCTGCCACAGAGTATGGCATCAAACTTCCAACAGCTCCTAAATCACACAGAGAGCGCCTAAAGCTATCCTCAAAGATTGAACAATTAAGCACAAAGACTCCAGGGTCTGGCAGCTTCTTCGGGATCTTGGTCAGCAGGACATCACTAATATGTTGAGGAACTATAATCACCCAGTCTCTCAGCTCTTCATCTAAAGGCAGCATCTTATTCAAGTACCTCTGCACACATGGATGATAAGGTGGATCATCAGAAGATGAAATTTCTTCCAATTCTTCACCAATCTCCTCTAGCTTCTTAAGCTCTTCAATTTCCTGCTTAATCACTTCAGACACTGGGGAGTGTTGTCTAACGATCTGTGCATAGATCTCTTGTTGAGAAATCTCAGAGACTCCAGAAAATAAGCCATCTAGCTCCAACTCTGCATCAATACCATCATCACTCAGCGAGTCTGTCTGTACACGACTTGCATCGATCGACACTAGGTGTGTGTCGATCGTTGCAACACTGCAGTTTTCACCCGAGAGTTTTTCACCAAAATCCGAGATTTCTTCTTCCTTCACCAATTCAGCTGTACTTAGCTCAAATTTTTCACCTAGGTGAGATCCATCATTAATGTACACAGACCAGGCCTTAATATGAGTGTCTGCTACTCCTTTTCCCTTTATTGAACTGGAAATCTGGTTCACCTGAGTATCCAACTGCTTCATGTGAGTGTTCAGGGATTCAAACTTCCCATTTAGGTTTTCATAGACATCATCCAACTTCTTGTTGCAGTCCACAGTACTCTTTGTCTGACTCTCCATTAGTTGTTCCATCATAGCCTCCATTATACTCTCATGGGCTGTAGGTGCAGGAGGAGTCTGATAAGATGAAGATCCATAGGTTCTCTGAGTACCTTGTCCAAAGATTTTCTGAAAACCACTAGTCTGTCCCGAATTAGATGAGTTGCTGTTGAAAGCACTTTTCTGTCCTCCATTGAAGAATCTGTTTCCCTGTTGATTACCAAATCTATTACTTTGGAATCCAGATCCTCCTATGTAATTCACATCTTCCTCCTGAGTGTCCTCCTCAGTTTGAATTACCTCTACATCTTGGGCAAAGTGGACAGCTTTCTTACCTGCTAGGAGATTGCAAACTGTGTCCAACCTAGATCTAATATCAGCTATGTCAGAATTCTCTACACTTCCACCAGATTTCTTCCTCCTCTCATCCATAGTCTTGCAACTGTTGCTGCCTATTAGATTCTCAATCAACTGCTTAGCTTGTGTAGGAGTCCTGGTGTTGAAGTTAGCATTACTGGAGTTATCCAGTGCAGACTGATATGGAAGATCTATGCATCTGAAGAAGATTCCAATCAACTGAACTTCAGTGAATCCATGGTGTGGGCAGTCACGCTGATACTGCTTAAATCTCATCCAGGCAGTTTTTAAAGGCTCCACAGCTCCTTGGGAAAAGTTGAGTATGTCCTGTCTGGACTGGTCTGAACGCGCATCATCATAGAAATGACGCAGGAACTCACTCTTCAGGGCTGCCCAAGTAGTATACTGACCAGGTGCCAGCTGCTTTAGCCATGCACTAGCGTCTCCAGCAAGACTGTGCGGAAAGAGCTTAAGGAATAGATAATCCGGGCAGACTCCATCATACTTCATGCTAGTGATTATGTCCTCAAACTGATCTATGTGATCCATAGGCTGCTCTGTTGGGTAACCATGAAATGCATTCTGTCTCATCAGTGAGTAGTAGATGGTTTTGATCTCAAAATCATTTCTCTCAAAATTAGGAAGCACTAGAGCTGACCGGTTTGCATGAAACTCATCCGGTCTGTTGTAGTCAGCTAAAGTCTTCTCACGTACAACCATCTCTCTACCTTGGGCCTGTCTTTGACCCTGGTTCTGCTCCTGTTGCTGTTGCTCAGGAGGATCAGGGATGACATTCCCTTCAGCATCAACCCTTTGAAAAGCAGCATTGTATGGGTTATTATCTCGGTCCCTCAGAGTACCTTGAGCATCGCGTTCTAGAATCAAGCGTTCTCGCACCATCCTTTCTCTTCTTTCTCTTCTGTTAGTTCTCTCTAAACGTCCAAGTTCTTCAAGTCCGAGATTAACTAAGCTCGAGTTCGGATTACTTCTAGTTTTCTGCGTCTGCATAAACTGTCTATAATCGTCCAGCAACGATCGATGCTAACAGTGCAACGATCAATTCAATCTCAGAATCGCCTAGTGACGATCGACGCAGTGCGAAATCGGTACCTGCGACAGAGAGAAAACAGAGAAAATTAGTAACTAAAAAAAACAAAAACAAAAACGAAAAGAAAACGAAAAATCCTAGTAAAACCCTAGGTTCTAAGCTATCGAAGACTCTAAGAGTCCCCGGCAACGGCGCCAAAAACTTGATAGGGTCGAGTTTTAATCCTATATCTAACTGCAAGTGCACAGTTCAGTGGTTGTAGTATATAGGGTATCGAATCCACAAAGACTCTGGTATTCAATAGCTCAAGAACAAGGAAATTAAACTAGGAAGAAAGCAATGTGATGTAAATAAAAGCAATGCGAGAAAGTAAACAGAAAATAGAGATTGTTGGTTGTGAAAGCAAGTTATTAAAAGCGCTAAGTCTAGGGCGTTCTCAGGAAATCATACAAGCAGACCGTTCATTCAGCAAGGATCTAATTAAGCACAGTTCTAGAACTCAAAATACAGATATAGAATTAACCAAATTCCTTTGCGATAATTCTCTAAGTCTAAGTGCAGCAAACCAAACTTTCGTTTGCGAGAACTAACAGATTAAACCAGCATTAATTCCAAGTTTGATATGTTCACAATTAATCTAAACCAAACTTTCGTTTGCGAGAAGTTTAATTGCTCAACTAAATAGTTCAGATTCCTAAACCACACTTCCGTGTCGTATTTAGCAACCTAAGATCTAGATTCTAATTGATCAGGTTAGAACTAGCTTTAAGCACAATTAGATTGAAGAACAGATATAGTTATGCATCCTTAACTGAATTAAACAAGTCTAGCAAGTCATGAAATCCTATGTGAGAAACCCTAAACCTAAATAGGAATCTACTCAGACATAGATAATGAAAACATAATCATATGAAGAATAAATTGCATAGAAGATAGTAAAGAATTAAAGGGGTTCGAAATCTTCTCCAAATACAGATGAAGTAAAGGTTCAGATCAGCCCCAAAAGCTCTAAAAATCCTCTACTCTTAATAATGAAAGCGTAAGTAAAAAGTCTGAAAGCGTATCTAATTAAAACACCAAAAACTCAATAATATAGGTCTAATCTCGGCCAGGGGCTTCTTTGTAAATATCAGGAACTTCTGGATCAGAGTGCAATATCTTGACTCTTCATAAACCGCCGAGTTTCAGCCCATCTCGCTGGTGCAACGATCGATTCTAGTGTGCAACGATCGACGCAGTACTTTGTTTCGGACAGTGAACTCTATCTCTCGGCCAAACACTCCAAAAATCTCCAAAATACTCCAACATCTCCAATTCAGCTCCAAACCTGATTATATCTGTAAAAAACTCTAAAAGAACACAAAAGACACTAAACACACTTATATCATGGTCTAAAACTAGTAAAAACCATGATATATCAGGAAGCGACATCGGGGATAAGTTAGAATGAATCAAACCGCTTCAGTGAAAAATTACTGAATTAGTGCAGGACGGATAGACGATGCGATACGTATACATGACCAAACCCGAACCCGAAAGAAATATGAAGAGTAAAGAATCCACGAGACAGTTGACCCGAGCCATGAATAAGTCAGTACGGAGTGTTTAACCTCAAGTTGCAGTCGGAGTGAAGCCGCCAGCATGATGAGTTAGCAAAGAGATGTAAAGAAAACATCAGGATTATTGAGAAGATCAGAACGAAGCTATTAGTACGGAGTAGATCGGAGTCCTTGCACAACCAAATTCGAAGATCAGATTCTTGTAGATTGTTATAGGAATGCAAATCAGTGTCAAGTAGATGTAGGAGTCAAAGCGAAGTGGGGAAGCCAGAAGTGAGAATCAGAGTAAAGTAGAGGAACACAGATGAGTTCAAATTTAAGAATGAAGCAGACCAGTTAAGAGCAGTGTGCGAGCGAGCAGAATGAAGATCAGTAAAGAAATATGTATGAGCCAGGAATGTGTCAACAAGCATCGGGAGTTGCTTCAATAAACCCGTATGCGAACAATCAAGCAGTGTGAAGATCGGAGGATATTATGTGCAAGTCAGAAGGGTGTTAGTAAGCAATGTGAGTTAGTTCAGTGGATCTTTGTTCGAATAGTGAAGCCGCAAACATAATGGGCCAGGTTAAGTAAATAGAGGGTTAAGGGTTAATAAATGAAATTAAGTTAATCAGGAGACGTCGGGAAGTTAGTAAGTTTACTAACTCTAAACCGACGGATAAAGGAGTTAATAAAAAGACACTTAGGGATGAGGAAGTGAAGAATTTTATGATCGTTGAGCCGTCTACGGATTAGCAATCCGCTAATCCAAGGTAGCGGACGAAAAAGAGTTAAAAGATGCTAGAGAACCCTAATAAGCCTAGTTGTGTGTTTAATGGTGTTGTTGCTTTGATGTTGTTGAGCTCTGAATGCAGGCTTGTTGTTAGACCGTCTCAGTGTTGGGCTAAGCGGTCCTTGTGGCTACTTATTCCGGTCACGGGGGCGAATAAGTTCGTAGTTACTTTCTTGGGATGGCACCGAGCCAGGTGATGTTGGAGTGTGATAGGCTTGCGGGATAGTTTGTTTATTTGTTGTTGATGATTGTGTGATTGATGTTGGAGTCCCAGTGAGTCTGCGTGTTTAAATTACTGCACTAGGACTTTAGGGTGCGTTAGATCCCGCAAGTCTAGGTTTTTGAAGGCGTTCTTGTACTTCTGACCCGATTGGGTCCTCGGGTAGTGGCCTGACCAGATCGTGTGCCCTCGGGTGGTGATGCTGGTTATGGTGTGAACCTACTGAGTGAAGCCGGTAGGTGTGTGATATACCATGGATTTTAGGGTTTTTAACCATGGTATATGTGTTATTTATCGAGTCTTTTACTATGTTTTAGAGTCTTTTCAGGTGTTTATTAGGTACAAGCACATTTGGAGCATATTTGGTGATTATGGCACTTTCTGGAGCTAATTAGAGTATTTGGCCGAGAGATAGACTTCACTGTCAATATTCCAGAGCCGCAACGATCGTTGCACACTAGTATCGATCGTTGCATATGCGAGATGGGCCAAACGACGGTTTAATGAAGAATAATGAAATTGCAGTTTTGCCCAGAAGTTCCTGATATTTACAAAGTGACCCAATTCGTGTTTTAGGTTATAAATAGAGTTTTTAAGCCATTGTTTAGGCTAAGCTTTTCTTACGATAAGTTTTACTCAGAGAGAGAGATGAGGGGCTGATCATGATCTCGAAAGAGACTTGATTTTGAACCCCAGTTCTTATTTGATTATATGATATTTGGTTTTCTACTTATGATATTTTCTGTCTCGATGAACATGTCTGAGTAGTTTACCTGTTAGGTTGAAGGATTCTCATTAGGGATTTCATGGAACTATAGTTTAAATCAATCTGTAGGGATTCATATCTGCTAGTTCTTTATCTAAGTTGTTCTTAATGCTTAATCTGAAGTAGCTAATTAGAATTATGATGTTAGGTTGATTAATGCAGCGGAAGTTGGTTAATTTAGCTAGAAAGAACCTAGATAAGCAATTAAACTTCTCGCAAACGAAAGTTTGGTTTAGGTTAATTGTGAACATATCAAACTTGGAATTAAGGCTGGTTTAATCTGTTAGTTCTCGCAAACGAAAGTTTGGTTTGCTGCACTTAGACTTAGAGAATTATCGCAAAGGAATTTGGTTAATTCTATATCCGTGTTTGAGTTCTAGAACAGTTATTGATTAGATCCTGATTGACTGATTACTTGTGTTCCTGGTTTCCTGAGAACTCCTGAAACCTAGCGCTTCGCCTCCTTGCTCACAAACCACTCCTGCTACTGATTTAATTTTCTGCTCTGCTTTTAGTTTAATCACCTTTGCTTTCTCCTAGTTTAATCTTTACTGTTCTTAATCTATCGTTGACCGGAGTCCCTGTGGATTCGATACCCTAAGTACTACAACTACATCACTGTGCACTTGCAGTTGGAATAGGGTTAAAGCTCGACCTATCAGTGTGCGGTTCGGAGAATACGGGGGTCATGTCCTAGGGCCGTAATGCATGGAAACTTAGGTTACCGGGGGTAGCCCGAGTCACTGTGTATCGGTGGACTGAGAAAAGTGTCCTAGGTTGTCAGACTTCGTGTTAACGTCTAGGAGTCGTGGGCAGTTGTAGTTACCTTGTCGGTAGCTATGTAACCCGTGGAAGTTACCAAGTTCGCATCAAGTGGGCCCAATGAAGTAAGTTTGGTTTGTGCGATAGATAGATCGAGTCTAATCGAGGACATGTGCCGCACTGGCTTCGATTTCCTTAATCACTTTTATTGATTAGAGAATGCTTATGTGTTGTGGGTTTATTCCATCACGGTGGCACGGGATAAGCCATTATCGTTTATGTTTGTTATTTTGGGCTTTGGGTGGGAAATTATAGTTCTAGATAGACTAGAAGCCGTTAGTGGGGGAGCCGATTCACTGGGTGATCTTAGATCGCTCATTAGATTCTTTTTGTGTTTTCAGGTTTAGCAGCGACTGACGCAGGAGGTCCTCGGTGTAGTTTCAGGATCGCTTGTGGCAGGAGTTTTGATTCGATGTTTTTATTATTTTAGGTTCGGCTTTGGCGCCATTTTATTGCATGGATTTGGTTGTTTGACTTTAATAACAATAGTTGTTTTGTAAATGTGTAAACGTTATGTAAACGTTTATTTATTCAGTAATAAACATGCTTTCCTGATATATTGGTTTAGTCCGAACCGACATAACTCACGGAAACAATACAAGTTGGGAAGCTTTGTATTGTTGAAGTGAGGATAGCGGAGTCAAGGACGATTAAGTGCAAGCCTTTGTCTCAAATCGGGCTGACTCTGGATTCGTCTTGTGACAAACCTTTCTTGTTAGACTTGCTCTTGTTCGACTTGGTCATGTTCTTGTTTAATTGTTGACTGGTCAGCTCGACGATCAACGGATAATGGGGAAGGGGCGTTACACTTGGGATAATCTTTTGAGGTGCTTAGTTGGTGACAACATCAAAGCTTGAGATCTGGTTCTCTGTCAAGCGGAATTTGCCCACAACCATGCCCGTAACTGCATTACAAGGTATACTCCTTTCGTTGTGGTGTATGGTATGTCTCCTTGCAGCCCACTGGATCTGAATGTAGCTCCTGATCGCACACGGATGCATGGCCATGCGTGTGATTTTGTGGAAGACTTTGTCGAGTTGCATTCACAGGTGTACAAGAATTTGGAGACAACAACATCTAAGTATAAGGCGGATGCGGATCAACATCGTCGTGATGTTATTTTTGCCGTGGGATATAAGGTTTTGGCAGTCCTTACGAAGGATTTGTTTCCTCCAAGTATGTATAGTAAGCTTAAGACAAGACGTATTGGCCCTTTGGAGATTATCGAGAAAACAAACGAAATATAAGGCTTCCGTCGGTTTACTGTCGGGTGTTTCCGACGGAATGAGAAAACCGTCGGAAATTTTCGACGGTATTCCGTCGGAAAACTTCCCGTCGGAAAGTCGTCGTTTTATCGTCGGTAATTTATGACGAAATTTCTTCCGTCGGTAATTCCGTCGATAATAGCCCTGTTTTCTTGTAGTGCGTCTTCGGCTGCCTCCTACCATGAACACTTCTCACGTTTTCAATGTCAAACATTTGGTGCCATTTGGGGAAAATGATGATGCAGGAAATTCGGGGACGGATTTTTTAGATGAGGGGACTTGATGTAGCCTACATCTTGCTGGTTTGCACGATGGCTCACTATTGGTTTACTTCGGATTTTAAGTGTTCGATTGATTTTATTTGGTGTTGGATTTTATTTAATTCTATTCTGATTCTTGTTAAGCTAAGAGGATTGGTGTTTATCTCTAAGCTATTTTTTAAGACAATCGATGTTATCTTCTAATCCTATAAAGAACAGTCGACCCTTATTGTATTCATTCGATTTTGATATTGAATAACAAAGAGAATCTCTTCTCGAACTTGAAGTCTTAGTCTCTTTTACCTACGTGAACGTCGTTACTTGAAAACTAAGCAACAGGTCTTGTCGAGAATCCATTGATCTCTCGTGTAGTTCTTGTTAATCCGTTACATTACCCATTCTGATAAGTCATTCTCATACTTGGTCTCAGTATTTGATTAACAAAATTTCCATATCATAAAAATGTTATGGCGCTCTAAAAATATCTTAATATCGATTATAAAACTTATTTACTTTGCGTTTTAGATTGCGAATATTATTATTATTATTATTATTATTATTATTATTATTATTATTATTATTAAAAAGCAAGAAAATGTTTTATTTTTGATTGGTACTTGAAACTATCTAAAGTCAAAACCAGCAGGAGTCACAAATTTCCGTAGTTAATAAATGAATGTATTGCTATCAAAACCGAGTAGTTTAGAGAATCATCTCATGTGCAAGTAAGGTTTGTGTAGTCGATTTTCTCTACTTTTTATAGTCTTCTTTGATATAACAGTCAAATTATTTCTTAATCACATTCGATTTTTTACAGTCGCTGCCAGCCTTGCAACACATACTGTCCCTCTGAAACTCAATAAATATGTACATGTGATAATCCCCATCATTGCTTAATTTAACTTGGCTTTGCATTATCCAGGATTCATATACCCTCAACCTCAAATCTTGACATTATACATCACACTTGCATATTCTAATACGGGTTTAGGGCTTTGAAGGTCTGTGAATTGGCTAATCTATTTTGTATGAACATGTAATTGACTGTTATTAATTTAAAAACCATTTGAGTATTTTGGTTTGAAATCAGATAACTAACTACAGTCTATCCTTGTTTTTGATTCTTTATCATATTGCATAATCTATTTTCAAAGAACAAGAAAGCAGAAAGGTAAACGGTCTAAAACATGACTTGGTTTAATACATGACCTGGTTTTCTCGAAGAATATTTTTCAAATAACAACATGAAAGCAGACAAGAAAATGTAAACCAGTCAAATAAACATAACCTGGTTTCACTTGATTTGCATAGAAGTTGGAACATAAGAGCACTCAAACGGATGAAGTTCTATGTCTATATATTTTCTGAGATCCATTTTCTTGTAATAACCCTTCTCTCCAATGATGCAAGTTTCAAACATCCTCTCGTCATCACCGAAAATCACAGCCATTTTCTTCTCCTCCACAATGAAGGAAGTAGTACTTGAGAAAATAGATACAGAGAGTTGCATCGTATCAAATTTGAACAAGTTTCTCCACGACACAGCATCGGGCTCAATTTTATTCGTAACCCAAACCTCTATCACATACGTATCACTCCGTTGTATTAACACCCCAAGCTGCTCTTCTCGAACCCAAGATAGAGACAAATCACATTTAAAGTTAGAGTCATATGGCATAGGCAGACGCGGTCCAAACCTCTCTCTTGTAAAATCAAAACTGACTAAGTAAACATCTCGTGATATCCCATATCTAGAACACCAGTAAAGATCTCCCTTCAAAGACACGTCAAATACACTATGGTCAGGTACATCCGGCCAGCCAGGATTGGCACTAATTGCCCTCCATGAATTAGTGTTAGAGCTCAACTCGTAGATTTCGTAGTGAGTATTGCAACACTTCAAGATTTTGTAGCTACTACTGCAGGAGGATTTGTCGTATCCGAAAGCAAACATGTCTTCCCATCCATATTTTGGACACTTGATCCATCTTCTTTTACACAAATAAGGGTTCCAAACCACCAACATATTAGGAATGTCTTTCAATACACATAGCAATAAACCGCTGCAGTGATAGACCTTACGTATAGAAATTACTTGACCTGAATTTTCTCGGGTAACAAGTGTACCTTTACGGTTTACGGACATATCAAAGTTGTTGTCGTGAGTTTTGTAGAGATTGGCGCTAATCAAATAAACCCTAAAATCCCCCCTGACCATCACGAACTCCTTTTCTCTTGATGCTTTGGCGATGTGCTTATTTATAAAGCTCCCATCTTTTGATAAAACGTTCCACTTTTTGCAAGTAGATCTTACTGCTCCCATAGTTTTCAGCGGAACCCTAGAGAGAATCTCCTCCACCAAATCCCTTGGAAGTTTGGATATCATCATCGTCATTGTTTCACTTTCAAACAAAAGGATCTGTGTACACACAGATAAAAATAATATGCGACTGCTGAGTTCTTCGAGAGAGAGAGGCAGTCAATAGATTGATATTAGTAGACACAGAAGCCCTAACTTTCTAAAGGCTTAGTAAGAGCATCTCCATCAGAGGACTCCAGGTGCGTCTCTTCCCCTTAATTTTTTATTATTAAATTTTTTTTTTTTTTTTTTGAAGTCGAAAAAAAAAAAAAAAATTCAAAAAAAAAAAGTCGACCAATGGAAGATCGACACGTGGCGAGACGCAGAGAAGGAGCGTCCCTTAGCCAAGGGATTTCGCATACGGTTTTTAAAAAAAAAGTGGGTCCCATGTGGGACCCACATTATTTTAATATATATTTCCTAAGAGACCCACCCCTAAAATCCCCCAATGGACTTGCTCTAAGATCCAATATCCTGTAATTTGTCACGTTTACTGCTACTGGGCCAATCTTATTTCGGCCCATTAGTTGTATTAGAGATAAGACAGTAACATTGTAAAAACAAATATTATCGTAGCTTATCTCCCTCCAGCACAAGATCACTAAGAGCCTGGTTAGTTTGTCCACTGCCACCAGCAAACGTAAGTTGATGGCATTTAAAAATAGTCATCATAACCGCTTAGAACTGTTCCCGTTAGAAATCAAAAGCTCCTTCCTGCAAATGTTTATGATTGCGGACGGTTGCGTTTTAAAAAAAAATACAATAAAATAGGTATGAATCTAATATTTACTAAAATTATTATCTATAACTATTATAAATCACTTATTTTAATCACATCTCGTATATATCCTATTCTTTATATATTAAATCACATCACATACATATCATATTCTCTAGATATTCTAAGCCAGATCACATACGAGAAACGTTTCACGGACGGAAAAACTTGAAAACAGCTCGAAAATTTCTCCGAAATAGATGAGATAGAAAAATGATCAAAAACAAAAAAAAATTAGATTTTATGACAGTTTTTATATGGTTAAATTTTAAAACTAGTGTCATATAAAACTAAAGCACATGTATCCACAAAATTTTTAACTTCCCGTTTGCCGTCTCCATTTTTAATATTCATACCCGTATAAGTGCTACTTAGTTCCCAAGTAATCCATCAGTTGATTCATTGCATGGAGCTTCAAATGGGTAAAGTTCTTATCATTGACAATTAGTTTGCTACCGCAAAAGTAGTTTTTACAAAAGGATAAAACAGTGAACTATCCTAATATGTTAAGAACATCATGACAGGATTGCTGATGGAAGACGCTCAATTGTTCTTGTTGTCTTCATTGGAGATGTAACATTTTCTGAAATCTCTGCTCTGAGGTTTCTCGCCTCTAAGGTAATATGCAAACTTGAAGAGTGTTTGATCAGATATACTCTTTTTAACCCTTCTTCAATTGCTTCTTTTTCACTAAAGAATGGCTTATGATTTGATTATTTCTTCTACAAAGATCGTCAATGGCGCAACATTGATAGAAACATTTATGGAAAAACTAGACTGATCCGGATAAAAAAACTCATGGGTGTTTAGTTATTGTACGTATTTGTTTGTCTTCTTCTGAATCATTTTGGTTGCAGAGTGAATGGTATTCAAATGTTTTATTGTATACACAAACCTGAGTTGAAAATTACAGATTACAACAACATTACATAAGATTCTTTAGTCAGAGTCAATCCAAAATTTCCCTATACATATATAACCTATACTGAAGCAAATAAGATTCAACAAGAGTGAGGCTTTCATGTAACAGTAGATACTACAACACCTTCGATTTTTTGAATGAGCTCCAACAAACTCCCAGCTTTCCTCTTTGCTCTATCAGTTCCATTCTCAGTTAGTTCCTTCAAGGCAACCTCTGTTGCTACATTCAACCTCTCCGCATTCCCAATACATAGATACCAAAGTATTGCTGCAACGTTTTCCCTGTTCCTCGGTGACCCTGTCCTTATAATCTCAACCAAAACCGGGACTGGTTCTGCTTAAGCTATAGCTGCTTTCCCTTCTTGGTTTGTTGAAAGAATTGCCAGAATAGCTAAAGACTCATTCACCATTCCTCCACCTGCATCTTTCAGTAATCTTGTCAAACGATCGATGATACCGCCTTTAACCGCCCTTGATTTATTTCCTTGGTATATGCATAGATTGAAAATCGTTGTTGCCGCATGCATCTTTTTTTTGTCTCTTCTGGTTCCTTCCTCAAGCAAGCTTATAAGGGCTTGAACAGCTCCAGAAGCACATATTCCCACTTTGTTTTCATCTATAACAGGATAAAATGAGTATAGCTGCTACGTTCTCTCTCTCTCAGTTACATTTTGATGAAACACATAAAATATGTATGCAATGTACATGTGATAATCCACATCATCTATAACAGGATAAAATGAGTATAGCTGCTACGTTCTCTCTCTCCCATTAGATTTAGGGTTTGTCAGACTTCTATAGAAGTCTGAATTTTGGGGTTTCGCAAATATTTTGAACCAAATATACCTTAAATGGTTAAAATTGACTAAATATTCGTACGAGAAGTCTGAGAGATAATTAAGTTGAAAATTTAAATTATAAAATTATTAAAAAATATTTTGAGGAAAATTCCGGATACATAAATTAAATATGGGACTTTTGGACATATGTAAATTAAAATTACATAATATTTAGTCAATTTTAACCATTTAAGGTATATTTGGTTAAAAACACCATGTAGCTTGATCTATGCTTGACATATGGAGTTGGATATCATATTTTCATCTGTAGGGTTAGGCTGAGGGTTTGTGAATTTTCATCCATGTTGTTACATTTGCATATACTGGTTAGGTTGTGACTATATTAAACGAGTTTGATGTTTTTTATAAGTTTTCTATATAATATGATGCTATTTAAGTAGTAATTAGTAGATTTAGGGTATATCAGACTTCCATGTTAATCTGATTAACGTACATGATTTCTCAGACTACCGAAGAAGTCTGACTAATCTCGACCAAAAACTAAACCCTACTTGGGAATTTACCCCATATATAAACGGAAGTTACCGACATTAGATCGTAAAAGTCATTATCAAACTTCTCTCTCTAAAACGGAAACACACTCCCTCTCTAGATACTCTCTAAATACCCTCTAATAACTCTCCGCGAACCCTCAGCCGCCACCGCCACCGCCGTCGTCATCTTCTTCATTCTTGTAATTATCTCTCCTTTTCGTCTCTCCTGACCAGTCCATACACCGACGCCATCATATTCTAAGCTCTTCGTTCTTTAAATGTTTGAGATCTATATGAAAGAAGTCATTTTTTCTTTGATATTTGTCTAGATCTAAACAAAAATTTGGTTTTTATATATTTCTCGTATTAGATCCGTACGGTTTTGAGTTCGAGTCATCCCCTTTTTCATATGTACTTTGTACTTCGTCTAGATCTGAATAAAACTAAAAATAGATAGATTTTTATATATTTCTGGTTTTAGATCCATGGGATCCATACGGTTTTGAGACCGAATCATCCCCGGTTTCACATGTCTTTTGTCTAGATCTGAACAAAAAAATTGTTTTTTAATATATTTCTCGTTTTAGATCCATACGGTTTTTAGTCCCAATCATCCTCTTTTTTCACATGTCTTTTGTCTAGATCTGAACAAAAAATAGATAGGTTCTAGGGCCCCTAGGTTCTATGCTTGAGTTAGACTCTATTAGAAGTCTGAAATTGGAATTGTTTTTGTTCAGACTGTTTTAGATGTCTGACTTACAATCGTTTTATTGTACACAGGATGGGGCGATTCAGTCAGGTTCCAACCTCGAGTAGTAGTAGTTCATTCTCAACTTCCACATTCTGACAAAGATCCGGTTCATGCAATGGATTCCCCAAAAAATGTTTCTGCGGTCTGGACCCTGTCATGCGAACATCCACTACAGCCGATAATCCGGGAATAAGATTCTTTGGATGTCGTAACTGGGATGTAATTGCCTTTCTCTTCTGTTTTTTAGCCAGTTTTATTTCGTTTTGACTTATTCGAGCTTATTTTCGGAATTTGAAGATGATTGCATATTTAAAATGTGGCTGTATAGGATGGTGGCTACCATATAATGAAGTGGTGGGATGAGGCTATGATGGAGGAGTTTCACGAGTTAAAGCTGAGTGTGGACCAACATGGCGAACAAGTTGATTACATCTTCCTTTGTTATGCTGAAATTGACTGTGTAACCAACTTGCACGATGAGATCAAGAAAGCGCAGGCAGAGATAGCTCAACTAAAGGAGCTCTTGACTGAGAAACCATCTAGCCAGACGGTGCGTGGCGCCAAGTATGAGTATCTGATGGTTGCTGGTGCTGTTATCATCGTCCCGATTATCTTGAGGGCTTTTGGTTTCTTGTAATATAAGTCCTATGTATCCAAGTACAATTTTATGTATTATAAGACGAATTTTAGGGTTTTATCCAATTTCTGTTCATTCATCATCGTCCAATTTCATTCATCATCCAAATATGCGAATTGTCAGACTTCAAAAGAAGTCTGACTAATAAATTATTTTCCTCAGACTTCGTATGGAGTCTGAATCTACAATAATTAGTTTTAAGACTTAAATGATTTTCCTCAGACTTCGTATGGAGTCTGAATCTACAATAATTAGTTTTAAGACTTAAATGATTTTCCTCAGACTTCGTATGGAGTCTGAATCTATAATAACTAATTTTCACCAGACTTCGCGTGCGTAACGACACGTGGCCTCTTGCATGCCCGGGAATTTAAATATTTTGTAAATTAAACGGGCGGGAGTTATGTAAAAAGGAGACGAAAAAAGCACGGCAGTTACGTCTGCAGTAAAACCGTCCGACAGTGGTAAAACCGTCTCGTTTTAACTGCCCCCTATGAGACATATATAAATATGATTTTTTAACCTTTTTTTTTACAGTTTCGCAGGAAAGATAAAAAAAAAGACTATTCTCTCTCAAATCCACTCAATCGACATCGTGCACTTTTTCTGGGTATCGTTTCCAGATCTGGTTTCTCTCTGCTCCGCCGCTTACATTCGACGGTAAGATTAATCTAAAACTTCTTCGGGGGAATTCCAAGTTAAACTATTAGTAATCAGACGGCTGTTGGTGTCTGATTGTAGATCTCAAACCACATATGGAGTCTGATTACATCCTCAGACTCCAGGTGGAGTCTGAAGTCTGAGCTTTTTTGTCTCATACTTGCGCTGAGCTTTTTTGTCTTTTTTTCTAAATTCCAGATCTTGTTGGGCCTCGATCTTGTTTTACTGTAGCTCCTCCGTCGTCTTCCTTCGACAGTAAGATTCCTCGACTCTTCTCCTCTTCTATATATTTACATAACTATAGTTGGCAGACGGCATAAGATGTCTGACTGTGTAAGGCCCCCCGTTGTTTCAGGTTTCCGTTATGGAAGATGTTGAATTCCCACAAAGGATGTTCACTGCCGGTTATGAACCGTCTCCGGATAAAAGCATACACTACTTTAGTGGAAGGAGAGATCTGATAACTGATGTTAAACTAGCGCTGTTACCGGCTGAATGGCAGGAACTCCTCGATTCAGAACTTGGCGTTTTTTTGAAATTCCATGAACTGAATTTCAAATGGTGTTCAAGGATGGTGCAATATATGCTCTGTCTGCAGTTAGACTGCAAGAAGAAGTATGAGTTATGGTCTCTTCTCGGCGTTAATCCAGTTAGGTTTTCCCTGAATGAGTTTCATGCCATAACCGGACTCAAGTGCGACTATATTGAGAACCTCGAGTACCCTGAAATTCAGTATACCGATGAGATGAGAGAAATGTGGAAGCTTCTTAGGGTGGATTTCGATTTAGGCCCAAGTTATACGCAACTAATGGATGCTTGTACAAGATGTTCTGAATGGGAACCGGAACAAAGGATATGGCTGGGCTATCTAGCGATCTATGCAACCTTCATTGAGGCTCATCACTGGAAAACCTCCAGAAGGGGTGACATGTCCAAGCTTCTGCTGTTTCCAGGATCGATACAATCCTATCCATGGGGACGATTCGCCTTCAAGGTTCTGATAGATTCTGTTAAAGAGGCAAACAGAAAACTCGTGGATGGAAAAAATTATCAGATCGAAGGTTTTGCTGAGGTCCTGAACATCTGGATATACTGGGCATGTCCCGCTATGGCGACAACTTATGGAGAGCCCTTTCCGGATGCCCCAGACCTACCATTGCTGGCGTACCAGGGATCACGGAGTCGAAAGAAAGCCGACGAAGCCTTACGCAAACAGGTATTTCTTGTACTTATGAACTCTGACTTTTATGTCAGACTTCATACGAAGTCTGACACACATAATGTCAGACTTCATATGACCCAGTTTCGTATGATGTCTGACGCTTTGATATTGCAAATGCTTATATTTGTTTTTCTATGTGACTTGTAATTTGCAGACCCGCATCAACAGCTTTGTAGTCAAGGAATACGATGACATGTTTCCCGTATGGGACAACCCTGATGAGGAGGACGACAAAGTTGAGAACATTGTGAAGGCAATGTTCGGACAGCTAGGGACTGTGCATTGGAGGTGGGGTTCAAAACACTGGAAGAGCGAAGGTGTGTTCAAGACCAAAGCTGGAGGTCCTGTTAAGCTTGAGATTAAGTCTGAGAAAGATGCTGATCAGACAGGTGAGAAAAAGCATAAGGTTGTGGGAGTCAATAGGAAGTTGTTGCAGGTTGTTTCTGATGATGAAGATGAGGAAGAAGAGGCTGAGGTAGTTAGCAAGAAACCTAGAGTAGGGAAGGCTGGTCCTACGAATGGGGATGTTGTTCAAATGATTGAGGGTTTGCAAAAATCACTTGAATCTCGACATGATGTATTGGTAGATGTTTTCAACGAGGGTTTGCGTCTGATGGGTATCAGAATTGATGATCTTGCTAAGATCGTCCAGAGTTTGAAGAAAGAGAGTGTTGGAGTTGAGCAGAAGGAGAAAGACCAGAAGAAAGATTCTTCTGAAGTGAAGGAAAAGGAGAAGAAGAAAGCTGCTACTGGAGGGAAAGGAAGAGAGAAGAACGCAGAAGCAAAAACTGCTGCTGCCGATGAGATGAAGAAGGCTGGAGTTGGTGAGGATGAAGAAGATCCAGCTGAAGATCTTCAGGTTCAAGAAGGGGTAAAAGCTGCTGCGGTTGATGAAGAGGGAGGAAGAAAGAAAAATGAAAGGCCTAAGAGGAACCTAAAGAAAGTTGTACTGAAGGTATCCGAACCTGAACATGCAGGGAAAGCGAAGCCTAAAGTAGCAGCAGACAAATCCGCCAATCCCTCTAAGGCCATCATACCGATTGCGACTGATGATGGGGTTAGTCTCCAAAACCCTCAATCTCTGGATACAAATAAGGAAAAGAACGTTGGGCCTAAGAGAAGTAGCAGGCTTATGAAGAAATCACTTGAGGGGAAGTAGCCTTCTATTGCCTTATGAACATTGTAAAGGCTGAAGCATAATAGTATTTGTTTTTTTCTCCATTGGTTCTTGTATTTGCTTTGAACATGGATTCCTGGCATTAGACTTATGTTGCATTGGCTTGCTATGATTTTTCAATGGCATTTAGCACATGTCAGACGTCTATGGATGTCTGACATGTTATGTATTCTAGTTACCAGACGTCTAGTGAAGTCTGGTTCTTTTGTGAATTTTAGGTCGAACATTATGTTTAACATGGGTTGTCAAATTGTCTATGCAGAGTATACCCGATGGCACAGATCCGAGTGTCATGGTCGTTGCACGGTCGGCTACGGGCATAGACTTCGATTCTACGCGGCAGTTTAAACAGGACACTAAGCAGGCGGCAGCTGAAGTTTACTTGCAAGCAAAGGCAACCCAGGTTAAACAAAAGGAGAAGGTGAAGACTCCAGTTAAACCTGTTGTCCAAGCACAGGTTACACCGAGATATGACCCTTGTGCTGCTATCACCAGGATTCAAGTGAAGGCACTTAATGATTACAACAAAAGACAGCCGTATGTGTTGATACTCTGCTTAGATTGTAAGTATGTACACCTAACTCGATGTCTAACAAGTGTATTGTTATTTGTAGGGGTTATCCAACTAGGAAATTGAACACATCACTACAATGGTATTACGATCTTCGCACTCCAAAGGAATGGCTGCATGACACGGTCAGTATTACTCCAATGGTTATGAATTAAGAATTCCATTCCAATATGGATGTATATTCAGACTTCCAAAGAAGTCTGGTTGTTTATTCAGACTTCCAAAGAAGTCTGGATTTATACTCAGACTTCCAAAGAAGTCTGGTTGTAATTTCAGACTTCCGTAGAAGTCTGATTGTATATCCAGACTTCCATAGCTGTCTGGTTGTGTTTTATATTTTTTTTTATATTAACACATGCTTGGCTTAATGCAGCAAATTGATGCGGGTATTGATCTGTTGAGGCTTCGCCAACACAGCCATCCGGAATGGTTCAGGAGCGAGAGGTTGTGTTTCATTGACACACTCCTTCAAGCCTTGTGGCGTCAACACTATCCAACTTTTATTAGTAGTGGTGCTGGAGGGAATGAACCAGCCGCAACTAGAATGCTTCCTGCTGGTTGTTTTGATTACTTCACTGGTGACCTACCACTATTCTGCAAATCACCGAAGGCTTGGGCGGTGGATATTGATTATATTTACACCGCACTGCACACTGGCGGAAATCATTGGGTAGCAATTATGATTTCTATCCCGGATAGGCACGTAACAGTATGGGACAGCATCATTAATGATAGGACTGATGAGTTGGTCGGAGCGGCAGTGGCACCAATCTGCGAGATGTTTCCTTATGCGATGCACATCTTGAAAATACCTGATGCTGATGGATGGCCTTACCCACTCGATCGTTACACCCACTCGATTGTTAGGAGCAACGATCTTCCTCAAAACAAACAAACAGGTGACTATGGAGTGTTCTGCTTGAAGTTCATCGAGTTCCATTCACTTGGAATGGAGTTTCCAAAGTATCTTTGTGATAAGAACATCAAGTCAATCAGGGACAGGCTAGCTTTTGACATATTGTTTGAACTCAAGCGAACAGGTGAAGAGCAACGTTCCGAGTATGCTTTGCTTGACACCTACGGTGATAAATAGACCGCCTCTATCTTTTGCATTCCTAAACAATACATATCTATGGTGGTTGTAAAAAACACATCAATCTTTTGGCCTACTTTTGTGCTTGTTTTTTAGTTATGTAACAAATTTAAGCACTAATTCTAGTTATGTTTATTACTACGCTTGTTGAAACAGAACCCAAACAATTGAGACAAGTTTAAATATTAGAGTTCTGGAATACATCACTACGTCAGACTTCAGTGAACCCTAAAAAAATATCAGACTTCTGTAAACCCTAAAACTTATCAGACTTCACTGAACACGTCAGACTTCAGAAATCCCTAAAACATATAAGATTTCAACCATTTCTAATCAGCCTGAGGTTGTGGACAATTAGGTTGTGGCCTGGTTGTTTCCAGTTCGAACAACAATATTGCTTGTGTAGTTTCCGCGGTTTAGTGCTCTTCTTCTTGGCGATTTATAGCATAGATTGCCACCTCGACTTCTTTTGTCTTCCAGGCTTCCGCCTCTCTTCCGGCGGATAGACACGCACGGTGTCATGATTTGCCTTTCCGGTAACATTCTTTGGTAAGATGTTGCGCGAGTATGCAGCGTACAAGTAGTCCGTTCTGTAAGATGGACATACAAGGGTAGAAATGTGTAGCTCAAGTTCCGGTGCAGCGCATATGGCATGTGAGCAAGGTATCTTTTCGTAATCCCAAACACCACATTCACACTTCTGATGTTCCAAATCAACAACACAATCCCTATGTCCTCCCTTAACAACGAACTTATATGTATCTACGCGTTCTGCCGTCATCATATCTGCATAATATTCACGAATAGCCAGCAAATATTCAACTCCTCGGCTAAATGTTGTTGAGAGACTCATTGCATCTAGCCGCCTTTTACAAAACCACGTCCCTAGTTTCTCTTGTATAAACTCTAAAAGGAAAGATATGGGATATCCTTTTGCCTTCTTAACTGCGGAGTTTATAGACTCAGCAATGTTGCTCGTCTTTATGTTGTACATGTATCCACCAATTTGAAAGAGGTTAACCCAAGTAAGAATTAGAAAGTATCATAAAAACATTATGCTTTCAGACTTCTCCAGTCGTCTGGAAAAATAATCAGACAGCAAGAGAGGTCTCATAATTGTATCAGACATCATTAGAAGTCTGATAACTATTGTCAGACCGATAAGTACCTGTCTCCGTTGAAATGCACGCGTGACCATAGACTCACATCCGCCTCTTCCAAGTAATCAGCAAGTTCAGGATTTGCCGCTCGTAAGGAAGCCATGTTTCGGTAGAAATCGTAAATCGTATAAGCGTAAGCCGCGTTTTTCACCAAGTACAGAAGATGTTTTCCCCTGAACTTGGTAACTATGTTATTTTGTAGATGGTAATAGCATATCCCTCGCTGTGCCCAAGGGAAAACTGCTTCACACGCATTCTTGATCGACTCACATCTATCCGAGACTATGACCAAAGGATATTTGTCTGAAATGCATTCTTTCAGTTTGGTGAAAAACCATTTCCACGAGTCATCGTTCTCAGAGTCTACAATTCCAAAAGCCAACAGAAATATTTGAAAATTTTCGTCTTGTGCGGCCGCCACTAGCATAACACCGCCATACTTTCCATTAAGATGAGTACCATCCACCACAATGACTCTTCTAAGATACGTAAACCCATGTATGGAAGCTCCAAATGCTATAAATAGATACTTAAATCTATTCTTCTCATCTACCTCAAGAGCAGTTACTGTTCCCGGGTTGGTTTGCCTGATTCCATGCAAAAAAGAAGGCAGTCTCGCGTACCCATCTTCCGCTGTTCCTCTCACGATCCTTTGAGCATGTAACAATGCTCTGTATGCGGTTGTGTAGCTCATCCTAATCCCAAACTGCTTCTTCATTGATACTTTGACATGCTTTGGTGTTATCCCCTCAATCATACCAAAAGTTTCAGTAAACAACCAACCAATATAAACTGGAGTAAAACGTTTGCGCGTGGACATCCGGTCCGCCATCGAACATGAATGTGTTTTTGAATAGATCATCACCCAGTACTTGTTTGGTTCGCTCTTCACACATGCTCGAAGCATCCACTTGCATCCTTCCACACGACATTTAGCCACAAAATGTGTCTTGTCAGACTTCTCTGTCCTAAATGCGAATTTCTTCATTATCGCCGTCAAACGTAGCTCTGATATTAGGTCTTTCTTGCTATCAAAACACTTATTGAGAATGATACCCTCAGATAAGTCCCTTTTGCGAACACTCTGATTATTCATACTCTCCAACTCATATTTCTTATAATCTTCATCTTCTTCCACATCTACATCTTCATGTTTCACTTTCCCATATAGGGTATAATCAGCATCGTCATGGTAAGACTCAGCGTGTTTCATGAAAACATTCTCAGGCACATCCAAGTTACCAACACCATCATTACCACCACCACCACAAACAGAATCCTCCGAGACTGAGTCCACATATTCCTCATTCCAGTCTTCTTCTTTGTCATCTTCGTCTACATCTTCAGATTCATATTTGTCATCATGATTCACAGCATCTTCATCATCCATACGGGATCGGCTCGAGACACATAGACGGATTAAATGTGTATTAGCTAACTCAACCATGCTCCTTACTTGCCTATCATTTGTGACATAAACCGGAGGGCTATCCGGATCCATTTGTTTCAAGAATGCTTCCGGCAATGGATATGATAACTCCACCAGGTCGGTTTTCTTGTCCAGCATATAATCATCTTGTACCATCTCAACTAGTTCTTGATGTGTAGAACCATCACGCAGAGTGATAAACCGCCCTCCTTTGAGCTTATCAACCACAAAATGCCAAATCTGGTCTCTCACAACCCATTCACCAAAATTAACAGGTAACTGAACCATTATCTGTATAAACAAACACGTATAAACAACATTAGAGATCTTTTGGAAAAAGCCAAACTTCTTTGTGAAGTCTAATGGGGATGCTATTAGCTACATTTCCAATATTATTCAAAATTTTATTTAAAAATAATTACCGTATATAAGAATGTAAAACTCACGCAGAAGGAACATATAACACTAACACACATTTAAAAAAATTAATGTCAACGAAATTAATCACAATTATACAATAAAAATGCATTTTAAAAGTTTGACATATTTCAGACGTCTATAGAAGTCTGCTTTCTATATAACCAGACGTCTATGGTAGTCTGAAAAAGAGGGTATTTTTGCAATTGATTTTGAAATGCCAGACAGCGGATGCAGTCTGAAACAATTCAGACAGCGCAGGCTGTCTGCTTTGGAAGTTTTTAAATTTTTTGTCAGACAGCTCAAGAAGTCTGAAAAAGGGTAGTTTTGCAATTGATTTTGAAATGTCAGACTTCTCGCAGAAGTCTGAAGAAAAAGTAGAGGGTAGTTTTGCAATTGATTTTGAAATGTCAGACATCTTCGGAAGTCTGATATCTCATCAAACTTCTTATGCTGTCTGACAATTGTTTCAGACAGCAAATGAAGTCTGATGAAAAACATCGCATTTTCGAGCGTTGACCAACATTCAATTGTTCAGATGTCTATAGCCGTCTGGCAAAGTTTTGGAAATTCAGATGTCTATAGCTGTCTGAGATTATTTTTCTTATTTTCAGACAGATTTACATGTCTGACAATTTTTCGCTTATTTTGGTCAACGTCTGAAAATTTGGGTCAATTGCAGTTTCTACCCCCCATTATTTTCAGACAACGGATTCCGTCTGACAAAAAGTCAAGAATCGGTCAATTTCTTGCCAGACTACATCAGAAGTCTGACAAAAAAAAACAAATTTGAATCAATTGCAAAACTACCCTCTTCTTATTTGGACTTCTTAACGATGTATTTTTTTTTTCAAATGAATTTAACAGACTTCTATGGAGGTCTGGCAATTGAAAGTCAATTGCAAAACTACCCTCTTGTTGACCATATTGAGGCTTACGAAAAGATGCAGACTACAAAATCGGATCTGAAAATCGACGATATGAAAATGTTCTTACCAATCTCCGATTTCCGTTTGTTTTTAGCCGAGTCTATTTTCCAGAACGTCTAAAATCACCTAAAGCCCCAAATCCGAGACGTGTTTTGCTGTTTTTATTAGATGATAAACGATTTCGCTACTTTTGAATCGAGAAATATCGAAAAATCCCACAAAATCAAAGGGGAAAAGAGAAATCAGTGAGGAGAACGTCCGAGCTCAGATTCTTGAGCTTTAATTGAGCTTTAATGGTGAAAAAACGAGCTGGATTACACATTAACTCGTCGGCGATGGTGGGTGTCGTGGTTGTTGAGCATTCATGGCGATGGCATTTTCGTGAATATCCAAAACAAATTTGGGTCCTTTTGTCTTTTGATTTCAAATATCAGACTTCATATGAAGTCTGACGATGGCATTCCTGTGAATATCCAGATTAATAAGGGGATATATTAGCGATGGAGAGGAAGGAGAAGGCCGAGGGTATAATCAGGGTTGACTTCAATTTCGAGGGCATTTTTGCAATCGTCCCTAGCCTCTTTCCAATTTCCTATTCAGACAAAAATGTACACATTCCAACAAGTTAAAACCCCTATATATATTTGAAATAATCATCATGGGATGAAGAGAATACATACCTCAAACAGTTGATTTATGTTATCTGTTGTCTTGGCTAACGTCTCAATAAACAACATGCCATTTTTCTCTGCAAGCTCCATACCATCCTGTTAAGAAATTGAAAATTTTATACAAACTGAAGAAGCAAGGACAGTGCAAGTGACAACAAAAAGGTTCTACAGTTTCTGGTTGAAGAAGTGTATGCAAAAAAATCACCTCGGTTAGTGAAAAAGTAGATGAACACGGCAACGTTCTCAAAAACTCCGGCGCACCGAGTTTTTATATATTTTAGAAATCTTCAAGATGTTTACAACACTCTTTGATGGATTTAAACAAAGCCTAAGACATGTTTTTAGCTTGTTACCAAATGATCTCTAACTCTCACTCTCACAAAGATATAAGTATTAACAACTTGAAGTGTTTTGGAATCAAGCTCTAATACCAAACGTTTATCAAGTTTCTCTCTCACTTAAAAACGTTGTCTCTCTCTTTGTTGCAGGTTGTATTTCGATGAAGTGATTCTCCATGGAAGCTCTTCCTCTCTCTTGTCCCAAAGACCAGGGGACAAAAGCAATTCCATTAACCACTTATATTTACACACTTCTTTATTCATTTTTGTCCCCTTTGTTTTAGTCAAGGGACAAAGAGCATCTTCTATCTTTTTTAATCACCCATGCTTCGTGTGAGAAGACCTCTTGGATACTCTTTCTATGTTGGGACAGCTTATCTCCTTACACAAATATCAAGTACATTGATATTTTGCAAATTGACACCTGTTACAACACTGTGCAAGTTGTTCCAACATGTGTACTTCACTTTAACCAAAAGCTGTGCACTTTCATTCTCCCCCCGTTTGACTGAATATCTCAATCCAAACTTTCCTGCATTAAAAACGAGGGCAAACTCCAAAGCAACTGATTTCATTCAAAGTTTTATACTTCAAAATAAAATCAACATCCATTGTTTTAAAAAACATAACAACCATCTTAAACACATTTAAAACAAGAAACTCAGAGTTCACTCTCACAACCAAAAAACATTGACTCCCCCTACACACGTGACTGAGTTTATTTAGGCTAGAATTCTTGAGAACAAGATTCCTCATTTTCAGAGGATTCAGTTTCAGCGAGCGTAGTTTCACCAAGTACAGATCCTTGTGCCTCGGAATCCTCATCCTGAAACTGAACTCCATAATCTCCCCCTGCTTGGATGATATATTCTAGTCAAACAATCTAGTGCATCAAATAAACAAGAAGAAGAATGGAGAGAGTTTACTTACTTTCCAGACGTTCGGTTGTGGCATCAAGCAAGTCTCGGATGTGTCGCAGGTCATCTCTTATGGAGATTCCAAATTCAAACGTTGGAGCCGGGTTGTTTAGTCTTCCACGACCACTTCTTATGTCGGGTTTGAGCATTTTGATTGGTGCATCAAAGACTTCTTCTGGCAGCAAGGGAATGTCTCCTTGAAATTGCAGTACCTGATATATCAATGAAGGAAAGAGAAGCGTCTTGGCGTCTTGTAGATTCTCTGTGATACGAGAAATCTGATCATGCACCAACTTCCCGAAGTTAAATTGCATCCCTTTGTCCAGCTTATATAAGAACTTGGCCATTCCTTTGGTAATGGTTGTTGTGCGCAAAGTTGGGATCCAATTGAAGCAACATATACCAAAGACATGCGCCATCGTGGGAGTGAGAAGTGATGGGCTGAAACCCTTCCATTTCTGAAGCCTATTTCCTGTCAGACACTTGATGATATGATGAGCAGTTACCTCATTCAAACAGGTCTCTGATTCTTCATGAAACGGAACTTGAGCGATCTTGAATGTGTTGTTGATCGCACTTGGCGAGAAATCATAGAGTTTTCCTCTTAGATAAACCACATCAGTTCGACTTTCATGAGCTGCAGATTGAAAGTTAGAGTAGAAGTCTAGCACTACTTCTCGCACAAAGGGTTCCCGATTAGTAACCGTTTCATCCAACCCATTTCTGGAGATCAAGGTTCTCAGACCTTCTTGCAAGCATGATTTGAAGGACACATACCTTTCGGGAAGCATTGGTTTGTGGCGAATGATGTTGTATCGATCCTCTGCTTCCTTATCGAAAAAACGCAGAGACAACGGTTCTGAAGAAAACATGAAGTCTCTAGGGTTTTTTGATTCTCGCCTCACAACCTTGTATCGATTAATACTTCTTCTATCAGTGGGATCGTATGGCAAGTTCTGCTTTCTGGTCTTGAGGAAACACCGAATTGAGTCATCAATCTTCTCGTATGAAGAATCTGAGCTTGATGAAGAGATCAAATCACCATCTTCTAATGGCTGAGTTACTGTCTCATGTACCTGAACATTCTCTCGAGGATAGTCGTGAGTGGTAGAGAGTGATATAACCTCAGTTTGAATCTGAGCTCGTGATCCCGATGCTCCCTTGTTGAGTCTTGAGCGAGTTTGACGTCTCCGCAGGGGTTGTTCATGTTCTTCAATCTCTTTCCCTTTTGTCTCTTGTCGAGTTTTCACTCGGTTCCTCGTCTGAACAGGTAAGGCTTCTTCTTCATCAGCATCGATTTCAGCTTGTTTTCTGATTTTGGCTTGATTTCGTGTTCTAGCAGCTGGTGCTTCTTCATCACGAATCTGTATATCCTGTTTTTTACGGGTTTTAGACCGATTGCATTTTTGAGCAGCTCGTTCATCTTCTTTTGCGGCTCTTCCATCAGCTGCTTCTTCAGTTTCAGCTTGGGTTTTGGTCGGTACAGCTTGTGCTTCTTCATTTTGAGCTCTCTGCATGTCTTCTGTTTCGATTTGAGCAATGATTTCCGGTTGTGTGACCCGAGCAGCTTCTTGCTCCTGTCTTAATTGGTCTCTGGTTCGTGCATTTAGGACTCGAGCTCGCTGGGATAGATGCTTGACACGAGGCATGATGAATCGATTTGATGAGAGGCCAATTGATGATGAAATTTTTGGTTTAATCTTGGCAAAATCGATTTTTTGGTGAAGCTTCAATGGTGGCTGCGATTTTGGGGAAGAGAACACTTAGACCCCACTCATTTCTGTTTTTCACTTTTGACCCCAAGATTTTTATTTTGCAATTTAAACCTAAATCCCTTGCACACTAAAAAGAACATTAATGCACACTTATCATGAAAATTTTGTTAAACACTCAAGAGAAACAAAAATCACACAAAACACACAGAAATATACACAAAATTATTTTGAATTTTTTTTTTTGTTTTTGTAAATTTTTATATATAAAGGATTAACTATACATACTCATAAAACAATGCATACCTTGAGATCAACTAAAATTTCCTTTGGCCCCTTGGAACTTCTCATCATAGACATTACTTAAATCAGTGTTGAAGCTCAACTTCCAAAGTCATATGCAGAGACTTGATCCAGAATCGTTTGTACAATGATAAAATCTGCAATTTTTTTTTAAAACCAAATGTACATATATATAGTGTTAGAACATACGACTTAATGTTCCATCATGGAGACGTTTGCTCAATGAAGAGAAGCTTTCTCACATGATGATCCATTATGATTAGCTTTCACACTGACATACACACAGAGATGATGAGTGTGACTGAAGTGAGAGAGGGCTTTGGCGCAAGCTTTTAGACATCAAATTTGATACAACTCTTCTTTTTGATGAAGATTGATCCTTCTTTGAGTTGTTTTGATTCCTTTGTGGAAGATTGATTTTTTTTTTGTCGTGATAAGCACTGCTCTATCGTTAAGATGAACTGCTTCCTACTGCTCCTTTCTGCAAAATCATCCCTTCCTTTGCAAGAACTACCACAAGGTTTTGTGTTCTTCCCTCTTTCTCAGTTTGTTCATCACACTCTCACCATATCAGCTCTAGATGGTATGGAAGGCAGCTCTTTCTCACAATGAACTTAACAGAAAGAGGTTTAGATCACACATATTTATCAAGAAAAAAACCATAACTAACATAAAACTTTACACTGTACATCCGATTCATGTCTCAACATAAACAACTTATTAGGAAAATGTTAAAGTTCACAAACACCCAACGATTTTTGTAAGTTAACAAATGTATTGAGATCCAAGGGTTTTGTGAAAATATCAGCAAGTTGACACTCAGAGGACACATGTTTAATGACAACTTCTTTTCCTTCAACAAGTTCTCTTATGAAATGATGACGAATATCAATATGTTTAGTTCTTGAATGTTGAACATGATTTTTGGATATGTTAATAGCACTTTGATTATCACATTTGACAAGTAATGGTTCAGAAAACATACCATAATCAGATGCCATTTGTCGCATCCATAAGAGTTGAGTGCAGCAACTTCCTAAGGCAATGTATTCGGCTTCTGCAGTTGACAGAGACACACAATTTTGCTTCTTGCTGTGCCATGAGATGAGATTATTTCCAAGAAAGAAACATCCTCCAGAAGTATTCTTTCGATCATCCATACACAAAACTGAGTATTGATGTAGAATTCCTTGAGTTTCATAAAACTGATCAAAAGTTTGATTTTGAAACTCTCCACCATGATCACTCCTTATTTGTTTGATCGCTTTCTTCTCGTTCTTGAGTTGAAGTGCTAGAATCTTAAAGCTTTCAACCGCCTCTGTTTTTTCCCTTAGAAACCTCACCCATGTATATCTTGAGAAGTCATCCACCAATACAAAGACATACTTCTTCCCAGCAATGCTTTCAACTTGCATAGGACCCATGAGATCCATGTGAACCAAATCCAATACATCACTAGTTTGTATCCCTTGGACTTTTTTGTGTTGAACCTTAATTTGTTTCCCTTGATTGCAAGCTCCACACACAATCTTGTCAACATGCTTCAGTTCTGGAACTCCTCTTACAAGTTCTTGATTGACCAATCTTGTCATGCTTCTCACGTTCATATGACCAAGTTTTTCATGCCACAACATTGGATCATCCTTCTCAACTACTAGGCAAACTTGCGGTTGTTCCCACATGTAGCAATTGTTTCCGCTACGAACTCCAGATAAGACGATCTTATCTTGCTCATTGAATACCCAACACTTGACTTTGTTGAACATCATCGTCAATCCTTCATCACAAAGTTGACTTACACTGATTAAGTTTGCAACGAGACCTTGCACATAGTAGACATCCTCAAGTTTTGGAGATTCAGAATTGGTAAGATCTCCCTTTCCTTTGATCTTTCCTTGCTTTCCACCACCAAAACTGACCTTCTTTCCAGCAACCGCAGTAAGATTGGTTAGATTTTCTTGTGTACCCGTCATGTGTCTTGAAGCTCCACTATCAAAGTACCATTGTTTGCTTATGGGTGATCTTGTGGAAGTGTAAGCAACATGACATCTCAAGTCTGATTTTACAACCCAAACTTGAGACTTTCTTTTGAGATTTGGATACTCCATCTTTGACCTCATCATTCTTCTTTTATGATCAGCAAATGAGTAGCCATTTCTTTTGATATGTCCTTTCTTCCCACAATAGAAGCATCCTTGATATCTTGGATAGTTGTAGTTGTTCTGATTCCCATATAGATAAGAATCATATAAATCATGTTTTGTAGCAGCTTTCATCATGTTGTTGATTGGCTTCCTTGTATGCCATGTTGGAACGTGCTCAGAGATGTTCCTGCGTGTCGGTTGAGTCTTGATTTGATTTTCTGCACGCTCATCTGGTGTTGGAACATGGTCAGAGATGTTCCTACATGTCGGTTGATTCTTGATTGGTACTTCTGTATGATCTGCTGGAACATGGTCAGATGTGTTCCCACGTACAAAATGAGTTTTTGTGTTTAACATTCCCCATTATATCCAAGACCATAAGTGCTATTACCAATTCTTCCCACAGACAATATCTTCTCTAAGTCTTTAGTTCCACTGTTTAGCATGTGAATCCTCTTCCTTGTTTCGGCTAATTCATAGCTGAGAGATTTGTTTTTGTCTTTCTCAATGGTCAACAAGTCACTTAAGCTTTTGTTCAGATCGTTGAGCTTCATCTTTTCTTCCAACAAGCTGATCTTTTCTTTCCCAAGAACCATCCAGCTCTCAAGTAATTTCCGGTACTCAACTTGAATGTTACCCACTGAATCTTCTTCTTCTTCTCCATTGATGTCGGAATCTGGGTCTGATGAATATGTGCTTTCATCATCAGAAGAGTTGCTTATGTCTTCAATGGATGCAATGAAAGCCACATAGCCTGACCCTTCATCGGAAGTTTCATAATCTTCATCTTCATAATTACTTTCACTCATTCCGATGTATGATTTATCCTTCTTGGTTTGTCGTCCTATGCATTCTGATTTGATATGCCCCATGCCTTTACAACCAAAACACTTGAGGTCTCGCCTTTTCACGTTGGGACATTCAGCTTTGAAGTGACCATAGCCTTGACACTCATGACATTGCTGATCATTTTTCCGATTGGTCCATTCACGATCCTTATCACCGGTTTTTGGTCGAGAGAAGGTTCTCTTGCTTCCTTTTTCGGTTCTTCTAAGAGCTCTGCTGAAGTTTTTAGACATCATTCCCATCTCATTTTTGATGTCACGAACGTCATATCTTTCATCAGAAACAAAAGCTATTCCTTTTAAGCTACTTGCCTTAGTTGTAGGTATCTCCATTTCATAAGCTTGTAGATGTCCGACTACTTCATCAAAGTCGATGTTGTCCGTGTCCAAGGTTGTGCCCATGGCTGTTTTCTTGGACTCAAACTTCGATGGCAGGCTCCTTAGAAGCTTTTTCACCAGCTTTTTGTCTTTATACTTCTTACCCATGTTTTGAGCTTCGTTTGCAATTGCGCTTAACTTTCCGCTGAATTCTTCGATAGATACCATATCTTCCATGCGAATGTTCTCGAATTTTGTTGCAAGCATATCAAGCCGAGATCTTTTTACGTTTGATGTTCCTGTTGGGATAGTGTCCTGAAATCACACTTGTACTCACTCCTGATGATAGTTGTGTGTCGAGATCAGACATTCGTATAATACTGGGCGGTTGCAATGTTTTGCTAGAAGCCTCTTGCAATCTGTAAGTTATAGACTTACTGCCAGTATTATATGATCCTATAGGGTCACACACCTAAGCAAACTGGAAGCTAAAACATGGGAATTATCATTATGGTAATGATCATGTTAATGTGTATTGGATACACATTAATATCGAGAAAATGGTGTTGTGTCGATCGACACAGCATGTGTGTCGGTCGACACAGTTCGGGTTTCTAAAGGGCTTTTCGATTTTATGACTCAAACGAGTCTGGCCCGTTAAGTGTGATTCTAGGTCGAATAAAACCTGATGGTTTTCGACCTAGAACATTAGCCGTCGACTTTTTCTTGACAGAAGAAGTAGAAACACCAGAAACTCTCAGATCCCATAGATCCGGCAGTAGCATCCCGTTTTCCAGCTTGTGTGCGTGTGTATCTGGTAGAGGTAAGGTGTCTGCGTTGCTCACTGATCTCGTTCACCAATTTCCGCTGCTAGTTCAAGGTAAGAATGAGGTTGGTAAATTCAATATAACGAACCCTAGATCCCAGGAGATCCAACAGTGGTATCAGAGCTTGTTAGGGTTTAGTCTATTGAATCTGGAGCATTTAAATCGCATATTGATGTAATTGATTAGATTGATGCTTGCTAAATCGTGTTTTCAAGGTTTTAATCTCGGATTTTGTTCCTGTTGAAAACGATGAACTGTTAAAATCGCACTGTGTCGATCGACACTAAGCTTGTGTCTGTCGAAACGCCGCGAAAACGCATAAAATTTTAGGGTTTGTCGCAGAATGTCGATCGACACAAAGTGTGTGTCGGTCGACACAGAGCGAAAACTCGTAAATAATTTTTAGGGTTTCGATCTGAGATCGAGTACCCGTATTGTCGGTCGACACAGGCAAAGCGATTAGATAGATCGGTTCAATTGGATTGAACTGATTATCTCGCTCGGTTAATTTTAATTAACCAATTTGGTTCTGGTTTGGTAATGTCCATCGACACAGAGTTGTGTGACGATCGACATGGACCGTTAAACCGAACCGGTTTAATTAGATTGAATCGGTTAAGGAAATTCGATCCGGTTTGTCCGGTTATCGAAGACCGGTTTAAATTGGGTTGTGTCGACCGATGCCAATGGTTGGCGTCGATCGACACACCATTCGCAGAATTACTGGTTGGACCATAAATTTGCATATGCCAGACCAAATTTAATCCTGAAGTTCTAGATGAACATAAACTTAATAAAACTGCATGTTTTAATTAAATTAATAACTTCTTAGATGTATATTGGATATACATCAAGATCAAATAGTTCTTTTCCTCAACTAAATATCAAGTGATCTTGATGTCTTGCCCGATCTTGTCTACTGTCAAGACTCGTTTTGTTTGTTGGATAGCCTTGGAGTCCTTGGTATCCACAACAACATGAGTAAGGCAGGTGGTCATTGATAGACTTGCAGTGCGACTGTCAGTGATCATAAAACAGAAGAGATTGGTTTCACTTGATTGGGCTATCAGAAGTTCTGGGCCCAGAGACATCAGAGTGGATTAGACATAGTTTGTCTCATCTGCGACCAAGAGTTGTACTGGGTACAATTAGCAATGATTTGCTTACCTAGATAACTAAAGTTTGGGTAATGGCGAGTCGCCCACTCAGATTTTGGTGAAGTATGGATCTTGGTTCATTGTATTCATCTGAGGAAATATAGTTTTGAATACAATGCGAGTTTTCTTATTAGATAAGAATTCTCATTTCTTGAGCATTATAACTAAAACCTCTACCTCTTTTAATTACAGCTATGTCTGTCTCAACTCACATCAACACTTTCTCATTAAGATCCGTCCTTGAGAAGGACAAGTTAAATGGATCTAATTTCTTGGAATGGTATCGGAACCTGAGAATAGTTCTCATGCAGGAGAACAAGGAATATGTCCTTGAAAGAGTTCTACCCGAGATGCCACGTTCCAATGCCCCGCGGACAGAAAAGAATGCTTGGGATAAGCATTCAGCTGATGTCAAAGATGTTAATTGTCTAATGCTGGTGACTATGAACTCTGAGCTGCAGAAGCAATATGAGAACGTGATGTCACCCATTGAGATGATTAACAGCCTGAAAGCTTTGTTTCAGGAGCAAGCTCGCACAGAGAGATACCAGACGGTTAAATCTCTCATGGATTGCAAGCTGGCTAAGGATAGCCCAGTAAGTCCTCATGTCCTTAAAATGATGGGTTACATTGATAACCTGGGGAAACTGGACTGTGCCATTAGCCAGAAGCTAGCCACTGACATGATTCTGCAGTCTTTGCCGTCGTGTTTTGATCAGTTCATCATGAACTACAACATGCAAAACATGACTAAGACATTGACTGAGTTGCACGGCATGCTGAAGATAGCAGAGCCGAATCTCAAGAAGGCAACTCCCAGTGTACTGATAGTACAAGGGGGTAAAAGGTTTAAGAAACCTAAGAAGGATAAGGGAAAGGCCCAAGTTGTCCAGACTGAGAGTCAGGACAAGCCAAAGCCGAAGCCCAAATCCGGGCCTTCTCCTGAGGATAAATGCAACTACTGCAAGTAGTTAGGGCATTGGAAGAGAGACTGCAAGAAGTTCATGGAAGATTACAAGAAGCTGAAGAAGACGTATGATGCGTCTGACTCAGGTATTTATGTTATCGAACTTAATGTTATGTCTTCTAGTTCTACTTCGTGGGTATTGGATACCGGCTGCAGTGCTCATATATGTACTGATGTGCAGGCACTAAGAAACAGTCGAACGCTGAAGAAAGGACAAGTGGAGCTACGGGTCGGGAATGGAGCTAAGGTTGCTGCACTGGCCGTAGGCACTTACGATTTGTCCTTACCTTCGGGCATGGTTTTAGCTTTGAATAATTGCTACTTTGTACCTGCGATTAGCAGAAACATAATTTCAGTTTCCATTTTGGATTTGGAAGGTTTTGATTTTGCTGTTAAGAATAAAGTTTGTTCTTTTAATCGTGATGGTACATATTATGGTAGCGCCCCATTAGATAATGGGTTATATGTTTTAAACCAAGAAATGCATGTCTTTAACATAAATACAAAGCGGTTTAAGTCAAATGACGAAAACCCGACTTTCTTATGGCATTGTCGTTTGGGCCATATCAATGAGAAACGCATCCAAAGGCTCCATCGGAATGGGCTTCTGGGCTCATTTGATTTTGAATCATGGAGAAATGCGAATCTTGTTTGATGGGCAAAATGGCTAGAGCCCCTTTCAACAAACCAAATGAAAGGGTCAGTGATTTATTGGGCCTTGTTCATACTGATGTATGTGGGCCAATGAGTACTGTTGCCAGAGGAAATTACAAGTACTTCATTACCTTCACTGATGATTTCAGCAGGTATGGCTATGTCTATTTGATGAGACACAAGTCAGAATCCTTTTATATATTCAAGGAATTCAAGAATGAAGTACATAACCAACTTGGCAAAAGTATCAAAATTCTGCGATCGGATCGCGGAGGAGAATACTTGAGTCAAGAGTTCAGCGACTATCTGAGCGAGTGTGGAATTGTTTCACAACTCACTCCTCCTGGAACACCCAATGGAATGGAGTGTCAGAGAGGAGGAATCGAACCTTATTGGATATGGTTCGGTCTATGATGAGTCATTCAAATCTTCCATTATTCTTTTGGGGATACGCTCTAGAAACGTCTGCGTTTACACTAAATAGGGTGCCATCTAAATCAGTGGAAAAGACACCACATGAATTGTGGACTGGGAACATTCCTAGTCTGTCTTTCCTGAAGATTTGGGGTTGTGAGGCTTATGTCAAACGTTTAATCTCTGACAAGCTTGCACCCAAATCAGATAAATGCTACTTCGTTGGTTATCCTAGGGAAACCAAGGTATACTACTTTTACAACCAATCTGAGAACAAAGTATTTGTTTCTCGGGACTGTTCTTTTCTTGAGAGGGAGTTTCTCTCTAAGAAAAACAGTGGGAGTAAAGTAAATCTTGAAGAAATTCGAGATGCACAGGAGACTGCTCAACCTGCTGAGGAAGAGCAGCAGTTGTATCCACAAAGTTATGTGGAACCGGCGCCTGTGGAGCCTGAAGTTCGCAGATCCGGAAGGATCCGTCACGAACCCGAGAGATACTATGGATTTCTCGTGACCAATTCCAATGATCTGATGATCATAGATAGTGACGAACCAGCGACCTTCGCGGAAGCGATGATGGGCCCGAACTCCGAAAAGTGGCTTGGAGCCTCTAAATCCGAAATGAGATCCATGTCAGAAAACCAAGTATGGTCCTTGGTCGATTTACCTAATGGTGCAAAAGCCATTGAGTGTAGATGGATCTTCAAGAAGAAGATCGACGTGGATGGCAATGTACAGATTTACAAAGCGAGGTTGGTGGCTAAAGGTTTCAAGCAAATTCATGGTATTGACTATGATGAAACCTATTCCCCAGTCGCTATGCTTAAATCCATTCGGATTCTTCTAGCGATTGCCGCTCATTATGACTATGAGATTTGGCAAATGGATGTCAAAACCGCATTCCTGAATGGTATTCTGGAAGAGGATGTGTATATGACACAGCCTGAAGGTTTTGTTGATCCTAAGAACGCTGGGAAGGTATGCAAGCTTCATAAATCCATTTATGGATTGAAGCAAGCATCACGGAGTTGGAATCTTCGTTTTAATGAAGCAGTAAAACAATTTGGTTTCATCAAGAACGAGGAAGAACCATGTGTTTACAAGAAGACTAGTGGGAGCAGAATTGCGTTTCTTGTACTGTATGTTGATGGCATACTCCTCCTCGGTAATGACGTTCCGTTGCTTCAGTCTGTTAAGACTTGGCTCGGAAGTTGTTTTTCCATGAAAGACATGGGAGAAGCCGCGTACATTCTTGGAATCAGAATCTACAGAGATAGAGTGAACAGGCTGATTGGATTATGCCAGGACACTTATATTGATAAGGTGTTGCACAGATTCAGGATGCATGATTCCAAGAAGGGTTTCATACCGATGTCTCATGGCATTAGTCTCAGCAAGAAGCAGTGTCCGGTGACACATGCTGAGCGGGAGCGCATGAATAGGATTCCTTATGCTTCTGCAATAGGATCTATTATGTATGCCATGCTCTGCACTCGTCCAGATGTAGCTTACGCGTTAAGCATGACGAGTAGATACCAATCTGATCCAGGTGAAGTTCACTGGACAGCTGTCAAGAATATTCTCAAGTATTTGATACATACTAAGGATAAATTCCTGGTGTATGGAGGAAGTGAAGAGCTTGTAGTGAATGGGTTCACTGATGCGAGTTTTCAGACGGACAGAGACGATTTCCGATCACAGTCTGGATATGTCTACTGTCTGAATGGCGGTGCAGTGAGCTGGAAGAGTTCTAAGCAGAATACCGTAGCTGATTCCACGACGGAAGCTAAATATGTTGTTGCTTCTGAAGCGGCAAAGAAAGTTGTTTGGATCAAGAAGTTCATGACTGAACTTGGTGTGGTTCCTAGTATCTTGGAGCCAGTGGCTTTGTTTTGTGATAACAACGGAGCCATTGCTCAGGCGAAAGAACCCATGTCACACCAGAAGTCCAAACAGGTAGAGAGGAGGTATCACCTGATTCGTGATATCGTCAATAGAGGTGATGTGAAGATCAGCCGAGTTCCGACGAACGAGAATGTCGCTGATCCTCTGACTAAGTCACTCCCAATGCCTAAGCATGAGAGTCATACGACTGCTGTAGGCATTAGAGATCTTAAGATGTAATCTTGATTCTAGTGGGAGTTTTAGTTTTATTTTAGTTATAATAAGATGCTCTTGTAAACATACTTTGGATATGTTTAATGAAATTTGATTTCAGCATTATTTATTGTGATCTAAATAACGGTTCCAAAATAAGTGTGTCATATTATAGGTTATCAAGTTGAGGACTTGATCATGAAACCCTATAAGTCATAGATGACATAAATTATGTTCTGTCCCTAGTCGAGGTTGTCAAAGTGGGACAATGGCAACCGCGAGAGACTAGATTGTGAGGTGACTGTTGGCTAAGTTTCGTGGAGCCAATGATATGATTATCGCAGTCAGTCACATAGATATATGTTGGTGAACATATGATCGGACATGACCCGCTGATGAGAAGTCTACAAGATAGTTATATCTGTGTCATAAGAGGTTCTCATTACAACTATAGAGTATAGTCCTCAGACCTGAGTTCATCATGCTTTCTTGCATATGAATTGGTACACCTTGACTTTGTCAAACGTCGACCCGTAACTGGCGACTATAACGGCACTGTTCAGTTATATCATGAAGTGTGCGTTGAAATAGGGATGGAACAAGATGGGATTTGTCCCTCCTGAATAACGGGAGATAAATATCTCAGGGCCTATCGAAGATTAAATACTGAGAAAATGTGTGGCCGCACTCAAACGAACTGTAGTTCAGTTGTTTGTAATGTTCAGTATAAGATCATGAGTTCGATAAACACGATATTGGCTTAATAAGGATGACACCAATCTTGCCTTATGCCAAATCGAGATATAGAGACAAAAGGATTATAGGAATTGATGATTCCAGTACAAGTGGGAGATTGTTGGGATAGTGTCCTGAAATCACACATGTACTCACTCTTGATGATAGTTGTGTGTCGAGATCAGACATTCGTATAATACTGGGCGGTTGCAATGTTTTGCTAGAAGCCTCTTGCAATCTGTAAGTTGTAGACTTACTGCCAGTATTATATGATCCTATAGGGTCACACACCTAAGCAAACTGGAAGCTAAAACATGGGAATGATCATTATGGTAATGATCATGTTAATGTGTATTGGATACACACTAATATCGAGAAAATGGTGTTGTGTCGATCGACACAGCATGTGTGTTGGTCGACACAGTTCGGGTTTCGAAAGGGCTTTTCGATTTTATGACTCAAACAAGTCTGGCCCGTTAAGTGTGATTCTAGGTCGAATAAAACCTGATGGTTTTCGACCTAGAACATTAGCCGTCGACTTTTTCTTGACAGAAGAAGTAGAAACACCAGAAACTCTCAGATCCCATAGATCCGGCACTAGCATCCCGTTTTCCAGCTTGTGTGCGTGTGTATCTGGTAGAGGCAAGGCGTCTGCGTTGCTCACTGATCTCGTTCACCAATTTCCGCTGCTAGTTCAAGGTAAGAACGAGGTTGGTAAATTCAATATAACGAACCCTAGATCCCAGGAGATCCAACAGTTCCTTCATAGGCGACTTTAAGCTTATCCCAAGCTTCTTTTGCGGATTCACAACATTCGACACGTTTGAATTGATTCTCGTTGATGGAGTTGAATATGGCAGACAAAGCCTTTGCGTTGTACTTGGCAAGACTCTTCTCATCATCCGTCCAAAGAGACTTTGGTTTTGCTACTTCCTGCCCTCCTTCTCCTCTTGCAGTTGGAGAACTCCATCCAGATTCAACCGCTGTCCAGGAGTCTTCATGGATTCCTCGGATAAGCGCTCTCATCTTCATCTTCCAGTGACCATAGTTACCCTTCTCAAGGATAGGATTTCGTTGCAGAGACACCAGCTCCTTAGCATCCATCTTTCCGCAGGATCTTCACCTGTTGTAAAGTTACAACTTGGTTCAGATTCCCGCTCTGATACCAACTGAAATAGTAGATGAACACGGCAACGTTCTCAAAAACTCCGGCGCACCGAGTTTTTATATATTTTATAAATCTTCAAGATGTTTACAACACTCTTTGATGGATTTAAACAAAGCCTAAGACATGTTCTTAGCTTGTTACCAAATGATCTCTAACTCTCACTCTCACAAAGATATAAGTATTAACAACTTGAAGTGTTTTGGAATCAAGCTCTAATACCAAACGTTTATCAAGTTTCTCTCTCACTTAAAAACGTTGTCTCTCTCTCTTTGTTGCAGGTTGTATTTCGATGAAGTGATTCTCCATGGAAGCTCTTCCTCTCTCTTGTACCAAAGACCAGGGGACAAAAGCAATTCCATCAACCACTTATATTTACACACTTCTTTATTCCTTTTGTCCCCTTTGTTTTAGTCAAGGGACAAAGAGCATCTTCTATCTTCTTTAATCACCCATGCTTCGTGTGAGAAGACCTCTTGAATACTCTTTCTATGTTGGGACAGCTTATCTCCTTACACAAATATCAAGTACATTGATATTTTGCAAATCGACACCTGTTACAACACTGTGCAAGTTGTTCCAACATGTGTACTTCACTTTAACCAAAAGCTGTGCACTTTCAGTTAGTACTTCTCTTTTTTCATGTAGATCAGCTTTGTTACCAACCAAAACCGTTACAATATCTGAGCTTCCATACTTTTGCAGTTCCTGTTAGATTTAAAGGGCATGGGTAAAACAACATCAGTAGAAGATATAGAGGCAGTATGTAAATTTATGGGACAAAAATCTCAAGAAGTTGTTCAACAATCACATTCCGGTGTCCTAGGAAGAAGGGACGGATCATAGGAATTGATGACCAAGAAGATCGAGGAAATTTTCACCGAGGTAAATTTTCGTTTCCTTTTACTTAGGGCTTGACTGGTATGTTAGCTGAATCGCAGAATAGCGGAATAGCTGAATTTTAAAACAGCGGAATCACTGGAACGACAACACTCGGCAGCTGAATAAACTAAAATGGAATTCTACAACAGCTGAATAACAAAAAAATGCGTGAATGATAAATTTTAGCTGAATAACTGAATAATGAAACAAATACCAGCTAAATTATTGAAATAAACATTAGATATAAAAGTAAAGAATTTAAAACCAATTTTCTCTACTCACGTTAGAAAATTTAAAATCAAAGAATCTAAATAGGAAAAAAACAAACTCATACAGTAACTAAAAAAAAAAAGATCACATGAGAAATGAAGAAATTCAAATTAAAATACTCATGATCGCTTGTGCCATGCGATCATTCCAAGCAGGGCAAAATCAAACTCAAAGTTATTCCAAGCATGACAAAAACAAATCACATGTAGTAACTAAAAAGATTACAAGAAAATTGAAGTATTCTAAATGCAAATTAAAAACCTCACAAATGAGATGCAACTCACGGCGTACAGTCTCCATACTCACATCTTCTTCCTCTTCATGGATGATGTTAACAAATGGGTTGACTTGGATAAAAAGATGGTGCCAATATGTAGCATAACAGTGTTATGGTGGAAATGTATATGGAGGTAAATATGTAGAGGTAAATTGAAAAATAAAAAATAATAATATAGGAGTAAAATTGAAAACGTGAGAATGGTTTTTTTTTTTTTTTGAAACGTCAAAAAACTAGTATTTCTTAGATGAATCAAGTTTTGACTAAACTAGTTATAAATTTAAAACGTGCGGGATGAATTTAAAAATTGCTTATTAATTTTCACTTTTTAGCATTCCGTGCGTTTGATTGTGAATGGTATGTATTGGGTGGAATCACGTTTCCAAAACGTGAAAACGTGAAAAAGCCGCATACCATTCAAGGTTGGAAACGTGATTTCACCCAATACATACCATTCAAGCCCTTAGTTTAAAGACTTTTCAAATTATTTTAGATGTTTACATGTTTGTTACCGCTTTTATTTGTAGGTCGCTCCTAAGAAGAAGGAACGGATCATAGGAACTGAATCTGTCCAAGATGCTCCGGTCGCTTCTACGTTATACCAGAGATGTGTTTATGAGGAGGCGGTCATTTTAGGGATGGAGCTTCATTCCGCCAAAATCATCATCACGGAATTGAAGACGAAGATGACCGCTTTGGAAGAGTAGACTTCTGCTTACGAGGAGTCTATGCGAGCTCAGGATAGCTTTTAGATCTTCTAGCCGACGATAACCCTCGATTTGCATGTGGTTTAGAGGAGATGAGGAACCGAGCAGCAGTGGCGGTAGCAGGAGAACCGAGCCAGATGGTACCGAGCCAGATAGGACCATCTCAGATGTCTTCGTCCGCACAGGAGACGTTCGTACTATAGATGGAGACGTTCGTACCATAGATTGGAGACTTGACCGAGGCCTCATACTTTTTGGCCGGTACCGATTTGGAATTGAACTAGTAGGATGATTTACTACAGTTTTTTGGTACCTAATCAGTACGTATAGTCTTCTCAATTCATTTAGTTTTCCTCTGTTGCTTATAAATTGTGCATATAGAGTTTATCCGCTTGATTTGTGAAAGAGTCAAGACATGATTATATATATTAGGGATGTTCTTGACTCCCCCGAGGCAGCTAGTTGTGAAAGAACAGATGTATTTTCTTGTCCATATCATCTAAGGTGAGTCCATATTGTTGAGTTTCCGATAAGATGGTTTTGATTTCAGATATAAATAGCGCATCTAAAGAGTTAAGACATGATTATATCTGTTAGGAGTGTTCTTGAAACATGAATCTTGTAGTAACGTGTGTTGCGATCAACAATTGTAGGATGCATTACAATGTTATGTTGACGGAAACGGATGTGGATGGTGCTCCTCTTGACCTTTCCACCAAGTCTTGTCACGAAGGGAAGAACAAACCCTTATTGACAGTGGTTCGAATTTGGCTTACATCCCAAAGGATCTTTACAATTTCCTAATAGCAGTGTTTACTTCTAGTTTGTGAATCACAATCATAACATGTCTGTGTAGAATAAGGAGACATGTTTCTTGACATTATACAACACTCTTAAACAGATAGAGAAATACCGTTTTAAACCATTACATCAAAGTCTGAAATGATTAGGATAGTCAAGAAAAAGGAGAAGGACGAGAATGTATAGATATCTCAAATTCTAGATTTAGGATGTTATAACAAAAGGAGATACGGGTTTAAGGTTTTGAAGGTTTAGTCAGTTGACCTTCAAGAGTGTAGAGGAAGCCATGGCTGCTGAGATGAACATAAGTAAAGAACATATAATTAAATAGACTTTTGTCAATTTAAAACTATGTTGAGGATTTTGGTTTGAAACCGGATAACTAAATTAACTACAGACACGGTCCTTGTTCTTAATTCTTTATCATATTGCATAATCTTTTTTCAAATAACATGAACGCCGAAAATGTAAGCGGTCTAAAACATAACTTGGTTTAATACATGACCTGGTTTTTGTTGTCAATCTTTTTCAAATAACAACATGAAATCAGACAGGAAAATGTAAATTGTTGTCAATCTTTTTCAAATAACAACATGAAATCAGACAGGAAAATGTAAATGGTCAATTACACATAACCTGGTTTTAGTTGATTTGAACAGAAGTTGGAACATAAGAGCACACAAACCGCTAAAGTTGTATGTCTATATATTTTCTGAGATCCATTTTCTTGTAATACCCATTCTCTCCAATGATGCAGGTATCAAACATCCTGCTGTATTCACCAAATAGCACAGCTATTTTCTTCTCCTCCACAATGAAGAAAGTTCTATAGCCGATAGATATAGGGAGTGGACTTATCTCAAATTTGAGTAAGTTTTTCCATGACACCGCATCGGGCTCAATTTTATTTGTAACCCAAACCTCTATCACAGATGTATCCCACCGTTCTATTAACAGCGCAAGCTGCTCTTCTCTAACCGCAGATAGAGTTAGAGACCCATTATATTCATTAAAAAAAGAGTCATATGGCATAGGCAGACGCGGTCCCAACCTCTCTTTTGTAAAATCAAAACAGACTAAGTAAACATCTTGTGAATTCCTCTCTCTATGACACCAGTAAAGATCTCCCTTCAAAGACACGTCAGATACACTAAGGTAAGGTACATCCGGCCGGCTAGGAGTGGCACTAATTTCCCTCCATGAATTAGTGTTAGAGCTCAACTCGTAAATTTCGTAGTGAGTTCCGCAAGCCTTCAAGATTTTGTAGCTACCGCAAGATGATTTGTCGTATCCAAAACGAATCATGCCCGGATATTCAATTTTTGGACCCTTGATCCATCTTCTTTTACACAAATAAGGGTTCCAAACCACCAACATATTAGGAATGTCTTTCAATACACATAGCAATAAACCGTTGCAGTGAAAGACTTCTTGTACAGAGACTACTTCACCTGAATTTTCTCGGGTAACAAGTGTACCTTTACGGTTTATGGACAGATCAAAACTGTTGTCGTGAGTTTTGTAGAGATTGGCGCTAATCAAATAAACCCTAAAATCCCTCGTGACCATCAGAAGCTCCTTTTCTCTTGATGCTTTGGCGATGTGCTTATTTGTAAAGCTCCCATCTTTTGATAAAACGTACCACTTTTTGCAAGTAGATCGTACTGCTCCGATAGATTTCACCGGAACCCTAGAGAGAATCTCCTCCACCAAATCCATTGGAAGTTTGGATATCATCCTCAAATTTCAAACAAAGATCCGTGTACACAGAGATAAAAGTTAGGTCAACCTTCTCTGTGGTTGCTGATTTCTGCGAGAGAGGCTATCGATAGGTTGATATATTGATGAGTAGTAGACACAAAAGCCCTAACTTAAAACGGTGGAGCATCTGTCACGCTTTCTACGTTATTGTTACTGGGGCATTCTTTTCGGCACATTAGATGATGTATTAGAGAAGGCCCATCTTTTGTAATATTGAGGCAAAAAATATCATATTAGAGAAGGTTTTTGTTCTTAAATCTATATTCTCAATTTCTCATCATTCTCTAAAACTCATATAATAAGAACTGAGATATTTCGAAATGAAACAAAAAAAAAGAAAAAAAAAATCATTCAAGCATATAGCATGTGTGATGTGTTTGTTATGACATGTAACATATAAATGTGAATACGATGTTCAATTATGAAAAACAAATAGAAGGTGGTCTAGCTGTTTAACTTTTTTCATTATAGTTTGTTGTTTCAATGTGTTTGGTGATTAGTCATGAGATCAAATGCAACTCAGTTGATGGGTGATGATTAGCTATTTTGCGGTAAACTTCTTTGTTCCAAAATCATTGACCAAATGGGTTATAGTCTACTTAGTTAATAGTCGTCTTCTTGATTAGGTTCGATCCATCAGAGGATAGCTGCTACGTTGTCTCTCAAAGTTGCATTCTGATGAAACACAGCAAATATGTATGTACATGTGATAATCCATATCATTCTTTGATATAATTTGGCTTCCCACTTTCCAGGATTCATACACTCTTCCATTTCAACCTCAAATCTTCCCATTATACAACACACTTAAAAAGATAGAGAAGTACCGTTTAAAACATTACATGAAAGTATGAAACGAATAGTGTAGTCGGGGAAATGGTTTTTGCTTTTCCCTGAAGATGATCCAACACTCCAATCATGATGAAGGAGATGGACGAGGTAGCCTCTTTCCAATTTCCTATTCAGACAAAAATGTACACATTCCAACAAGTTAAAATCCCTACATATATTTCAAATAATCATGATGGGATAAAGAGAATACATACCTCAAACAATTGATTTATGTTATCTGCTGTCTTGGCTGACATCTCAATAAAGAACATGTCATTTTTCTCTGCAAGCTCCATACCATCCTTTTAAGAAATTGAAAATTTTATACATACTGAAGAAGCAAGGACAGTGCAAGTGACAACAAAAAGGTTCTACGGTTTCTGGTTGAAGAAGTGTATGCAAAAAAAAAAAAACACCTCGGTTAGTACTTCTCTTTTTTCATGTAGATCAGCTTTGTTACCAACCAAAGCCATTACAATATCTGGGCTTCCATGCTTTTGCAGTTCCTGTTAGATTTAAAGGGCATGGGTAAAACAACATCAGTAGATGATATAGAGGCAGTATGTAAATTTATGGGACAAAAATCTCGGGAAGTGGCTCAACAAGCACATTCCGGTGTCCTAGGAAGAAGGGACGGATCATAGGAATTGATGACCAATGAGATCAAGGAGATCGATGAAATTTTCACCTAGGCAAATTTTCGTTTCCTTTTACTTAATTTAAAGACATTTCAAATTATTTTAGATGTTTACATGTTTGTTACCGCTTTTATTTGTAGGTCGCTCCTAGGAAGAAGGAACAGATCATAGGAATTGAATCCGTCCAGGATGCTCCGGTCGCTTCTACGTTATATCAGAAAGGTGTTTATGAGGAGGCGGTCATTTTACGGATGGAGTTTCATTCCGCGAATATCGTCATCACGGAATTCAAGACGAAGATGACTGTAACGCCCCTTTTCCGTTATCCGCTGACCGTCGAGCTGACCGATCAACAATCAAACAAGAACATGACCGATCGAACCCGAGCAAGTCAAACGGGAAAAGTTCGTCACAGGACGAAGCCAAAGATAGTTCGGTTTGAGACAAAGGCTCGCACCAATATGTCTTTGACCTCGCTATCCTCATTTCCATAGTACAAGCAGTACTACTTGCACTACTTCAATGAGTTGTGTCGGTTCGGACTAAAACCTCATATCAGGGAAACAATTTCATTTTTAAGTAATCAAACGTTGAATACAACGTTTAATAGGTTTTACAACAAACATCGATATAAACACACAAGTCAATCAAAAACACGAAATAGCGCAGCTGCCGAACCGAAATAAAACACCCAAAACCCTGAATCAAATCCCGTCACAAGCAACCCGAAACCACACCGAGGACCTCCCGCGTCCGACGCTGCTAAACCTGAAAAACACAAAAGAGTCTAATGAGCGATCTAAGATCATCCAGTGAATCGGCTCCCCACTACTGGCATCTCGTCTATCTAGAACTACAAATTCCCGCCCCAAACCCAAAAATAACAATCAACAGAAATAAATGGTTGATCACGCACTACCACGTCGTGATAAACCCACAACACACAATCAATGCCAAGATAAAGAGAATTAAGGGAAATCGAAGGCACTGCGACACATGTCCTCGATTGGACTCAATCTATCTATCACGCAATAAAAGGAATTACAAAACAACACTGGGCCCTACGATCTCGGTAACTTCCACGGGTTTACATCGTCACCTATATGGTAACTAATCCACGACTCCTAAACGTGTACACAAGGTCCCACGATTAGGACACCGTTCTCCGTCCATCGATACGCGGTGACTCGAACTACCCCTAGATAGCCAGAGTTTCCATGTGATTCGGCCCTAGGACATGACCCCGTAATCTCCGAATCACACACCTACCGGCGTCACCCGATAGGTTAACACCATAACCAGAATCACCGTGATTCGGTTAGGTAAAACCCGAGGATCCAATCTGGTCGGAAGTACCGGAACGTAAAAAAAAACTAGGCTTGCGGAATCTAACGCACCCTAGAGTCCTAGTGCAGAAATATAAACACACAGACTCGCTGGGACTCTAGCGCAGATCACACAATCAATATCAGCAATAATAAATCCCCAACCATTCCGCAAGCCACTATACTACCAATACCACAGCTCTAACTAGGTAAGATACCTAGTCAGCACCATTAACTTACCCGGTCCCATGACCGTAGTAACTGTCCACAACAACTGCTCGGCCCAACACCGAGCAGTCTAATAAGCCTGCACACAAAGCTCACAACAGCAACATAATAAACACACAATCACAATCAATCACAACAAACACCACACAAGCAGGCCTATTAGGGTTTCTAAGTCTTTTAATCCATTCTCATCCGCTACCTTAGGTTAGCGGATTGCTAACCCGTAGACGGCGTATAACTCACACCACTTCTTTATTTAACCCGTTCTAGATATCTTTTATTAACTCCTCGATCCGTCGGTTTAGAGTTAGTAAACTTACTAACTCCCCGGCGTCTCATTATTAACTAACTTTATCCATTACCCAATCCCGCTATTAAACCTTAAACCCCAATCCCATTACAATATTCTATATGTTCGTTTAGGTTTAACTCATATTTTAATGTCGTCTTAATTCCCATATATAGATTCATTAATTATCGTTCTTATACATATATATATATATATATATATATATATATATATATATATATATATATATATATATATATATATATATATATATATATATGCATATACGGTCCTATTCAATGGGTCTATATGAATGCATCAATCAATTATTTCTAACAACCTAGCGGTACACAATCGATTTACCGTTTAATTCTCAAACCGTAACATGCTTATTCGATCCTATCCGGTTTATCATTAATCGTCCAATCAATTATTAATTACTATACATTTTAATTAACGGGTATGCAATCCTAGTACTACGGTTTATTAATTCCCGGTCTATATGTAATTAAAAGGTTTGTGAGCCAACTCACAGTGAGGTAGGCGCGGAAATGACGGCTCGATGCGGATGTGAATCTCGAGACGCCCGACATGAATCCCGAACTCCCGAATATTGAACTCCGAACCCCGAATGCTCCTGAAATCTTGGAATGGCCGTGGACCAAGCGTTGACCGGTTGGTCTCCGGTGTTGACCGATGGTTGACCGAGTTGACCGGCGGTTGACCGTTGACCCGTGCATTGACCGACGGTTGACTTGGACCGGTTGACTTCCCCAGACCCAACCAGTTGAACCACTGACCAGCTGAACCGACCAAATCACTCCAATTGGACCGGTTTGATTAAACCGGTTTGAGATTGAACCGTTGACCGGTTTAACTCAACTTTGACCCCGGTTTAATCATCTCCAAACCAACTCTAATTCCATATCCAATTCTTCCAAAACGATCCTTGAAGAACCGGCTTCCAACTGACGGCGGCGAGGCTTCTCAGGTGGACTTCTCCGGTGTTGACCGGCGGCAGAGGAGAGTTGACCGCGGCGGAGGAGGCTTTTCCGGCGGCTTCTTCTTCTGATCCACACAACAAACTGTTGAGGGAGATGAGATCTAGCTTCCCATGGCTTCAAATGTCCAAAAACCGGCGAGGAGAGAGAGAGAGAGAGGCGGATGATTTTCGTGGCCTTTACTCCTCTTTAAGAGATTCTTTGTGTGGGAAAACATTTGAGCTAAGTAGAGCCAAAGCAGAGTTTGCATTTGACACAATCGTTTCTAAGCCTACGCAAAGTTTTCAAGACATTTTCTGTGAAACAAATACTTTCATTGAACTTTGCAAACCAATTTCCAGAAATTTTGAAAGCTTTCATGAGTTTACAAAGATCAATTCTTTTTCAAATAAAGCTTTACTTGTTTTGAGATCACTTGAGAGTTCTTATAATATTTGGTGTTTTAAGCTTGCAATGATCTTAAACGAAGTGTTCGACAACAACCTTAGCAACTTGATTCATGTTTTAGACTTTTCAAAAATGGAGAAGCTTCTTGATAGTTTTGTTTGTCCAGATAACTTGTCTTCTCTAGTTGTTTTGATAGCACAGGATCAAGGAACTATTTCTAGGTTCAAGAGGATTCAAGACCTTGCAAAGGGAGTTGATCATGGACCTACAGCATGCTTGAACCAGGAACGATCTCAGACTCAACAAAAAAAAAGGAGCCAGCAAAAGACTTACCAGTCTGAAGTTTGGAATTGGAAGTACTTGAGAAAAACAACTTCAATACCAAAAGGAAGTTTCTTTCCAAAACATAAAATCGTGATTTATTTCAGGATCATTTTCTTGAAGTTTTTCTTTGTGTCTAACCCATTTCCTTTTGATGTAGGAAAATTGGATTTGAGTACAAATCCTTTTCAAGAGGGTGGGATTGATGAAATCCTGACCAGCCTACCTCATGATTCAAGCAATTGGACAGAACCAGTCATGAAGCCAAAGAAGGAGCCGCCTGATTTCAGCTTCAAGTCAACACATGGAGGTCTTGTCGTTCTGCCAGAGACCACTTGGACTACATTCTTAACTCAACTAGATCACACCTAGAACTTGAATCAGTATATTCAGAGTTCTGATGAAGAAGTTATACAACTTGCAACTCAAGCGATTTCAAGATTAAGTGATTCAGACACGCGAGCATTCAAAGGAGGACTCAGAACGAATCAGAAGGATTTAAGCCATGAAACAAATTTTCCTGGATGATTGATTCATCATAGAAGCTGTGAGAATTAGAATCACCTCAAGAACGGTTCATATGGAAAAGATATGAATTTTGCAAACCGATGGTTCTGCTTGAGGTCGTATTCTGCGACTGAGCCAAAGATTGAGTCACCTAGCCCAGATCAGGTACAATTTGGACCTGAAACCAATTGGAGCTTCTTCCTTGATCTCTTAGCTTTCCAACAAGCTCAATATCAGAGGGAAAGTCCATTGGATCAGAAAGATACATCTCATTTACCTAAATGGGTCAAGTTGGTCCATTACTTGGAGATTGCTAGACCCACTTGGATTGGAAGCTTGCAAACTTATGTTTGGCATCCAGGATACTTTCCTAAGCCCAAGAAGAGCTAAATTTCGTGTCCAAACAAGATCAATTCGACCAAACACTTCAAAGGACAACTTCTTTGGTCAAAGTAGTCTAAGAGTCATTCACATTAGTTTAATGTTTGGTCTTTGGTCTTAGTCAAAATCTTCATAGTTTTCTACAACTTCTTCCTAGTTTTCTACATATTTTCTTTGTCTCTTCATCTCTTTATTTCCTATAAAGAGACTTCAAAATCATATGAATAAAACAACCTTTTCTGATTAAAAACTTCTTTGTTTAGAGAATGATTCTCTTTGTTCCTTTGTGAACATTTCGATTTCTTAGTGAGTAATATCTAAGATATCAAACCGGTGAATCAAGAGGTATTCCGCAACCTTTTGTGTGACCATTCTATCAAGCCAAAGAGTGTTGTGAGTGTTGAAATAGTTCAGGTGTTGAGTTTGATATACTCTTCATTGGTTCTACACTAACTTCCTCCTAAAGCTTCCACCGCCTATCTTCTTTGTTGGATCGTAGCAAGTATCAGACCTTGAGTTTAATATACTCATTGTTGGGTCTTCACGAGCCATTTGGAGCATAGGATTATCTTGCCGACTTGAAGTGAGCATTTTTGGGATTTGATTCTATCTAAAACATCACGGCTTCGGACAGGAATCTATCAAGTGGTATCAGAGCCACACTTCCAAGTTCGGTACACTATCTATTCATCTTCTCATCTCTTCATCTTCTTCTTTTCATAAACACGTTTTCTCTGTCTATCTTTTGTAAGGGAACCGAGCCTACCCTATTCAAAAAAGAAAAAGAAAAAGAAAAAGAAAAAGAATAGGAAAGAGTGCTAGTAGCCTCATATTAAAAAAAAGAGTATAAGAACCAGGAGAAATCGGTTCAGATCCAGGAGAAATCGGATCGAAGGGTTTTGGTCAATCGGTTCCCGAAGAAAATCTTGCAATCTGTCTATCTTCTTCTTCTTCTTCTCTTGATTTGCCACTGATTTCTTTGGAGAAAAGCACTGAGATTGATTGTTAGTTCCTCTGGAACTTAGAGAAAATCACTTGAGAGTCATTTGATTGAGAGTTCAAACACCTTGAGAGAAAACACAAGAGAGAAAGTGAGTATTGTTTTGTTTCCTGATTTGTTTATTAAGTGATTGCAGGAACGAGATGTTTGGAATTAAAAGGAGAACTGACCAGGAGAAAATCTCATACCAAGGAGTTTTCTATACATCATCCAAAGCCTTGATGATAGAAAAACGAAAGCACTTAAAGAATGAAAAACGGTCGGTTTCTAATGAGTTTGATTATGTGCAGGATAAGGCACGCCTAAAGAAACCACATGAGAGGCCTATAAGGAGAACCATAGATCATTCTAGACAGGCCAGAGATAGAGCAAATCATGACAGCAGCCGTGGTGATCAAAGGAGTCTTCAACAAACCGGCAAGCTTCAAAACCGGATGAGTCGAGAAAAGAAACATGATCTGGATAAATGGATGAAAGAAGCAGTTGAAGCTATGTTCAGTGATCAAAATGAGAGCACCACACATCCATCCTCAGGAGCTGAAGCAATGAGCCAAGTGTCTTGTTGTTCTAAGGAGAAACCGGTTATTCAAAAACCAAAACATGATCAACCATTACCAATCCGCACAAGTATGAATGAAACTTCTATTTCAAGTACTGGTTCTAATGAAATCTTTATGTGCCAGGAAAGGGAGAATGATGCAAGTGAAAATCCCATGGTACTAAAGGAAAAAGTTGAGAACAACAACAAAGAGGAAGTTTCAGATTCATTCCCCACTTCTGATCAAAAAGAAGTGCCACCAACCCGAAGTGATTACGTGTTGACTAGGAGTGCTCAAAACCAAACCAAGGAGAGTGACCAGCGTGAGAGTCTCTTCCAGACAAGGTGCCTAGTCCAAAACAAAGTGTGCAGCCTTTTCATTGATGGGAGCAGTTGTACAAACGTTGCAAGTTCAACAATGGTGAAGAAACTATGCTTGGAGACGACAAAGCATCCGCAACCTTACAAAGTTCAGTGGTTGACAAACAATGGAGAAATGAAAGTAACCAGACAAGTGATGGTGTCTTTGTCTATTGGGAGATATCAAGATGAAGTTCTTTGTGATGTTCTGCCCATGGAAGCGAGCCACATCCTTTTGGGAAGACCATGGCAATATGATCGCCAAGTTACTCATCATGGTCTTACCAACCTATACTCATTCTTGTTTGAGGGAAAGAAGATCAACCTAGTTCCTCTATCTCCAATGGAAGCTCAGAAAGATCAGCAGCACTTAAGCAAGAAGGAAGAGCAAGCTGAAGGCAAAACCGTAAAGCATCTTACCTTTCTCAGAAAGTCCTTGAAAGCTAAGTCTTCTCTTCCATCTTCTCAATCTGATTTTGTGGTTAAAAGTAAAAACATTTGTGATGAGCTAACCTGTTCAGAACCGGTGCAGCCGAGTAGTATTGATTCCATTCCACATGTTCAAGAAAAGAGCTCACCAAAAGAAGCACAAGGAAGTTTACTACAAGAAGATGTCTTGGAGAAACCAATCCACTTTCTACCAGAACCACTCCTTATGTCATTGCCTCACTCAAAATAGCACTGTAAGGAACATGATTTGGTTAAAACAAAGTCTGATCTGTTTGTTTTGGTTTCTGCTCAAGATGAAAAACGTTTTGGTTTGGAACAAGTGAAAGAGTTTTGTGTTTCCAAATCTGTTTTTGACAAAATGATTCCAACTCTTGAACAACTCAATTCTGAAAAGTTTCTTATGCCAAATTGTTTTCTTTTGGATGATTTTCATGGCCTTTACTCCTCTTTAAGAGATTCTTTGTGTGGGAAAACATTTGAGCTAAGTAGAGCCAAAGCAGAGTTTGCATTTGACACAATCGTTTCTAAGCCTACGCAAAGTTTTCAAGACGTTTTCTGTGAAACAAATACTTTCATTGAACTTTGCAAACCAATTTCCAGAAATTTTGAAAGCTTTCATGAGTTTACAAAGATCAATTCTTTTTCAAATAAAGCTTTACTTGTTTTGAGATCACTTGAGAGTTCTTATAATATTTGGTGTTTTAAGCTTGCACTGATCTTAAACGAAGTGTTCGACAACAACCTTAGCAACTTGATTCATGTTTTAGACTTTTCAAAAATGGAGAAGCTTCTTGATAGTTTTGTTTGTCCAGATAACTTGTCTTCTCTAGTTGTTTTGATAGCACAGGATCAAGGAACTATTTCTAGGTTCAAGAGGATTCAAGACCTTGCAAAGGGAGTTGATCATGAACCTACAGCATGCTTGAACCAGGAACGATCTCAGACTCAACAAAACAAAAGGAACCAGCAAAAGACTTACCAGTCTGAAGTTTGGAATTGGAAGTACTTGAGAAAAACAACTTCAATATCAAAAGGAAGTTTCTTTCCAAAACATAAAATCGTGATTTATTTCAGGATCATTTTCTTGAAGTTTTTCTTTGTGTCTAACCCATTTCCTTTTGATGTAGGAAAATTGGATTTGAGGACAAATCCTTTTCAAGAGGGTGGGATTGATGAAATCCTGACCAGCCTACCTCATGATTCAAGCAATTGGACAGAACCAGTCATGAAGCCAAAGAAGGAGCCGCCTGATTTCAGCTTCAAGTCAACACATGGAGGTCTTGTCGTTCTGCCATAGACCACTTGGACTACATTCTTAACTCAACTAGATCACACCTCGAACTTGAATCAGTACATTCAGAGTTCTGATGAAGAAGTTATACAACTTGCAACTCAAGCGATTTCAAGCTTATGCGATTCAGACACGCGAGCATTAAAAGGAGGACTCAGAACGAATCAGAAGGATTTAAGCCATGAAACAAATTTTCCTGGATTCTTGATTCATCAGAGAAGCTGTGAGAATTGGAATCACCTCAAGAACGGTTCAGATGGAAAAGATATGAATTTTGCAAACCGATGGTTCTGCTTGAGGTCGTATTCTGTGACTGAGCCAAAGATTGAGTCACCTAGCCCAGATCAGGTACAATTTGGACCTGAAACCAATTGGAGCTTCTTCCTTGATCTCTTAGCTTTCCAACAAGCTCAATATCAGAGGCAAAGTCCATTGGATCAGAAAGATACATCTCATTTTCCTAAATGGATCAACTTGGTCCATTACTTGGAGATTGCTAGACCCACTTGGATTGGAAGCTTGCAAACTTATGTTTGGCATCCAGGATACTTTCCTAAGCCCAAGAAGAGCTAAATTTCGTGTCCAAACAAGATCAATTCGACCAAGCACTTCAAAGGACAACTTCTTTGGTCAAAGTAGTCTAAGAGTCATTCACATTAGTTTAATATTTGGTCTTTGGTCTTAGTCAAAGTCTTCATAGTTTTCTACAACTTCTTCCTAGTTTTCTACATATTTTCTTTGTCTCTTCATCTCTTTATTTCCTATAAAGAGACTTCAAAATCATATGAATAAAACAACCTTTTCTGATTAAAAACTTCTTTGTTTAGAGAGTGATTCTCTTTGTTCCTTTGTGAACATTTCGATTTCTTAGTGAGTAATATCTAAGATATCAAACCGGTGAATCAAGAGGTATTCCGCAACCTTTTGTGTGACCATTCTATCAAGCCAAAGAGTGTTGTGAGTGTTGAAATAGTTCAGGTGTTGAGTTTGATATACTCTTCATTGGTTCTACACTAACTTCCTCCTAAAGCTTCCACCGCCTATCTTCTTTGTTGGATCGTAGCAAGTATCAGACCTTGAGTTTAATATACTCATTGTTGGGTCTTCACGAGCCATTTGGAGGATAGGATTATCTTGCCGACTTGAAGTGAGCATTTTTGGGATTTGATTCTGTCTAAAACATCACGGCTTCGGACAGGAATCTATCACCCACTTCTTCCAATGCTCGGTTTTGACGGTTTTCGGGTTTAATATTTTAGAATCTCTCTGGATGATCCCATAAATCCCCAAACCTCCACAATCAGATTCTCCATGCTATTTTATGAATTTAGCATTTTGAATCACTCCGTTCGGACTTACGTAGCTCCGGTTATGAATTTTTAAAGTTTCATCGGGTTTGTCGGTTTCTATTCCCGACAAGCCGAAAAATAGGTTTCCGCTCCAATTCTTCCAACCCTGGTCTTCTAAACATTCTTTATGTTGAAACATAATAATATTTGGTCCGTCTCGGCTTCCGTCTCGAACTTTGATAAAATGACAATTTTGCCCCCGGTTAACTTTCTGCTGCCCGTTGACCATATTTTAGATACGGCCATACGGGGTATCACAATGACCGCTTTGAAGAGTAGACTTCTGCTTACGAGGATATGCGAGCTCAGGATAGCTTTTAGATCTTCTAGCCGACGATAACCCTCGATTTGCATGTGGTTTAGAGGAGATGAGGAACCGAGCAGCAGTGGCGGTAGCAGGAGACCGAGCCAGATGGTACCGAGCCAGATAGAACCGTCTCAGACGTCTTTGTCCGCACAGGAGACGTTCGTACCATAGATTAGAGACTTGACCGAGGCCTCATACTTTTTGGCCGGTACCGATTTGGAATTGAACTAGTAGGATAATTTAACTACAGCTTTTTGTATTACGGTTTATAAAATATTTTCAATATTATTGTTTTATATTATTATTAAATTTAATTTTAATTACGAAATTAATTGTATATATGATTGTAATATATATTAACGACGAATATTTTTGGACTAAATAACGACGAAACACAATATAATAACGTCGAAAGTTTGATGGATATCTTTACGACGAATTAAGATGAATCTTTTAACAATGATTTAACGTCGAATCCGACGATTTAAGGACTTTTATTTATTAAATAGATATTTTTGTCTTCAAAAATTCGAGTCAGTAGTAGATAACGTTATGGGATTTGGACAAGCAAATACATCTGTCCTCGATCGGGGGATGCCAAAAGAGTTTTTCCTCATTGTTTGGATATTGTGAAAGGAGGTGGGATCTTCGCCGTTGGTGTTGTGGATTCTCCAACTGTTAACACAACCCCTTTGGTACCTAATCAGTACGTATAGTCTTCTCAATTCATTTAGTTGCTTATAAATTGTGCATATTAGGGATGTTCTTGACTCCCCCGAGGCAGCTAGTTGTGAAAGAACAGATGCATTTGCTTGTCCATAACATCTAGGGTGAGTCCATATTGTTGAGTTTCCGATGAGATGGTTTTGATTTCAGATATAAATAGCGCATCTAAAGAGTTAAGACATGATTATATCTATTAGGAGTGTTTTTGAAACGTGAATCTTGTAATAACTTGTGTTGCAATCAACCATTGTAGGATGCATTACAATGTTATGTTGACGGAATTGGATTTGGATGGTGCTCCTCTTGACCTGCCACCAAGTCTTGTCAGGAAGGGAAGAACGAACCATTATTGCCAGTGGTTCGAATTTGGCTTACATCCCAAAGGCTCTTTACGATTCCCTAATAGAAACGGTTATTTTCTCTACACATAACATGTCTGTGTAGATTTCTGCTCGTCAACCTTTAACTCTTCAATAGTGGAAGAAACCTTCCAATGTTTCAGCTTCACTAAAGAATAAGATCTCATGTTTCTTGACATTATACAACACTCTTAAACAGATAGAGAAATACCGTTCAAACCATTACATGAAAGTCTGAAACGATTAGGATAGTCAAGAAAAAGGAGAAGGACGAGCTGGTAGCCTCTTGACAATTTCCTATTCAGACAAGAATGTATAGATATCTCAAATTCTAGATTTAGGATGTTATAACAAAAGAAGATACGGGTTTAAGGTTTTGAAGGTTTAGTCAGTTGACCTTCAAGAGTGTAGAGGAAGCCATGGCTGCTGAGATGAACATATAAGTAAAGAACATGTAATAGACTTTTGTCAATTTAAAACTATGTTGAGGATTTTGGTTTGAAACAGGATAACTAAATTAACTCCAGACACGGTCCTTGTTCTTAATTCTTTATCATATTGCATAATCTTTTTTCAAATAACATGAACGCCAAAAATGTAAGCGGTCTAAAACATAACTTGGTTTAATACATGACCTGGTTTTTGTTGTCAATCTTTTCCAAATAACAACATGAAATCAGACAAGAAAATGTAAACGGTCAATTACACATAACCTGGTTTTAGTTGATTTGAACAGAAGTTGGAACATAAGAGCACACAAACCCCTCAAGTTGTATGTCTATATATTTTCTGAGATCCATTTTCTTGTAATACCCATTCTCTCCAATGATGCAGGTATCAAACATCCTGCTGTATTCACCAAATAGCACAGCTATTTTCTTCTCCTCCACAATGAAGAAAGTTCTATAGCCGATAGATATAGGGAGTGGACTTATCTCAAATTTGAGTAAGTTTTTCCATGACACCGCATCGGGCTCAATTTTGTTTGTAACCCAAACCTCTATCACAGATGTATCCCACCGTTCTATTAACAGCGCAAGCTGCTCTTCTCTAACCGCAGATAGAGTTAGAGACCCATTATATTCATTAAAAAAAGAGTCATATGGCAAAGGCAGACGCGGTCCCAACCTCTCTTTTGTAAAATCAAAACAGACTAAGTAAACATCTTGTGAATTCCTCTCTCTATGACACCAGTAAAGATCTCCCTTCAAAGACACGTCAGATACACTAAGGTAAGGTACATCCGGCCGGCTAGGAGTGGCACTAATTTCCCTCCATGAATTAGTGTTAGAGCTCAACTCGTAAATTTCGTAGTGAGTTCCGCAAGCCTTCAAGATTTTGTAGCTACCGCAAGATGATTTGTCGTATCCAAAACGAATCATGCCCGGATATTCAATTTTTGGACCCTTGATCCATCTTCTTTTACACAAATAAGGGTTCCAAACCACCAACATATTAGGAATGTCTTTCAATACACATAGCAATAAACCGTTGCAGTGAAAGACTTCTTGTACAGAGACTACTTCACCTGAATTTTCTCGGGTAACAAGTGTACCTTTACGGTTTACGGACATATCAAAATTGTTGTCATGAGTTTTGTAGAGATTGGCGCTAATCAAATAAACCCTAAAATCCCTCGTGACCATCAGAAGCTCCTTTTCTCTTGATGCTTTGGCGATGTGCTTATTTGTAAAGCTCCCATCTTTTGATAAAACGTTCCACTTTTTGCAAGTAGATCGTACTGCTCCCATAGATTTCACCGGAACCCTAGAGAGAATCTCCTCCACCAAATCCATTGGAAGTTTGGATATCATCCTCAAATTTCAAACAAAGATCCGTGTACACAGAGATAAAAGTTAGGTCAACCTTCTCTGTGGTTGCTGATTTCTGCGAGAGAGGCTATCGATAGGTTCATATTGATGAGTAGTAGACACAAAAGCCCTAATTTAAAACGGTGGAGCATCTGTCACGCTTTCTACGTTACTGTTACTGGGCCATTCTTTTCGGCACATTAGAGCATCCCCAATGGTGTAACCCATTGGGGTTCTTAAAAAAAAAAAATTTAATATTATTTTAATTTTTTTTTTTCGGATTCTTAAAAAAAAAAAAAAAATTATTAAAAAAATAAGGACCAATCGTTACACGCCACGTGGCGTGAACAGTGTAAGGATCGGTCCTTATATAAGGATTTTAAGGACATGTATCTTAACTATGCTGTGGGGCCCACGTATTATTTTATAATTTTTTTAAGAACCCCTCTCCCTAAAAACCCCCATTGTTCTTGGTCTTAGATGATGTATTAGAGAAGGCCCATCTTTTGTAATATTGGGGCAAAAAATATCATATTAGAGAAGGCCCATCTTTTGTTCTTAAATCTATATTCTCATCATTATCTCAAACTCATATAATAAGAACTGAGATATTTCGAAATGAAAAAAAAAAAAAAAAATCATCCAAGCATATAGCATGTGATGTGTTTGTTATGACATGTAACATATAAATGTGAATACGATGTTCAATTATGAGAAACAAACAGAAGGTGGTCTAGCTGTTTAACTTTTTTCATTATAGTTTGTTGTTTCAATGTGTTTGGTGATTAGTCATGAGATCAAATGCAACTCAGTTGATGGTTGATGATTAGCTATTTAGCCATTTGCGGTAAACTTCTTTATTCCAAAATCATTGACCAAATGGGTTATAGTCTACTTAGTTAATAGTCTTCTTCTTGATTAGGTTCGATCCATTAAAGGATAGCTGCTACGTTGTCTCTCACAGTTACATTCGGATGAAACACAGCAAATATGTATGTACATGTGATAAACCATATCATTCTTTGAAATAATTTGGCTTCCCACTTTCCAGGAATCATATACTCTTCCATTTCAACCTCAAATCTTCCCATTATACAACACACTTAAAACAGATAGATAAGTAACGTTCAAAACATTACATGAAAGTATGAAACGATTAGTGTAGTCGGGGAAATGGTTTCTGCTTTTCCCTGAAGATGATCCAACACTCCAATCATGAAGAAGGAGGAGGACGAGGTAGCCTCTTTCCAATTTCCTATCCAAACAAAAATGTGCACATTCCAACAAGTTAAAACCCCTATATATATTTCAAATAATCATGATGGGATAAAGAGAATACATACCTCAAACAGTTCATTTATGTTATCTGCTGTCTTGGCTGACGTCTCGATAAAGAACATGCCGTTTTTCTCTGCAAGCTCCATACCATCCTGTTAAGAAATTGAAAATGTGATACACGCTGAAGAAACAAGGACAACACAAGTGCCAACAATCAGAATCTAGTTGAAGAAGTTAATGCAAAAACTCACCTCGGTTAGTACTTCTCTTTTGTCATGTAGATCAGCTTTGTTACCAACCAAAGCCATTACAATATCTGGGCTTCCATGCTTTTGCAATTCCTGTTAAAACAACATCACTAGATGATATAGAGGCAGTATGCAAATTTATGGGACAAAAATCTCAGGAAGTTGTTCAACAATCACATTTCGGTATCCTAGTATTTTACATGTTTAAGTAACAAAACAGGGTTATCTCTGGATACTTCGTTTCCTCTGATTATTTTGCTAATATAATCAAGTGACTTGTCAGCCACTTTTTTGGATCAAGTATGATCAAGCTTGTTTCTAATTACAACAAGATAGCTGCCACGTTGGAGGGATGAGAGAAGAAAATTCTGAAACAAGCAGAACATCATGGATAGCCGCGAATAAGTTCGTGGCTAAAAGGAATATATTCCCTGGCCATTGATTTGATGATTGGATGAGATGCTGATTTGATGTTAGTCTCACCCCTGATTCTCGAGTTGAAGAAATATCCGTATAGCCATGGATAGCTGCGATTTAGTCCGTGGCTATACGCATAGCAATGGTGAATATTAATACAGCTATGATTGACGCGATTGAAACTCGAAATGACATTAGCCTTATCCGTGAAACTGTGAAATGACATATCAACATATCCACAGATGGCCACGAATAGCGTGGATCTATTGTTCAATCATATATAAATGAAGAGATTGCATATTTCTCAGAGCATTATTTCGCCTCGAATATACAAACGAATTCAAGGTAAATTTATATCTAGTTAACGGAGACATGTATATGATATCTATTATGAGGTTCCTAAATGGTTGATGCATAAAATCCAACAAGTTAATCGAACATAGACAATAGTCAATGTAAGATAGAGGTTCAGAGAATCTCATGGAATTTGTGTTAAGTGATGATAGAAAAATTTGGTGTGTTCTCTGTTTTGTGGCTGCACCTTGAGAAAGGTTGCCTACGTACTCTCGGAAGAGAGATCAAGCCATTCGTAGTTCATATAACGATATCAAATTTAGTGAGCTCGTTAGACGAGTGATAGGTCTAGTTTTATCCCTATTCTAACTGCAAGTGCACAGTGATGTAGTTGTAGTACTTAGGGTATCGAATCCACAGGGACTCCGGTCAACGATAGATTTAGAACTATTAAGATTAAACTAGAGGAAAGCAATGAGAAACTAAAGCAAGCAGAAAAGTAATCAATAGCAGGCGAGTTTGTGAGCAAGGAAGCGAAGCGTTAGGTTTCAGGAGTTCTCAGGAAATCAGGAACACAAGCAATCAATCAATCAGGATCTAATCAATAACTGTTCTAGAACTCAAACACGGATATAGAATTCACCAACTCTCGTTGCGAGAATTCTCTAAGTCTAAGTGCAGCAATCCAAATCTCTTTGCAATTACTAACAGATTAAACTAGCATTAATGATCAGGCTTGATATGTTCACAATTCCCCTAAACCAAATCTCTTTGCGAGTAGATCAAATTGCTCATCTAGGTTCTTTCTAGCTAATTAACCAACTCTCGTTGAATCAATCAACCTAACATCATAATTCTGATTAGCTACTTCAGATTAAGCATTAAGAACAACCTAAACAAAGAACTAGCAGATATGAATCCCTAAAGATTGATTTAAACTATAGTTTCATGAAATCCCTAATGAGAATCCTTCAACCTAACAGGTAAACTACTCAGACATGTTCATCGAGACAGAAAATATCATAAGTAGAAAACCAAATATCATAAAACAGAAAAATCAACAGGGGTTCGAAATCAAGTCTCTTTCGAGAACAAGATCAGCCCCTAAGGCTCTCTGAAATAAAATAAAACTTAAGTAAAGCGTAGCCTAAACAATGGCTTAAAAACTCTTATATATTGGTCTAAAGTCGGCTGGGGGCCTTTTTGCAAGTCTGGGAAGTTTCTGGGCAAAAACTGTAATTTCTGGAAAATGCAGATTTTTGGGCTCAGAACTGCAACGACAGTTGCACAGACTGCAACGACCGTTGCACTGCGAAAACGCAGCCAGTGAACTCTGTGAAATCTCTAAGTAGTGCAGAATTGCTCCAAATACTCCCAAAACGTCCAATTAGGCTCCAGATGTCCTTAAACCTGTAAAACACCTGAAAAGACTCCAAAACATAGTAAAAGACTCTATAAATAGCACATATACCATGGTTAAAATCCCTAAAATCCATGGTATATCAACTCCCCCACACTTAGCTCTTGCTTGTCCTCAAGCAAGTAAAGAACCAAAGCATAAGAAAAGAAGTTTGAAAACACAGAAACTCATTTCGTCCTAGGAACTTTCACAATCACATTCACTTAGTAAACCACTGAAAACTTTCCTACAGAACTCAAGACCACAATGTACTTCCCCCACACTTAGCAACTGTCCCAAGTAAACTCCACAATCACATTCAAGCATTCAAATTCACCCTACTGACTTCTGCAAGTATTTAAGTGCGGTCTCACCTAAGGAGTATCGATCAAAGGCACATGGATTCTTACCTTATTAGCTCTAGACCACCATACTATCTTTCTCTAGTCCCTTTCTTCTCTTTCCCTTCCTTAACAACTGATTTTTCCCACATTGGGTATCATTTTATTTTTTTTATCAGTGTTCTTCCCGTTATGGGGTGTACTTTGGACACATTCCATGGATCGCACAGGAGATAATAGGGGTCTCTACCACTCCTATGACCACTTCGGAGTTACTAACTCATCCTCAGTTTATTATCTTTTTTTTTTTACTTTGTAGAAGGGGAGAAGGGAACTAAATAGGATATGTTGACAGGCTGTGTCAGAACTAACAGGGAATCCGACACAGAGTATACCAAGCCCTTAGGTGAGAAATCTAAGTCAGTATTAAGGTTGAAGTCAGTAAAAGGATCCTCTGATACCTGAAGTAATGTGGGTGTTCCCAGTAGGTTGATCCGTGTCTGGGTTTTCTAATAGTAAAAGAGGCTCTGCAAGTCTGTCCAATGGTCACTTAGTTCCTGTTCAAGCGAAAATTTTCCTCGAAAAATCATAGTTTCATACAAATTTTGACTCAATAAAACAAATTTTGAAAAACTAAGAAAACAAAAGCGTGCGTCAGTAGCTCCTCCCCCACACTTAAACTACACTGTCCCCAGTGTAATCAAAGCATGAGCTCGGTAAGAACAGATAATCAAATTGAAAAGAGTTGAAAAATCAGAGTTACGTACCTCTCGTCGCACTGTGTCGATCGATGCACAGGACCGCATCGATCGATGCAAGGCGCATTTGCTCGATTCATTTATGTAATCGCACTGTGTCGATCGACACATAGTTGTGTCGATCGATGCTAGGCGATTTTGAACCTGTTCTCACGGCGGGAGCGAAGCTTGGGCGGTCTACTGCGTTTTCCTGCTTTCAAAACAATGTGATCAGAAGGTTTAAGCTTAGGTGATTTGTACCTTACCTTTGATGCAGATCTGATGTTTGGGGCTTTCTGCTTATGAGCAGTTGCAGGTACTGAAGATGTTAGAGCAGGTTCAAGAGGAACTGCCATCTTCTTCTTTCCACTATCAGATATTGTAGTTCCACCAATCTGAACTTCTTCTTTCAGATGACCATCAGTGGAGATCATCTTCTTTGCATGAACTCGCAAAGTTTCAACTGGTGGTGTTTTATTCACCTTCTTATCTATCACTTTCATGCAATTAGCCACTTCTAGCTCTTGTTAGGAAGGTTTAGGGACCTTAGGATATGGCACAGGGGGCTTATACACTTGTTCTGGTACTGTTGCAGGTTTCTGGTCATGTCTGCGTTTTGTGTCGATCGTTGCATGATGTGTGTCGATCGATGCAAGGCGATTCTGTTTCTCGAAAGAACTCGAAATTGCCGTCAGAACGGCGTGTCGACCGACACATAGGGGGTGTCGATCGATGCATGTATCAGGCAGACAATATTCATCCAGAAAATCCGAGATTATGCTCTCTTCTTCTTCCAGCAACTCAATCTCATCCCCTAAGGTCACAGCTTTGATGGATTTGTACTGTTCAGCTTTCCTAGCTGCATTTTGTCTTTGAATTGCTTGAGATGTCTGTTGGATTTTAACATCCAGCTTCTTCACATGTGTGCTCAAGTATTCAAACTTCCCATTCAGATTTTCATGTATAGCTTCCAGCTTCCTGTCGAAGTCTACAGCAAACTTGGTATGATCCTCTAGCAGCTGCTCCATCATGGATTCCATCTTGCTCTTATAAGCATTAGCAGCAGGAGGTGTCTGATAAGAAGTTGATCCATAAATCCCTTGATAGGAATTACCTTGCTGATTACCAAACCTGTTTCCTTGGAATCCAGAGCTATCGATGTAGTTCAAATCATTTTCCTGTCTTTCCAATAACTGCTCCAGCATAGTTTCCAATCTGCTCTCATATGTAGGTGCAGGTGGTTCTTGCCCATACTTTTCAAGTATAAGACTGTGCAGATAGTCGACTTTACTCTTCAACTCAGCTATTTGTGAACTGTCAATCCCTGGACTAAAGAAATCATACATCTTTCTTACGATATGTGTCGATCGATGCAGGAGAAGCGTCGATCGATGCAAGCGCGATGATGTGTCGATCGACACACAGGACCGTGTCGATCGTTGCAGGGCGATTACAGGCGTACCTGAAACGCAAGAAACAGAAAAAAAATTAGTGAAAAAAAACAAAAAACGAAAAACCTAGTCTAAACCCTAAGTTCAAATCTATCGAAGACTCAAAAGAGTCCCCGGCAACGGCGCCAAAAACTTGATAGGTCTAGTTTTATCCCTATTCTAACTGCAAGTGTACAGTGATGTAGTTGTAGTACTTAGGGTATCGAATCCACAGGGACTCCGGTCAACGATAGATTTAGAACTATTAAGATTAAACTAGAGGAAAGCAATGAGAAACTAAAGCAAGCAGAAAAGTAATCAATAGCAGGCGAGTTTGTGAGCAAGGAAGCGAAGCGTTAGGTTTCAGGAGTTCTCAGGAAATCAGGAACACAAGCAATCAATCAATCAGGATCTAATCAATAACTGTTCTAGAACTCAAACACGGATATAGAATTCACCAACTCTCGTTGCGAGAATTCTCTAAGTCTAAGTGCAGCAATCCAAATCTCTTTGCAATTATTAACAGATTAAACTAGCATTAATGATCAGGCTTGATATGTTCACAATTCCCCTAAACCAAATCTCTTTGCGAGTAGATCAAATTGCTCATCTAGGTTCTTTCTAGCTAATTAACCAACTCTCGTTGAATCAATCAACCTAACATCATAATTCTGATTAGCTACTTCAGATTAAGCATTAAGAACAACCTAAACAAAGAACTAGCAGATATGAATCCCTAAAGATTGATTTAAACTATAGTTTCATGAAATCCCTAATGAGAATCCTTCAACCTAACAGGTAAACTACTCAGACATGTTCATCGAGACAGAAAATATCATAAGTAGAAAACCAAATATCATAAAACAGAAAAATCAACAGGGGTTCGAAATCAAGTCTCTTTCGAGAACAAGATCAGCCCCTAAGGCTCTCTGAAATAAAATAAAACTTAAGTAAAGCGTAGCCTAAACAATGGCTTAAAAACTCTTATATATTGGTCTAAAGTCGGCTGGGGGCCTTTTTGCAAGTCTGGGAAGTTTCTGGGCAAAAACTGTAATTTCTGGAAAATGCAGATTTTTGGGCTCAGAACTGCAACGACAGTTGCACAGACTGCAACGACCGTTGCACTGCGAAAACGCAGCCAGTGAACTCTGTGAAATCTCTAAGTAGTGCAGAATTGCTCCAAATGCTCCCAAAACGTCCAATTAGGCTCCAGATGTCCTTAAACCTGTAAAACACCTGAAAAGACTCCAAAACATAGTAAAAGACTCTATAAATAACACATATACCATGGTTAAAATCCCTAAAATCCATGGTATATCAACGAGCTCGGGTGAACTTGTTAGGCGAGCTCGGGTGAGCTTGTCGCCATGCTCGTTGAAGAGGTGAGCGTGTCTTCGTGCTTGGGGGCGAGCTCGGGTGAGCTTGTTAGGCGAGCTCGGGTGAACTTGTTAGGCGAGCTCGGGTGAGCTTGTCGCTCTGCTCGGGGACGAGCTCGGTTGAGCGTGTTAGGCGAGCTCGGGTGAGCTTGTTACTGTGCTCGGGGATGAGCTCGGGTGAGCGTGTTAGGCGAGCTCGGGTGAGCTTGTCAGGTAAGCTCGGGTGAGCTTGTCGTCGTGCTCGGGGTCGTTTTCTGCATGTTCTCCCAAATGTCTGTTTATGCTCTCTTCTCTCTAGAAAGCCTTCTCTCTCCTCCCAAAATGTTGGGATTATGTCCTGAAATCACATTGTACTTACTCTAGAGATAGTTGTATTGTCGAGATCGGACAATTCATGTGATACTGGGTAATCATAATGTTTTGCTAGAAACCAATTATGACAAATGATTTGTAACTCATTTCCAGTATCGTGTGAACCTACAGGGTCACACACCTAAGCAAGTTGGACAAACTTCGTATGGGATTGATCATTGGCATATGGTCTGGTCGATGTGTATTGGATACACATCGAATATAAGTTTTAAAGAGGTGTGTCGATCGACACCATTGGGTGCGTCGGTCGACACAAGACGTGTGTCGATCGACACCACTAAGTGTGTCGGTCGACACAAGGCCGAAACCGAAACTGATGTTTCGGTTTATGTCGAGGTCCGTATATAAGTGATCTTATATTTCGACCTAAAAAAAATTGAGCCGCCTGAGACACTTTTTCTCAGAGAGAAAACAGAGAAACCTCATTGAAACTGAGTTCCCAGGAGATCCGAGCACCGGTACTAGCATCCCGGCGGATTCCAGCTTGTGTGCGTGTGGACTATCAGTAGAGGCGCAGCATCTGAGGCGCTTGAGAGATCTCGTTTATCTGACCATCTTCCGCTGCCAATCTTCAGGTAAACACGAGATCAGAAACCTGATTCAATTAACTAGACCCTAGATCCTAGGCTTCGGGAACCTGACAGCAATTCTGAATCCGGTAGAATTGGCTCGAAGTTCTAACAGTGGTATCAGAGCCTTAGGGTTTTCCATTGAATCAACCTGTCTAATCGAATTTGATGATTTAGATTCGCAAACTAGGTTGTTTGGTTAGAACATGTGAGATCGATTATGATCGAAAATGATTCTGTGTTTTCGCACAGTGTCGATCGACACACTGGGTGTGTCGGTCGACACAGAGTGGCGAATTCGACAGAATCGGCGGCTAGGGTTTTTCAAGGAGAAAAACCGAAAGCCTACTGTGTCGATCGACACAGGTTGAGTGTCGGTCGACACAGAACAGATTCGGTCGAGTGTCGATCGACACAGGTTGAATGTCAGTCGACACACACCTAGCGAATGGTTAATCGGTTCAATTGGATTGGACTGGTTATCATGCTTGGTTAAGACCGAATCAGATCGGTTTAAATTGGATGAATTGGTTCAATTGGATTGAACTGATTATCTCAATTAGCATGAACCGATGGGTTGAATCAGTTTGATTAGATAAAACGGTTTAATTGAGTTGGATCGGTTATTGCAATCAGTTGAAACTGGTTAAAACGGTTTAAAATTGGATGAATTGATTCAATTGGATTGAACCAGTTATCGCAATTAGTATAAACCAATTTAAATGGTCAAGATCAGCTCGATCTAATAAGTCGGTTCAATTGGATTGAACCGGTTATCAAAACTGTCTTCGGTTAAGGTCTATGTCGACCGTCACACACGGGTTGTGTCGATCGACATGACCGGTTCGATGAACCGGGTTAATTGGATTAACCGGTTATTGAAGTCCGTTTTTGTTTGGTGGTGTCGATCGACATACATAGTCTGCGTCGATCGATACAGTGCTCGAAATTCTGGTCATTGAACTTTGAATTTGCATAAACCAAACTAGACTTAAACCTTGATCAAAGTTTAGCTTCAATATGGTCAACTGTCAAGACTCATTTCGTTGTGTGATGGTCTAGCCAAGAGCTTGGTGTCCACAATTAGGTGAGTAAGGCAGTTAATTATGTTGATGGACTTGCGGTGCTTGACATCAACAATAACATGACCTAATAGATTGATTTGCTAACCTTTCAGAGTTTAGTTTCCTCAACTAAACATCAAGTAACCTTGATGTCTTGCCCAATCTCGTCTACTGTCAAGACTCGGTTCATTGTTGGATAGTCTTGGAGTCCTTGGTATCCACAGTGATCTGAGCAAGGCAGTTGATCATTGATAGACTCGCAGTGCGACTGTCAATGATCACAAGACAGAAGAGATTGGTTTACTTGACTGGGCTATCGGAAGTTCTGGGCCCAGAGACGTCAGAGTAGATGAGACATGGATTGTCTTATCTGCGACCAAGAGTTGTACTGGGTACAATTAGCAATGATTTGCTTACCTAGATAACTAAATTTTGGGTGATGACGAGTCGTCCACTCAGATTTTGGTGAAGTATGGGTCTTGGATCATTATATTCATAGAGGAAACATTGTTTGAATATAATGCGAGTTTTCTTATTAGATAAGATTTCTCATCATGTACATAACTAAATCTTTGTTTTTTCTTGGATTTCAGCTTATGTCTATGACTACTTTCTCATTGCGATCCGTCATTGAGAAGGACAAGTTAAATGGATCCAACTTCCTGGATTGGTTTCGGAATCTGAGATTCATTCTCAAGCAGGAGAGCAAGGACTATGTCCTTGAAAAGGCTCTTCCAGAAAGGCTTGGGACCAATCGCTCGCATGCAGCATATAATGCTTGGAATAAGCATCATATTGATGTGGTAGATGTACATGGTCTGATGTTGGCTACCATGAACTCGGACTTGAAAATTCAATACGAGAACGTGGAGTCGCCAATAGAGATGATCACCAGCCTGAAACTGAAGTTTCAGGATCTGGCACGAGTTGAGAGATTCCAGATGGTGAAGTCTCTCACTGGGTGCAAGCTACCAGAGGATGCTCCAATAAGTCCTCATGTCATTAAAATGATGGGTTACATTGATAACCTGGGGAAACTGGAATGTCCTGTCAGCTTAGAGTTGGCCACTGACATCATTCTGCAGTCACTGCCGTCAAGCTATGATAAGTTCATTAAGAACTATATCAAGAAAGACTTGACGAAGACGTTGACTGAGCTGCATGGCATGCTCAAAGCAGTAGAGCAAGACTTCATAAAAGGGTAAAAGATTTGAGGAATTTTGTGTTGGCAAGGGTAGAGGCAGGGCAGTCCAGATTTGGAATCAGGATAATCCTGTGTCATCTTATAAGCTCAAGTCAGGCCCATCTGGTGTTAGAAAGTGCTTCTACTGCGACGAGTCAGGGCATTGGAAGAGAGATTGCATTAAATTCTTGGAAGATTCACAAGAGATGAAGGAGATGTATGGTACTTCTTCTTCAGGTATTATGTTATTAATTCAAGTTCTACATAAGTATTGGATACTAGTTGTGGTACTGATATTTTTGAAATATGCAGGACCTAAGCGACAGTAGAACGTTGAAGAAAGGACAAGTGGAACTGCGTGTCTGGTATGAAGCAATAGTTGTTGCATGAGCCGTAGAGATTCTCCACTTGTAGGAGCCTTTCATACTTGGTTTTAGAGATTAAGTAATTGCTACTATGTACCTGCCTTGTGCAGAAATGTCTTTCATCTTCTTGTAAAGAATTTGGATGTTTTTCATTTTGATAAAAGACAAGTTTTGTTCTTTAGATCTTAATGAAATATCATATGGTAGCACCCCGTTTGGAATGGGTTTTATATCTTAAACCAGCGTAAGTTTGAATATGACACAAATACTAAAGGTTTAAGTCTGATGACTCGAACTCGACTTTTCCTTGGCATAGTCGTTTTGACCACATAGAGTGAAGTAGATTCAGAAGTTCCATAGTTTTGGGCTCATTTGATTATTAATCATATGAGGTATGAATTCTGCTCACTGGACCAAATGACTAAGGTCTTTTTAGCAGAGCTAAAAGACAACGGGCCAGAGGCTTATTGGGCCTTACACATACTGATGTATGCGGCCCAACGAGCATTAGTGCCAAAGGAAATCTTTTGTACTTCATTACCTTATTGATGGGCAGGAATCCCTTGAGGAGTTCCAAAATGAAGTGTAGAACCCATTTGACAGAAGTATTGAGATCCTCGATTGAATCGCGGAGGAAAATACTTGAGTCAAGAATTGTGTGATCATCTAACATAATGAATCGGATCTTATTAGATATGCTCCGATTGATGATGAGTCACAAGAATCTTCCATAATCATTTAAGAATACGTTCTAAAATGTCTATGTTTACGCTAAATAAGTTTCTATCAGAATCAGTGAAAAACACCACATTGGATGTGGACTGGGTGATTTCCAGATTTGTTTTTCTGATTAATTGGGATTGCAAGGTTTGTGTAAGACAGTAGTCAACAAACAAACTTGAACCCAAATCTGATAAGTTCTACCTCGCTGGTTGTCCTAGGGAAACCAAGGCTTAGTACTTTTGTTGTCCGGAACTGTATCTTTTGAGAAAGATCGTACTTTCCAAAAGGAACAGTGGGAGTAAAAGTACACATCAAAGAAATTCGATAAACACAGGTGGCTGCTCAACCTGTTGAGGGAAAGCAGCGGTGAGATCTACAAAGTGATGTAGGATCTACACCTGTGGAGCCTGAAATTCGCAGATCCGAAAGGATCCGTCACTAACTCGAGAGTGATTTCTCGTAGCCGATTGTCGTGATCTATTGATCATTGAAAGGTGACGAGCATGCGAAATTCAAAAAAGCGATGGTGAGCCCCAACTCCGAAAAATTGGCTGGGTATGCATGTTAGCTTCACCGATCCATTTCTGGATTGAAGCAAACATCTGGGAGTTGGAATCAACATTCTGATAATCTGGTCAAGAGTTTTGACTTGATCAGAATAGAAAAGAAACCATGCGGTTACAAGAAGACTAGTGGGAGCGTAATTGCAATTCTCTCACTGTATGTAGATAACATACTTAATCTCATAAACAACGTTTCGACGCTAAAGTCTTGTCAAGATTTGGGTCGGAAGTCAAGTTTAATGATGGACATGGGAGAAGGCCGTAAAAATTTCTTGGAATAAGGATCCATTGGAATGGATCAAAAGGGCCAATTGGATCATGTCAAAATCCTTATGTTGATATGGTATTGGACAGTTCTTATGTGCTTAATTCCAAGAATGGCTTCATACCAAAGGTCTTATGGCGATAATCTAAGCGAGATGCAGTGTCTTGGACACTGGCTGAGCTAGTGACAATATTAGCAAGATGAAGTGTTTTTTGAACACTAGCTGAGCTATTATTAGTGAGTGTGATTGCTAATGCTGCTGCAATAGAATCCATCATGAATGCCATATTTTGCGCTCGTCTAGATGCAGCTTACGCATAAAGCATGACGAGAAAATACCAAAATGTTCCGGTAATAGTCACTGAGCGGTTACCAGAAATATCTCAAGTGTTTGAGGAACTCTAAGGATAGTTTCGTGGTGAACTGAGGAAGTGACGAACCAGTTGAAAGTAGTTAGACGGACAAAGACGATTCCCAGTTCCCACCTGGTTATGTCTCTTTGTCTGAATAGCGGTGCTATCTGTTGGAAAGGCTCCAAGCAGTGGACCGTAGAATAGTGCTTTTGTCTGAATGGCGGTGCGGTTTGTTGGAATTGTTTCAAGCAATAACACCACAGACTCTCCCACAACCTAAGCACGAAATTCATTCTGTTGCTGTAGGTATAAGATATCTGAAGAGATGATCTTGATTCTAGTGGGAGTAATTCTAGTTATGTTGTAATCTTTACATAGACATGCTATGGTAGTGTTTATGTAAGTCAAACTGACATCGGTATTATTTAATTATTGGATAATCAAGTAATAGTCCCAAAGTACTTTATGGTCATCATATAGGTCATCAAGTTGAGGACTTGATCATGAAACCCTATAAGTAAAAGATGACATAAATTATGATTGTCCCTAGTCGAGGTTATTGAAGTGGGGCACCAATAACCGCGCGAGACTAGTATGTGAGGTGACTGTTGGACTAAGTTTCATGGAGTCAATGATATGATTATCACAGTCAGTCACATAGATATGTGTTGGTGAACATATGATCGGACATGACCCGCTAATGAGAACTCCACAGGATAGTTATACCAGTGTCATGGGAGGTTCTCATTACGACTATAGAGTATAGTCCTTAGACCTGAGTTCATCATGCTTTCTAGCATATGAATTGGTGCGTTTTGACCTTGTCAAACGTCGTTCCGTAACTGGCGGCTATAACGGCATTGCTTATGCGTATCATGAAGTATGTATAGAAACAGGGATGGAACAAGATGGGATTTGTCCCTCCCAAGTAACGGGAGATAAATATCTCAGGGCCCATCGAAGATTTGATACTGAGAAAATGCATGGCCGTGCTCAAACGAGGTGATTGTCAGTCGTTTGTTTTATCAGTATAGATCAGGAGTTCGATGAACATGATATTGGCTATAATAAGGATGACACAGTCTCTTGCCTTATGCCATATCGAGATATAAAGACGAAGGGATTATAGGAATAGGTGATTCCAGTACAAGTGGGAGATTGTTGGGATTATGTCCTGAAATCACATTGTACTTACTCTAGAGATAGTTGTATTGTCGAGATCGGACAATTCATGTGATACTGGGTAATCATAATGTTTTGCTAGAAACCAATTATGACAAATGAGTTGTAACTCATTTCCAGTATCGTGTGAACCTACAGGGTCACACACCTAAGCAAGTTGGACAAACTTCGTATGGGATTGATCATTGGCATATGGTCTGGTCGATGTGTATTGGATACACATCGAATATAAGTTTTAAAGAGGTGTGTCGATCGACACCATTGGGTGCGTCGGTCGACACAAGACGTGTGTCGATCGACACCACTAAGTGTGTCGATCGACACAAGGCCGAAACCGAAACTGATGTTTCGGTTTATGTCGAGGTCCGTATATAAGTGATCTTATATTTCGACCTAAAAAAAAAGTGAGTCACCTGAGACACTTTTTCTCAGAGAGAAAACAGAGAAACCTCATTGAAACTGAGTTCCCAGGAGATCCGAGCACCGGTACTAGCATCCCGGCGGATTCCAGCTTGTGTGCGTGTGGACTATCAGTAGAGGCGCAGCATCTGAGGCGCTTGAGAGATCTCGTTTATCTGACCATCTTCCGCTGCCAATCTTCAGGTAAACACGAGATCAGAAACCTGATTCAATTAACTAGACCCTAGATCCTAGGCTTCGGGAACCTAACAGCAATTCTGAATCCGGTAGAATTGGCTCGAAGTTCCAACACAAAATTCTCCCCTTTGCAATGAATGACTATTCACTATTTATAGCCACAATGTTTGAACTTTATTTAAGCTGGACTTTCATTAATCTTTATGGGCCAATCTTTATTTGTGTTGGGTTATTGAAGGGGTGCTAATCCCTGGTATAACAGTTGCCCCCCCCCCCCTCAGTTTGTCAGAAGAGAAGCGATTGAGACGAATTAAGAAGAAGAGGTTAACTCGGCGTAAATCAAGATTGGCACGAATGCATGCTCGGCGTCCCTGTGAATGAATATTGGGCGCAAATGCGTGCTCGGCGTACCTATTGGACGTCGGAAGAGAAGCGTGCTCGGGTGAGCGTGCTCGGATGAACGTGCTCGGGTGAGCATGCTTGTCGTACTGCTGGACGCGAGTGCATGCTCGGGTGAGCGTGATCGGGTGAACGTGCTCGGGTGAGCGTGCTTGTCGTACTGTTGGACGCGAGTGCGTGCTCGGGTGAGCGTGCTCGGGTAAGCGTGCTCGGATAAAAGTGCTCGGGTGAGCGTGCTTGTCGTACTGTTGGACGCGAGTGCATGCTCGGGTGAGCGTGATCGGGTGAACATGCTCGGGTGAGCGTGCTCGGGTAAGCGTGCTCGGATGAACGTGCTCGGGTGAGCGTGCTTGTCGTACTGTTGGACGCGAGTGCGTGCTCGGGTGAGCGTGCTCGGGTAAGCGTGCTTGGATGAACGTGCTCGGGTGTACTGTTTTAGATGCGAGTGGTTTGCTCGGCTTAAAGTTTGAGTTAGGTGCGAGTGGTATGCTCGGCTTAAAGTTTGAGTTAGGTGCAAGTGGTATGCTCGGCTTACCCTGTAAGGCCAACCAGGACAGTTGTGCGAAATTGGGTTCGGCTTATTTTTTCTGCCAATCAGCCTTGTGCGGGACTGGCCCCAGCTTGTTTTAATGGGTACGAAACTGTGTTCGGTTGGCCCATGATTCAGGTGCGAGTAAGTGCTCGGCTTATCCTTAAGGTCTGATCGGGACAGTTGTGCGAAACTGGGTTCGGCTTATTTTTTCTGCCAATCAGCCTTGTGCGGGACTGGCCCCGGCTTGTTTTAATGGGTACGAAACTGTGTTCGGTTGGCCCATGATTCAGGTGCGAGTAAAGGCTTGGCTTATCCTTAAGGTCTGATCGGGACAGTTGTGCGAAAACTAGGTCCGGCTTATTTTTTCTGCCAATCAGCCTTGTGCGGGACTGGCCCCGGCTTGTTTTAATGGGTACGAAACTGTGTTCGGTTGGCCTATGATTCAGGTGCGAGTAAAGGCTCGGCTTATCCTTAAGGTTTGATCGGGACAGTTGTGCGAAAACTAGGTTCGGCTTATTTTTTCTGCCGATCAGCCTTGTGCGGGAACTGGGCCCGGCTTATCCTTTAAAGGATGTATCCGCACGACTGGCCAGGAAGTGGGAGTAAAATAGTTCGGTATGACCAACTGAGATAATGTGCGAGGACATGTAATTGAGCTCGGTAGAAATAATGAGCTGCAAAATAGCTTAGCAAAAAAAAAGACGAGCTGGGAAATTGCTTAGTAAAATTGAAGAGGTTATTTTTAATATGAGTTGGAAAATCATTTGACGATCCGATCAACCAGATTTGTGAGAATTTAGTTGACATAGCTGCCGTGACAAAATATGTGTTATGAGCCTCTTTACCAGTGAGCTTGTTGTGACGAGCTGGGAGCGTTTGGGCCGAAGAAACTTTACTTGGGCCCAGCTTATTTCTTTTGTCTTTTCTTCCTCGTGGTCTTTTTTGTTTTTTTTTCGTGAAGAGATGCCATTGACGGAGATCTCTTGAGGAAGAAAATGAAGGGCTAGTCTCTCTTGATAATGAAGACGAGCTGCTAAATATGAGCGAGCAAAAGTGAGCTGCCAAAGACGGCAAGACGAGCTGACATGGAGACGAGAAGACGTGCTGACAACGAGATAGTGAAGACGAGCTGTTGACCGAGCTTGAGAACGTGACGTTCGTGTAGTGGTGTTTGTCATCGAGAACATGGAGATTGTAGACCAGCTTTCGTAGTCTGTTCGAGCTCGTCAAATCGTGGCTGCTTGAGATCATGAGTTGATGAGCTAATGAGGTCGGTCATTGCACGTGTCTGATGACGAGCTGACGACGATGAAGACAAGTTGACGAAGAGGAGTTGATGATGACGTGCTGACGGAGACGAGATCAGAAGGACGAGCTCGTGACAAAGACGAGCTCGTGACGACGACGAGCTCGTGATAAGAACCGAGACCGTACATACCCACAAGGGAAACGTTGCTCAGGAGGTTCGATCAAAGCGGGCACTAGTGTAGTTGGTGTATGATGACGAGCTCGACGTCGTCGTGTATGATTTAAAAGTTGTTCTCTCGGTCTTGATGGTATGAAGCAGCTAGCATCCGCCATGAACGAGCTATCATTTATGCCGAGCTCGTCTCCCCTTGAGGAAGAAGGAGAAGTGTGAGCTCGTCTCCGCTTGAGGAAGAAGGAGAAGTGTACTCGTCTATTTTTCTAACAAAAGCGATGATTAATAACAAACTTTGAAGCTTTTTTCCCGAGTGGGAGCTCATCTCGTGCTCGTCTTCTATGTGTATATATATATATATATATATATATATATATATATATATATATATATATATTTTTTTTTTTTTTGAGAATTCTCTTTCCCCTCTTTCTAGCGCCAATTGTTGATGCATGAAATCCAACAAGTCAATCGAACATAGACAATAGTCAATGTAAGATAGAGGTTCGGAGAATCTCATGGAATTTGTGTTAAGTGATGATAGAAAAATTTGGTGTGTTCTCTGTTTTGTGGCTGCACCTTGAGAAAGGCTGCTTACGTACTCTCGGAAGAGAGATCAAGCCATTCGTAGTTCATATAACGATATCAAATTTAGTGAGCTCGTTAGACGAGCTCGGGTGAACTTGTTAGGCGAGCTCGGGTGAGCTTGTCGCCGTCCTCGTTGAAGAGGTGAGCGTGTCGTCGTGCTTGGGGGCGAGCTCGGGTGAGCTTGTTAGGCGAGCTCGGGTGAGCTTGTTAGGCGAGCTCGGGTGAAATTGTTAGGCGAGCTCGGGTGAGCTTGTCGCTCTGCTCGGGGACGAGCTCGGGTGAGCGTGTTAGACGAGCTCGGGTGAGCTTGTCAGGCGAGCTCGGGTGAGCTTGTTACTGTGCTCGGGGACGAGCTCGGGTGAGCGTGTTAGGCGAGCTCGGGTGAGCTTGTCAGGCGAGCTCGGGGACGAGCTCGGGTGAGCGTGTTAGGCGAGCTCGGGTGAGCTTGTCAGGCGAGCTCGGGTGAGCTTGTTGTCGTGCTCGGGGTCGTTTTCTGCATGTTCTCCCAAATGTCTGTTTATGCTCTCTTCTCTCTAGAAAGCCTTCTCTCTCCTCCCAAAATTCTCCTCCCAAAATTCTCCCCTTTGCAATGAATGACTGTTCACTATTTATAGCCACAATGTTTGAACTTTATTTGGGCTGGACTTTCATTAATCTTTATGGGCCAATCTTTATTTGTGTTGAGTTATTGAAGGGGTGCTAATCCCTGGTATAACATAAATGTCTACTCATGTTGTCAGGTTAACAAGATACAATGAAGGTGGAGTCCCCGAATATCATGACCAAGACGCACCTGATATATTTACTCAGGTTGGTCGTCCAAGTGGGGAAATGCATGAAGTATGGCTTTCACCAGAAGATTGGAAATGTGCACATGCTTATGTTTTGCAAAATTGCGTTTATTTTCGACCATTTGAAAGGTATAACACAAGGTAAATGACATTATATTTTGTGTTGGTCTCATATACATGTTGGTCTTAAACAGTATGTTCGAAGACTACATCTCTGCAAAATATACAGATCTCTCCGAGAAAGAACTCTCTGAGAAAATGGCTGACGAATATCATACATGGGTGCGAGATTATGTATGTTTGTGAAATATTTTTTATGTACACATTATATTTGTATAGTGGTTTTATCTACATATTTGACATTGTCTGTTTATCTATATGCAGGTTGTTTACTGGAACGAGACCCATAAATTTCCTCCTTGGGTTCAAGACATTGTGCATGGACCCGTCAACAAGGCTAAAAATTGGCATATCTTCTATACAAGAGGATATCTGTTTCATACAAAAAAACCACAGTGAGGGACGGAAGACATGTAACTATGGTGTCTGTGTTAAAGGAGAAAATTACAGTGATACTTTTGATGCAGCTGATTTCAATGGGATCTTAACAGATATAATACAACTTCAGTACGAGGGGATGGTTAATTTGAGAATAACACTCTTCAAGTGTATCTGGTATGACCCTGTTATAGGTATAGGCACTCGAAGGAGCAATGTTGGCATTGTAGACGTCTGTGCATCAATAAAGTACAACAAATACGAACCATTTATTATCGGTACGTAATTTAGTTGTCTCTATCTTGTTAATTACTCTTTGGATATCATAAATACTCAAGTATAACTTCCTCATTTTTAATTTACACAACCTCTCAAGCAGAGCAAGTTTGTTATATCCCGTATCCGTACACAAAGAAACCGAAGCAATTTTTGCTCAATGTTGTTAAAGTCAACCCGAGGAAAAATATTTCAGGGGAATATGTCAACATAGAACTCACTCTTTTGCAACAAGAAAATGATGATCCGGTAATGATGACTACAGTTGAAGATCTCGTTCCTGAGTATTTGGTACAACACGAAAACACAATCAATCTCGATTACGACGTCGGAGATGCAGAACCTGAAGACGAATTTCGTTGTAATCTATCATCTTCTGATGATGACGATGAAGATGATGAAGCGGACGATGACGAAGAACCGTACTGATATTTGTAATTCAGAGTTGTAATAATCTCAAATTTTGTTTAATATTAAATATGTTAAAGTTTGAAGTCTAATGTTTTTACAATGTCTAATGTTTATGCTTAATGTTCAATGACATCTTCCTTTTGTTTTAATCATAATGTTGATGTTATGTTTTTTATAATTTGTTAATGTTTGTGGTCAGTAATAAATTCAATATGTTTAAATTAAGTATTATTTTGTAATGTATAATTATTTATTTAGCAATTTAAGATTTAAATTTGCACTAAACCCTGATTAGTCGCAACTTAGTCGCAATTTAGTCGCAAATTCGCAACCATTTAGTGACTAACTTGCGACTAATAAGGGTCTGCCCCAAATCAAATCATGACCCGCCAATATTTTGCTAGCCCGTGTAAATATTCTACAAAGCCCGCGAAGAATTTGGTCTGGCCCGCCAAATAATTCATCCAACAAACAGTCAAAATCACTAAACTAGCGCCCAATTTTTTGTAAACCGCGCCTAAACCGCCAAATCAATTTCTGAATTTTCCCAAAATCTTGCTAAGTGTCGAAAACCTAATTCATTTGTTCTGAAAACTCTTCTCTCGCCGTCTCCATTCTCTCTCGTTTCCATCTCTCCAAAATCGATCGATCTCCTTCTCTATCACCCCTAATCATGTCTAACACTCCCAATCGCTCTCTCACAACCCTAACACCATCTATCTCCCACCATAATCTCTTTGTTCAATCCCAGTCAAAACCCTAACCGAGTAGATCCGATGGCAAAATCAAAAGCTAAAGGAGGTAGAGGACAAGGCCGAGGAAGAGGAGGTAGAGGACGAGGGCGAGGAAATAGCACCGTCGAGCCAGAGCCTTCCACATCCACCCAATCTAGGCCCGTCAATCTACCGCCGCAGTACAACTTCGCTCCGGCGACAGACGGTACACCTCCACCGCGTCCCACTCTGACTCAAACCCAGCTGCATGTCAGCCAGTACCCACCGCCTCATCAACTCTTCAACAGCGAATCGAGGTCTCCATGATGGACATCTCTAGGATACGGTCCTGCTACCAGCTCTGAAGCTCAGAGAGCAGCTCCTTGAATCCTCAGCAGACAGCCTCGGCGAATCAGTCTGGTCAGAGGACAGCCTCGGTGACTCCACCTGCTCAGAGGACAGCCTCTGCGAATCCATCTGCTCAGAGGACAGGCTCTGCGAATCCCCAAGGTAATCGTCTTTGAACCGATTGCTGAGATTGTTGAGATTTCTTGAGATTGCTAGATCCTGTCTTGATTCGTTTACTGAGATTACTTGATAATGCAACTTGTGAGCTTTTTGTATGTTGAGTTTTTTTCTAATGAAACTTGTGTTCTTTGCATTTGTAGAGTGTTGCCATTACTTGTGTTGAGATTGTTCTTGACTGGTTATTTATATTCCTTGTTCTTGACTGGTTATTTGAGAATGAAACTTAGTTTTTGGTGGATTTAATTTGTGACTTGTTACTGTTTTTAAGTCTTATTTGATCCTGTCTTGATTCGTTTACTGAGATTACTTGAGATTACTGAGATTGCTTGTGATTACTTGAAAGCTTACTGAGATTGCTTGAGATTACTTGAGAGCTTACTGAGATAGCTTGATCGTGTCTTGATTCGTTTACTGAGCTTACTGAGATTACTTGAGCACTTACTGGGATTACTTGTGAGCTTACTGAGATTACTGAGCCTTGATAATGAAACTTGCGAGTTTTTAACTGTTGAGTCTTGTGATCTTTTGGTGGTTTTTATCTGTGACTTGTTACTGTTTTAATATGTTTTCCGTCTTGATTCATTTTAAACTGTTTTTAAGTCTTATTTGATCATATCTTGAGTTTACTTGAGATTGCTTTGACTGTTGAGTCTTGTGATATTTAAGAATGAAAGCTTCTTTCTGTTTAAGTTTACTTGAGATTGCTTTGACTAATACTTGTTTCTGTTTGAGTTTCTGAGCTTTGATTTGTGTGTTGATCATATTTTCAGGCCATATGTCTTCTCCACAAGCCTCTCCGACTCAATCCGTTCATCTGTCTCAACAACCAAGGGCGTCTCCAGTGCAAAACTCCGAAGGTCAGAGCAATCAGGGGCATGAAGCTCAGCAATCTAACCAAGTGGATGAAAATTTGATTGACGGGGTGGACGACCATGTGGTGATTCAACCAAATCTTGAAGAAAGCCGTCTCCACTATCTTGAGAGACTACTAAGCATGCCAGGACGGGAACAGTGGACTACTGTTCTCTCACCAGTTCTTCCCCAGCCGCCAAATACAACTTGGTAAAAGTTTATTTCCATCTCTTCATTTTAGTTATTTGCTTTGATTCATAATTTTTACTGATTCTTTGTTGTCTGTGTAGGTTTGGTCGTGACAAGTCTTCTCTGGTCCGGAAGATTATAAAGGTCTTTGATATACCATGGATTTTAGGGTTTTTAACCATGGTATATGTGTTATTTATCGAGTCTTTTACTATGTTTTAGAGTCTTTTCAGGTGTTTATTAGGTACAAGCACATTTGGAGCATATTTGGTGATTTTGGCACTTTCTGGAGCTAATTGGAGTATTTGGCCGAGAGATAGAGTTCACTGTTGATATTTCCGAGCTGCAACGATCGTCACATTTATGGCATCGATCGTTGCACCAGCAAGATGGGCCAAACGACGGTTTAATAAAGAATAATGAAATTGCAGTTTTGCCCAGAAGTTCCTGATATTTACAAAGAAGCCCCAAAACGTGTTTTAGGTTATAAATAGAGTTTTTAAGCCAATGTTTAGGCTACGCTTTTAGAAGCTTTTCTTACGTTAAGTTTTACTCAGAGAGAGTTGAGGGGCTGATCCTGATCTCGGAAGAGACTTGATTTTGAACCCCAGTTCTTATTTGATTATATGATATTTGGTTTTCTACTTATGATATCTTCTGTCTCGATGAATATGTCTGAGTAGATCACCTGTTAGGTTGAGGGATTCTCATTAGAGATTTCAGAGAATTATAGTTTAATTAATCTGTAGAGATTCATATCTGCTAGTTCTTTATCTAAGTTGTTCTTAATGCTTAATCTGAAGTAGCTAATCAGAATTATGATGTTAGGTTGATTAGTTCAGCGGAAGTTGGTTAATTTAACTAGAAAGAACCTAGATAAGCAATTAAACTATTCGCAAACGAAAGTTTGGTTTAGGATAATTGTGAACATATCAAACTTGAAATTAATGCTAGTTTAATCTGTTAGTTCTCGCAAACGAAAGTTTGGTTTGCTGCACTTAGACTTAGAGAATTATCGCAAAGGAATTTGGTTAATTCTATATCAGTGTTTGAGTTCTGGAACAGATATTGATTAGATCTAGATAGATTGATTGCTTGCGTTCCTGATTTCCTGAGAACTCTTGAAACCTAACGCTACGCCTTCTTGCTTACAAACTCACTTGATTTACTTTGCTATTTCGTTTACTGTTTTCACATCTGCTTCGCTTAATTTAATCTGAACTACTAATAATCTATTGTGTGACTGAGAGTCCTTGTGAGATTCGATACCTTATATACTACGATTGCATTAACTGTGCACTTGCAGTAGAATAGGGATAAAACTATACACCTATCAGTCTTCCAAAACAAATTTGATGGTGAGTTCTATAGTTGGAGCCATGTGCCTCGACCGCGAGCAGAACGGTACTTTTTAGAGTTTGCGGTAAGTATATAGGTACAATAGTCTGATTTTTGTAAACTTTTGTTTAGTTTCTCATTAACATGACTAGACAAGTTGGCATCACACCCCGCGCACGCGCGGGGTCGTTTGCTTTTATTTTTCCAGAAAACAATAATATTGCTAATTTATATAAAATATATATATTTATGATCTTAAGTTCTTAACATAAAACCTAACAACTATCTATGAAAAATGACAAAAAAATGAAAAAGAGGAGTGCAAGATCTCCAGTGTCTTGAGTGTAAAAAGCGTTTCTTTGTTTGTTTAGCTTGAACACCATCATAGCTTTTGTTTCAGATTTCCTCAAACATTTGGGTTTCTTCCACTACCACTTAACCATGAAAGTTTCACATCCTGGGGACTCCCCCAAATGTTCGCTCCTGTTACACGAATGCAAAAGCTTCTGTGTGGCATTGGTCAACTTGGGACGGTTTCGAAATTGCACCGTACCCTCTGTAACTTGTGTTTGCGCATGTGTTTTTGGAGATCCCATGACCAATGAGGTGACCTCCAAAAGAACGTATGCGGTACTTCTCATCTCTATTGAAAAACATGACATGAGAGGAGGAGATGTAGCACGAGTATGGAATCTCTATGTTGATCCACTCGGGTCCATACGGCCGCTACTGGTCTACCAACTTTTGTAAGAGAAGGAAATTATACAAGAAAAAAACGAAGAAAAAGATCTGGAAATGGATTGGTTTCATGGCTTGAAGATTATCACAAAGCAAGGTAATAGAGCTTTAGTACTGAATAGATAAAGCTCTTCAGTTACAGAACTTGCTCCCATTTTCAAAGCCAATGGCTCAAACTCAGAAAACCCATTAGGATCTTCAAACTTCGGCATAGATTTATGAACCCTCCCTGCGACAACTCTACATAAAACAACAGCTTTCAACGACCTTATATTTCTTCCTCGATCCATTTTGATACATTCAAGAGCTGTAGAGCAAGTTGATTCTGTGAGAAATCAGGCACAGTGAGAATATAATATAATTAAAATGCTAACTTGTTTAAAAAATTATAAAAACAATAGGGTTCATCTCGGCATCTAAAGGATGTTGCTCGCCTTCAAGTCTTGTTGAAGAATCTTCAGCTGAGAATCTTCATGAAGATAAAGAAGACCTCGAGCAATTCCTTCTTTTAATTTGCATCTCACCTCCCATGTAAAAGAGCGAACGCCTCTCTTTATCTACAGTGTTCCAGTTTCTAAAAATATTTCAGCTGTAATTTGAAGACTCGCCGAAGATAAAGTAATCAAGACTTAAGTTGGGGTAAAACTCGTAGACAAGATCTCTTCATCTCCTTCATTACAAAACCCAAGAGGCTTAACCAGATTCATATTTGGAATCTTTTCAAGATTGAAACATGATTCTTAAACGCCACAACTCCTTGTAATCAACCTTTTCTTAATTTCTTCAGTGTAACCTCTTGCTTGTTTAGTAATGTCCCTTGATGCCAATTGTCAAGACATGTTACACATCCAAGACCAAGATCAATCAATAACATGTTTAGGAAAAAAATTGTTACCACTGTATAGTCCATGCCAAATCCACCTTGGCCAAGTGTATTTTAACCGTATCTTACAACGATCAAGCCGTAACATGAATTGACCATCAAAACAGAGTAATATGTACTGCCAACTAAAAAAGAAAAGAAAGAAGCCTTAACTCTCTACATCGTAAGGTTGTTTGAAGTGTGAAAAATGTAGACTTACCGTTGATTACATTGTCTTATACTCTCCTCCGTGCATAGACTTTGATGAATCAAACAAACACCAAAAGATTAGTGATAGTAAACCACAATCTTATATCGCATACAACAAAAACCTCGTAATGTAACAATATCAGGTCGGCACAAAACTTTGAGGAAACAATAAAAAATAATTATACTGATAAAAACCAGTACTTGACAGGTACAAGAATGTCCAACTGAGATCCAAGCTTCTCTTCCACAACCTTCTCGGCCTTGGCTCTAAGTTTGTTAATTTCCTTCTTTTTCTCATAAACCAAATGGATCTCTCCTCTCTCTCTTATTCTCCAGCTCCTGCTCATATTTATCAATTAAACATTCATTAGTTTATATGATCTATCCTTTTTAACTTAAGTAAATGCATTTGAATGTGTATCTAAGATGCGTATGACAGATCCTAAAACAACATTTGTGTTGTGTATGCATATTATATCAATAGCATACACAAAGGTTGTGTTCTTAATCAAGTTTTCTAGACTATAAAACAAATCAGCTCTGGCACAGGAAACGTCAAATAAAAGAGAGTAGCACACAAGATAAATCAAAAAGATGAAGTGAAACATACATTGATGGTATCGTAGTGGTTCCACCCAACTTCAGAAGAAAGAGACCCCAACAGACAGTATTTGTGGCCAGTCTGCAGCCTTAAAACTCTGATCAAGGAAGAAGAGAAAACTTGAGAGCATCAGGAATGTCATATGGAGTAAGGACACCTTGGAAGACCTTAAAGCGGTCAAGTGCAGCAGCTCCACGCTTAGTCTTGTGCGGAATCATACTGAAAACGATACAGACTCTAGTAAGTTAGAACTTTTCAAATTCATAAACAGCCACAAAACCATCAAAAGGATATTTGACATAAATCCAAGAGCAATGAAGTAAAGAACACTCGCAAGAACACATGACACCAGGCCAAAATTGAAAGTGCATGATAGATGAATAAATAGCATAAACGAAGCTAACTTTTATTTCATTTGCATTACTGCGTTTAGAGATACAGAAAACACCAACCTCAGACTCAGCCTTCTCAGATTTATAGGGATGAAGGGAGCGAGATATGAGCCGATGGAAGGCTAAAAGGTATGCATTACAGTCGGATTTAATGGGTTCGTAACTGTGATTATTGGTTTTAATGGCTAGTAATTGGGGAGGGGAACCATCGAGAAGATTCGTGCAAGGGCGATACGCCACTGAAGAAATAGGCAGTGAAGGTGGAAGACATAATATGATTTTTTTTAGGATTTCAGGACACACCGAATGTGGCCAAGCTTATGACCATTTCTGGCAGAAAATAATGGGTCATAAGATGAATTGTTTTGAAGGCTTAAGCCCAACGAATTTGTTTTATAAAAAAGGACACGTGTCACTTAGTTGGAGAGTTTGGTTTCTTATTATATATAAGATTAACCTCTTTCTATTGTAGAAAGAGCACCACTGGGATCCATTAATCACAGGGACCGTTCAAGCACATTTTGAGGCCATATGTCAAAGGAGAATGAAGGATATGGTGAGCAAAGCTCACCTTTCTGGTGTCCGACCTGCATGGATAGAAGAAACAATTTGGCAAAAAATGACTACATACTGGGAAACTGACGAAGGTAAACAGAGGAGTGAGACCACTTCTGCTGCTCGGAATTCTGATCGTGTCGGTGTTGGTGTGAGCAAAACCTACACTGGCCAAAAGTCTATGGAGCAAATTCACCAAGAAATGGTAGTAAGCATTCCTCTATCTACTTTTGCCTCTGAATTTTAATTCTTCTCTATTAGCTATTTATTTTGTTACATTTTCAGGAAAAGGAGATGGGTAGACATGTCAGTTTTGGTGAGGTTTTTCTGAAAACCCACAGAAAACCTGATGGAACATTCATCGACATGAAGGCACAACATATTGCAGAGAAGTATGAGGAGTTGCTCAATGCAAAGAAGGCCGAGATTGAGGCAGAAACTTCTGATGGGACTTCGCGACCTAGAGAGCTGACCACCGATGAGTTCAATGAACTCTTTCTTCAGGTAAATCTAGTTAATGATTCCATTTGATTTGGTTGACTGTCTTTGAGTTTGTGTTATCTGTTGGTTGTGTAAAGACTTGTTCTATTTATGGTTGTCTGAATTTAACCATTTCCTAACAATTTAACTTTCTTTTTTTGTTTCCTAGTCAACAATTGTGGATGACAGAGGCTATGCATATGGTATTGTAAGTCTTGGAGAGTCTCACGCCTCTGGAAAGCGCAAGTACACGGGTAGCTCCTGGCCTTATAACTCGCTCTAAAATCAGCTCGAAGAAGCTCAGCGCCAAATTGAAACACAAGCTGCTGAGTTAGCTCGACAGGCGTGTGAGCAGAAGGAGTTGGGCATGGTGAAAAGGTATCTACTCGAAACAGACCCTGCATACATTGATTTCCACTACAAGAAAACAGGGCTATTACCGACGGAATTACCGACGGAAGTAATTCCGTCAGAAATTACCGACGATAAAACGACGACTTTCATACGGGAAGTTTTCCGACGGAAAACCGTCGAAAATTTCCGACCGTTTTCTCATTCCGTCGGAAACACCCGACGGTAAACCGACGGTTTAATTTTCCGTCGGTATTCCGTTGTATTTCGGTCGGTTTAGCGTCGGTTTACTATAGCCGTTAAACTGACCGTCAATGGAACCGTTGGGTCGACTAGAAACCGACCGATTTCCGACGGAATTCCGTCAAAAATTATGCTACATATACCTCATCCCTCCTCTCTTCCCCTCCACACCTATCCCTCCATAACTCTCTCTCTCTCTCTCTAATACTTCTAGTAACCAAGAAAAATGTCTTCTTCTAACTATTATAGATCGTGGATGGACGGAGTTAGGATTGATGAGGCGACGAAGCTAGTGGACCGGGAATATGCACTTGGTATTGCAGAGTTCATGTCGCTAGCTTGCAATCAACCACATACGCTGAAAAATGGTAAGTTAAAATGTCCATGTGCGAATTGCCGGAATTTTAGAAATCTTACGATTGGCGAAGTATGGTTTCACTTGTATTCAGTTGGGTTTATGTCGGGTTATAAGATTTGGTATCTTCATGGGGAAACTTCGGATTATGCAAGTAGTAGTAGAGAACCTTACGGTGGTACTAGTACTAGGGAACCTAATGTTAGTTCTAGCGAACCTTATACTGCCGATGTAGATTTTGGTGTAGGCACCATTCAGATGGTTAATGATGCACATAGAGAAATTATTCCAGAGGTAGGTGAATATCAAATTCCTAGGGTAGGTGAGGAACCAAATGTAGAAACTAGGAGATTTTTTGACATGTTAGATGCAGCGAAGCGGCCGCTTTACGATGGTTGCAGAGAGGGTCATTCGCCATTATCATCTGCTACAAGATTAAGACTCTACTTGTTAAGACTTGTTTATAATGTTTGTATGTTTGTTTGTTTGTTTTGAATTTTAAGACCATAATGTATGACTTTGGTTTCTTATACTTTAATATAAATTGTGTTTTATTCAGAAGTGTTTTAGATTTCATATTATTGCATTACATTCAACTTTTAATTCAGAATTTAAATAGTGAAAAACCGAAACCAAATCATAATGCATTCCGGTTCATTTTGGTCGCTAATTAGTGGATATTTAGTCGCGATATTAGTCGCTAAAACGTCACTAAGTAGTCGCTATATGGTAAATTTAAATTCATGATGGCATAATTAGTCGCTAAATAAGTCGCTCTTTAGTCGCTAAATAGTTGCTACTTTAGCGACTATTTAGCGACTATATGTTTAGCGACTACTGTGCGACTACAATACAGTCGCTATATTCGTCGCTACTGAGTCGCTATATTAGACGCTAATTTAGCGACTTATATAGCGACTAATATTCACAAAATATATATAGTCGCTAAATAGTCGCAATTTAGCGACTAATAAATTTAGCGATCACAGATTCGCGACTAATGCAATTAGTTGCTACTGGGTCACAAAATGTAATATAGCGACTGATTTGCGGATATATACGCAGTCGCAAAAAGCTTGTTTTCTTGTAGTGATATTTTTGTCAACCATATTTCTTCTATCAAATCAAATTTGGTGGTACTTTCTATTTTTTTGTGTGATTCTGAAATCTGATAGATCTTGACCTATAAGAAAAAAAATACACGGCTTTATTCTATTAGGGTCTTAGTACATACATTACCATTACTACAAATATGTGTTTAAATTGATAAATCTCTTAAATAAATCCTAGGATATCCAATTTGATTCAAATCATGACCACTGAGATGGATCCTTGATCATCTTCAATAAGTTCTTGTAGTCATTTTCAAATTTAGCATTGTGAATTCTCATATCGTATAGGCTATCCATAATCCAAATAATTTCATTATGAGAGCTAAAAAGCTTCTTCTGCATCTCTTTCTTCTTGTTAGGACCCAACCCTTGTTATCTTTTAAATATCATTCTCAATCCACTAACTCACACAATGATCAAACTATGCATAAAGCGTCAATCTTGCAAGTAGGTATGGAAAAGGTCTAGAGTGGTTGCTCTGTCTTAGTCTGTTGTGAGGAATTTTCCACCTCTACCTCACACTCTTTATCTTCCAACTTTCCACTCTAATGGTTGTATATTAAAAAGTATCAACTAGAGATCTCTCGTTGTCAATAAAAAAACTTATCAATCATTACATTTCATATGAACCATATGATCCAAAGAAAATTATTTTTTGTACTTCTGGTAGGTCTATTATTATATGAAAATTGTTTTATTTTTTATTGGTATTTGAAACTATCAAAAACCGAGTAATATTGAGCGGTTGAGGTAGTCCAAGTGGTAGAAGGACCCGTGGTGGCAAACACCATTCGGGTTCGACTCCAGGCGGAAACAAAAATGCCTCCTCTGCTCATAACGCGGGCACTGGGCCTAAGGCCCAGGGAAAACCCTCCCAGGTGAAGCTGGCCTGCGGCCTGACTGGGCCCAAGGAGATTAGTCTGGACCACGGTCTGGGATCCTCCCTGGATTATCAAAAAAAAAAAAAAAAAAAAAACCGAGTAATATAGAGAAATCATATCATGTGCAAGTAGGGTTCGTGTAGTGGATTTTCTGTACTTTTTACATTCTTCTTTGATATAGTCAAACTATTTCTTAATTAGATTCTATTTTTGTAGAGTAGCCGCAACACACTCTCTCTTTCACAGCTATATTTTGATGAAACACAATAAATATGTACATGGGACTATTTACAATGGGGCTTATGTGGCTATGTTAAAAAAAAAATTCAACAGTTGAATTTAATTGGGTTATTGCAATGGGGGTGTTGAATTGCTTTTTGATGAGGTGGATTCAACATGTGTTGAAAGAATTCAACGCCGTTGAAAACCAAAAGGTGGGTCCTTCTTTTTTATTTTTTTATTTAATTATCTTAATAAATGACACATGTAAGTTAACAATTGGATATTTATATTCTTTGCTTTATTTTTTCATCTCAATTCTTTAACATCATTTATTTTATAGAAATTACAATTATATATATATATAATTTTTATATTAAAATTCATAACTTTTTATCCTCTATAAATAGAAACTTGTCTTATTTTTTTGGACACAGGAAAAAAAAAATTCGTTTTTTATTATATTCTTTCAAATAATTTTCATTCGTATCATATGTACGTTCATTAGTATCATATGTACGTTCAAATGTAACATGCATACGTTCATATAAGTTTATTGTATTGTATTTTCAAAATTTTAATCAAAATTTGTGTTTTGTTTTCTTTATTTCCCCACTTTATTACATATTTATAAAATAATATAATATAAAATATAAAATATAAAAAGCAAACACTATTTTAAATAATTAATGAACTTTTAATTATTTTAATTTATTGTTAAATCAATAATTATTAATATCATAAGTATTCATAAAATATAAAAATATAAAGTAAATAAAATTAGTGGAAGAGAGAGGGTATTGAATAAACAAAATCATTGAAGATGTTAAAAGTTGAATGGGTGTTGAATTATGATGTGTAAGAAAGAGAAAGTGATGTGGAAGAAAAAGAAGATGATGTGTAGTGTAAAATAGGGTGTTGAATCAATTTCTCATTGTACATAGCCTGACTACATCATTGCTTAATTGAACTTGGGTTTACACTTTCTTATATCATTGCTTAATTGAACTTGGGTTTACACTTTCCAGGATTCATATACCCTCAACATCAAATCTTGACATTAAAAATTTATACAACACTCTTAAACAGATAGAGAAATACCATTTTAATCAATACTTGAAATGTAACCTAGTTATTTGGTAGATAGACACGTTTTAATAAGTTATACCAGTTTTGTTACGACGTGTGTGTCCGTGATTATTTCGACAGAAAATTGTTGTTAAATCGTTGTTATCTCAATACGTTGCTAAATCGTTGTTAACATTTCATTGCTAATTCTTTCCTAACTCATTAAAAATTCTATAAATACTTCATACTTCAAAACGAAATCACAACTCATAACACCAAAAACTACAATTCTTTCAATAAAAAAAAAAATAACTTTCTTTCCAAAAAGATTTATATATACAAATTGTGGAGTTGGATGTATCAACGTAAGGATGCGGAAGGAGCGGTGACAAAAGAGTTTTGAAATAGGCTTCAGATATTCATGTATCAAGCAAGTAAGCCATTAATAATTATAGAAAACGGTAAGTGGTCTTCAGCGACGGAGTCCATACCTCGGAAACCACCACCTCCGTCTGCAGCGCCTACTGCTAATTCGCCTCCTCACGTACCTCCGCCTCCATCGACACCTCCGTAGAGTCGGCCGCTCCGTATCATGATCCTTGCACAGCCGGGCCGAGATTCTCTATCAATCCTACTTCTTGATCGTCCACATGGGAATTTTTGTATTAAAATAAATTATTTATTTTAAAATAAATTAAATTTTATTTACTTTATAATTATATAAGTTAATTAGTTTTAAAATTCAGGTTTCCGATCTATAATTGTATCGGTCGAAGTATCTTCGATAAAATTAAAGTTTACTTCAGAGACCCTCACACGAACTGGAGTTAGACGGAGGACCATACCAAACGACGTGGTCAAGTGTTTTGCGGTAATCTTTCTAGTTTTTTCATATTTTAATCATTTTTAGTTTGTAATCTTTATTTATAATAACTTAATTTTTTAATTTCAGCAAAAGTGGCATTGGGATTATAATGCACACCAAGAATTTGTCAAGGCGCGGTTCTAGAAAAAGACGATGCTTCAACTCAACGGCACCGTCTTTGACTAGAAGAACAAGGGATGGAGTGTGAAAGGCGAGAAAAAAAAGCCGGCTTACTTGTCGAAAGCTGTTTGGGACGGCTTGAAGCGCTTGGGGGTCGATTCACACTGGGAGAACAAGTCCATGAAGTGCTCCTCATCTCGGTTGACCTTAGGGGAGGATGGTCAGCCACCGACGCCACATACTGTTGGGCAGAAGTCTTTTGTCGGCATACGCTTAGAGATGGTATGAAATTAGTACTTCTTTTCTTTCGTTTTTATAATTATTCAAATAAATATAATTTTTTTTTTAATTTTTATGTAAGCTGAAGACAAAGAGCTTCCATCGTTGTGTGACCTCTATGCAGCAACTCACAAAAAGAAGAATGATCATTTGTGAGTCCTTCGTCCGAGACGTTCTACAACAAAGTGACGTCTCGAGTCACACAGCAAGAGACGTGGCTATCACAGGAGCTCTCGCCGGGCGGTACTCTAATCCGCGATAGATTGAGGACCAAGGAGATCGATGAGACTTTCACCGAGGTAAATTTTTGTTTCCTTTTACTTAGTTTAAAGACTTTTCAAATTATTTTAGATGTTTACATATTTGTTACCGCTTTTATTTGTAGGTCGCTACTAGGAAGAAGGGATGGATCATAGGATTGAATCCGTCCAGGATGCTCCGGTCGCTTCTATGTTATACCAGAGAGGTGTTTATGAAGAAGCGGTCATTTTACGGATGGAGCTTCATTCCGCGAATATCTTCATCATGGAATTGAAGACGAAGATGACCGCTTTGGAAGAGTAGACTTCTGCTTATGAGGAGTCTATGCGAGCTCAGGATAGCTTTTAGATCTTCTAGCCGACGATAATCCTTGATTTGCATGTGGTTTAGAGGAGATGAGGAACCGAGCAGCGGTGGCGGCAGCAAGAGTACCGAGCCAGATGGTACCAAGCCAGACAGGTCCGTCTCAGACGTCTTTGTCCACACAGGAGACATTCGTACCCTCGATTAGAGACTTGACCGAGACCGCATACTTTTTGGCATATACCGATTTTGAGTTAAACTAGTAGGATAATTTAACTACAGTTTTTTGTATTACGGTTTATAAAATATTTTCAATATTAATGTTTTATATTATTATTAGATTTAATTTTAATTTCCGAAATTAATTGTAATTAATATATATATATATATATATATATATATATATATATTAACGACGAATATCTTTACGACGAAACACAATAACGTCGAAAGTTTGATGGATATCTTTACGGCGAATTAAGATGAATCTTTTAACGATAAGATGGTTTTGATATAAATAGCGCATCAAAAGAGTTAAGACATGATTATATCTATTAGGGATGTTCTTGAAACGTGAATCCTGTAGTAACGTGTGTTGCGATCAACAATTGTAGGATGCATTACAATGTTATGTTGACGGAAATGGATGTGGATGGTGCTCCTCTTGACCTTCCACCAAGTCTTTTCAGGAAGGGAAGAACGAACTATTATTGACAGTGGTTCGAATTTGGCTTACATCCCAAAGGCTCTTTACGATTCCCTAATAGAAACGGTTACTTTCTCTACACATAGCACTGTTTACTTCTAGTTTGTGAATCACAATCATAACATGTCTGTGTAGATTTCTGCTCGTCAACCTTTTAACTCTTCAATAGTGGAAGAAACCTTCCAATGTTTCAGCTTCACTAAAGAATAAGAAGACATGTTTCTTGACATTATACAACACTCTTAAACAGATAGAGAAATACTGTTTTAAACCATTACATGAAAGTCTGAAACGATTAGGATAGTCAAGAAAAAGGAGAAGGACGAGCTGGTAGCCTCTTGACAATTTCCTATTCAGACAAGAATGTATAGATATCTCAAATTCTAGATTTAGGATGTTATAACAAAAAGGAGATACGGGTTTAAGGCTTTGAAGGTTTAGTCAGTTGACCTTCAAGAGTGTAGAGGAAGCCATGGCTGCTGAGATGAACATAAGTAAAGAACATGTAAATAGACTTTTGTCAATTTAAAACTATGTTGAGAATTTTGGTTTGAAACAGGATAACTAAATTAACTACAGACACGGTCCTTGTTCTTAATTCTTTATCATATTGCATAATCTTTTTTCAAATAACATGAACGCCAAAAATGTAAGCGGTCTAAAACATAACTTGGTTTAATACATGACCTGGTTTTTGTGTCAACTTTTTCCAAATAAGAAAATGTAAATCAGACAAGAAAATGTAAACGGTCAATTACACATAACCTGGTTTTAGTTGATTTGAACAGAAGTTGGAACATAAGAGCACACAAACCGCTCAAGTTGTATGTCTATATATTTTCTGAGATCCATTTTCTTGTAATACCCATTCTCTCCAATGATGCAGGCATCAAACATCCTGTTGTATTCACCAAATAGCACAGCTATTTTCTTCTCCTCCACAATGAAGAAAGCTCTATAGCCGATAGATATAGGGAGTGGACTTATCTCAAATTTGAGAAAGTTTTTCCATGACACCGCATCGGGCTCAATTTTATTTGTAACCCAAACCTCTATCACAGATGTTTGGGTTAACAGAGCAAGCTGCTCTTCTCTAACCACAGATAGAGTTAGAGACACATTATATTCACTAAAACTAGAGTCACATGGAATAGGCAGACGCGGTCCCAACCTCTCTTTTGTAAAATCAAAACAGACTAAGTAAACATCTTGTGAATTCCTCTCTCTATGACACCAGTAAAGATCTCCCTTCAAAGACACGTCAGATACACTAAGGTAAGGTACATCCGGCCGGCTAGGAGTGGCACTAATTTCCCTCCATGAATTAGTGTTAGAGCTCAACTCGTAAATTTCGTAGTGAGTTCCGCAAGCCTTCCAGATTTTGTAGCTACCGCAAGATGATTTGTCGTATCCAAAACGAATCATGCCCGGATATTCAATTTTTGGACCCTTGATCCATCTTCTTTTTCACAAATAAGGGTTCCAAACCACCAACATATTAGGAATGTCTTTCAATACACATAGCAATAAACCGTTGCAGTGAAAGACTTCTTGTACAGAGACTACTTCACCTGAATTTTCTCGGGTAACAAGTGTACCTTTACGGTTTACGGACAGATCAAAACTGTTGTCGTGAGTTTTGTAGAGATTGGCGCTAATCAAATAAACCCTAAAATCCCTCGTGGCCATCAGAAGCTCCTTTTCTCTTGATGCTTTGGCGATGTGCTTATTTGTAAAGCCCCCATCTTTTGATAAAACGTTCCACTTTTTGCAAGTAGATCGTACGGCTCCCATAGATTTCACCGGAACCCTAGAGAGAATCTCCTCCACCAAATCCATTGGAAGTTTGGATATCATCCTCAAATTTCAAACAAAGATCCGTGTGCACAGAGATAAAAGTTAGGTCAACCTTCTCTGTGGTTGCTGATTTCTGCGAGAGAGGCTATCGATAGGTTGATATATTGATGAGTAGTAGACACAAAAGCCCTAACTTAAAACGGTGGAGCATCTGTCACGCTTTCTACGTTATTGTTATTAGAGAAGGCCCATCTTTTGTAATATTGGGGCAAAAAATATCATATTAGAGAAGGCCCATCTTTTGTTCTTAAATCTATATTCTCATCATTCTCTCAAACTCATATAATAAGAACTGAGATATTTCGAAATGAAACAAAAAAAAAAATCATCCAAGCATATAGCATTAGCATGTGATGTGTTTGTTATGACATGTAACATATAAATGTGAATACGATGTTCAATTATGAGAAACAACAAGAAGGTGGTCTAGCTGTTTAACTTTTTTCATTATAGTTTGTTTTTTCAATGTGTTTGGTGATTAGTCATGAGATCAAATGCAACTCAGTTGATGGTTGATGATTAGCTATTTAGCCATTTGCGGTAAGCTTCTTTGTTCCAAAATCATTGACCAAATGGGTTATAGTCTACTTAGTTAATAGTCTTCTTCTTGATTAGGTTCGATCCATCAGAGGATAGCTGCTACGTTGTCTCTCACAGTTACATTCTGATGAAACCCAGCAAATATATCTGTACATCTGATAATCCACATCATTGCTTTATATAATTTGGCTTCCCACTTTCCAGGATTCATACACTCTTCCATTTCAACCTCAAATCTTCCCATTACACAACACACTTAAACAGATAGAGAAGTACTGTTTAAAACATTACATGAAAGTATAAAACGATTAGTGTAAGATTTTTTTGCTTTTCCCTGAAGATGATCCAACACTCCTGCAATCATGATGAAGGAGAAGGATGAGGTAGCCTCTTTCCAATTTCCTATTCAGACAACAAGTTAAACCCTTATATTTATTTGAAATAGTCCTGATGAGATAAAGAAAATACATACCTCAAACAGTTGATTTATGTTATCTGCTGTCTTGGCTGACGTCTCAATAAAGAACATGCCGTTTTTCTCTGCAAGCTCCATACCATCCTGTTAAGAAATTGAAAATGTGATACACGTTGAAGAAACAAGGACAACACAGGTGCCAACAATCAAAATCTAGTTGAAGAAGTTTATGCAAAAAAACTCACCTCGGTTAGTACTTCTCTTTTGTCATGTAGATCAGCTTTGTTACCAACCAAAGCCATTACAATATCTGGGCTTCCATGCTTTTGCAATTCCTGTTAAAACAACATCACTAGATGATATAGAGGCAGTATGCAAATTTATGGGACAAAATATCAGGAAGTTGTTCAACAATCACATTCCGGTATCCCAGTATTTTACATGTTTAAGTAACAAAACAGGGGTTATCTCTGGATACTTCGTTTCCTCTGATTATTTTGCTAATATAATCAAGTGACTTGTCAGCCACTTTTTGGATCAAGTATGATCAAGCTTGTTTCTAATTACAACAAAATAGCTGCCACGTTGGAGGGATGAGAGAAGAAATTTCTTAAACAAGCAGAACATCATGGATAGCCGCGAATAAGTTTGTGGCTAAAAGAAATATATTCCCTAGCCATTGATTTGATGATTGGATGAGATGCTGATTTGATGTTAGTCTCACCCCTGATTCTCGAGTTGAAGAAATATCCGTATAGCCACGGATAGCTGCGATTTAGTCCGTGGCTATACCCATAGCAATGGTGAATATTAATACAACTATGATTGACGCGATTGAAACTCGAAATGACATTAGCCTTATCCGTGAATCTGTGAAATGACATATCAACATATCCGCAGATGGCCACGAATAGCGTCCGAATAGCGTCGTGGCTACAGCCACGAATGGCCACGATATTGTCGTGGAAACGAATCGTTGCTATTCGTGGAAATATTACCCATGAATGGCTACAAAATTGTTAGTGGCTATATATAGCCACGAATTGTATGGTGGCTATTCGTGGCTACTTTCTTCCACGATACTATTGTGGTTATTCGTGGCTAAAATAGCCACGAATAGCTATGATTTTAATATCGTTGCTAATTAGCCACGAAATAATTCGTATCTAGTCGTGGTTATACTTTTCCACGACTAGTTTGTGGCTATCAGTGGCTAGGTAGCCACGAATGGAATTTCGTGGCTATCCGTGGCTAGAAAAAAATAGCCACGACCAATCCGTGGCTTGGTCATGGCTATTTCGACATTTTCTTACAGTGATGTGTGAAGGTGAAGCGCCAACGTCTGCTCCACATAAAAACTTATGCATGATTCGTAATTAGAAGGTCATATAATGACAATGTTGCACCTTAGACCATCTCCAATGTATTCCTCTATTTTTACCTCTAAAATAGAGAAACTCTATAATAGAGGTGGGTTTTGCTCCAATGTATTCCTCTATATTTTCCTCTAAAAAGGAATATTCTCTCTAATATTCTTTTTTAATTTACTAATAATACTTTTTATTTATAAAAGTTACAATTTAGTCCATTTATTTTATTTTTACAATTATAAAATTATAGTATTATTTAAATTATATATTAGTTATCAAAATATTGTAATTTATAATTTATTAATTTTATATTGTTAGTTATTAAAATATTAATATTTAATTATTTTGGTCATAAATAAAAGTATTTGAAAGTTAATGGACTGATTTGTAAATTAAAAAGTTCACCTCTATTATAGAGGAAAAAATAGAGTTCCTCTATATATAGAGGAAAAAATAGAGATCTCTATTTTAGAGGTGAAAATAGAGGTGGGTTGGAGTAGATTTGCCTCTAAACTCTATTTTAGAGGCAAATATAGAGGTGGGTTGGAGATGCCCTTATGCAGTATGTTTAATTGACCACTATGTTGTAATTTGAAGGGAAAACCCCAATCGAGGGTCTTGTGCCTCGCACTGACACTTTTCTTTGTGTGTTACCATTCATCACTCCACTTGCAGTTGCCAACATCATTGAAGTAGAAGAAAGTAAATGGATTAATCAAAGTGCATCTAGCCCAAGACACCAGTGGAAAGAGAAAAATGCCGACAGGGATTATGTTAAAGCACATAGTATTACTTACTTTGTGATCGACGGATAACGGGAGTGGCGTTTTGCCGCGGCACAGAACCTGACCCATTGCCATAATTCGTGAAAGATAGAGGTCAGAGGATTGTGAGTAATATATAGAGAAATCATCTCATGTGCAAGTATGGTTTGCGTAGTGGATTTTCTCTACTTTTTATAGTCTTCTTTGATATAGTCAAATTATATCTTGTTGACAAAGAAAAAAGTCAAATTATTTCTTAGTTAGATTCGATTTTTGCAGAGTAAGTGCAACACACTCCTTCCACACATGTGATAAACCCCATCATTGCTTAATTTAACTTGGCTTTACACTTTCCAGGATTCATATACCCTCAACCTCAAATCTTGACATTATACAACACTCTTAAACAGATTGAGAAATACCGTTTTAAGACAATATTACATGAAAGTAGGAAACGATTAGGATAGTCATGAAAATGAATTTTTTTTTTCCAATCATGACAAAGGAGAAGAACGAGGTAGTCTTGCCAAATTCCTATTCAGAGAAGAATGTATGGAGATCTCAAATTCTATGATTTAGGATGTTATTACGGGTTTAAGTCTTTGCAGGTCTAGTCAAGAGTGTAGAGGAAGCCATGGCTGCTGAGATGAACACAAGTAAAGAACATGGAAATGAAATTTTGTCAATTTAAAACTATATTGAGGATTTTGGTTTGAAACCAGATAACTAAACTAACTACAGGCACAGTCCTTGTTCTTAATTCTTTATCATATTGCATAATCTTTTCAAAGAACATCAAAGCAGAAAATGTAAACGGTCTAAAACATAACTTGCTTTAATACATGACCTGGTTTTGTCGACAATCTTTTTCAAATAACAACATGAAATCAAACAAGAAAATGTAAACGGTCAAATACACATGGTCTCACTTGATTTGCATTGAAGTTGGAACATAAGTGCACACGACCGGATGAATTTGTATGTCTATATATTTTCTGAGATCCATTTTATTGTAATAACCATTCTCTCCAATGATGCAAGTATCAAACATCCTCTTGTCTCGACCAAAAACCCATGCAATTTTCTTCTCCTCCTCCACAATGAAGAAAGTTCTAAAGACGGTAGATATAGGGAGTGGATTCATATCAAATTTGAACAAGTTTCTCCACGACACCGCACCGGGCTCAACTTTATTGGTAACCCAAACCTCTAGCCCATCCCACCGTTTCATTAACAGCGCAACAAGCTGCTCTTCTCTAACCGAAGATAGAGACACATCATATCTAAACCTAGAGTCATATGGTATAGGCAGAAGCGGTCCAAACCTCTCTCTTGTAAAATCAAAACAGGCTAAGCAAACACGTTGTGTTTTAATATCACTACAACACCAGTAAAGATCTCCCTTCAAAGACACGTCATATACACCAGAGTAAGGTACACCCCATTCAGGAGTGTCATTAATTACCCTCCATGAATTAGAGTTAGAGCTCAAATCGTAGATTTTGTTGTGATTTCTGCAAAGCATCAAGATTTTGTAGCTACCACAGGAGGATTTGTCGTATCCGAAACGAAACGTGACAATATATCCACCACTTGGGACATTGATCCATCTTCTTTTGCACAAATAAGGGTTCAAAACCACCAACATATTATCAATGTCTTGCAATACACATAGCAATAAACCGTTGCAGTGAATGACTTCTTTTATAGAGACTACTTCACCTGAATTTTCTCGGGCAACAAGTGTACCTTTACGGTTTACGGACAGATCAAAATTGTTGTCGTGAGTTTTGTAAAGATTGGCGCTAATCAAATAAACCCTAAAATCCCCTGTGACCATCAGAAACTTCTTTTCTCTTGATAATCTGGCGATGTGTTTATTTATAAAGCTCTCATCTTTGGATAAAACGTTCAACGTTTTACAAGTAGATCGTACTGCTACCATAGACTTTAACGGAACCCTAGAGAGAATCTCCTCCACCAAATCCTTTGGAAGTTTAGATATCATATTTAACTTTTGAACAAGGATCGATGTACACACAGATAAAAGTTAGGTCAACCTTCAAAATACTCTGTGGTTGCTGATTTCTTCAAGAGAGAGAGAGAGGCTATGGATAGATTGATGTTGAAGAGTAGTAGACTCGGAAGCCCTAACTTAAGTGCTTAAGAAGAGGCGGAGCATCTGTCACGTTTTATTATTGTTAATGAACTCTTTTTTTCGGCCCATTATATGTATTAGTGAGGCCCATCTTTTGTAACTGCAAGCACAAGAACACTAATACTGTTATGAAATTGTTTTATTAAATAAAAAAGTAAAGAAGAAAAAGAAAAAATGAGAGAGCGAGAGATGAGACTTAATTGATCTCTCTATTGATGTGTATATCTTCATCTTAATACAAAGGAGGAAGAAGGTTCAGATTAAGGTTCTCTCTCTTCCTAGAGAGAGAAACCTCTCTCCGGACGCCATCGTCTTCTTCGTAGAGATTGATCTTCCGGCGATGGCTTGCCTCCGGTTTGTGGGGTTTTTTCTGATTTTTCGATCTTCCCACATCTCTATCCTTCAGATCGAACGATCTTTTTCCCCTTTGTTTTGTTATTTCGCCGTTAATCCGGCTTGTTTTGCTGTGGTTTGTTGCTTATACTTCGAGACAATCCTTTTGATCCTGTTTTATCTGGATTTGTCTCGATTTCTCTTGAATAATTCGGATTAAAATCCGTTTTGTCTTCGGTTTTTAGTACCGGAGCTTCTCGATCTCTCTTCCCGGTGGTTCTTCTTCCATGGAGGAATCGTTTCTCCTCTTTCTCTTTGCAAGTGCTCTCCGACTCGTGGAGTAATATCGTTGTTGCCTCTCCACTCGGCTTGGAATCAATAGGACCGCCCACCTTTGTGTCGGTCCGGCGCGGCGCTTCCTCGGTTTGGGATTATTGGTGAAGAGTTTGTAGCTGTTCTTCATCATCATCCGACATCTCTTCCATGGCTCTCTTGGTGGTTCGGGAGATCGGCAGTTTGGGACTGTTTCGACGGCGGAGACGAATCGGCGTTCTGCTTCTGGCGAGACCTCCGAGGCTTCGTCATCGCGGATTGCATGCCGGCATCGCTATCCTGTGGACACGTGGCTCCCCCTGGGCTTATCCGCTTTCGTGTTAATCTACACGTTTTTTAAAATTCGGTTGGGTCCTGGCCCAATAGCTTCTATCTCTGTCTGGCCTTTATGTATCCCTTACTGTTTGCCCTTTGGGCTTAAGCCAAATGCACTGTCGACTAAAAAAAAAAAAAAAAAAAAAAAAAAATACAAAGGAGGAAGGGGCTCTATATATAGAGTTACTAAACCAATATATAACGTCGGTTAATGAATATAAGATATATATTTACATTATTTTAATATTCCCTTTTAAATATTTATTTTATATTATATATTGTCTTATTAAAAACTTTATTATAGAAAAATTCAGTGTGATAAAAACTATAACAAAGAAAAGAGTACAGTGACGTAAACTTCTCCTGAAAATAATAAATCTTCATAAATCTGATACTTTAAATATGTTTCACGAATATTGTAGTGGGAAGCGCTTTTGTAAAGAGATATGTTTCATTATCGTTTGAGCGGATATAATGGATGTCCACTTTTGAATTTTTCTCGAGCTCTTGAACATAAGAGAAAAATCTTGGGGAAATATGTTTTGTTCTGTCGTTCTTGATATAGCCATCTTTGAGTTGAACAACATATGCATAATTGTCTTCAAATACTATCGTTGGTTCTTTGTTCGTAACTATCCCTCTAGCTTCTTGTATACGATGAGTCATAGATCTCAACCATATGTATTCTCGAGATGCGTCATGAAGCGCAACTGTCTCCGCATAATTTAAAGACGTGGCGACTGAAGTTTGCTTTTGAAAATGCCACGAGATTGCAGTTCTTCCCATTGTAAAAACGTATCCGATTTGCGATTGAGCTTTATGGGGATCAGATAAATATCTTGCATCTGCAAAACCAACAAGACCAAGCGCAGAATTTCGAGGATAATATAATTTCAAGTCAATCGTACCTCGGAGATATCGAAGGATATGTTTTATCCCGGTCCACCGTCTCTGCGCATGAGATGAACTGTATCTTGCAAGCAGATTAGTAGCAAATTTTATATATGGTCTGGTACATTGTGCAAGATACATGAATGCACATATAGTTCTCATATAAGGTATTTTTGGACCTAATATTTCTTCGTTATCTTCACAAGGTCGAAATGGATTTTTGTTAACATTAAACGATCTACTGACCATTGGAGTATTCAAAAGATTTTCTTTATCCATATTAAAATGTTTTAACACCCTTGTGGTGTAATTTGATTGATGCACACATATACCATCTTGGAAATACTCTATATGGAGCCCAAGACAAAATTTTATCTTTCCAAGATCTTTCATTCAAACTCTCCTTTCATATGAGTTCTTGCATCATCAACTTCCTTTTGAGTTCCAATGATGTTCAAGTCATCAACATAAACAGCAATGATCACAAATCCAGATGTGGATTTCTTTATAAATATGCAAGGGCATATCGCATTGTTGATAAATCCTTTCTTCAACAAAAATTCGCTTAAGCGAATATACCACATGCGTCCGGATTGTTTTAATCCGTAAAGTGATCACTGTAATTTGACCTAACAAATTTTTTCAGATTCTTTTGGAATCTTTGATCCTTCAGGGATCTTAAATCCGTCTGGGATTTTCATATATATGTCATTATCTAGTGATCCATATAGATATGTAGTCAAAACATCCACAAGGTACATTTCTAGATTTTTTGATGCCGTTAGGCTCATTAAGTACATGAATGTGATTGCATACATTACCGGGGGATATTTCTCATCATAATCAATTTCCGGTCTTTGAGAAAACCTTTGTGCCACAAGTCATGCTTCATATCTTGTGACTTCGTTTTTCTCATTTCTTTTTCGCACAAAGATCCATTTACACCCGACATGCATTACATCATTAGGTGTAATAACCACAGGTCCAAACACATTTCTTTTATTGAGGGAGAGTAATTCATTCTTGACGGCTATTCACCATTTCTCCCAATCGGGCCTTTTCTGGCACTCCGATACAGACCTTGGTTCTGGATCGTTTTCATTTTCAAGTTCTTTGGATACAGAAAAAGGAGAACATTCCATCATTATCTTTTATTTCATTTCTAGCCCATAATTTTTCACATTGGGCGAAGTTAATAAAATTCTGATACTTTTCTGCATTATATTCGTCTTCTAGATGAATTCTTTTTATTTAAAATAACTTACCTTTCACAAGGTTTATAATTTGGGATTCTTGAGGACAATCTTGTCTCTCAAAGCCTTTTTCTCCCCCAAATTATGTTTATTAACTTGCGACAACTTTTCCTAGATTTCGCTCTAATAGAGTTTCCGGAAACATATTTCATTTGGCCAATATTTTTTTCTCTCTATACACTCTTCTTTGGAGCGGAGACTCGTAATATTCATTGTCTCTCTACAATCATCTTCGGAGCGGAGACTCGTGATCCTCATTTTCTCTCTACGCTTAACTGCAGAGCGGAGATTCATGCGCACTATATCATTTATCTTGTCGACAATCATATTTGTCTTTGGTCCATATTTTCTCCGTAATGACATGGTTAATCGAGATCTCTTTATCAATATCATTTATTTTATTAAGGTACCTGATCTTATTATTAATCAATGCCAACGGTCTCATTACTCCTCATCGGGAGTTTAATCCTCTTTTCAATAATCATTTGCTCCTTTTTCTTATGAGGATTTACTTTAGCTTTGGAAGCAAAGAGGTCTATCACGTTCCTCACGTGCATAGACACACTATTATTTTAGGAGCATTCTCAGCTGGAATATGAGATTTCTTTGAACATTAAGTTCATTATCCATTTATGCAAGGATCACAATGAAATCTCATCCATTAGCATTCATATTAGATTTGTAATATATATGAATAATGATCCTTGAAACTTTGAATCTCAAGTTCACATTCATTTGTTCAAGGATTCCAACTATTCATGATTCTCTTTATAATGATTGGAGAAAATTCTTACCATAATGATTATATGCAAATTTTAAAACGAGCACATCACCGAGTGATAGCTCAACATTATTAGAGCTATATTCATCTCCAGCTCTTACGTTTTATCCTCTATGGATGTTACTTATATGCAGTGTGGAAAGCATATATCTTACACCCATGCTAAAACATGGAGATTAAATTTCACCATAATTCATCATTGCAATCCCTTGGATTTGCTTATAAATAAGCTCATTTTGAGTGTGAACATAATCATATGTATGCATAAATGTATCTCATCGACAATAAGTGACAAATTGCATAACATGAACTCACAAGAGTGATCAAATCTAGGATTTCATTTTACCAAAATTATCACTTTAATGTCGTTGTGGGATTCTTTAATTCTCCCCCTCGAGATGATAACTCTTCCAGAATGTCCATCTCGAATAAATCACATTCTAGGATCAACAACATAACCAACTTTGGTCATGCATTACTTTCTTGGATCCTTTGTGAACTTCCAGCTCGCGTGATTGGTAGGAGGATCAAGATAAGCCAAAGAATGTATACACTAGGTGTTATCATTTGGTGATTCTCTCAATCCTCCCCCTAACGCGGGGAATTCAGTTTCATCAAACCATCATACGCAATTAGCTATTTCAGCCAAAAATAGTGATTTGGCCAAAACCATATTATTCAATCATATTTATAATTCGGAGGACATCATTGGCATTCTTCCATTGCATGTTTCCCCTCCGATATAATGCAAAGATTTTTAACGTCATTTATTATCTATCACTGCATATATCTTTGAAATTTAACAAAATTCCGTAGATTTTAGGGGAATATAAGATTTGATTTCCTTTAGCATTGAAAACCAGCTCATTCAGGCCTATGATGACCTTTGCATTACCAGTATGGCACTCACGCTTTCGGCGGAGTCTTTTATTGTTCTGAGATAAGAGAAATATCGTCTACAATGCGTATTTTAACATTGTCTGCTAGGCCAATATCTTCATCATGAATCCCAATTCATGACATAATGTCATATTGATTTAAGTTCTTTGTTTATCCTATCAACAAGAAACTTGTGACATCAATATAGTATTATTATATAGGCCATTAAACAAATATTCAACCGAGAGGAAATCAGTTTAATATCGTTCCTCATGTCTTATGTAATTTTCATACAGATTGGTTGAACATTTTGGCATACGACATATACAATTTCATGTTATGCCAAATATGTAACAAACATTCTCGTTTGTATTTTCATTATATCATTTTCGTTTAATTTATGAGACTGGAATCTCTTTCTACGTCCATGTCTACCACCTTATTTATAAGCGATCACGGTCTCTACCGTGTCTGCATTCTCGTCATCAAAAATTATCACAATTACTGGTTGCTACTACATTCATTTTTGACAATGAAACGTTTGAGAATGGAGCCAATCCAGTTGGACGAGCATGATGGTTCGTTATTTTTCAAACCATTATGTAAGTGGTGACGTAAAAATATCATTTATTCGATGTCGTTTTGGAGGAGGCATAGCCTACGACTCGAATCAGGAGGAGGCAAAACCTTCAACTCCGACAATAATTCAACATAAACATAATTCAAAAAAAAATCATCTCAGGAAATATGATAATAATTCCATATGATTTTTTTTCCAGGAAATATGATAATTTAAATGCATAAATTTAAATGTATAATCTAAATGCATAAGTTTAAACGCATAAATATAAATGTGAAATTTAAATGCATAAATTTAAATGCATAATTTAAATACGAAATTTAAATGTATAAATTGAAGTGCATAAATATAAATGCGGAATTTAAATACATAAATTAAAAAGTTAGATTAGTAATCGAGGAGGCAGCGTCTACCATAATTATAAGGAGAAGGCTTAACCTACTACTCCATAAATATGATCTGAGGTGACATAGTCTACCACGTGATTAATTCCTGGAGGCATAGCCTACCATAATTATAAGGAAAGGCTTAACCTACCACTCCATAAATATGATCTGAGGTGACATAGTCTACCATGTGATCATGATCGTGAAAGCATAGCCTACCATGACGATCGGTTTGGGGAATGCAGTGTCTATCTTCCCGAAAAAATATATGAAAAGAAATATAAAAGATATAATTTTTTTTCATAAAATAAATATGTCATAACTAAACTTCACTTTTTTGGTATTTGACCAGATCAAAAGACGGTCATGCTGATAACGTGTTATAAAATTGTTTTGTTAAATAAAAAAAATGAGAAGAAAAGAAAAAATGAGAGAGTGAGAGATAAGACTTAATTGATCTCTCGTGTATCTCTTCATCTTAATACAAAGGAGGAAGGGGCCTATATATAGGGTTACTAACCGACATACAACGTCGGTTAATGAATATAATATATATATATATATACATTATTTTAACAAATACTGTTTTTCGTTCTTAAATCTACATTCTCAGCTGTCCTCAAACTCATCTAATATGAACCGAGACTTTTCTCTAGACGAAAAAAACGAAGGCAAACAAAATTCATGTAAGCATATAGCATGTGATGTGATTATTATGACTAGGAATGAGCATTCGGGTATTTAGTTCGGTTTCAGTATGAACCGCTCGGTTCCATATATTTCGATAGAGAGATTTAGGATACAGTATGTGCCAAAAGAATTTGATTTGGTTATGGTTCGGTACCGATCGGTTTTAGATCACTTCGGTTCCAGGATTTTAAAAACGTAGAATACTCGAAATTTTTCACGTCACAACCACTTCGGATATTTAATACTCAAAACACCTAAATTACACTTGAAATATTACAAATATATCCAAGAATAAAGAAAAAAAGAAAAAAAATTATACATGTAATACCAAAAATATATATAAAATATTTAAAACACCCGAAATACCAGAAAATAATTAATATATTTAGATTTATAATTGAAATTTTTGATATTTAAGTTATATCAAGTCTAAGTATAATTAATAATTATCGGTATAAAATTTACTTCATGTATTTTAGATATCCATTCGATTTTCAGTTTAGTACCGACTCAATTCCGGTTCTTCAAATATTTAAGTTTAGGATCCATCGGATATTTTAATAGATTTTGGTTCGGTTCCAATATCTTTATTTCGATTTGGTTCCAGTTTGGATTTCCGTTTTCAGTTTTGATGCACATGCCTAATTAGGACATGTAACATTTATAAAAATAGGATGTTCAATGACGAGAGACAAACTGAAGGCGGTCTATCTATTTCTCTTTTCATTATTGTTTGTTGTTTCCATGTTTAGTGATTAGTCATGGGATCTCATGCAACTAATTTGATCGCTGATGATTAGCTTCATTGTGGTAAATTTTTATGTTCGATTCTGTAGAGAATAGCTGCTACGTTCTCTCTCTCACAGTTGCATTTTGATGAAACACAGCAAATATGTGTAATGTACATGTGATAATCCATATATAATTTGGCTTCCCACTTTCTAGAATTCATACTCCTCAACTTCAACCTCAAACCTTCGCATTATACAACACACTTAAACAGATAGAGAAGTATTGTTTAAAACATTACATGAAAGTATAAAACGATTAGTGTAAGATTTTTTTGCTTTTCCCTGAAGATGATCCAACACTCCTGCAATCATGATGAAGGAGAAGGACGAGGTAGCCTCTTTCCAATTTCCTATTCAGACAACAAGTTAAACCCCTATATATATATATATATATATATATTTTTGAAATAGTCCTGATGAGATAAAGAGAATACATACCTCAAACAGTTGATTTATGTTATCTGCTGTCTTGGCTGATGTCTCAATAAAGAACATGCCGTTTTTCTCTGCAAGCTCCATACCATCCTGTCAATTGAAAATGTGATACACGCTGAAGAAGCAAGGACAGTGCAAATGACAAGAAAAATGTTCTACAGAATCTAGTTGAAGAAGTTTATGCAAAAGAAAAAACTCACCTCGGTTAGTACTTCTCTTTTGTCATGTAGATCAGCTTTGTTACCAACCAAAGCCATTACAATATCTGGGCTTCCATGCTTTTGCAGTTCCTGTTAGATTTAAAGGGCATGGGTAAAACAACATCAGTAGATGATATAGAGGCAGTATGTAAATTTATGGGACAAAAATCTCTGGAAGTGGTTCAACAATCACATTCCGGTGTCCTAGTATTTTACTGGTTTGAGTAACAAAACTTGGCTATGTTTGGATACTTCGTTTCCTCTGATGACTTTGCTAATATAGTCAAGTGACTTGTCATCCTTTATGACAGCCGCTTTTTGGATCAAGTATGATCATGCTTGTTCTAATTACAACAAAATAGCTGCCACATCGGAGGGGGTGAGAGTAGAAATTTCTTAAACTAACAGAGCATCATGGAGTTTTGTTCCTTTTGCAGTGTATACAGTTGGCTACAATTTAGACTGGTATTATACTTGTTCTACTCTTCTATGGTTATATATGACTTTCTGCAAGCCAATGTTTCATTCATTTAAATCATCTGGGTCCAAGGAATTCAGATAGTTGTATACTCTGCTACGGTTATATAGGACTTTCTGCAAGCCAATTTTCAGTCTTACGGTTCAGAAGCTATTTCATGAATCCCCAGCCAAAACATTTAGGAAATGGAACCGTTAGAGCCATTTGAAAACATACCTTAACCCAATACTGAGCTTTCTTGAAAGATTCAGGGCTTGTTATATCATACACAATAACAGCAACTCCAGCTCCACGGTAGTATAGTGGCGCAAGAGCAGAATACCTGGGGAAAAAAATGAATTGAATACAGATTAAGCCCTCACGTGCATGCAAGACGTTTAGTTGATAAACTAATCAACACAATTTAAATGGAGGGCGTAACACCTCTCCTGCCCTGCTGTATCCCATATTTCAAACTTCACTGTGGTAGAGTCTTGCAAGGCTATTGTTTGGGACAAGAATGAAGCTCCAACAGTTACCTGAGACATAACTAATGAGATTCAATGGCAGTTAAGAATATTCTACTCTGATAGCCATTCACATGCCATATATAAGAGCACGATGTTCTAAAAGAAGTGTCAGATGGTCAAAAAGACGATTAGATAATAATGTTTTACTTACCTTAGATGTTGCGTCAAATTGACCACGGACAAAACGAAGGACAATACAGCTTTTACCCACACCTGAATCTCCTAATAGAACTAACTGCATTCAAGTGAATCCAAAAGTTAGGGGTCTGTCTTGCAGAAACTCGAGACAAACTATACTACACAGGCAAATGAGTGAAAGAAAAGAGTCTCAAACACAGCTCCAAACGACAGTGTAATACAGTTACTCGCTAATACTTAGCTATGGAGAGACGAAAGTAGAATGTTTACTACTAATTCCACCATTCTATAAAGGCTGATCTCCCTCCATCACTAATAAAGCTGACCTATGTGAACAATCAAATATAAAAGCAAGACCATAGATCATAAAACTTGAACTTCTTAGCTGTTAAACTCCACTTAGATATCTTCACAAGTTTTTATGACAAATCTTTAACGAGTCAGTCTAGCAACAGAGGAGGTCTTAACGAGGTTAACATTCTTTAACGAGAGCAAAACTAAACACCAAATCGAACCTTCACGCGTAGATTTTTAGCATCTGCTGGAACTGCATTCTCTGAATTGTTAAGACCGTTTAACGCTCCAGAGTTCCTATCTGAAACATAAAACACATCATCTTCATGAATCAGTAAAATCGATTTGGTTTCTCAAATTCTTCACACGGAAGCCCTAAATAACGCAAATGATCATCATAATCCCCAATTTCGTGAAGCTTTCTAATTCAACCCCAAAGGTTTCGTCTTTTCCGAAATTGGTCTCGAGGGTCTTGCGAATGGGTTCTTCTCACTTATAATCGAATAAATTCAACAAAATAGAGAGAAAGAAAACGAAGAATCTTGCCTGGAAGAGAAGCAGCACATCCCATAGTTTATTCCCAAATACAGAACTGATGAGATTATATAAACTACAGCTGAGAGATGGTATCCAAGGTTTCGGCGTTGATGGCAGCGAGTCGAAGAAGAAGAAGAAGAAGAAGAAGATGGAGGATCTAAATTATGTTGGTCCTTGAGTTTGCCAACCGATTATCGAGTTTTATTTTAAGGCTCTTTATTTAACAAGCTGTAACCTTTTGTCACTAAACAAGCTGTAACCAATTTCCAAATATTTTTTTTTTCAATTTCTACGAAGTTTTAACTTTAAACATAATTCCATTTAATTTTGAAAGAAAAAAAAGGAGAAAAAAATAATTAAGAAACAATACTTGATGATTAGTGAAAATAAGGATATAAAGTTGTCAAAAGTAATAGACTGGTGAAAATAGTTTGGAGATACTATTATTAGAAGATCTTATTTTGGTGTGATTATATTTATTAAATAACAAATGTTTGTATATTTTTTGTTAACAAAAAATAAGATCTTCTAATAATAATAGTATCATCTTTAAGGATATTCGAATATATAGAGAAGCTCATACTAATCTCCAAAAAGAAGTACAATCTATGAATATATCATCTTTAAGGATATTCGAATAGACTGAAAGTAAAGCACATATCCATGTGAATGTCTAAGAAAATATGTTTTAGTTTTGCATGATAGATTAATCGAACATAAAACGTGTTGGCATCCCAAATCCGTCTCTTTAACACTTGACCAAAAAATTTGGACAAAATGATCATATGTGTTTTTGGGATTTTATCATTTTAGGATATCATTTCATCCAACTTTTTACCACTTAAACACTAGGAGTAAAATAGTTGCATCTAAGAACAAATTAAAATAAAATTATTGAAAAGTTATGTAAGCAATTAAATTTTATAGTGTTTTGTAATGGGTTAAATTGTAATTAATTAGACACAACTACTCTTAATCTTAAAAAAGAAATCTTCTCTCTATTTCTTCTTTATTTTCTCCTCCTTCCCTCTAAAGGCGTCGTATCAAAGTTTTCTCGTGTTTGGCCGGACATCGACGGCGGGCTTCTTTAGCCTTCATGTTGATGATCCGGTCCTGTTTATATATTTATAGCTTAGTTTTCATCTTGTTTGGCTAATAATCCTGGTTTTTCCAGGTTTTGTCCGTCTTTTGTGGGCGATTTTGTTTTCCGATTTGATATTAGAGTATCTGGGTTGGTCCAGATCGGTTAGATTTGTCTCCGATGGAAATTTTCTCTTGTTGTCGGGTTTGGCTCCTCCACTCCTTTCGATCTTCTCCTATGTACAGGTACTTCGCTATGTTACACCGTATCTCCCAGCATGTTGCGCGGCTTGCTTTGGCGAGATCGGATTGTGCAGCACCTTTTTGCTAGGTCACTAGACTAGGCCTAGCCTGCGCTTTCTCTTTCCTGCGGCTTTGTTGACAGATCTCAAGCGGTGGTGACTTCTCCTTCATCTGGTATGTCCGGCGAGTTCTCCTCGGCGATGAATCGACAGAACAGACGATTATACACGAAAATCTGGCGGTGTTCGGTTGTCTGCGATCTCCACCGACTCCGGCGTTGCATGGACGGAGATCATGTGGTGTCGACGTGTGTCATTGAGTCACGCCACGTGTCTCTTACGCTGCCGTCTCGAGATGAATCGACAGTATTGGGCCACTCTGATCCGTTTACGTTTACTCTTCCTTGTATTATTTACCTGCTTTTTATCTTTGTCAATTGGGCTTTTTAATCATAAAATTTGCCGTCAACAATGTAATTAATTTGTATTTTTATTAATACTTTTTGAAAGAAAAAAAAAGAATGTTTCTTTTTTATAAAAAAAGAAAAAGAAAATAATGTTTCTTAATCCTTTTGCTTGCAGTCAATACATCATATATTTGAAACGAAGGGAGTAGAAAATGTTTTCTTGTGTCACAAGAACCATATATATAAATCGCAATAAGACAGCTTCTATGAAAAGAGAAAACAAAAGAAATATATACATACATTGGTTAATTCTATAAACAATAAATTCTTATAAATTTTTTCTTACTTTAAAATATGATCTATGTAACAGTACTGCTTACATATTATATATAAACAATAATACAAACACAATAAATTAAGGAATACATACATGGGTTATGCAAATAAATAAACCCAAGCATAGAGAGTTAAAACAAATATGTGAAATATACAAATTCATGAGATGCATAGGGCCTTCATTACTTTATGGCTTAGGAATGGCTTTATCTGTTGTAGAACAAAGTGTTGAACCTAAAGCATGGTTGTTTATATAGCGGCTAGGAGCAGAGTTGAAGTGAAATCCCTTTGGCAGACAATCATTCATCGCTCCACCGTGAAATGTGCCTTGTTGGCTACCGCTTGTGTAAATTGTATTCAAGCTGGTGTGGCCTGGCTTATGGGATTCCCTTAATGATCTTGATGCATTGACAAGGGTCGTTTGTGGAGAAAAGGTTAAAAGAAATATGCAGAGAAACACGATGAAGGAAATGTATCTCGGCATTTATGTTTGTGTGTTAAGCTATCAACCGTTGCTGTGTTATGCATGTGTTCATAGAGCTTGAAGGGGAAGATATATATATATATATATATATATATATATATATATATATATATAGGTCTATGTTTTGGTGTGGTGTTTGTATTGACCAAGATACGTATGTGTATCCTTGCGTGGTGGGCGAGCGTTGGAATAGAACAACACACATATAACACTTTTTTGATAATGCTCGTGCTTCTTATAACTCCAAACCTTCTCCAAACTATTATTTTTCCAAGTCAAAGTTCCATGTCATTATTCAACATTTTCCCAACTTATTGGTTTTTTAACGTAAACTACTCCATTAATTGTTACAAAAAAAACTACTCCATTAAAAGTTAAAATAAGTTTTTCTAAAACCATGGGAATTCGGGAAGATTTCTGTCTTTAACCTCCCATCGTATATAGAGTTAATCTTTAGATATTCTAATTTAAAACTATCTTTTTGTACTAAATGAAATTTAAATTTGAAGCACAAGAAAACCAACATTTTATATTATCACTAGATCACTGTTTGGGTCGGATTTAACACTTAAATCCAGTCAACGAAAGTCAAAATGTTGTCCAACGTTAATCGCCCGAAAGGAAGGTTTTCTATCTGTTTCCGTAACATCAAGCTCTGCACCTGTAGCTAATATCGAGCTGCACACATCGAACTCTACATTCTGGCTCTACACTCTGGCTCTACAGCTCCGGGTACGAGCTCTACACTCCGACTCTACAGCTCTGGTTAACGAGCTCTACACTCCGACTCCAAGCCGAAGACCGAAGGCAAGACTAAGTCGTAACGGATCCCGCATTCTCCGGAATCAGTTAGCACGTGCGCATAGTGGACCAGGTCTCCAAAATCCCCCAAATCGCGGAGTACGTGGAGCTCGCGGCCGGGAACTGCGGAAGTTAGTTGCAGAAACATATCTATAAAAGGATCTTCTTCTTCATTCATCAAAGCATACGATTTTTACCTAGCTACACCTATATTTTAGCTACTCTCTTCTTGTAAAATCATTATTCATTCAATACAAATCCAATTCGTCGATTCAAGTCTTTATTTACATTGTTGGTTCATTGAGATTCTAGCCCATCTTTCCTTAAACACAAAATCACTCTAAATCCTTGAGTGTGGATTTTAAGATCCACATTTTGGCGCCGTCTGTGGGGAAGATTCATAGATTTCTCTTACACCAGAACCAGATCTAAGGCTCGTAAGCACAAGGATGGATCCAAATTCATCAAACTCATTCAGATTGTCGAACGCGACAAATCATGATCAACAGAGCTTTAATGCTCAAAACGAACACATCGGATCGGGCTCATCCCTGATCCAGCCCGGACCTGTTCTAACGGTTCACGACCTCCAATCTCAGCTGCAGAGTCCCGGAGCCACACCTCCAAGCTCTAGCATGCTGACGAATGAGAGAAACATTTATCGGGTTGGGATCCGATCTGAAGAACGACCCACCGGTGAAGCTCCAGCTTCCCAAACCGATCCAACCCGATTAGCATCACCATGTCCGACAATACTTGTCGACGACAACATGGCAGAACTCCGGAGCATGCTAGCAATCCTGGTAGATAGATCTCAAAACCAGGAAGCATCCCAACGAACAGTTCTAGCTCGCTTGGATTATCTTGAAAGAGATATAGCTGAACATCGAAACCTTTTAGCTCGATCTGCTTATCAAGCGAGAGCTCCAACCTTTGGTTCGAGTTCGCAAGCTCCCGGAGTTACCCAAGCGGGTTATACAGCCGGACCTCTTCCGAGCGAACTGATCCAGCAAACAGGAGCTCCAGTTTTTGCTTCGAGCTCACAAGCTGGAACTAACTCAGCTCGACCTCCCCCGAGTATGGCACGGGAGTTCCACAGCTCGCGTCCGCGGCACACGGAACCTCCTATGTTTGGGAACCAAAGTAACACGGAGAATGAGGGCATCCACGCTAAGCTCCAGCGTCTCCAAGCCGCAATCTACATGGCAACGAGCTCGGCTCCAGACATCGATCAAGTGATCGAAGAAACCCGTCGAACTCCGTTCACGGATAAGATCGCTAACGCACGGATCCATAACACTGGAAAGATAAAAATCCCAGAGTACTCAGGAACTTCGGATCCAAAAGCCCATGTTAGAGCCTTCCGGCTCGCAGTCTCCAGAGCCCATCTTAACGATGAGGAAAAAGAGGCAGGTTACTGCAGACTCTTCGCCGAGAACCTCACCGGTACCGCGCTGGAGTGGTTCGCAAGCCTCAAAGGGAATTCGATCGACAACTTCACCCAGCTCGTATCGATATTCCTAAAGCAATACACGATTTTTATCGAAGACAAAACCTCTGAAGCCGATCTCTGGGCCTTAGCGTAAGGGCCCGAGGAAACCCTCAGAGCTTACATCGGCAGGTTCCGTGCGGTCAAGTCTCGTATCGCACACCCAAACGAAAAAATAGCCATTGCGGCTCTCGAAAACGGACTCTGGTACGCATCAGAGTTCAAGAAAGAACTCATAGTTCGACCTTGCACGTCTTTAGACGACGCCTTGCACAAAGCTACGTACTACGCAAAGTTCGAAGAAGATGTAGCTGCAACGCTAGAAAAACACAACACGGCCTCAAAGAAAGCAAGATGTGAGACTTAGTATTACGTAAAGTGTACTAAATAAAGAGCTAGATGTTTGGAAACTAGGGACCTAACAGGAAGCCCCCTACCGAGCTACCAAAATAGTTCACAACAACATCTATAAGCTCACCAAAGCTAAAAACGTAGTACCGGAGTATCTCTGAGTGCTAAAATAATCGAACTACGTATAGGCTTGATCCCCCGACGGGGTACGTAGGCAGCTCAATCCTCGAGTTCAGCCACTTCCTCAAACATCAAAGTCTTAAGACTTCACAAAAGTTTGATTTCACGCTAAGTCTCAAAGACTTTGCTACATCGAACTCTATAAAACAACTGAAACAATACACAGCTAATTCGGAGACTCCTCTCAGTAAGGATTCACCAAACGAATTCTAGGAGAACTCCACAACTAAGAGATCTCATTAACGAATCTCCTTAAGCCCGCACTTGATGATCAGTTCTCGAATACACTCTACAAACGAGCTACAACTCACAGCTTTCTAACAAGCTAAACGAGTTTCTCAATTCGAGAGAGCATTGATCTAAAGGCATAAACTTATCGCAATGAGCTCTAAACCAAAACGTCTGGCCAGACTAATCAAAACAAAACACAATAGCTCAATCTCGCGATCTTAGTATTCAAACTCTCGAATACTCATAACATAACTCGACTCCACAACATGAGCATCCAAGCTAAACATTTCGCCAATGAAAGCTCAACACAAGCTTGAGGCATAACAACGAAGACTTCCGTTCTTCTCGGTCATTCCTCATCCTTCAGAGCTCGCCAGCTCGTCTAAAGGACTGGGGGCAATTGTTTGGGTCGGATTTAACACTTAAATCCAGTCAACGAAAGTCAAAATGTTGTCCAACGTTAATCGCCCGAAAGGAAGGTTTTCTATCTGTTTCTGTAACATCAAGCTCTGCACCTGTAGCTAATATCGAGCTGCACACATCGAGCTCTACATTCTGGCTCTAGACTCCGGCTCTACAGCTCCGGGTACGAGCTCTACACTCCGACTCTACAGCTCTGGTTAACGAGCTCTACACTCCGACTCCAAGCCGAAGACCGAAGGCAAGACTAAGTCGTAACGGATCCCGCATTCTCCGGAATCAGTTAGCACGTGCGCATAGTGGACCAGGTCTCCAAAATCCCCCAAATCGCGGAGTACGTGGAGCTCGCGGCCGGGAACTGCGGAAGTTAGTTGCAGAAACATATCTATAAAAGGATCTTCTTCTTCATTCATCAAGGCATACGATTTTTACCTAGCTACACCTATATTTTAGCTACTCTCTTCTTGTAAAATCATTATTCATTCAATACAAATCCAATTCGTCGATTCAAGTCTTTATTTACATTGTTGGTTCATTGAGATTCTAGCCCATCTTTCCTTAAACACAAAATCACTCTAAATCCTTGAGTGTGGATTTTAAGATCCACAATCACCACATATTTGATTACTCATAAAAGTTAGCAAGACAATTATTACATACAAAAATAAAAATCATAAGTTAAATATGGTTTTGTGTGCAATAATACGTAACACAACTTTAGTACTTGGTTGTTTAGAAAGTTAAAAAAAAAAATCTTTGATTAAATTAGTGTGCTTTATAGAGATGTACGTATCTAAGTATTTTGATTAATTAATGGTTAGTAAATCATATAATCTCATATTTTATTTATATTATTGTACGAATGATATTTTCTGGCAAAATATAATTATAAATATCTAATATTATTCTCTTTGTTTCATAATAAATATTTTTTTAAATTTATTTTCGTTTTAAATTAATATCGTTTTAGATTTTTACTATAAATTATCTATTTTAATTTTAGTATAACCAATAAAAAAGGATATCAAAAGTTAAATGAATTATTAAGAATATAATAAAAAAATTGATATGTTTTTAGTTTGTGTGAAAAAAATGTCACAATGATATTTATTATAAAAAGTTGAAGTATTAAAATAGAGAGGGTATAGCTGAAATAAATTATTTTATTTCCTGACGTGGATAATGAAACACGGATGAAGAATCTAATTGTACACCTAATTCGATCCTGAAGGCCGATATGAAGTTTGAATACGAAGGAAAAGTCGACACGTGTTATATCATGCTATTAGATCTTCTTTCTGCTATTAAAACTACGTAATCTGATCAGATCTAACTATGAAACCAATCAGAGAACACCATTTGGATGCTGATGACACGTCAAAGTGTTAAATCTCATGTCTAATGTCGGCCTACCGGTTAGATGAGTGAGCTGTCCCTTGCTGCCACTTGTCCCATTGCCTCAATTACAAGCTTTTAGATCGTATGCCTTTGAGATATTTTGGTTGACAAAAAATCTATTACAAATTTGCATCGTAATGATTGCAACTTATTAACCTTACATCAAATTTCATTCGTTGTGTTTACAGGTAAAAAATTTCATTAGTAAAACTAAAAAAATGGTGTAATCAGATTTCTAGTCTTTGAGAACACAAGAGTTTTCATAGGATTGAAGGAATGTACTTGTGATATGCTATAATGGTATATGTGGTGTAGGAAATGTTCCTGAAACCAATATTACTAGAGGGAATGTCAGTATGATCAGCAAAGACCTTCGACATGAGATGAATGCCAAAACACGATGAAAAAATCGCTTAATCTTCTAACACTCAAAAGCCCTTACACATTAGGTTATATACTTCATTCTAAGATATTTTGACCTAGCGGTTTTGTGATGGAGTTATCAGACAGAGAGAAGTTTATCATGTTGTCTCATAGTAGCTTGATATGATTTTAATCTTCCAATCTCCAAATAACCCCCCCCCCCTCCCCCCTCCCACACACACCAATTAAAAGAAGGAGCGGCGCTAGAGCATGACCATCAATGAACCCCCATAGGGGGTTCTTAAAAAAAAAAATTTTTTTTTTTTTTTGGGAAAAGTGTAAAAAAAAAAAAAAATTCGAAAAAAAAAATTAGACGAATGATAAGCCGCCACGTGTCATGAACAGTGTAAGAACCGGTTCTTAAATAAGGATTTTTAGGACCCGGGTTCTTAACTATTCACATGGGACCCACGTGAATAGTTAAGAACCCGGGCCTTAAGATATCTCAATGGCCATGCTCTTAGTGATCAAGACATATTAGTTGTTAATATGGTAGTTAGTCGTATACTAGAGAGGTTTTATTATTAACGAGGAGCCAATTTAAGGAACTTTTTGATGTGAGAATAATTTGGGGCTCGAATGATTATTCCATAGATTTTACTAGAAAGTAGTTATCTGGTCACTCTTTTAATTGATCTTGAAATATAATATATTATTTTTGAACAAATATTTTTATCAAGACTAAGTGTAACATCTCAATTTTTAATAACTTAAAATAATTGATTTGATTATCTATGTTATTAAATTGCACTTATTTTTTTGATCATTTGTCTAGAGAGAATTTTAGAATTAAGTGTATTTAAGTTTTAGAAAAATGAAAAATTTAGAATAGATAACATATAGAATTTATTATACCGTATGAGTAAAAATAAAGTACAAGAAAAATCGCATGGTGGTCGTAAAATCATTACAAGTCTTTAAAACATTACATACTAAGGATAGATAATAGATCCACTGGCCAAGAAAGGGTATAGTGTCCACGGACGATAACAATTGGGGCGTTACACTAAGATCCACGTACTTACGACATGAACCCGTTAAGCCATATGTTATTTATATTAAGTTTTACTTACGAATAATCAGACACTGCAATATTAATATACAACTTCGTAATAATTAGTGATGGGTTGGTTCATGTTTGCATGTGTCAAGCTTCAATCATCTATTACACAGAAAAACATATGAACCATCATATCATCAATAAATTCATAATGCACAAGTGTGATATTAATAATCCCAAACAACTAAGAACGTGCTGAATCTACTTTGAAAATAATTGAAAATAAGTACTAAAAGAAACAAGAAAGCATGTGAGGAAGAATATATTGATGATATAGCTGGAAGCGGCGAATAAAAAGAGATTAAACGTGGGCATGTTTGTTATTTATTGATCTTCACAAATATGTACAAGTTCTTGAGTTATGGCTTCGAAATACGGTTGAATCATTACCGTTTTAACATTAAGAAAATTCCAAAATATCATAAAAGAGATCCACACACCATGTGGACGTGGTTCTACACTTGCCAATACGGTTCTCATAATTCCTTTTAACTAATGCTATTAGGTATTAGTGGTTCTCTCTCTCTCTCTTGTTACTGAAACCAACAGATAAATAAGGCAAGACAAAATCATATTGATTTGTATCTTTGAACCTAAATGAATTATGGGCCTGGAAATAAAAACATATATATAATTTGAAACACAAACACACAATGCAGTTATCAACCTTCAAAACACAAACACAAAACAAAACAATTAATTTTTAAATAATCACATAGAACTTTTGATAGAGAAAAAAGCCAATCATTCTTTCTCTCTCTTCCCTCTCACTTCTCTATAGATTATTTCCGATTTTTTTAGATCCGACAGTCTTATCCAATTGTTTCCGGCGAATGTGAGGAGACCCGCCTTCTTATTTCCTTTCCTTTTTAGCCCTGTTTTTTCATCTTCAGACTTGTGCGGTCCTTTGCAGTTGTAAGTGAAATTGTATTGATTTCTCTGAATACAAATGTCGATATACAAGACAATATAAAGAGATTCTAGTTACAACAGAACCTATAATCTAAGAGGTCTCCTCTCTAACTTAATTGACTAAGTAAGATAATACATATCTTTTACCCTCCCTCAGTTAAAACGTCACAGCTTCGGACGTTTAAACTGCGTCTAAAGTCATTGAATAGAGTAGTCGGGAGTCTCTTAGTGAATATATCTGCATACTGCATCGAAGAGGGGACATGTAACACTTTGACTTGTCCCAATGCAACCTTTTTCCGCACAAAATGAAGATCAATCTCAATATGCTTTGTGCGCTGATGTTGGACCGGGTTATTTGACATATACACAGAGCTTATGTTGTCACAATATACCAATGTTGCTGTCTGAACAGGAAGGTAAAGCTCCAGCATCAGATTTCTGATCCAACATGTCTCTGCCACTGTATTTGCAATGCCCTTATACTCTGATTATGCGCTTGAACGTGACACGGTTTGCTGTCGCTTTGAAGACCAACTGACCAGATTGTCACCAAGATAGATACAGTAGCCGGATGTTGATCGACGTGTATCAGGACACCCCGCCCAATCAGCATCAGAGTATGCAGTCAATTTAGTCAAGTGTGATCGATAAAGCTGTAAACCGAGGTTTAATGTACCTTGCAAGTAACGCAGTACACGCTTGAGAGCATTGAGATGAGTAGTTCATGGGTCATGCATGAACATACATACTTGTTGGACCGCATACGTAAGATCTGGGCGAGTCAAGGTCAAGTACTGTAGAGCTCCAGCTAAGCTTCGGTATTCTGTTGGATTTTCGATCGGATCACCTTCCCCAGCCGAGAGATTCGAGTTAACATCAACCGGAGTCGCTAAGGTCTTGCAGTCACCCATTCCAGCACGCTGAATAATATCTTTGGCGTACTGTGTTTGCGACAAGAAGAGGCCCGAGGGATTGTAATCCACTTTAATCCCCAAGAAATATCGTAAGCTTCCCATGTCTGAGATTGGGAACTCACGCTTGAGCAGAGTTGTGATGCATGCAAGTAGAGAGCTGGTTGAACCAGTAAGAATAATGTCGTTTACATAAAGCATGAGATACGCAATGGAAGAGCCTTTCTTGTAAATGAACAGTGAGGCATCAGACTTGCTTGCTACAAAACCGATTGAGGACAGAAATGATGTGAATCTAGAATTCCAAGCTCTAGAAGCTTGGTTTGAATAGATGAGGAAGGAAGTATGTTAAGAAGATGGGCAGTGACATGTAATGCCTCAACCCAATAAGAAGGTGAAAGATGAGCATGAAAAAGTAAAGCAAGAATGATGTTGTTTATGGTACGAATCATACACTCAGATTTGCCATTCTGCTGAGATGTATATGGACAGGAAAATCGAGTGATGATCCCATGAGTGTCAAAGTGTGATCGGAAGAGATTGTTGACATACTCTCCTCCGTTGTCACATTGAAAAGCTTTGATCACTTTATCAAATTGAGTTTTGACATATGAGCAGAAATGAAGGAATTTAGAGAATGCCTCACATTTGCGTCGAAGCGGATAGACCCATAAGAAGTGAGAGAAGTCATCGAGAAACAGAATGTAGTATCTTATTCCACTAATACTTGGTATTGGAGAAGTCCAAATATCAGAATGAATGAGATCAAAAGGTTGAGTAGAAGCTGCATTTGATTTAAAAAATGGAAGTTTCAAGTGTTTCCCAATCTGACAAGCATTACAAGAAGAAGATAACTTGTCTTTATTACAAATGAAAGAATTTGAGGAAATCAGAGAACGAAGTGTCTCGTTATTGGTGTGGCCAAGACGAGCATGCCATAAAGAAGAGGAGACTGCAGTGAGAGCTGTGGCGTGAGCAGAAGGAAGATCATAGGACGGAAGCAGAGGATAAAGATCGCCATCACTTTCATTGCAGTGTATTGTTTTCCGGGTTAGAAGATCTTTCACAGTAAAACCATTCGGGTCAAATTCAACAGAACATGAATTATCTCTAGTAAAGCGACGTACAGAGATAAGATTTTTAATGATTTGAGGAGTGACATGAATATTGTTTAAGGTGAAAGAGCGAGATGATAGAGGAATAGAATAAGAGCCAGACATGAGGACATGAAGAGAAGAGCCATTACCAACAATGATAGAATTTCCGGTGCTGAGATTGACAACAGATTGAAGCTTACCAGGAGATGATGCAAGATTAGTAGTTGCGCCTGTGTCCATGTACCACCCTGCAGAGGTCGGATCAGACAGCGTCATGGTGTTAAAAGCTTCCGCAAAGTCTCTTGTTGGCTGAGATGCCTCTGCGATATTAGCAAAACCAGAATCTTGAGGAGCTGGCGATGTCCCCAAGATACCACGTGACTGGTTAGAAGCCGTAAGCTGATTCCATGGGTTGGCGTTGTATGGCCAGGTTGGGTATGGACCCCAGTACGGTGGAGCAGTCCAGCCAAATGAGGGGCAAGGCTGATACATTTGATTACGGCCAAGTACACGGTTTCTGTTCCTCTGCTTGTTGCGGTTGTTATTGTGGTTTTGTCGAGGCTGTTGAGATTGCGGAGCAGGTGAGGAAGCCGTGGCAACAAGTGCTGAGGATGAGGAAGCATGATCTTTGTGAGTAGCCACAGACCTGTGAGATTTCTTCAGCCTTGATTCCTCATCAAGCAGCATGGATTTGGCATCATCAAAGGAAGGAAATGGCCGCTGATGTTTGATGACGTTGATGATATTGTCGAATTTCTCATTAAGACCATTCAACAAATACATCACCAAGTTCCTTTCACTGACCGGAGCATCAAGGTTCGAGAGCAGATCTGCGCTTGACTTGAGTTTCTGACTGTAGTCACTGATCGAAAGATCACCAATCTCCAAGGTACGAAGATCATTGTCAATCTGCATAATACGAGCATCCTTGTTGTTTCGAAACAGGTTCTCAATACGCAGCCACACATCTCGAGCCGTACCTCCTGTTTTGAAGGCCGCTTTGAACAAGGGAGCCGCCAGGGTACCGTAGATCCAGAGCTTGACGAGACCGTCACGCTTGATCCACTCGTGATCATTGTTACCAGTTGGAGTACTTGAGCCATCAACATGTCCGAGAACATCAAAGGAATTGCAGTGCATCAGAAATAACTCTCTCCAAGGGTCATAATTGTGTTCGTCACTGTTAAGAATGATAGGTATGTGTGTTTTAATGTTTGTCACACCATACACTCGTTTGACAGGAGGAAGAACCGGGGCAGCCATTAATGGCGAGAACAAAGAAGAAAGAAGAAAAGAGAAGAAGGAGAGAAGGAGAATAAGAGGATCAGAGAGAAAGAAAATAAAGGATCAGAAGCTATAAGGCTCTGATACCATGAAATTGTATTGATTTCTCTGAATACAAATGTCGATATACAAGACAATATAAAGAGATTCTAGTTACAACAGAACCTATAATCTAGGAGGTCTCCTCTCTAACTTAATTGACTAAGTAAGATAATACATATCTTTTAGTAGGTGATGGGCTTTCGTTTCTCCGACTAACTAAGCCGCGGATCTTTAGTGATAAGCACCAAAAAAATTCTGCGGATTTTGTCTTTTTGAAGACGAGGCAAGTGACGCTTTCTCAAGAGTCAAGGTGTTTTTTTTCTACAGATCCCTCCGCTTGTATGTGGTTCTTCTCTGTCGATGGAAGCGGGTTTGGTGTCTTGCGAGTGGAAGGCAGTTTGCGGCGGAATAGGTATCCGATGGTGGCTTTGTCGTTGATTGGAGACGGTGGCACATATTAGGGTTAGGATGTTTTTTTGGGGGTCGTCTTATAGGCTACAAATATAAGGGTTTATCCTCTTTGAATCCATTTCGACTTAAGATGAATATTTAATTTTTTTGCTATCTATGTGTACATTTATTATTTTATAAATTTAAAAAGATCTTTTGACAAAAAAAACAATTAAGAAGATTATTGTAGGTTTTTATAATTAATTATTATATATAAATGTGATGTGTTTGTTGATAAAATTGTTTGACAGCACATGTGACATTTGCGTAGATGTCACATTTGCAAGAATTTTTTGTTTCTTAAAACAAAATGTATTTAAACAATCATTAATTTAAAGATAATTAAAAGTTTGTTTTGTCGATCATCTATCTACGAAAACCATTTCTTTTTTGTTAAAGTAAAAAATATGCTCAGAAGAATAATTTTCAAAGTTAAAAATATCCACGAAAACCATTTCATTTTATCTGTATTTAGAAAAAAAGGAAAAATAAGCAGATTTATTTATAAAAGGATATTTACAGGGGCGGATCTAGAAAATATTTTAGTCGGGGGTACTAGCATAAATTTTGATTTAATCGGGGGCACTATCATAGATTTAAACTAATTACTTAAAAAAATCAAATTTTTGAGCTAACTACATCAAGAGAATAAAATTTTAGTCGGGGGCACGTGACCCCGTTCGTCGCTAGCTACGTCCGCCCCTGTATTTATGATATATATTTTTATTTAAGCATTCTTGATAACAGGTAAGTTGTTTTGGAGGAAATTTTTAAATTTTTATTTACTACCATTTCTGCATTTTTTATATATAGAACAAAATGAAAAGTCAATGTTTCTATGATTTAATATATTTATAGTTTATAATGAATATATCTTAATATGCATAGCAAAATCTCAATTGTTTTAACACATTCAGTGAGTTATGAAAGGATAATGCGTCGATCATTGAACTATAGCTACAACCTTAACTCAACCATAGTTAAATCTGATTGGTATATATGAATGACTCACGTTTTAACGGCTCTTTACTCGTATAGTTGCCCTCGACCAGCTTTCGTTTGCCCTTTCACTCGCCTAAACTCATACTTTCGAATCAAATATTTGGTCTTTTGTAGTTCAAAGATTCCACTCAAATCTAAGTTTGCTTTTATCGGATAAGGTTTGTAAGAAAATGAATCACTCATCTTCTGATCAGAGCCTCTACCTTGAGAGCGAAGAAGAAGATGACGAGAGAAAGAACTTGTCTGAAGAAGAAGATGATGGAGCTTTTTCCGAGTCTTCTGATGCTTACAATCAAAACCATCATCAGTCTAAACCTAGCTCATACTCAACGGCATGGCCAAAGAGTTACAGGTGTATATATATATATATATTATATCATCATGATTCTCAAATTTTCAACGTTTTGATTTGGATCCTAACCATATTATGTTACTCTGTTACAATCTTTTAGACAATCTATTGATCTGTATGGAAGTCTACCATCTCCCAGTCCTGGTTTTTTGGGTAATTCTTCATTGTCAAGATTTGGAAGCTCTTTCATGTCCTTAACAAGAAGACATACTCCAGAATCATTACCTGCTGTTACAAAACCTCTGCTAGTAGATGAAGAAGCAGCAAAACGTAAACGTAGCTCTCATTCTCTACTTCCTTCGAAAGCCACATCCATGGTGTCTCATGAAATGGCAATCTCTAATGATAGCTCATTCGGACAAGCTGTTCTTAATGGTGAGTTTCTTCATAACTGCTTGTGTTAATTAAGACTTGTTTGAGTATGACATTAGGAATGTTAAAATGACCCAAAATAAACACGTCTAAACGGGCTTGTTTTGTAAAATGAGCATGTTTATGTCTGTTTATCAAACAAATTTAAATGGATTAGACCATTTAAGCCCGTTTATTAAACGAGTTTTCATACTTTTAAACGGGTATTCCGTTTAGGTCCGTTTAAATTCTTTAAAAAAAAAAAATTCCTAATTTGTATGTTCCAAACGGTCAAATTTTTTATTTTTAAAAAAATGTTCATTATTTAAAAAAAAATTATAAACGAACCTAAACGGACAGATCTAAATAGGTCTAAAATATAAATGGGCATAAACGGGTACGGGCATAAACGGGTACGGGTCTAAACGGGTCGGACCTAAACAGGTTGGGCCCGCCCGTTTTAACATCCCTAGATGACATACATACACATGTGCAGGAGTGAATGTTCTATGTGGGGTTGGAATATTGTCAACACCATATGCTGTGAAGGAAGGAGGATGGTTGGGGCTTCTCATTCTCTTTGCATTTGGTATTCTTTGTTTCTACACTGGATTGCTTTTGCGTTACTGCCTTGATAGCCACCCTGACCTCCAGACCTATCCCGATATTGGCCATGCTGCTTTTGGTACCACCGGCCGCATCCTTGTCTCAGTAAGTACAACATTTTATCAATGAATTTACTAAGAAACTCATCATCTAAATCTGATAAGATATCATTTATGTCATATTTTATAGTTATCTTCCTCGTTTGATTGCAGATAATACTCTATCTGGAGTTATATGTAAGTACAACTTGCAGTTCCTCCAATAGTTTACTTTATATTATGTTAATAAAGACAAAACACATTTTTTTTTATTAAAGATAAGTACTTAACATGGATCTCAAGTCGTAACAAAGGACCACATGTGGAGTAGTACAACACCTTTGCGCAGGGTCCATAGTGTCTCCTCCTCTTTTGTTTCATACTTGGATAATTGGATTATTTGGGTTTTAAGCAAATTATATAGTTGAAAATTATGAACACCACATATACTGAAATGCTTTGGATTGAATTCTGAATGTTCTTTTTGTTATAATAAAGTTACAGACTTGATATGCTTCTATATGTTGTCTCTATGAAGGCTATGAGTGTTGAATACATCATTTTGGAAAGTGACAATCTTTCATCATTATTTCCAAATGCTGCTTTGAGTATTGGAGGGTTTCATCTAGATGCACCTCATCTATTTGCTCTGCTTACCACCATCGCTCTTCTCCCCACCGTTTGGCTTCGAGATCTCAGTATATTAAGTTACATTTCAGGTATAATAAACATCTTAAAGATGATTCTTTAAATCCTTCCGAGGACTCATCTTATTTTTCAGATCCTTAATGATTTAAGTGAACATTCGGTTTTCAGTTTGGTTCGGTTCAATTATTTCACTAAAAACAATTATAGCAAACTATCACCGGATTTTTATTTGATCCGGTTTGCAAATTTTGGTTTAATTCTATTTTTGATTCAAAGCTGTAAATAATTTATTTTAATTAACATTATATACAAGAAAACTTATAAAACTAATAATGTTGGTATCATAGTATTTTATTAATTTAATGATTTATTGATTTATCAAAAGACTTTTTGGATCAAATACTTTATTTAGAATCAAATAATTTATCGATGTATTAATTTATTGAATATTAATTTATAGAGTTTATATTGTATAACAAATTTTACATTTGGTTATATAACTTAGTTTTTTGTCAATATATAATTTTGTTAAAAGTATAAAATTCTGATGAGTTTTGGTTTATTCAATGTTGGTTCGGTATAACAAACAATGGCATGGTCGGTATCGGTTAAAACTAACCATATCCTTAATTTTTTTCAGCCGGAGGGGTGATTGCATCAATTTTAGTGGTTTTGTGCTTGTTCTGGATCGGTTTGGTTGATGAAGTTGGAATTCACAGCAAAGGAACTCCTCTGAACCTAGCAACACTACCGGTTTCTATAGGACTCTATGGTTATTGTTATTCAGGGCATGGTGTTTTCCCAAATATTTATACTTCAATGGCCAAACCCTCTCAATTCCCTGCGGTTCTCTTGACATGGTAAAATCTTACAAAGACATTACAAATATTTGGAAACTCTTTAAGATTTTTGAAGTAGAGTTTTTTTTTTTTTTTTTGCAGTTTTGGAATTTGTACTTTGATGTATGCTGGTGTCGCTGTCATGGGATATAGCATGTTCGGAGAATCAACAGAATCACAGTTTACTCTCAATATGCCTCAAGATTTGGTTGCTTCTAAGATTGCTTTGTGGACCACAGTAAGTTTTTTTTCTCAATATTTCCTCTGCTTATTTTTGGTTATTTCATGAAAAGTAGGGGTGGTTTACATTGAAATGCACTTGATTTGCTAGCTTGATGAGGTTTATTTTGTAAGTTTTAACTCGTTTTCTAAAGTTTTATTTATCGAATACAGTAAAACTTCTATAAATTAACATTGTTAAAATCATGGTATTTTATTACTTTAGCAATATATAAATTTATCCCAAAAAAAAATTTGGATCAAAAAATAAATTTGGGACCAAATTTTTTTAATTAATTTATCGATTTATTAATTTATAAATGTTATATTGTGTTACTATAAACTACTTTTCATGTTTTCCTCCAACTCTGCTTATAGTTGATTTTGTAATATGTCAAAGAAAAATGCATAACACAAGACCATAACATTTGTTTATTAATTGACGTTTCTTTAAACCCTTTTGCAGGTAGTCAATCCATTTACCAAATATCCTTTTTAATATTTTTTTCAGAAACTTAATTTTTCCCTAACCTTATTCACGTATATTATCATCTATGGAGACTAAAAAATTGTGTGGCCTTAATAAAAAGAAATCACATATGCTTTGACATTATCTCCGGTTGCAATGAGTCTTGAGGAGTTATTACCATCAAACCATGGCAAGTCACGTCTCTATGCAATCGCCATTAGAAGCGCACTGGCCTTCTCTACTCTGCTCGTTGGTCTTGCCATTCCCTTCTTCGGTAAGCACACTTGAAAAAGTCTAAAAACATGTTCTATAGTTATTCACTCAAATTCTTGCAGGCCTTGTCATGTCATTGATTGGATCATTCTTAACAATGCTCATTGTAAGTTACATGTAGTTTCTAGCTGGTTATGCAAGCAAATTCATATATAGTTTGAACATTTTCATCATGAATGTTGTGGTTCTGGACACAGACGTTGATACTACCGCCCGCTTGTTTCTTGAGCATCCTAAGGACAAAAGTAACACCTACGCAGGTGAGCCTTGCTCATTTCTGAACAACCATGCCCACTTTTAGTCTCTAAATGTCTATTAGGAGCTAGTATGCATATCCTATCTTGATAAGCATGTTCGTGTGTTTGTAGGTAGCGATCTGTATTGTAATCATCACAGTCGGAGCAGTAAGTTCAGCTATTGGCACCTATTCAGCCATTTCAGAGATCATTGAGAAGTTGAACACCTAAAAATGCTCACTTGCTTTACCAAAAGATAATAATTGAGAATTTATTGCCATACTATTAATTTAGCATTATTTGGTATTTGTAACAAAAAAGGAGTTACAACTTATTGAATAATTTTACAAGTTTATATATTGTTTCAAAAGTTAAAATAAAAATATATGAATATGTTATTTATTTTCTTTCTAGAAGTTATCAGTTGAACAGTCAAATGGGATATTTACATTAATATGTACATAATCAATATTAATTATTTTGATTGCGGACAAATAATGATTGTTTGATTGTATCCATTGCAATTTGAGCTAAAATGAGCTGACAAATGTCACAACTATCCAATAAAAACCATTTTAATCCGTTTTAAATATGAATTAGATAGATGGGAGGTTCATCCATTTTGACAACCCTAAGTTATTAATAGCAAAAGCAAGGAACAGCTGCTTGCTCTATTCATTGGACATCATTCCTCCAGCTAAATCTTCAACTGTAAGGCTAAGAGAATCCATAGATCCTTTCTTGAACTCTTCCCCGCGACTAGCAAGAAACTCCTCCACGCTCCCTGGTTCTCCAAACCAACCACGACGGTCTGCAATCAAATGTAGATTATCACAACCTTCACATCGTACCACTACAACGCCGTTCTCGTATGAGTCTCGGCTAGCCATCTTCATCGATCTCGTCTCACAGACCTTGCAAGTAAACACCATCATGAAGTCATGCCTTGGGTTTATTTTCAACTGAGACTTGTACTTCACAATAAGTTCCTCAGAGGCCGTTGCAGAGGAGGTGGAGTGAGTAGAGTTTGAAGAGTTGCAGCAGTCATTGGTTACTGCAGATTTGTTAGCCTCACGGGCTATACAGAAGTCCCTCTGAAGTAATCCCACATATGAATGATCTCTGTTGAAGAGTGACTTTGATTGCGAAAGCTTACCTGCTGAGATTGTTTTCATATGAGAGAACTATTAAAATGTTTGATTATATTAATTACAATTCCTGCAATTCTACGGAGCAAGTTTTGATTGACAAACTCTAATGCTCGAATCACACCCAAAAAAAAACAAAAAAAAATAAATCCTTTTTGCACATTAACAACTATTACTCCTCATGAAACAGAGCAAATTAAAAAAAAAAAACGATTATCACGGCTAATCGGGTGGAGAAGAAAAGATGATACCTTGGAACAAAGGAAAACGAGGTTGTTGATTAGTGAGGTAGAGAGACAAAGCGCGTCTCAAACTAAGAAACCTAGCGGCCATTGACGAGACCTGGTTCTTCTTCGAAGCTTCTAATTTGGCGAAATTTTGGAAATGGGGAACGAAACCTAAATTTTATCGGAATTTATTATAGTTTTTCTTTGTGGTCAAGTCAAAACCTAAACCCAGAAAACCCAATTTGTTGCTGTATATTCTTCATAGTTGGGCTCCATTGGACCGAACATGTTGCAGTTCCAACCAATGAGCGATAAGCCCACAAGTAGTCCGGCCTTTCTTCTTTTGTGCCAGTACTGACTTTTTCTTTTCTACTTGATAAATAACAAAACATTTTTTTTTCGGCACAAAACAAAACAAAGTTAACATTGGTATTTACCAGAGCCGTAGCAACGATTTTGAGGGCCGCAAGCGAGAAAAAAAGGGCCGCTCTAGAAAAATGCAAAACCTTAATTCTCTGTATGAAATCAAAGGTTTCAAGTATTGGGTAGAAAAAAAATCTCGCATAAAGAAAAATAGACAACGGAGCTTTCGAGTTTTGAACTCATGACCTATGCGGGTCGAGAGACATCAATCGTACCACTAGGCTAAGGAAACTATCTGGTACTTGAGGGCCGAAAATTTTTTTAACATCTTTGAGGGCCGCAGCCTCTGCTTCTATAGCTTCTATCTAACAACGGCTCTGGTATTTACCAATTGCAAATTTGAAAATTTTGCTTATAACAGGAGATTTAATGGCTGGCTACAAAAATACAATTATAAAAGCATAGAAACTTTATATATCGTTATTATAAGTAATCATATGATCAAATTAAAAAAATACCAAAAAGATGGTCAGGTAGAGAAGAATATGTCCATATGGCAAAAGTATATAATCTCTCCAAGCAGATAATTTGCTTCTAAAATTATTAGTTTAGTCATTTTGGATTAGATTCATGTTGAGAAGGGTTTTTCTCAAAAAGAGTAAATTTTAACATGGTTTAAACTATGTTTTAGGGAGACGGTAGGACATACGGTCCCGAACTTTCTAATTATTCAAAATAATAATAATATCAGATCAATAGAAAATGGTTTTCTCTTCGCACGTCTTTGTAAAGAAGTTTATGGAATTCTAATTCGGTAATGTCCGTTTGAAAGTTATAGATTATAAAAATAATAATGGTTGAGTTTAGTTGTGAATGATGATGTTTCCATGTATTTCATAGGAAATAGATGATTAAGATCTTGCTTTTGAATAATAAATTTGGTTGAATGGAGAGATATTAGCTTGTCGATTGAGTTGTGCCAAACCTATTTTCATCATGTGTTTCAAAAATGCGCATGGAAGACAAAGTTGTTAAGCTACTCTATGATAAGCCACTTATTTTGACCTCTCAATGCGTCTTTTCCATCACTTTCCCAATCCAATAATCTATGAGCCAACAGTTTTAGTGAGGATACCTCCCAACACAACAAAGTTTGATAGAAAACAATCATCATTTTTTGCTTACTTAACAAGTCACATGTTCTTTTCCTCACACTTTTCTTCTCTCATGGTTGAAACTTGAAAGTGTATTTCTATGAGGGATTAACTTGGAAAATATCATTTTAAAATTAGAGATTTTCGTATAAATAAAGCTAAATTCACCAAAAAAAAAAAAAAATAGAATACAAGTAGGTCATTGCGATGACGTATTTTGTTGAGTAGTTCATCGAGAAAACAAGTTGAAACAGTAAAAAAAGACTTTGAAATCGGTTAGTTTGTAACTAGTCTCCAAAGTTCTCGTGAATGCATTGTGTGGGGAAATCGGTGAAAGCGCATGTGAGGCAGTATATAAAACAGAAAGTAAGACACACAAAGTTTGTTAACGGGGTTCGGTTTTTCCTATTCTCCGGGACCTCGTCCAGCTTTCGAATTCACTTGAATAGAAAGTAATCCCACCAATTACAGACGAATAAAACAAACCCTATTGATCTATCGCTCTACCCAATACAAGAATTCTTCAGGATCAAACACCTGAGCTAAGCTCCCCCTAGAACCTAGACTTTTCCCCAAAGATACAAAAGCCCTCTTGAGTTTTTATTCTCTCAGCTCTTGCATCTCCATAAGGCCACGCCTCTCCTCTTTATATAGGTTGAACTTGCTCCTCAAGTTTACCTAAATAAAGATATAGCAAATATCCTTTTTGTTTTGATATTTCCTATTTCACCTTTTTGTAACTTTTCCTTTTTTCTTGAAACTTATTCAAAGAATAAGTAAACAACTCCAAGCTGCAATCTTCACTCCAAGATCTTCATCCAGCTCAGCACACAACCAATAAACTGAATCACATCATAAAGATTCGTTCATATCTCATCAATCAAACATATTCACGTCCTGAGTCACGTCTTGTACTACCACTTGTACTACGCCGTGACTGACACATCAAATACCTCTTCAATCTCCCCCTTTTTGACTATGTATGTGATCTCAACAACCCTAGCATCAAAGGCTTCGCCACTAGCAACATCCAACATCATCAAAACTAGCAACACCAATCTCCCCTTACTTGAGTCACATCATGGTCAAAAACTAACACATGAACCGTCCTCCTCCATATTGAGGATGAAATCCTACTGCACTATCTCCGAAGTGATTAACTTTCTTCCTCCAAATCTTCATGACCCTTGTGCCTCCATGAGTAGCTCTTTGAACATGTCCTTTCCCTTCACAATGACAACATATAGGACCATGAAATCTCACTCCATGAGCTTGCTCCATTCTTTTCTTCTCCTTCAATAACTTGAAGCATCTTGGCCTAATATGTCCAACAACTCCACAATGATGACAGACAGGACGCCAAATTCGTTTAGGTGCACTCTTCACTTCCGGGATTTTCCTTGTTGCAGTCGCTGTAGCAGTTCCTGTACCAGCTCTCGTACTAACTGTCGTACCAGTCGACGTACCAGTTGCAGACTTCATAACAGTGACAGTCTTTGTAGCAGCTGTTGATGCAACATTCATCTTTCCACCAGACACAAAAGCACTATCAGCTTTTGAAGATTCTCCATTGAATCCAAGGCCACATCGATCACTTTTGCCAATGGTGAGAAGATGATCCAACTTCTTTGTGCCAATATTCAGCATCCTCACACCTTTTTGAGTCTCTTCAAGTTGAGCTCTGGCTTGCTGTGCTTCTTCTTCTTTCTCTGTTGCATACTTTCGTACTTCAGCAACTCCAGCTTCTAGCTTAACTTTCTCCTTGGTCAATGATGCATTCTCCTCAACCATCTTACACCAATGCTCATACAAGGCTTTGTAATTCTCAGCAAAATCATCATCATCACTTACAGGATCGTCATCACTTTCATCATTGTCACTATCAATTGCACACCTTGTTGCAGACGCTGGTGCAGGTTCTGTCGCAGACGCTGATGTAGATCCTGTTGCAGATTTCGTAGCTGAACTAGGCTCAAAGGTTGTGAATGCCACAAAACTCTTTATTCCTCCATCATCATCATCTGAATTCTCAAATTTAGATGCTAACATATCCAGCTTAGTCCTCTTGACACTTGAGGTACCTTCAAACATGTTCTCCAATGTTTTCCATGCCTTTTGAGCTGACACACATTGAGAAATCAACTCAAAATAACTTGCATCAATTGCATTATAAATCGCAGTCTTGGTCTTAGAATTGAAACTTGATGCTCTCTTCTCTTCAGCATTCCATTGATCTCTTGGCTTAAGAACTTCAACTCCTTTATCATTAATCATCATAGGGGGATTCCAACCAATCTCAATCGAATTCCAACAATCCTCATCAAGACCACTAATGAAAGCTTGCATACGAACCTTCCAATATCCATAATTTGAAGAATCAAGCCGTGGTGGTCTGGTCATAGACGTTCCTTCTTTGTGAGACTCCATCGAAACGAACTCTGTGCTACTTCCTGATCCTCACCTTAGATCTGCTCGAAACAAGACTAAATCTCTATCAAGCACCCGCTCTGATACCAATTGAAAGTGCAGGTGAGGCAGTATATAAAACAGAAAGTAAGACACAAAGTTTGTTAACGGGGTTTGGTTTTTCCTACTCCCCGGGACCTCGTCCAGCTTTCGAATTCACTTGAATAGAAAGTAATCCCACCAATTACAGACGAATAGAACAAACCCTATTGATCTATCGCTCTACCCAATACAAGAATTCTTCAGGATCAAACACCTGAGCTAAGCTCCCCCTAGAACCTAGACTTTTCCCAAAAGATACAAAAGCCCTCTTGAGTTTTTATTCTCTCAGCTCTTGCATCTCCATAAGGCCACGCCTCTCCTCTTTATATAGGCTGAACTTGCTCCTCAAGTTTACCTAAATAAAGATATAGCAAATATCCTTTTTGTTTTGATATTTCCTATTTCACCTTTTTGTAACTTTTCCTTTTTTCTTGAAACTTATTCAAAGAATAAGTAAACAACTCCAAGCTGCAATCTCCACTCCAAGATCTTCATCCAGCTCAGCACACAACCAATAAACCGAATCACATCATAAAGATTCGTTCATATCTCATCAATCAAACATATTCACGTCCTGAGTCACGTCTTGTACTACCACTTGTACTACGCCGTGACTGACACATCAAATACCTCTTCAATCGGCTTATTCATACCTCAATAATTAGCCACAGTCCCAATCAATACCTGAACTTTGGGACTGTGCAATTTCATACACCAATTCACTAGAAATTTGAATCTCATTCCCCAACTTATACAATTTAGCCGTTTCATACTTTGACTAACGGAACGTTAGTTTGACCGTGACGGTGTTTAATAGCTCAGTTACGGTGGCTGACGTGGCAATTACGGAGCATTACGTGGTAATTACGTGTTAATCTTTTGACATGAAAAAAATCAAACGCTCAATACGGCGTCGTTTTGTTTAGGTAACTAAAAAAAAAAAATAACAATCATATGGCGAAGAACACAAAGTCGTGTCCGAAGAACTCTGAGATTGCGAGAGAGAAAGGTTCGACTTAAGGGAAGAAGTTCTTTCGTGAATCAAGTGAAGAAGAAGAAGAAGAAATTTCGTGAACCAGCTTGAAAATCGTTGTGGGAGTGCTTCAGTTGCTGTAAAATGAGGTTAGTATAGTTTATAATCATAGATATAAATTAGGGTTAATCGATTTTAGTTGTTAATTACACTTCGATTTGTGTTTTATTGTCTAAGATGACTAACTAATTGGTCTTATAGACACGATTTGTGTAGGTTTATGCAAGGGTCGAAAATATTTTAAATAACACTCCAAGTGCTCGTTATAATGTCTCAGTGACCATTTTTGTTTATACTAACCGGTTTTTGTTCTCTTTTGATGTTTCAGTGACGACACTGACATTTTGTTTGTCATATCCTACGGAGGAAAGTTCGACTTGTTGAATGGAAAGACAATCTATCTCGGTGGGAAGATACATTTTCTGCACATTGAGCCGACTGGACTATTTATAGGGATCAATGATGCTCGGATTGTCGATATGAATAAACAAAGATTCTGGTATAAGTTACCTGACGAAGACATGACTCAGCTGAAGGTTCTGTGTGATAGATCTTCCAATTATTCAAACATGTGTAACGTTGCTAGATTGACCAGAAATGTGGAAATTTACTGCGAGCATGAAGATGTATGTGAGACAGAGAGAAATGAAGAGAATGAGGCAAAGAGAAATGATGTGCGTCATAACTTGACCGTTATGGGTAAGCTGTTGACCGAGAGGGTGATTGCTCAGATGTTTATAAATGAGATCATAAACAATGCTGGATTCAAACCTAAAGCTATTCAAGACAGCATACAAGAGCGTCATAACTTGAACTTTACGCATGACATCTGTAGGAAAGCTCGCACGAAAGAACTTGAGATGATAGCAACCGAATTTGATGAGCAATATTCAAGGATGAAGGATTACAAGGAACAAATATTAGAGTAAGTCAAAGAAAGTTCAGTAGCCTTTTTATTCATAATCAGAACTGACTATTAACCCTTTCCATATGTTTGATAGGTCAAATCACGGTTCAACAGTGGATCTTGTAACACTTACTACAGAAGATGGAGTTGAGATGTTTGACAAGTTCTATGTGTGCTTCCAAGCACTTAAGACTATCTGGCGAGCTCACTGCCGACCTATTTTTGGAATAGATGGATGTTTTCTGAAGTCTACGACAAGAGGACAGCTACTAGCAGCTGTGGGAAGGGACGCAAATAATCAGATCTATCATGTCGCTTGGGGTGTTGTTCAGGTTGAAGATACCGATAACTGGAAATGGTTCATCCAGAGACTGAAATCTGATTTGATTCTTGGGGATGGAGATGGCTTCACACTTATTTCTGACAAGCAGAAGGTATCATCATTGAATTATGGTCTGTTTTTATATAAGCACAAATGTTGTCTCTATACAGTACTTAAAAGAGTTAATGAAATGCAGGGTTTGATAAAGGCTATTCAGGAGGAGTTGCCAAATGTTGAACATCGGATGTGTGATAGGCACATCTACGGTAACTTGAAGAAGCTACACCCGAAGAAACCAAAACTGAAGAAACTGTTTTGGTCAGTAGCAGATAGCTTCAACAAGGCTGACTATGAAGCTGCACTGAATAGGGTCAAGGAATATGATGTTGCGGTTTTTAACGACTTAATGGCAAGGAACCCAAGTACTTGCAGCCGTGCCTTTTTTAGTACAACTCCGGTTTGTGAAGACGCGCTCAACAACTTCTCCGAGACTTACAATAGCGGCTTAGAGAAGGAAAGGTCTCTTCCACTGGTTGAGATGTTGGAAACTATGAGAAGACAGACGATGGTACGTATTGAGCAGAGGAAGAATAAGCTAATCAAGTACCAAGCTAATTTCAGTTTGAAAGTGGCGAAGACATTGGCTGTTGAGGAGAAGGAACGGAAATGGCTAAAACGATTCCCTGGACCAAATGGTGTCTCGGAAATCTCTGAGAAAGGAACTTCTCACACGGTAAACATTGAGAGGAGATCGTGTACCTGCAGGAAGTGGGATGTCACAGGGATTCCGTGTAGGCATGCTTTGAAGGTGTTTGTGGATAAGAAATTGGATGCAGAAGACTATGTGCATGACTGTTATTTGGCCAGTACTTGGAAGATGCAATATAGCGACTCTATCACTCCTGTCGAGGGTATGAAGTTCTGAAAGGATACTTGTGCAACACATGTTGAGCCACCACCAAGATAAGCAGAGAAAGGTAGAAAGAAGAACCCACAGAAGAGAATGAAATCAGTACATGAGAGTCCTACTAAGGGGAAAAAGGTGTCCAAGCATAGGAAGATCATTCATTGTTATAGGTGTGGTATTGCTGGCCATAATGCACTAGCTTGTTCAAACTATGGTGCTCCTAATAAGCCTAGGAAGGTTTACCCTAGGAAGAAGAAGAGTGATCAAGCGGTGTTGATGGCCATTGACTATGGCGGATGCAGTCAACCAAGTCAGAGTTCTCCAGCTTTGGATTAGCCATATGTTTGTCTTCGGTTTTCTTTTGGATGTAATAAGCTTCTGTCTGTTTTTGGTGTAAGAAGCTTGTGGGGACGAAAATTATGGTTTGTTTTGGTTGTAAGATGTTTATGATCGGTTTATGTAAGCTTTGGAAACATATGGTCTGTTTTGTTAGTGGTATGACAAAAACATAAAAACCAGAAGATGTTTTATGAATTAAGCTACTTGCTTACTTGTTCATACTAAGCACAAGTACATTATCTTCACACCAACACAAAAAATTACTACATAACACAACAACAAAAACACTTCCAACCATGAATCTTGTCTTTGACCTCTTTTATATCATTCTCTAACCCAACAACAACAATCCCAAGTTCTTCAATCTTATTCCCGTAACTAGCGATCAAATCTTGACTTGTGCGTGTCTCGGAATCCAATTTCTCAAAGTTTTCTTCAATCGAGCTTTTCATATCTTCGATTTCTTCTACAACACTTTCATCTGTCCATTTAAACAAATGGTTCTTCTCCTACAAGAGAAATCAGATGTCTCAACACGATCGCAAATTACCTAGAAAAATGAGCTTCTTACCCTTTCCGATCCATTTGGGCAGCAGTGAAAGATTCTTCCAGGATTATCAACAGTCCTCGACGTTCTCATCACCGAATTCTCTCCACACCAATTACACGATTTCGGAAACCCCCTTTCACTTCCTCGCTTTCTCATTCCTGTCCAATTTTCAAAATTGCTCACAACTATCATATCCTATAATAAACATCAAACGATCTTTTGGACATAAAGTCATTACCTGATGCCGCTGCTTTATTCATACTCGAAGACGATTTGGGGCAAATCCCACTTGATTTGCTTGATTTAAGGATAGAAGACATGAACCCTAATTTCCCATGTGTGCTCGATTTTGTTCCGATAGGGCGAAAGAGAACAGAGGAAATTGGACATATTTTCCTATGTAGCAAACGACCACGTTTAAATTAAAACGTGACTGGATGTCCACGTCAGCCACCGTAATTGAGCTATTAAACACCGTCACGGTCAAACTAACGTTCCGTTGGTCAAAGTATGAAACGGCCAAATTGTATAAGTTGGGGAATGAGATTCAAATTTCTAGTGAATTGGTGTATGAAATTGCACAGTCCCAAAGTTCAGGTATTGATTGGGACCGTGGCTAATTGTTGAAGTATGAATAAGCCGATTTCCCCATTGTGTGTGTTTTTCATGTTTAAATATTTGTACAATATTAAAATGGTAAAGCGTTTTTTTTACTTAGATTATGACGTGTTTTTATTTTTCGAAAATTTCTTTCATTTAAAAATTTTATGGTTTGTCAAGATAATTTTGGTATCCAAATTAAACTGATATATATTTGAGCCAAGTTAAATTATACTCCCTCTGTTTTTAAAGATTGATATTTAGAATTTTCACATAAATTAAGAAATAATTAATATTTAGTTATAAATACACATTTCGCTTTCATAAAAACATTTTTCAATAAGTATAAATCAATAGTAATTCAATATAATTCTTGAAATTCACATTTTGTAAGCATTAATTAATAAAAGTTGAATAGAAAACTTAAAACATCAATCTTTTTGAAACAAATTTTGTTTCTAAAACATCAATCTTTAAGGAACGGAGGGAGTATATTCTATTCATCTCCAACACATCAAAATCTGAAAAGCTACCAAATTGTTGTACACATTTTTTGTTCCGAGAATGTTAAAAGAGTCGAGAAGGATCATTGAGATCCATGAACGTCTGTGAGGGTCAACGTGTGTTCCGAGAAAAATCTGAAAAGATCAAACGTGATTCGGAATCTTGTTCAAGTCAAATAGTGATGATGAACAAAAGCTAGTTTATAAAACTATGATGAGTTAAGAAAGGTCGGACCAAAATGAAAGAAAAGTGTTAAGGTGTTGGAACAAGGTTTTAATTATCGACGAATTCGAAGACGAATTCATTTTAAGTGAAAGAGAGTTGTAATACCCGTGCTCTGCGAACTGACCGGACCGGGTCAAGCTTGTGAATTCAGTCTGTGTTTTGATGTAACAAGTGTTGGAATTAAGATTGAATCAAAGTAGGATTCGGTAAGGGAATCCAATTGTTCGAGTAACTCAATCATGATCAACGGATCAATCAAATGATTGGGTTAGGATAAATTAAGATGGATAAGTGGAACGATAGAAGGAACTGAGCTTAGTTTGGGTGATTCCGAGTTGAAGCTAGTAAATCTGAGTTTATAAGCTGAACTAAAGGTTCAATCCGACTGAGCGGATTTATCAGATCAAATATCTAAATTCGGACATGAGGTTGGGCAGTTAGGATAACTGCTCGGATAAAATTGGGATTTAATAAAATGCGCTCATTTTATTAAATAAAGGCACGGGAGCGGTTACCAAAACCACCTGAACTGTCTCCAACTCTACAAAAGGAAGGTAATGGTGGATTGCACGAGACAGAAAAGCGCTTGGGCAGTTTTCACAAGGAAAAAGAGGGACAGATCGAGAGATTTGTGATTTTCAGTAGAGCGAACAAGTCTGGGTGGTTCTATTGTTGGCATAGTGATTTTGCGGTGGGTCTGAGTATTCGATCAGCGGTGCTGGATAAATGCAAACTGATTCGATGGATCGAATCTGGTTGGATTAAAAACGGGAGGACTGAGGCGAAAGTCGAGACTGGGAAACTAGTTATGTGTTCAACGACGTCGTGAGCGATGCGGATCAGTGGGTTATGCATTGTGATGCGATCGGATCCGGATAGTGAAAACGGTACATGTGATACGATCGATAGGCAAGTTTGTACGAGGATCTGGGGATAATCGGGAAGTCTGATGTGATGGTAATCGATTCTGGGTATTGCGGCTGAATCTGTGTGATTGGAGCGATATAACAAGTAAGTATGCGGATCCGAGCGATCGGTTGGAGTAGTTACGATTTGTTCAGTTAATGAGATCGGTTACTGGGCTATCAGTAATGTTTTGATGCGAGTGGAAGGCTTCGCAGAAATCTGAGTATGGCACATGATTGTCGAATAAAAGATCTTATGTGAAGTTCAGAGGATACTTAGAAGAATTCGTTGAAATCCGAATAAGGCAATAAGTTTACGTGATATGATCTGGAGTGCTTAGATGGTGATCAAGCACGTTCGAGGAAAATGTCAAGGAGAAGTTGGTATGAGGCATGAACTGAGTGTTTCACAAAAACATTAGGGACGATAAGGACTCGGGAAGTGGAGCTGGGAGTTTTACATAATAAGAATGGAGATTCCTTGAGAAATTCTTAAGATAAAGGAGTTGTCGGAACGTGAAGTGGGAGAGACTTCACGGGAGATGATCCTGCCGGAATGTTCGATGTGATCTTACATTTGAAGAATATTCTTGTCTAAGGAAGGAATCTTTGAGTTCCTTGAGAGGATATGGTAATTCCTAAGGAAGTAAAAAATCGGAAGTGATTTGGTAAGATCAGGTAGAGTAAGTGACCACAATTAAGTAAAGGGATGATGACACAATGTATGGTAGTCGGTGACAAGGGTATCGAACTTAGACGGTAGTGTGTTGATGGGATTTGGAGGCCGATTATGTTGGCGTCCTTAGGAACCATGTGGGTTGCTGAGGCATTTTCTGTGTGGCTCTATCTTGGTGATTGATTCATTTTACTCGAGAGTTAAGTTCAGACATGCGTTAAGGGGCCGTGGAGCTCGTTGAGGCTTAGGCTTGTCTAGATACGAGTTGCTCGGTAATTATGGGTAATCATGCATGATGAGTTTTTTTGTGATCACGTCCTTGGAAACTCGAACAGTTTGCCAAGACGATCTTATCTGGCCAAGATGAACTGCAAATGGCAACAACCGCAATGTGCTGAGAGTTGCAATGTGATTCTGTTATCGTCTTTGGTAACTTCGGGAGTCTGCCAAAGCGTGTCTATTGTATCATTGTTGGGGATCTAGAGAGTTTTCCGAGACTTGTGTGTTGTCGCTTGTGGAGACCGGTGGGTCTACCAAAGCGTGTTAGTGATTGTGGGGAACCAGAAGACTCGCCAAGGGAAGTCTGTGGAAACATCTGTGGGAATGGTGAGTTCGCCAGGATGTGATGGTGATTAATTATGTGGGGATCGGACGCGTCCACCAAAAAGTAGTTGGTAAACCGAATTGTCCGTGAAGATCTTGGAGATCTGGATTATCTGTGAGATCGAGAGGATGTAAATGTTTGTAAGAATTGTGAGCGATCCGAGAGTGACCGTGAGGATCGGGAAGGATCCATGGAAAATCTTGGAGGATCTATATAATTGTCTGCAAGGATCATTCCCGATCCTCACAGCCACTCTCCATTGATTAGGAAAGAGTATGTCACTGTTATAATATATTGCATGATCCATCTGATGAATTTTACGTGAAAACCCAGTTCTTCAATACCGATTCTATAAAACTCCATTTCAAACAGTCGTAAGCTTGTTCATGTCCATTTTAACCGCTATTGTACATTTTTTGTGGTTTTGGAGTTTTTCAAGAAATGAAACACTATGTGTGATCAATATATTGTCGATTATTGTTCTTTTCGGAACTAACACAGTTGTTTTTTTTGTCATCTGGTGGATTATATTCAACTGAAACAACCACGGATTACAGACTACAAACACACCTAAGGCGGCAAGGAACATACTCCTTCCACGGACTAGAACCCACACACGGGCATCAAAGCCCACAAACGGGCGACTAAACCACAATGAACCGAAACCAACCGCAAAAGCTCTCAAGTAAGAAAGGGATGGAAGAGAGGAATAGACGTGGAAACTACCACTCCTTAGGCAAAGATAAAAGGAAACCCCGACAAGCAGAGAAACCTATAGGCCACAGCAAACCTCTAAAACTAAACTCATGAACTACGACTAGGAGACATCAAGGAAAACGATACGCGAATCTAACCCCTCCACACCTAATCTTAATCCTACCAAGTCTAAACCGAGATCTATGCATCCCCACAAGAGGTTAGCCTTACTAGAACCGATAAACGAAACGACTAAGAGGACAAGACTCATTATTCAACTAACCTAAGAGCGGCACGAAGGAGACAAACTTTCTAGAATCAACGCATAAAAGATAAACTAGTCGGAGCCAAACCAAAGCCTAAACCAAAGACTAAGAGCACCCATCCATCACCCAAGAAGCCATACTGAGGATCTAGAACAAGGGGAACCAACTTATTTACCACTAAAGCCACAAACCACCGGAGGAGGAGAACTACCCATCCTATAACCGTTGTAGATTGAGCCAACAAAAACCAGCTAAAACCAACTAACTTAGACCAACTAAACCCACGACCTAAACAGCTAAACCAAGCCACAACACAAACCATCACTGAAAGCCTAACCATACGGGAAGCTAGGAGAGCAAAAACACCGCATAGAAACCCGCACACCCCGACGGCGACCTGCAGCACCATCACCGGAAATAGAGATCCACAGCCAGAGGAGGACTACCTGATCAAGCGCACCACCAGAGGAGGCTGACCCAGCAACCCGAACCAACGGAGAAATCCTGACGGAGAGGCCAGCCGGCCAGAACTGCACGGCAATCAGAACCGCTCACCACAAGAAGACCGAGGAAGACGACACGCCCTGACGCACACGGAAGCGATGGAGCAAACCAACGGCAACAAACGACGACGGATCGGGCGGCAACAAGAGGAACGCGAAGCAACGGCTCGCCGGAAATAGAGGCCGAGGACAAGACACAGACCGACTACCAACTACAGACCCGCCCCCGGCGGCATCAGCAACGATCGCCGGCCGCCAGAGAGGTGAACGCTTCTCGAAGATCGAGCTCGGGAGATAAACGCGGTTTCGCCTTTTTGGATCTTTCGCGAGCGATTCTCAGGTTATTCTTCTATTTTTCACTAACACAGTTGTTTTAAATACAAATATATTGCATTCCAATGTATTTTATTAAAGAAAACTTAATATTCCACGTGTAGATATAGGGAGCCTTTAAACTCTCACGTGGAAATTTATCACACGGAATTCAGAAAACTAGTAAAATAAAAATAGAGCATATTAAAGTTGGCCCACAAGTCACACTCAAAAGTCAAAACCTCTCTTCACCAAAGCTAGAAAATAAGATACTACACGTCCACTAGGTTCCAACCATCTACATTACATAAAAAGCCGCTCTTTATTGTCTTCTCTGTGCTCTCTTTGATAACCGAGGAGAATCAAAGTTAAACGTGAGGCTGGCTCCTGAAAGACCCAAGCGCCTTCACCGCACCAGCCCTCAACACAAACTGATGGTAGAAAGCCGCAATGGCTGCACCCGCAAACGGACCCACCCAATATATCCACTGTAAAAATAGAAAAACGTTACGTTGACAAAAAAAAAAAGAAAATGTTAATAAAACCTTGTCGAAAGGTTATATCGAAGATGAAGAAGTAAAATATTATATAGATAGTAATACGAACATGATGGTCCCAAGCTTTTTCCTTGTTGTAGATGATTGCAGCTCCGACACTTCTTGCAGGGTTAATGCCACTGCCCGTGATTGGTATTGTAGCTAAGTGAACTATGAACACCGCAAATCCAATTGGCAATGGAGCCAATACCTTCAATTACCACACATTATCAACAATAACAAGATATATATGTTATTACTAATTCACGAGACAAACAGTGTAAGCCTCTAAATATTATAAATATAGTTATGTTTGAGTCTCAGACTTTGAGAGATGGATATGTGGTTGCAAATGGACTTTGGACCATTTATACTACAAGAAAATATCACACTTACCGATGAATTTTCCAACGGTGAAAAATCCATCGGTAAATACCGACGAATCTCCGATGAATACCAGACGGATTTGAATAGGTTGAATATCGTCAGTTAATCGTCGGAAATTTTCAACGGATAACCAACAACCCCCGATCATTTTGAGTTTCGTCAGTAAGTGGTTGGTTTTATATAATCGTTAATAGATAGGTTAATATAGATGTTACCATAACCGTTATATCGAAAAACTAACCGACGGGTTATTAACCTAACAACAATATCCGTCAGTATACGGCTCGTTGATAATATGTCGGTAGTTACCGATAGAAAATTGATAAATTCTGTTATTGATGAACTAAAACCGACATATTCGTTCTATTATTCGTTCGTCGGTTTTGGCCTTTAATGACATATATGTCCGTGGTAAAAACGTGTTATAATAAAAGACATATTCACATATGATGGAGACCGGATAAGCACATCGGATAACCGGTCGGCTATCCGAAATTTAACAAGCACACGAACACCGGTTAGCCGAATCAGAGAATTATCGATATAAAAGTTTAGACAAAAAAAAAATCTCGAATATCAACCAAGATAAACATGCTATCCGTGTCCATATCCATTAAATGCATATTATTCTAATCTTGGCAGATGCATACTTATCGTTTCAATGATATCATAGTGGGCCGTGTAGCCGTATATGACACAGATGTTCTACGTTTTCCACAGATGTTCTACGTTTTCCATTAATGCGGTCAATTTCGAAATTATCTAAAACCACAAAGACAAAAAAATTTTATCGCATACTCTTAACTAAATAATGAAAACGAAAATAGTGAGCTTACGGGGACGTGAGAGTCACGTGCACTCCTCTTGGGGTCAGTGGCGGAGAAGACGGTGTAAACTAAGACGAATGTACCGATGGTCTCGGCAGCAACACCAGTGCCGACACTATAACCGTCTGCCAGACTGTTTGTACCGCCACCGTAGCGGGTGTAGTAAGAAGACTGTAAGGACTTAACCAAAGCAACACCGCAAGTGGCACCGAGGCACTGAGCCACCATGTACATTACTGCTCTCAACAACGTCACTTTACGAGCCAATAACAGCCCAAACGTCACCGCCGGATTTATGTGTCCCCCTATACCATTAAATTAAGTTAAACCAGTCCTAAAAACAAACTTAACCGGATTTTATTACAAATGAATGTAGAATTGTTTAACATATATATATATATAACTGAGCTAAAATTTGAACCTAACAAAAACCGAAATTCACTAAAACTCATTTGGACTAAAATATTTATGAAATATATACTTAACTATAGTAAAAACTAAAAAGTAATATTTTTAATCCAAAACTGAGATTAATTGTAATTTTCTTTCTTGTTTTGGTATATACTATATCTCAAATTCAAAACCGGAAAAAAAAACAAATAAACGGAACCAAACCAAACCGACGTCATGCTCTTTGTTCTGATCACATGTCCCAATCAAGATAGCAAAATATTCATATATAAAATTCTTAGCTAATGTGAAGTAAGTTGAGACAGCATAAGTTATTAACTTATTATGTTCTGAGATAAAAAAAAAAAGTGAGCTAGTTAATGAGCAAATCCATGAAAATGAGAAAAACACTCTTAAATTAATTAGAGAAAGTGAGAAACCAACCAGAGATTCCAGCAGTGCAGTAGACGAGGATGAAGATCATGCCACCAAAGGCCCAAGCGATGCCGAGGACACCAACACCTGCACACTGGTCTGGATTGAGAGTTGGATCGGTTTGGCTCTTGTAACCAATTACAGTCATAACGGTGACGTAGAGAAAGAGGAGAGTGGCTATGAACTCAGCGATGAGAGCTCTATAGAAAGACCACTTCCCAAGCTCAGTAGCGTCGAAAAGTGGCTCAGGCGGTGGGTCTTGGTAGTCTTTCCCTGAGAAGGATCTCTTCTCTCCAACTACTTCTTCCTTCGTCATTGTTCTTCTTCTTCTTCACAAAACTTAGGAGTATGTCTCTGTATTGATAGAAAGAGAGAACGAGAGCATTGATGTGGTGAGATTGTGAGTCGGTGAAGGGTATTTATAGGCAGATGTGACGAGGCTTTGGGCTCTGTTCTGTTTTTTTTCTCTCTACTCTTTAGCATGACTAACCCTAATTTTAAGAGAGAGAAAATCGCAAGCCATGTTTAATATTTAAAGTATAAACCCTATTTATATCCCAATTTTTTCAAATTATATTTCAACTTTGAAAAAATACTATGTTAAGTTAGCAAAAAAAATTTCAAATTGTTTGCTACGAGATAGTGAAATGATATTTTTAATAACGTTATCACAACACATATCTAATTCATTAATTATTAACTAATGTTTGGCGGGAATTTCTAGTGTGGTGGTTGCACTTCAAGCTATTCATAGCTCGCAATCATGGTCCAAACCTGACTTTGTAAGAAAAAGAAGTTAGCGCAAGTCATCTTGAATAATTCGATGAATAACATGCGTCTGTCATACTAATACCAAAAATATGCATGGTAACATAATGGTAACACGAGAGCTTGATTCTATCGTATTCCGATTAAAACTCTTTTGATACAAAATATTATGTTTGAATCAGGAATATATAAAACTGATTTTAAATATTGAGAGAGATTATAGATCAAAGGTACAAAACTCCCATGGTTTTTTAAAAAAATATGTCCATCATTGTCCATATTGAGAATCAGTTTAGATTTAGAGTGCTTGGAAAAATAGGGTTGCATACGATTTTTAAAAATCAATCAATCTTTAAATTATTTATGACATTATTATACCATTTTTTGTATAACCTTTCTACTAGATTTATAGTTGCTGTGTCTATTAATAGTATAGCATGGGCTAAGAAAAATATAGGTAAGTTCTCAAAAAAATATATAGGTAAATTATTTGTAATCATTTATAAAATTTTAAACTCATAATAGATATTGTAGAGTCGGCAAATTTGATATGAATCAAGAGATATTAGAGGCCACAAAATGTTACTTTTACTTTTGACGCAAAACTTTAGAGTTAAAATCTACATATATAAGTTTTTATTGGCGATAGATTTTTCTCACAAATCAAAAGCATAAGCGTGTTCTCACACGCGCTTCTCCCACCTCTCTCCTCCTTTTTCAGTTTTTTCTAGATCTAGTTTGAGGCTCTTCCGCCTCCGGCGTTCGTTTGCCGGTGTGAGGGGGGGCCTCTCCTTCTCTTTCTTTTCCGTGCTTCATCGCCGGGAAGTTACGTCGACAGCAGGTCGGGATGCACACCTCTCCTCTCCGTGACGATGTGGTTGGAATCCTCGGTGAGAGCGGATGTTGCGGAAGCTCGTGGCTCTTCGCGGCGTCGTCGTTGGTTTCAAAGGTGGGTGACTCCGTTTGAGGGCGGTGGGGTACCTGTCCGATGAGTCAACGGTGAGGCGGCTAGGGTTTGAGTTGCATTCTCTTCTCACCAAGGGGGTGGGTAAATCGTTTTTGTCTGCGGTGCTCTTTCTGCCGGCGATGGTTGCCTCCTGGAGATAGCGGTTTTTCGTTGGGTTGTCTGGCGGAAGCGGTGGTGCACGAGGCCGGATCTGAGGTGTTTGGGTTGTGCGCGGGGATCTCGAGGCGGAGCAGACGAGGTATCGGTGGATGTCTACGGTGGCAGGGTTTGATGGTCGGGTGTTCATGCAGTCGACGGTTCGGGGCCGTGGGACAATTTCTGGTAGCGGGGACCTCCAGAGGCTTCGTCGGTGGTAGATCGGGTCAGATTTCGGTCAGATCTGTTCCTGCGATATCCAGGCGAGGCTGACGGTGGCGCCTTGCTTTGACCGTCAGAAATCGGAGCTTATGCTCCACCAGTCTTCTTCCCTCCTTCTTTCTCTGTGATTTTGGGTCTACTGCCATGTATAATGCCTCTTTGTATTTTCCTTTAGGTCACCGGACTTTTATTCCGGCCTGTCGAGATGCAATTTTCCGATCCCGAATTTACTTTCGGTTTGGTTTATAATTAATAATATATATTTAAAAAAAAAGTTTTTATTGGCAGTTGCATAGCTAAAGTAAATAATAAACCTTAAGATAATACAAAATTCAATAAAAAAAAGTTGTGTGCTCTGTTAATTGGTGGACCATATATTTGAGAGCTTCGTGCCGACTTTTTTAGTTGATACTAGAAAGATAAAAAGAGCCTCTAGAATCTTAAATTGTGTCTGCTTATTCAAAATTAGCATGCCCTCTCCCACTTTGTAACTTTTAGAATCTTGGTAAAAAAAACTGTAACATAGAAACGTTGTATAATAGTGAATTTCCATTCTATATTTGAAAAAAAAAAAGATAGAAAGAAATATAAAATAGCCTGAAATAACAATCACATGGTCGATAACCCATCTTATGGATAGAGGTTAGGGATCAAATTTCATATACTGTGTGTTTTATGATGATCACTGTATATATTTGAAGTGATAGTATAAGTTTTGGCTAAAGATTAATGTAGTACATGAAAAAAACGATGGTCGTTAACGAAGACATGCACATGTTCAAAATAGAGAGGACGGCGCGGTGGGGGTAAGGTGAGTTGTTTGTTATCTTTCACCGACCCAACTTGACTTTGCAGTTTTGCCATCATGTTTTGTTTTTGTTCGTTTTAAAGTTTTTATGGTTTAGTTTTTCTTCATGCCAACAAATTTTTAGGTTTAAGGTGTCCCCCTATATATATACAGTACATTTTTCTAACATTTTAGCCATTTTAACTATTCACTTTAGCTTTCCTAATAGTGAACTTCCGTAGTTTTGCCGTCCACTTGCGAATAGTCTCGTGAGAACAACAACAAATAACTTAGTTCTTTGTTTATTTGGGGAGGAAGCTTTTGGTGAGGGGGGTCACTTGACCCTTATAGATTTCTACTAAAAAATTATTTGTAATTTTTCAAAAAAAATTTTGGTAAATACTGTAAAATTAATTTAGTGACCCCATCTTATTTTTTTAACGTAATTTGACCCCCATGATTTTTTTAATTAGGGGTTTTATCTTTGGTCAATACCTATTATTAATCATTTACTTATTATTTATATTAATTTACACTAATTTTCTGTTATATTTACAGAATATAACAGCTGTCCAACACTTCTATATTCAATAAAATAATTAAACTATTTTTTATTTTGCACATACACATTATTTCTTTTTGAATTTTCATCACACTTATTTCTTTTCTTAACCAAAAATTCAAAAAGTGTTGGACATACACATTTTTCTTAACCAAAAATAATTAAACTATTTTTTTTATTTTGCACATACACATTCTAAAAAAATCAATGTGGTATTCTGATTTTTTTTTTCATCTGAAGAAATACTTTTTATTATACAAGAGTGGGATGCGTTTTTGAGATACACGAGCTGGCAGAAGACATAATCTTCTCCAGAAACAAAACCGGCGGAACAACAAGATATCCCCGAAAACAAAAAACCCATAAAGGGTTACTAAGACCATCTCCAATGTAAAACACTATATTTTACACTAAAATAGTGTAACACTAAAATAGAGTTGGATTTATCTCCAATGTAGAACTCTATTTTTACACTAAAAATAGAATATTCTAAGTATATTCCATCTTTTTGTTTACTATTAATACTTTTTATTTATAAATTTTACAATTTAACCCCATTTATTTATTCTTTGCATAATTATCATAACTTATAATATTAAAACTTATATATTATAAAATTATTTAAATTAAACATTTTCAATAAAAACATTACATCATATGAAAATAATAAAACTTAATAAATTTTGGTTTAAATATCACCATTACTATATTTTTTTCAACAAATGATCGACTAAAGCATTTCGAAATGAAAAATGGGCTTCTATATCTTCATTTACTCAAAACTTAGATGTTAACGATGAGACTATTGGCGGGTCATCGTCTCCACGACCAAGTGGGATAAAAAAATCCAAAATAAAAAGATAACTTGTTGATCAAACAACCGCGTTTATCAATACTTTAGAAGAAGAAAACAATTTTTTAGAGCAATTAAAGAATACAAGTACTCAAAGACAACATCATTTGGATATTCAAAATAGGAATTATGTTTTGAAAGAGCTCAAGAAGGAAAACAATTTTTTATTTTGTGATTTGAATTCTATACAAGATTCAAATATTCAGGAATATATTCAATCCGAGCAAACATGGATTTTACAAAAGCGGAATGATCAACTACAAAATCAACAAAGAGATCCTTCATCTACTTCATTCGGGTAGTACTTTAGCGATTTTGCTGGACCCGGAAACGACTTACCGGATTTTTAAATTATAATTTTGGTGTGTTATATTTATTTATGTTGTTTATCTTAAAATTTGAGTATTTCCATGTTGTTTATTTTAAGTTTTGGTATTTTTATATTTCAATATTTTAATAATTTAATAATGATTTTATAGTACGTATTTATTAAATTTATTATTTATTATAGATATAAATAAAAGATTTAAAAGTTAAAGGATCATTGTATAAATAAAAAAGTTTAACACTAAAATAGAGTAAGAAATAGGTTTACACTAAAAATAGTGTAAGAAATAGGTTTACACTATTTTAGTGTGAGATATAGTGTAGGGTTAGAGACGAATTTACTCTAAAATAGAGTTTAGTGTTAAAAATAGTGTGGGGTTGGAGATGCTCTAAAAGTCCATAAAGGATTGCTAAAACCTACAGCTGAAAAAAACAAAAAATCGATAAATCCAAGAAATAACCAAAGCAGCTCAGACTTGAAAGATGTAGCAACCACAAAAGAGGAAAGAGCGACATGTGGTATTCTGAATTATTCCTCTTTTTACCAGGAAGTATATTTAAAAGGTTTTGGATCTGTTCGGGTGAAAATGATGAGTTGCTCACTATGTTTCACATTTTTTTATCAGGTAAGAAAAAAAAATACATATTGTTAAAACTAAAGCTGTGTGAAGGAGATAGAAACACTTTACTCTCTGTCTTCTCTCTACATCTACCTTCTTCTGCCATAAACTTCCGGCGAATGATTCTTCTCGTCTTTCCGGCGCCGGACCCTCGACGGCGCCGTGAGAGACTTCACCACCATCCTTTTGCTCATTAACAGTGCTTCACCTTGGTTTGTGTGTTTCTCGATTTGCAATAGGTTATGCTCGATCTTCTTCCGGTGGTGCATGGCGGCGTAAAAGTGTGCGGCTCGGCGAGTCTTTCCTGGTGGCTCCAAGGACAAGCTCCGGTAGATTCGCTTGTTTTGCTCTGTAGATTTGAGCGGCGGTATCGCGTCAGTGTCATAGAGGTGTGGTGAGCCGATTTTCTCCAATGTTGCTGCGGGAGTGGACCTCCATGAGAGATCCACTGGATGTCTCCGGAAGAGCCAGATCTACTAGGAGACAGTAGATCTAGGGAATCTTGGTATTTTCCCGGCGGTTTCTCGATCGGGAATCCTCTTCTCTCTTCCGCCGTGCTTTTTGGTGAATACTTGTCTCGTCATGCTACCTTAGGTCCGACGGTCTAAGTTGTCTCCGGTCTCTCCTCGTGTTTGGCGGTTTGTTGGTGGGAAGTGGTCATGTTCTTCCCGGCGGTCTCTCCGCCTCAGTGATGTTCCGATTGTCGCAGGCGGTGTCGTCGGCGAGCCCAAATCCACCAAGGCAGCGGCAGTGTCGTTAGATTTCTAGGGTTTTTGGTGTTTTCGGTTTATCCGGTTCTTTTGGTTTGTATCTGGTTAACCTATTTGTAATTCGGTTTGCACAATAACCAGTCCAATACTGGGTCTTTGGTTATTGTCGTTTTATCCGAATTAAAATTAAAAAAATAAAAAATTTATTTAATGCAAAATAGTTCCAAAAAAGAAAAAAAAAATACAATTTTTTTTCTAAAAAGAATTTCTCGCTTTTCTATTGTGGGCTACTCAGGTAACTGGTTGGTAAAATAAACCATCCATGGTAAGTTCCCAAGAATATACTTTCTAGCCAAAACGTTGAATCCAAAACAGAAATTGTAAGTCTGTACTGGATCTCAGTGGCTGTGTCTTTAGTAATTTTTATATGCAATGATAATCAGACAGGTCCGATCTCCTAAACTTAAGCTGGACAAATCCATGCATGCAGTCTCAATTTAATTAAAACGTTCGATTCAATAGTTAAATTTTAATATAGTTTAGTGTATAGTTAAATTAAAATTATAAAAAATACTTAAACCATTAGTATAAAACAAAATTTTCTAAGAGTTTTTGATTTTTTTCCATAGGTTTCCATTTAAAAAACTTATCTTGTGAATTGAGAGAGATCCGATACAAGTTTTGGACTTAACATAAGCTTTTATTACTTTTTCAAATGATATTTATCACTATTTTCGGAGAAGTGAGATCCGATACAAGTTTGGAAAAGGTTTTAAATAATAGATTAGATCTGATGAAAACTTATTGTTTTAAAGTGGATCGAAACAAGAATAAAATGGTATTTGGTTATCAAATTATGTAATAGGAGATAAGTATACATATGTCAAAATATATTCGAGTGGCCTATAAAATGAAACATGATACAACGGTTTGCAAGATTGAGGATCGATGGGTACTGACTCAGACTATCGTGCCATGAGGAGAGATTTGTCTTCGGACTTGGTGATGCAATAAAAAAAAGTAGTGCAACAGCTTGATAGACGTCCATTCATACAACTCCTTAGTTTTTCCTTGGTTAAAGAGAACCCATGTGTTGAGATTCTTTGCTTGTAACAGAACTGAATTTTTTTTCACATACACTTTGTTTGCTTAGACTAGTTTTTTGGAAACTATCTGAGAGATTACGAGACCCATCTGTCACAACTTTTGATCATCTGAAATATTGATATTTTTTTATATAACAAATACAAAGATAATTTTTCAAAAGACAATTTAATCCGTTCCACAAAAATCCAGGTAAGCTAGAATATATCAGTTTAACACCACGACGAACCAATCTTTTTGCACCATACTGAGACCATCTCCAATGTATTCCTCTATTTTTACCTCTAAAATAGAGGAACTCTATAATAGAGGTGTGTTTTGCTCCAATGAATTCCTCTATATTTTCCTCTAAAAATGAATATTTTCTCTAATATTCTTTTTTTATTTTACTTATAATATATTTTATTTATAAAAATTGCAATTTAACCCATTTATTTTATTTTCAATTTTTATAAAATTATAATATTATTTAAATTAAATATGTATTATATAAAAAATTATAATACATCTTATTTAAACTATATTAAGTTTTTGTTTAATCATTAACATTAATGTATGTTTTCATGAGTATTCGCGTATCAAATCGGGTTTGGATTGTGTATTTCGGATTTTGGGTATTTTGGATATGGAAAAAATGGTATTGATCGGTTATATTATATTTCAGATATTCGGATCGGTACCAAGTCCGGTCGGATATTTAGAAAAAGATCCAAACTTTTTTGGTATTGGATCGGATCCGGTGCGGATTCTATATTTTTATCAGAAAATAACCATATAAATTTGGATATATTTTGATTTTTAATATTATTTAAATATATAATATGATTATTTATAAATTGTTAATTTTATATTATTAGTTATTAGAAATATTAATACATATATATATTTTTTAATCATAAATAAAAATATTTAAAAATTAAAGGACTGATTTGTAAATTAAAGTTCACCTCTATTATAGAGGAAAAAATAGAATCTTTATATTAATTTGGAAGTGCTTTTAGCTTTATATTCACTCTCAAAATGGCTGATTACTAATTTTTCATTAATGAAATTAAGTTTTTTACAATATTAACCTTAATTTATATTTATAATTTTGTTATTTATTATATTAGTTTTAAAGATTAGATTTTTATTTTATTTTAGATATATAAGGTTTTTGTATAGATAACTATGATTGTTGTGGATAATACAAATTTATATAGTAAATTCATATTAATTATATGAGTTTTAAATTTGGATAAATATAAACGGTAAAATACTTTAATAAAAAGTTACAATATTTATAAATATATAATTATATTTAATTTAAATTTATTTATTAGATATACATAATCTTAATATATACGGTTAACTCTTCTCACGCTCCCATTTTTCAGAGAGAGAAAGCCGATTTCCGGTTAACCGGAATTTTCCTTTTTCTTTTGTCTTGTACATAGCGTGCTTTCCGATTGATCCTTAGTCTCTTTTTTGTGTCCATCGGATAATCAACTTCCATTTTAGCTCTCTGCTAAGCATGGATCTGTTTTTGTTTTGTTTAGTTTCTCTCTTTCTTCAGCTCTAATTTTGATTCCGGCAAGCATCTAATCATTCTCTTGTTTAGTTGTGGCTTGATTCTATTTGATTTCGGTTGTCAAATAGGGTTGAGATGATGAAGATTTGATCTTCTTGGGGTTAAATTCACAGCAGCAATGAGTTGTGCACCGGTGGCTTCTGAAGATTGAGGTGGATGTTGTTGGTGGGGCTCATCCGGCGTCGGTGGTGCAGCGTTGGAAGATCAACAGTGACCGGAAAATCCTTTTAGTCGTGCATGGCGAGTTCTTTCTGAAGACGACACGTGGCCTCTGTTGCTCAAGATCGTCACACCTCTCGCCTCAACGTGTCCGATTGTGTTCTCAAAATTTCGGTTTCACTCACGGGCTTGGTTTCAGCCCATTTCTTTGTCTTTACTTATATTTAACACCTGTACTATTGATGTGTTGTGTTTTTAAGTGTTTTTAGGCATGATTTAATGTGTGTTTTAGCTTTAGGAAAAGCATTTAGGCATCATTAGGATTGCATATGCTTTGTTTCTCCTTTTTGTAGGTGGTGGATGACTTTATGATGCACCTAAATCATATGGAGGTGGTAGGGACTGAAAAACACCCAAAAAGGAGTGGAAAAACAGCTAAGGATCACGACCAGACCTCACAGCGGCATCCCCCAGCGGCATACGCATGCCGCTGTGAAAAAATGCGGATAGCTAGGCGCTCCAGCGGCACCCACAGCGAGGGTCTTATGCCGCTGTGAGATTTGACCTTGAAAGATCGAGTCATTTGAAGAGCCTGTGTTCATATTTAGCTTTAGAGCTTCACACCAAAGTTGTAGGTAATTGAGTTAGCTTTCTAATGGAGGTGGTTTGAAGTCATTTGCAGCTATACACGAAGAGTTATGATCGATTTACTGGACACATATCAATTATGTCGTGGTGAGACTAACTTTTGCCCACATGCTACCTTTTCTCTTTTTCTTTTGGCTTGTAGACCCTCCCATGTTCTGAGGTCGACCAAGACACTTTGTTTTCTATTATTTAAGACCTCTTGGTGTATGTAGAGAGGCATGATCTACTTCTTGATCCATTTTTGGATCTAGATCAAAACATTATTTTTCCTTTTCAAGTTTGGTTTGAGTTCTTCTTTTAGTTTCCTTTTGTTCTTCATTTCTGTCTTCTTAATTATGTTTTGCTTTGTTATTATCAAGTCTATTGAGTAGTTCTTTAAGTTTCTGGGGTTGAGCTAAGGTGAGGGTGATCTAGAAATGGTTTAGGTTGTTTAGAACTTGGGATTAATGATTCCTTACTTGTTAGATGTTCTTAATGCTAGGATTGAAATGGCCAATCAACTCCTTGATTTTAAATGTTGCTAGCACCGAGAGGTGTAGTTTATGTTTGAATCTCTATCAAGTGCTTTACATTCTTAGCCAACGAGAGTTGATGTTTAAGGTGTTTAGTGGTAGTAAGAACTTGATCTTATTGCATAGCTATCTTGAAATTGCCAACGAGAGTTGATGTTAATGCTTGATAGGTATAGGGTTATTATCACGAGAGTGGATTAACTTGAATCGTTGTTCTTAGCCTAAGAAATCACTCATTGTTTACTAAATGCTTCTGAACTAAATAATGATCACCCAAACCGAAATCTCAACCCAAGGAACTTAGTCTTTTATCATCTCTGTTTTTACTCTGTTTTTGTGTGAATCTTAGTATCTTGTTTAGTACATCATTAGTTTTGTTGCACTTTTGTTATCTTTGCTTTCATCTCACTTAGGTTGTTAGTATAAAACCAAATCTCTTGTATTTGCTTAGATTAAGGAACTTTGTGCATTCTTGGTGTTATAGGTCACTAGCTCCCTGTGGATTCGATCCTAAAGTGTTACATCGACATACCATTCGATTGTGGTAGCGTACACATTAGGTTAATTGGTGTGTAAAAAACGCAAACATCAATTTGGCGCCGTTGCCGGGGAACTAGGCGATTTATCATTAGGATTTCAAATTTCCTTGAGACTAAGCTCTTTTTTGTTTTTGTTTGTTTGGTTACTGATTTTCTTTCAAGTGTTTGCTCTTTTTGCAGGACATAATCACAAGGGAGAAAGTTCAAGATAGAGGGATGGCTTGGAACCCTACAAGCTACCACAGTTTTGAATGCCCATCCACTTATCAAGAAGATCTTCCATATGGAAACTTTGCTCAAGAACACCAATATGGAGATGCTGAGAGATACCAATCTTGGGACCCCACAAGCTACCAAAGTTTTGAAAGTTCACCTACTTATCAAGAAGATCCTCCATATGAAAACTTTGTTCAAGAGTACTATGGATATGATGAAGGATGTCAATATTGGGATCCTACAAGCCACAATGGTTTTGAAAGCTCATCCACCTATCAAGAAGACATATCATATGGAAATTATTCTCAAGAGTATCAATATGGACATGATGAGGTCTATCAATCTTGGGACATGGAGTATGAACATGGAATGGATTATTACTCCCCAAATGAAGAAGAGATTCTCAACAGTCAAGGTTTTTATCAAAACAAAGGAGACCAACATTTCCAAGATCAAGGGAGTTTTTCAAACCAACAATACAAGGAGGACACAATGCAACAGCTTTGGAAACAGTTTATAGAGACTACCAACAAAGCTATCATGGACATCAAATCACAAGTTGACAGCCTAGCATTGGAAGTTGGAACAATCAAGCAGCAATCCACACAAGGTGGGGAGATGGACTTTGAACCTGAGAAGGAGACCATTGATGAAGCTCTTGAGATAAGATATGAAGAACAAGTTTATGTTGGAACACTCATGATTCATCCAGCAAGGAGCACAAAGGAAGAAGAGGACATGGTGGTAAGAACTATTGAAGACTCTCATGAAGATGGCTTGGTTTTTGGATGCATAGAGAGCATAAAGGAGAGCTCAATGGATGATGAATTCTCAACCAAGGAAGAAATGCATATCCAACCCAACTCCAAGCAAGAGACAAAGAGTGAAGTGCCTAAAGAGAAACAAGAGAGTCTCACTGAAGAAATCTCCATGGATGGTGAAAAAGAAAATGAAATGGTACAACTCTTTGACAAGCATCTTGGTATAACTTCCTCCACAACAATGAGCATTTATGGTCCAAGGAAGATACCTTTTGAGGAGATTAGAATGAACGAGTTTAGGGGATGGTTCTATGATGAATATGATCCTGGTGATCCAAAGCCATGCCACATTCCCAACCAGAAAAAGTGAAGGGATAGTCAAGCTAGAGACTTTAAACAAGCTCACTTGGGAGGAAGTCCCATGGTATCCTCTTTGTATATATTGTGTGAATTTTCTTTCTTTGAATTGATTTTTGTGTGTTTGTGTGAATTAATGTGTGTTTGAGTTTTGAGTGTATATTTTCAGCATGTGGGAACAAGAAGGAGCACAAGAGGAAGAGTCACATAACAAAATGCAGGTGAAGGAGACCACAGCGGCATGGTGCAGCGGCATACTTATGCCGCTGCGGAGGAACCAGCGGGACGAGAATTTTGGCAGCGGCATGCGCAGCGGTATGCTAAGCCGCTACAGGTAAGAGCCACTCACAGCGGCATTGCGCATCGACTACGCCAACCCGCTGTGAGGGAATTTTGTGAGTACCTTCTCTCTTTCACAACAAGTTCCTATCCTTGGGAGAAGACGAAGACGACACCACACCTCCTTACTACTGAGGTAACCACCACCACTTTGTAAATAGTTTTCAGTTTCTTTTCTTTTTACCATCTTTAGCTCTCCTAGACTTGCTTTCACACCGAGACGGTGTGAAGTAAGTTTGGGGGAGTGATCAATTAACCATCATATATAAGTTTTAGCGAGTCTTTTGTTAATATACATAAGTTTTCAAAAAAAAAAAAATTATATAATAAAAAAAAAAAAAAAAAAAACCAAAAAATTGAAAAATTAAAACATAAAAAGGCTTGTAGTTTCATATTTGTTTCACTCTTAGGATTGAGTCTAGTAGCATTATAGGTTGAATTTGCATAGGAGACAATGATTTAATTGCCTTGTAAGAAATTTAGATTTAGAACTTAACATGATGCCCTTGCTAATCATACCATGTTGCTTAAACAACCCTTAAAACACTTGTAAATTTCGAGCTTTGATCACACCACTCCAATCTGTTTGTCGAGTAGGATACCCTCAACTTTGAAACCAACTCACTTATTGGACTTAAATGAATTTAACCTTCTCACTTATGGGTTTTAAATGCTTGATCATGGTCACCACATACACACTTGGATTATCTTTACCTCATTTTACCACTCTTTGTTAATCCAAGTGGCCATTCTCACTCTTAGAATGGTTTCCACACCTTAACACCCTACCCTTTTCTTTCAAACCTTCATTGAATTGATTGAGTGAGGCCTTTTCTTGATAATGCTAACATGTGTAAAAGGTTAAAAGTATGAGAACGACAATGATTAGCTCTCATAGGCTAGTCTAGGAGTTCACATAATTGATTAGCATTTGGGGCATTAGCACTTGAAATGGGAATGGGAATGAAGTAAAAGAAAGAGTGAAATGGGAAGTAAAAAGAAAAAGAAAGAACCATAATGGCTTGTGAAGGGAAACACTTGGGAAGTTGAGATAAAATGGGAAAAACTCTAAGTATGGAATGAATAGAAATCAAAAGAAAAAAAAAATCTTAGTGAATTGAAAGAATAACTTCTCAAGACCCAAAAATGAAAAAGGGGTCAAATGGTTTAAGTTTGAAAAGAATGGGAGATTGGCTAAAATAGTAATAAGATCGGGAAACACATTGGGAAACACTTTGGGAAGGCAATGAGAGTTAAGAATTGTATGCATAAATTGTTCTTGTCTTGCCACATTTTACATAATGTTTAGCATTCCTTTTCTTTGAGAGTTAGCCACCAAATAAGATAACATGACCCTTCTCTAAACACCATTTGAAGCCTTTTTATGCCAAGCCAATTGATTAAGATTTAATCCCCATTTGTGAGATTTCACTTTGATAAGAAGAATGAATGTAAGAGTTGGTGGATTGTTGAGTGGTTGAATCTTGACAATGTGCTTAAGAGAATAAAATTTGGTGTGTTGATAAGCCTAGAGAAATTAGAGTGAGTTAAGGAATTTGTTTGTGCAACATGTTATTATTTCCTAAGGACATCATATTGAAGGCTAAGGTAGATTTCTTTGGTTATGAGTCTCCAACTTCAAACCTCTCCCCTCTGTTCTGATTGTTGTTTGCTTGAGGACAAGCAAGGAAACAAGTTTGGGGGAGTTGATGTGTTGTGTTTTTAAGTGTTTTTAGGCATGATTTAATGTGTGTTTTAGCTTTAGGAAAAGCATTTAGGCATCATTAGGATTGCATATGCTTTGTTTCTCCTTTTTGTAGGTGGTGGATGACTTTATGATGCACCTAAATCATATGGAGGTGGTAGGGACTGAAAAACACCAAAAAAAGAGTGGAAAAACAGCTAAGGATCACGACCAGACCTCACAGCGGCATCCCCCAGCGGCATACGCATGCCGCTGTGAAGAAATGCGGATAGCTAGGCGCTCCAGCGGCACCCACAGCGAGGGTCTTATGCCGCTGTGAGATTTGACCTTGAAAGATCGAGTCATTTGAAGAGTCTGCGTTCATATTTAGCTTTAGAGCTTCACACCAAAGTTGTAGGTAATTGAGTTAGCTTTCTAATGGAGGTGGTTTGAAGTCATTTGCAGCTATACACGAAGAGTTATGATCGATTTACTGGACACATATCAATTATGTCGTGGTGAGACTAACTTTTGCCCACATGCTACCTTTTCTCTTTTTCTTTTGGCTTGTAGACCCTCCCATGTTCTGAGGTCGACCAAGACACTTTGTTTTCTATTATTTAAGACCTCTTGGTGTATGTAGAGAGGCATGATCTACTTCTTGATCCATTTTTGGATCTAGATCAAAACATTATTTTTCCTTTTCAAGTTTGGTTTGAGTTCTTCTTTTAGTTTCCTTTTGTTCTTCATTTCTGTCTTCTTAATTATGTTTTGCTTTGTTATTATCAAGTCTATTGAGTAGTTCTTTAAGTTTCTGGGGTTGAGCTAAGGTGAGGGTGATCTAGAAATGGTTTAGGTTGTTTAGAACTTGGGATTAATGATTCCTTACTTGTTAGATGTTCTTAATGCTAGGATTGAAATGGCCAATCAACTCCTTGATTTTAAATGTTGCTAGCACCGAGAGGTGTAGTTTATGTTTGAATCTCTATCAAGTGCTTTACATTCTTAGCCAACGAGAGTTGATGTTTAAGGTGTTTAGTGGTAGTAAGAACTTGATCTTATTGCATAGCTATCTTGAAATTGCCAACGAGAGTTGATGTTAATGCTTGATAGGTATAGGATTATTATCACGAGAGTGGATTAACTTGAATCGTTGTTCTTAGCCTAAGAAATCACTCATTGTTTACTAAATGCTTCTGAACTAAATAATGATCACCCAAACCGAAATCTCAACCCAAGGAACTTAGTCTTTTATCATATCTGTTTTTACTCTGTTTTTGTGTGAATCTTAGTATCTTGTTTAGTACATCATTAGTTTTGTTGCACTTTTGTTATCTTTGCTTTCATCTCACTTAGGTTGTTAGTATAAAACCAAATCTCTTGTATTTGCTTAGATTAAGGAACTTTGTGCATTCTTGGTGTTATAGGTCACTAGCTCCCTGTGGATTCGATCCTAAAGTGTTACATCGACATACCATTCGATTGTGGTAGCGTACACATTAGGTTAATTGGTGTGTAAAAAACGCAAACATCAACTATGTCATATGGCCTTTTTATGTTGGGTTTTTAATAAAATCCAGATGACAAAAAAAAAAGATATACATAATCTTAAATAAAAAAATAAAAAATAAGATAATAAATATGATAATATTTATGAAGATCTTTAAATATTAATAAATGTTATAGATAATACAATTTTGTAAATTTGTATTATTATTTATATAAATTTTAAACTTATATATAAACGATAAAATATTTAAAAATATATATATTGATGTGAATACATATAAATATATAATTATAATTTATTTTGTTGCTATTAACTTTATTTTAGAATAAACTACAAAATACTTTAATAAGAAGTTAAGTATAATAGTATTTATATCTATATTTAATTAAAAATATTATGATATGATATTTTGAATATTATTATTGTTAAATTAAATTGATGATTTTTTTTAAAAAAATTGTGTGTTAATAATTTTTATGCTCGCACATGGTGCGAGCGAATCATACTAGTTCCTCTATATATAGAGGAAAAATAACAATCTCTATTTTAGAGAAAGAAATAGAGGTGGATTGGAGTGATTTCTCGTCTAAAATAGCATTTGGAGTCAAAAATAGAAGTGGGTTGAAGATGGCTGAAGATTACTTGTAAGACTTTAGCTCCATTAATTTGTACTCTAGACTTGTTGATGTAGAATCATTAATTAACTTTTAGGCAAACCACTAGACTAAGAGGGCTTCCACATGTGGCACACATTTTACAATGGTAATCCGAATAATTCATCAAAGAATTTATCAAAATTCACCTTCCAACGATTAGATTTGAATTTGTACACCCATATATAATTCAAATATGCCATTTGTAGCTCAGTAAAACCTGTCCATTTTGTAATGTATCCAAAACCATACACATCCTTGAAATGGTCCAAACCATGCATAGCCTTATTTGATCCATCGATCTTGCTTTTTTCAACAACGTCTTCAAATTAAGAGTTTTGTTGTTATGACATATAGCAATAAACCATGCATCATGGTTTCATGATCGTGAAAATCTTGTACACCAATAAATCACACAGCTATATAAACATCTAAAAACCTTCATATATATTTAAAAAGTTTCATTTTTAGTTTGTTGAAACGGATACACACAAGATATATTGTTGAATCCAACGAAGGATACTTTGGAAACGTTGTAACAACTATGAGTTATTCTCTCGATCAGCCACGAAAGTGTGAGAAATTATTGTTGACACATCTTCAATATCTTAAGTATTATTGTATAGAATAAATTATATATATTTCAAAATTAAACTTTTAGAAACTGATTAAAACTAGCGATGGTCTTAGATGTGATTGAAAGGCCAACACGTCTTGTGACTCATAAATAAACTTGTCTGAATATTACCTGATGATCAGAATATAATCAATTATGACTTATGCAATAGTTATATTGACTGATAAGAGTCTTACCCTTTTAGAAATTTGATAGTTTACACATTTGAATGTTAGGATCATACTGACATCCGTCTCTGAAATGCTAGGTTTTAGGCTGCAAAAAAACTAAAAGAAGTAGAAACTGAACAAGATAGATGCCTAAGACGTAGCATCGATCTTATAATTTAAATGATGCCTTTGGTATCCTTTGCGCAATGGAGAAGCTTTTTTCCTCTTATTCTTATTTGGCACTTTAAGCTTTCTCACAAACATAAACGATCATGTTTTAAGAATATCATACTGTAATATTTTGAGTATTATATTAGTTGGAGATCGATTAAGCAAAATATTAAAATAAATAAAAAGTCAAAGATTTTCACAGAGAATTACTGATCAAGGCAAATGGAAAGATAGAAAACTTTGGCCATTCAATCACATCTAGGGACACGACTAGGGGTAAAGTTAGAGCTAGGGTTTCCCTTCCTGTGAATCGTTCATGAGTAGCCTCCATTGAGGATGACTAGTAAGTCGAAGCCGAATAAGATACAGCGAAGGAGATTGAAGCTAAGATGATGTTGAGTTTGAAGATGTATTTGATATATCAGTCGCGACCTAGTACAAGAAGTAGTACAAAACATGATATATGATGTGGATTAGTGGCGGAGCCAGAAAAATAATCCACCGGGGTCATAGTAATTTTAATTTTTAAAATACATATATTTTTGATCAAAAAATACATATATTTTATTAGTAAAATTATTATCATAAATTAATGTCTAAATGTATTATAATTTAAATATATTAAATTATTTTATCACTAACTTTAAATCTAAAAATCCTTGGAAAAAATAAATCTCAAAAATTGTTTTCAAAAATTTATATATATTATCATTTTCATAAGTATAAATAAAACTGAAAAGGAAATTTTAAAGAATGTAATTTTATTTTATTTCTTGTTGGTTAGTTATTTGAAATAAGAAATTACTAACATCTCATTTACAAAAAATAAATTAATAACAAATTACTAACATTTTAACTGATTTCAATGTATACAAATTAATGTTCTATATACATTAGAAAAAGATAGAGAACTAAAAATATAATATAATTGATAGAAATAATTAGGTTTATCTAACTTTTTAATTATTTATACTGAATTATAATAGATTAAATATATTTTAGTTTATATAAATTATTTGTTTATAGTTGAACCAAATTTGATAGGGGTCAATAATATTTTTGGATGGGGGTCAACATAAAATATTTAATAATAATTAAACCAATTTTCAAAATTTTATGGGGGTCACATGACCCCCCTCCTTACCTAATGCCTCCGCCACTGATGTGGATATGTTCGATTGTTGATATATGAACAAATTTTTATGATATGATCGGTTTATGAGTTGTTTACTAAGTTTGATGAAGATATTATGGAGAATATTGCAGCTTAGAATACTTACTTATTCTTAAGAGAAGATATAAAAAAATGAAGAGTTACAAATTTTTTTGGAAATATTCTAACAAAAAGGATATTTGCTATATCTTTACTTAGGTAAACTTGAAAAGTAAATTTAGTCTAATATATAGAAAAAGGTGCGGTCTTATGAATATGAAAGAAAGCTGAGAGAATAAAAATTCAAGAGAGAGCTTTTGTATTGTTGAAATCATGTGATCATTGAAGTCTAGGCTCGGTGGGGTTTAGATCAGGGTTAAAGTTATCCTCCAGAATTCATGTTACTGAACATAACAGTATTTTAATAGGGTTTGATCAACGCGTTTGCTATTGGTGTAATTGCTTTCCTTTTTTAGTAAATTTGAATCTAGACGTGCTCTCGGGGAGTAGGAAACAAAACCTCGTTAAAAAAACTTATGTAATGTCTTTACTTTCTACAATTTTTATCTTGCATCACTTGCATTTTCAATTGGGATCAGAGCGGTGCTCGATAGATATTTAGTCTTGTTTCAGGTATCATGAAGTAGTACAGAGTTCGAAATCGGGTTTTTGATAGAGTCTCATCAAGAAGGGAACGTCTGTGACAAGACCACCACGACTTGATTCCTCAAATTTTGGATATTGGAATTTTTGTATGCAAGCTTTCATTAGTAGTCTTAATGAGGATATTGTTAGAATTCGATTGCGATTGGTTGGAATCCTCAATGTGATGACTGATGATAAGGTATTGTTCGAGGAACGGCGTTGCTTTCTGGCTTGCTTGGGCGACTGATCGCCGGGTTGTTCATCTCGGCTCTCGTCACGTTGTGGCACACTCCTCAGCTCATCCATAGATGTTTTCAGCTTACCACTCTGAAATTAGTTTTGTTTTACAATGTTAACCATACTTAAAATTTTAGAAAACCATACTTTAAATTTAAAATTTATTATATTGATTTAAATATTATTTTTATTATATTAACATTGCGATGTAATCCATCGTCCTCTCTTCAACAGTGGTTTTATTGTGTGATGGTTAATGTCCAACAGCTAACAGAAGGAAGTTTACACTATATAGATGGTTAATCTATTCTAGTGTTAGCCTGGATAGACTGTGTTATTAGATACTTACTTTGGTACGGGATCAAGTAAGTTTAGTTATAGATACCTATTTCGGTATAGGACCGAGTAGATTGAGACGTGTTAATGAATGATGGTAGGACTTGCAGATAGATTTGGCACGAGATTTGAGTTAGTGATTAATTTGACGTTATCGGTCTTGCGTGATGTTATAGAGTCCCAATGAGTCTGCTAGTTTATATTATTGTTATCAGGACTCTATAGGATGCGTTAGATTCTGTAAGTCAAGAGATGGCGTTCTGGTACTTCCTTCCCGATTGGATCCCCAGGTATTTCCTAATCGGTACGTACCTTCAGGTAGTTGTTCTGGTTATGGTGTTAACCTATGGAGTGACGTCAGTAGGTGTGTGATCTGGAGAAACGGGGTCATGTCCTAGGGCCGGACTGCATAGAAACTTTGGCTATCTATGGGTAGCCCGAGTCAACGTTTATCGATGGAACGAGAACGGTGTCCTAGGTCGTAGGACTTTGTGTTTACTCTAGGAGTCGTGGGTTGTTTTAGTCACTGTGGGGTAGCTAAGTGTTCCCATGGAATTTTAACGAGTTTGCAGTTTCGCCCAATGGTGTGGAGTTTGGGTTTGAACTGCGATAGATTGATCGAGTTTAATCGAGGGCATGTACCGCAATGATTTCGATTTCTGTAGTTAGTTTGTTGTTAGAGAATGCTTGTGTGTTGTGGAGCTCATCACGTCTTGGTAGCATTTGATCAGCTATTTGTATCTTACTGCTTGTACTTGATTGTTATTTTGGGTTTTGGGCGAGGATT